>OX596142.1:10207073-11407073 GCA_951394285.1 Epirrhoe tristata
GAATCAAAATCAAAATTTAAAAATATTTACTTTTGATAAGTTTTGACTCAGAATATACACGTTAACCTAATACAAGCATAGATAGGTGCATACGAGTATATAAAAGACTTAAGTGTTCTGAGATTCTCGACTAATTCGATTCCCAGCGAGTCAACCTGACATCGCCTTAAGTAGAGAGTTAAGGCTTACGAAGAATCGCCACTAATGTGCTCTGTAAGTCTGCTACAAGAATTGGCTGCTTAAGTGCCTACGGAAACTTGCCATCCATTAGCTACTTGTGGGAACAAATTATAGTTAAACTTTTCTCTTTCGGTCAAACAAAAATGGAGGTCTTTTCACATGGCGTCGAACAGTACAAAATTATTTTCAAGTATATGTATAGATAGATCTTTTCCCAGCAGTGGGATAACATATAAAATATTAATCCATACTAATATTATAAAGCTGAAAACTAGAGGATTAGCGAGTTTATATGTTACGTTCCCCAAAACGCAACGATAGCGCGATCTAATTTTTCCTGTGGCGCCATCTTCTATTATGTAGTAAAATGTGTCTGTCTGTCTGTCTGTTTGTTACCTTTTCACGCTTAAACCACTGAACAGATGATGCTGAAATATGACATGGATAAAGATTATGTCCCAGGGACGGACATAGGCTACTTTTTTTTTTCAAAACTAATCATGAAGGGCGTGAAATAAGGGTTGAAATTTTGTATGGGGACTTAAAGTGAAGTTCCAGTTGAAGGTCACCAGATGGCGTTGCTGTCCTATGGCTGAGGTCGAGATGGCGCTATTATTGCATTTTTATTTTTAAAAGTATCAGAAGATAATCTTCTGAACAGCAGTTTTCTTTTAGTTCTGTTTTTATTAAGTATGTTATTTTGCTGACGAAGTCGCGGGTACCTGCTAGTTCTAAATAATAATTACTAGTATCATGCGCCACGAAAACGAGTATAATCGAGTTGAACTCACAGCAATAGTCTACTGTCAACAGGCCAAACATTTCAGCTAAATAACTCCTTGGAGACGCCACCGCACTCAGCTCGATTGGATGCGAGGTGGACTCGACTCACCTCACTCCAACGACCGAGTACCAATCATTAGGCGGGATATGGCACTCGAATCGTGACAGAGTACAATCTTTTGGAGCTCGGAATTTCAATTTTTCTGTTTTAGTGCACCTTACGATAGTAAAGTGCACTAAAACAGAACAGAACAGAACAGTTGAGGTTCGATTATGTATACAATATCTTTGTGATCGTATGAGTGAGCGCTCGCGGTCGTGCTTGCTTAGTCGTTCTTAATAGATCATCAAAGTTATGCAACGTTGTAAACGGTCCAGGGGCCGTATTCCCGTTCTTGTTTTCGTTCGTTTGATGAATATTCGGATGTTTCTTACGACGAGTTCTGACTTTAAGGGCCAATTTTTCGGTTTGGAATATTTGGTCCTAGGTTAGGACCTTGTTTTAACGTTGATCTTATTAACTGAATACAAGCTCGTAGTAAGAAGCATCCGAATATTCATCAAGCGAACGAAAAAACGAACGCGAATAACTCCGCAGAAGTGGGGGTGAACTTAATATAATAATGTTAGTAACTTAAAGAAAAACATAAAACAGAACGCAGCAGTTACCAAAGCGCAGGATGAACCGCTGGGATCACCTTACTTATACGCACGAGTTTCGCCCACAGCGGTGCTGAGTATCTATCTGCTATGGATAATATAGTGATAATCTCCAAAACTTCTTGTCCGATTTGAAATAATTATTATTGCATGTTAAATGTTGTAGTTATTAATAATATCGCTATTTACTCGCTAGGATAGTTTTGCAAATGAATGTTTGAGTGTAATTTGTAACTGTATTGTGACATGATTAAATTTGAAGATTTATTTGGTATGTAAGACTAAGAATTTGTATACCGTGTTAATGCGGTGGAGAATGTGACACTTACTTTATATCTAAAATCTTTATATAACCATTCTTCTGACAAATAAATTCATTTCATTTCATTTCATTTCATTTCAACTGTATCAGATAATAGTAGATGTAGCTTGTTAGTCTATACAAAATAAGCTATTCAAACTCAACATGTAGAGAAAATTATGGCATACGACTACGTTAGTTGATTAGAAGCGATCCGGCTTTTGATACCAAGGGCGTTTTGCGCTTCCCCGGATAAAATATAAAGAGCAACAATCATATAAGCAATATCAGTAGCGTTATCTGATACAATATTGTTGACAGGCATCTGAAGAAGAGAAACGACAAGCCAAATATGTCCCTTTTAAGTTTATTTACGGAATATTTTTCCATATTTTCGCAAGAATACGAAACTGATCCCATGCATATCTGATTTGATCTTCATTCATATGTTTGCGTAAAATATCTCGGGGAATTTACATAATCAGAGTCAGCGAGACGTTCGATGCTGACATTCGAGTTTCGTAGAAGGAATCACAATTAAACGGTGTTATTTCTACTGTTATAACAGCATCATAGAACGAGACTCCCATATAAATGATATTGCTTGCGATGAAATTCTTTCAAGTAAGGTTTGAATCGTATTGTAGCAACGTTATATTAAAATTTTTTAAAGATTTTTTTTTGGGATACATTTGAAAATCTTTATATATCCCTAAGTGTGCGGTTAACACTATAAAAATATAATTCTTAACGTTATATTAGTTCTCTATTGTCCAAAATAATGTACGGATAAGAAATTAAAAAACTCGATAGTTTTTTCTGAAATATAGGTACTTACAAGTTTTGTCGTTTCAGATAATAGTTTCAACAATCATGTAGCGGATAGATCATAAAAATGCTTTAATTTAACCCCTTAATACTTAAAGGATATACGAAAAATAGAAATACAATTCTTCGATATTAATTTTACAACAAAAGGCGCATTATCGCGAAAAACCAATACCCTAACGCAATAAAACGTATGAAGCGAGTATTATTCGCATGATCACATTTCCTAATAAGTTGGATCCCACAACGTGCTCAATGTGGCGAGAACTAATATCTTCTATCTCGCTTCTGTCGCCGTCACTCCCTTACCAACCCGAGCATAGCCTTCGCCATGATACTTTGCTACTTCCTCTACAAAACAGACAGTTTTAAAA
The DNA here is from genome assembly GCA_951394285.1 of Epirrhoe tristata. NCBI lineage: Eukaryota > Metazoa > Arthropoda > Insecta > Lepidoptera > Geometridae > Epirrhoe > Epirrhoe tristata. Next base: position 10,210,200 of record OX596142.1, read on the forward strand.
CCAGACAGACAGTTTGTTGAATCTATTTTTAAGTTCATTTTAAAGATTTAGGTTTAAAGACATTTATTCTCATATAAACAATACAGTTATTTTATAATGAGATACAAATATACTTTAAATTTATTACAAACAAGTTCGCTTCTGGAGCCGGAGCACTATTCTGTCGATTTCGAGAATTTATACAGGGTGTAAAAGACTGCTACCGAAAACTGAGGGGTTTCAATCAGACCATGATTTTAAACATATTTAGCGGAAAAAAAACGCAAAAAGAATTTTGACTTAGCTACGTCATTTTATTTTATTTTCTAGTAATTTACTACTAGTAGGTACATCATAATAAGACCATACCTACCTAATAATTTCACTTATAAAAGAAAAAATCAATTAAAACTCAAAATCCAGCAATCTACGTATAAAAACGCGCCCAGTACATACGCAAACAGTAATCTTCAAACGCTGTTTTCTCCGGATATAATGATTTTTACGGAAAATTCTTTTGGATTTGGTTGTGTGTTGGAATGTTGTACCTACCTTACGGTCTACCTTTCGGCTTCGGTAGACGTCTTTTTACACCCTGTATAGAATTGCCTTTAAATTTTATGAATGTAGCGCCGATTCTCGACGCAATAAACATCTTTAGATTGTAGATATTTTATAAATATTAAAATACTTATGCATTGAAGCTGAGATTCGAACTCAACACTTTCAAATCAAAAATCGATACATCCCACAGCAGCATAGATGTATAAAGCTTTAAAAATAAATCCTAGTGGTTAGTTTCAATGCATATGGAACAGGTGCTTTCTTAGAAACGGACCATAAATTACAATTACTACCTCACTGTACCTACAAGGTAATTACCTCGCAGGATTTATTCAGTGAACGGCTAAGGAGTGCTGAGTTCATGCAAGTTTGTCCGCTAAGTTTCATTATTGTTCTATTCAAATGTTCTGTTTAAACAAAGCGATATAAATCGCTCGTTTTTTTCAAGTTATTCAACTAGTGCAATAACTTAAATTAGTTATTAATAATCTTGTTGCTACACAGTGTTTTTTTTTTTACCTTTAATAAAAACACATTTATCATAGGTATTATATAGAAGTAAAATTGAAAAATGAATAATGTCTAACATAGTAGGTTCCCCTAATAATTTTGATGCACAGAACTGATATAGTTCTGTGTTTTGATGACTGGAGACAAAGTGTCATTACGTAGGGCTAGACATGTACCCAACATTCGCCTCGGATTAGGTTGTGAAATTGAATAACATTACTTTTGTGGCTTGCGGTGCGCGGGCGTGCGCGTGACGGGGTGTGGTCACTTACTATTACTGTTTGCGGTGATAAACCCAAATTAATGGATGTGTTACATATAGTTACATATAGACGACCTCTGTGGCGCAATGGGCGAAGGTCCGCCTGCGACGCAGAAGGTTGCGGGTTCGATCCCCGCCGCGGGACAAATGTTTGTGTGACCTACAGATATTTGTCTCGGGTCTGGGTGTTTCTCATGTTCAAGCAAAAAGTATATAAGTAGTATATCAGTTATCTGGTTCCCATAGCACAAGCTTTGCTTAGTTTGGGGCTAAATGATGCTGTGTGGAAAATGTCCAGCATTATTAATATCAACGTGATTATACAATTTGCCATAAAAAAAATATGAGCGATCTCATTCTCAAGTTATGCGTTTACTAATCTTATTATTGAATATTGAATTATTCTAATGAGGAAAACATCGTGAAGAAACCGGCATGTAGAACCTAAAAAGCTTGAAAACATTCAAGTAAGGAGCCTCTTAGAGGCGCACTTATAATCTTTTCACCACCCTGGTTCAAAAGAACTGGTGACACGACAAGAAGAAGAAGAATTTGAGGATATGATCCTTTTGACACAACTGATGCATGCCTCTGCACGTTGTTCTATTCAGGGCACTTACTTAAGGAAGTAGCCTCTTACGACACGACGTTTGCCAATAGACAACATCAAATCTTATAAGAAGCCAGATGATAATAATATTATTTCTTGCTTCCTTTCTTGTGTGTGTTTGTGCAAAATAAATGCTTATTCTATTCTATTATTATTCTATATATTTATTTTGTAAGACAATTTGTGTTTTTTTCTGTAAACAGAGTCTTATACTGCCATACAATTGTGATACCTATCATGTTGTTAAAATCTTCGAGCAATGACTTGAATTTTATCACCCATGATTAATTAAACAGTTGTTGCTTAAAATTTGAATAATGTATCTGCCTAATGATGGGCAGGACATATAAAATGCCTTTTCTGTTGTTTTCGAGCGTGAATACAAATGTCCATTTCCGACCACGCGATCCTCGCATTAAGGGAGCCAGTCAAGTGTCCCGTCGATAAGTGAAGGAGCTTTCAAATAGTGGGAGTATTGATTCCCTTGCAGTTTGTAGTGACAGAACCGTTTTTTAAACAAACACTTTCAATGCATATTGATTATATAAATATATATAGAGATATATATTCAAAAAAGATATCAAGTAAAGTAACATAAAACAAACGTTGGTACGTTTTATCATCTTGGGTTATTTAAAAGACAGAATTTACAAGCAACTAAGATTGATTTAAGATTGTTCGACTTAAAGAGGCATTCTCAAGGCAAGATTAAATTATTCAATAAATACAAAAAGGTAAATAGCTAACTTCACATACTTAGTACGAGGTTCAAATAGGTACAACACAGTTAGTAGTTCCTATAAAGCCTTATTGGGATTCGGGATTAAAACCCAACAAAATACTTATCTCCGAAAGTACCCAACAATGGTGCTTAAGCCAAAAATAGAGTGGCTTCTCCCCCAAAGATGATGAGTCAATTTCTATAATTTTCCGTACAATAACCGTACCTCGGGTGGCTTTACTGACACAATTCAGGCTAATAACAGTTTTTGTGACACTAAACACGAAAAAAGCTTTCCCCGTTTAACGGAGCGTAAATGTGTACTCCATGTTACCGCCACCCCTAAACAGACATTATTTGAGGGGTGTCGCAGGGACGTAAAATTTTGTAGCGATTTTTTTCCTCCAGACTTTGTTACTGGAGGTCACGTTGACGGCATAACTTGTACCGCAAATATATTTAGGGGAGAAAATGAAAACTTAAATTGTGATTTGCATCAATGGAGTTTGATGTGGCAGGTACTTTCGGGCAGGTATTGCCTTTGCAAGGTGATGAAATATGGAGAGGGGCTTTTTTCGTTGCGTTTTATTAGTCTGTTTAGTATTTTTAGTCTCTTAAAAATATTTTTTCGCGATTATCATTTCTGCGACAATTCTGTAATATGTACATTAACATAATTTTAAGACTTTGTTTTTTGGTCTCTTAAGCCCCAGTGCAAAGTGCCTAGCACTTTTATAATTAAACTAGTTGTCCGTCGCGGTGCTACCCGCGTCCCTTTGGGTAAACTTTACTTTCCCAGGATAAAGTATAACCTATGTGAACATCAGGGATAATGTAGGATTCTAATGGTGAAAGAATTTTCTTAAACTTTCGCGATCACAATTCATCTTTAGAGATATATTTTATAACAGGATTTTATCGCGTATTACCTTTATTATTTCCCGACGTTTCGGCTGTATTGCAACAACCGTGGTCGCGGGCGTGGGCGATTGTTGCGGTAATACGCGATAAAATCCTGTAATAAAATATATCTCTATAGGTGAAATAATTTTTCAAATCAGTCCTGTAGTTTCGGAGCCTATTCAATTCAAACAAACAAATCCTCCCTCTTTATAATATTAGTATAGATAAATCTATTACAATCCATAGCCCCGTCACCAGTTAATACGAATTCTAACTTTGACTCAAGCATTCTTTAAAGAATAAGTAAGACTGCCCTTTTATTAATTGTAATTAGCAACGGTTTCAAGCATCACAAAAACAAGTCCAGTTTGAGCACAAAGCTTACGCTACAAAGGGCTTAGGCTCTAAACGTTACCGCCTCGAAAATTTGTTTCATTACCTCAAATTTTCTTTTACATTCGTAAAAAACTCTGAGCTCCTCTTACCAAAGAGTTTTCGGCATAAAAACATTGAGCGAATTGCTGGGTATCCGGTTGATAGCACTATTTCTATAAAAATCGGAGCGGTATTCAGTTTCAATAGTTGAAGCTTCTATTGTTTACTTAGTTGCCGTTTTTGTATCGTAGTACCGGAAAATGCCTACGGGATTTCTGAAAAATGCCCACGCGTCTCTTTCTATACCACATCAGTAGCATAGAACACAACACATTGAACTCATCTTGATTCTATGATTGAGAAAATATCCCACAGATTATTGCATTGAACCACGTGTATTAAATATAACAAGGTTAAATAAAAACCTTTCGAATAAAGCGGATACGTGGGGCATATTATTTATGTATTGCCGGCCGGTCTAATTACGCTGGCCTTTGTTCTTGCCCCTGGGTCGGACCACGTTTTACCTACCCTTCCATGTTACAACAGCTAAGAGGAAACACTATTGAGGTGTTTAATTAAATGTAAAGTATCCATAGTTCTATTAATAAAATTATAAATCACATACAACCTAGGAACTCTTCAAAATAATCTAAAAAATTAGCCGATGTGGGCTTACTGGAGCTGCAAGCGAAGAACTATCCTAGGAATTAAGATTGGTTTTTTACCCTTAGAAGCACAGTTATCACGAACTGTGACAGAGTTCAAATGTCGGAGCTGTTTTTTTCATCAAACACCGTGTCTCATTTCCTTGATGAAATACCTACTTCAATGTTTCGTTTACAGGTTAGGCTATACCTTTTCACTTCAACAGACATGCTACGTAACAAAATTTATGTATGGACGGTGTAATTACGTCGTCTTTTGTTCTCGCCAGCTTGGACCACACTTTACTTTCCTCCATACTCCAAATATGGCGGTAGCTTGCGGTCCACTAACTTGAGGATGCATTGTTGGTTCGCGAAATTTAGTTCTAGGGTATAAAATAGAGGTCTCATTATCTTTAGTCTTAATTTAACTTAGTCTGAAACGACAGGTAATTGAACGGGCAGATGCTTTTATGTCTTGAAAATGTGGGTTCATTTTCAATTCAAAAATAAATAAATAATGCTGGACATTTTCAGACAGCATCATCTAGCCCCAAACTAAGCAAAGCTTGTACTATGGGAACCAGATAACTTATAGTACTTACTTTTTGCTTGTAAATACATACATATTATACATAGAAACACCCAGACCCGAGACAAATATCTGTAGGTCATACAAACATTTGTCCCGTGACGGGGATTGAACCCGCAATCTTTTGCTCGCAGGCGGACCTTTGCCCACTGCGCCACAAAGGTCGTCACAATAACAAAACTCTTCAAAAAATACACATAACAATTTTCTGCATCGTTCGCACTACGGAAGTAACACGAGTTATTTGCATTGATTGGTATCTAAAGATGATGAGACGTTTATCATTGATGTTATGAGAGATATATAGACACCTTTATGGTTGCACAGTATAGTACAATTATTATATAAAAACAAATATTGTAAAAACCAGTGAACTCCGACGCTCATAAACGCAATGGTTCGATAAACTTTAATTTACGTTTCGTTCCACGCGACCCCAGTTTATCGCCGAGCGCTGCAATCATACGGAGAAAAGAAGCACTACGCTACGTTATTCACTCGTAATAAATATTAGAATAGGTGCAGTGATTGCGGGGACAGGTGTCGACTTGAACCCGGGAAGTAAACTGCCCCTTCAAGATGATTTTAAGAAGAAAACCGGCTGCCAGCAAGATCTACGTGTGCTTAAATAACTCAAAAAACCTTTGCCACCATACTCGTAGATACGCTTGAACGGGTTTCAGTATGAAAATGGTCACAAAAGAATGCTTGAAGCTGTTAATAATAATGCTAGTAAGATCATGCTGCTTGATGAGAATATGTGTCAGACACCGACAAACTTTCGTATTACGATACAACTTGCTTGCCACCCGGCCGGTGAAACCAGCACCTGTTACCCTGCTTGATACATAAACTGTGGGTTCGCTTTTTATTCTGACTCGAAATTTGCCAAGTTTGCACGTTATTTTACTGTGGTACTGAGGGTAGTATTTTATTCGATACTTTCAATATTTATTGACCTCTACAGTTGAAAATTAAGGCAAGAAATTATTTGCTGCTACCGCGGTCGGTGTTGCCTGCTGTTTCTCGAGAATACTTCACTTTTTTATGATAAAAAAATAGCCTGTTTAATAATCCAGGATATGAGCTAGGTACCTTTACTTCAAATGTCATCTAATTCTGTTCAGCCGATTCAGTGTGAAAGATTTAAACATACGCACATACCGACAAACTTTTACATTATGTGAAGAACCAAAACTGCCTGATCTAATTACTGTAAATGTAAAGAGATATGTAAATAATGTATAAACTTAGTTGTACTTTAACTTGGCACAGGTACAAACAAATCTCGACTAAAATGAACAAAGCTTAAAACTTTTAGCCCCATAATCATTTATCCTGGCAACATACCTGGTACAGTTGAATTATAGGGCAAAGTTACGTAAAATTGTGGAAAACAGATTTCGGCGACTCTCTTTGTTGAGATATTTTCGGACCAATAGGAAAGATTCTAAATAGAAAAGATTTATAAGAATACTTGTCTGGTCCCATGAGTGTTTTTGACATAGAAATTACACGAACAAAAATATCTTACGTTCAACCTAACTAATCAACCTAACTAAATATAATTTAGATAAGGGGTAATATTTTCATTCATAATTTTACAAATTACAATCAATGTATAAATTGTCAAGGCTAATGATTTGTAGCTGCTGTCTACAAACTTAAGTTGTGATGTCTCGAAAAGCGACAAGTACAGTTTGCAATAAAGCATGAGTGAGAGTCGGTGAAGGTGAGCGATTGTCACAGGAGTGATGGTCGCGCCCGTCCCGCCACCCCCCGTATCGATTGCCCCAGTTGAGAGCGAGCCGGAACAATTGAGCGAGCAGGATGCAATACTGCCCAACGATGCCCAACTCTAGTTAGGTACTGTGTTGCAGTACTACTTTTCTTCAGTAAACAAAAAATACTGAGTACTCATATCGAAGTTTATAATGATTTTTCAAGTGTAATTTTGAAATGAAAACCCCTAATGAACTCAAAAGCTAGTCTCTTAGATTTAGCGAAAAGTTTGAACCATCAAAGTAAACAACTTCACAAAGTCGAGCGTGGAAGTGACATCCTGCTTATATCTGTATGAAAGGACTCGGTAATAGCTTCCTCAATCTCGACGTCAAAGTTCTCATAAGACGCCTTAGCTAAGGCGTTAAGGAGGATAGTAAGAGGCCTTCGGTTTGGTCTTAAAACTTGCCAAAACTTGCGTAACTCGATCTACGCGATCGGCGCCGGCGAGTGATAACTCACAATACGTCGTTAGCATAATAATCATACAATTGGCGATTAATCGAAACTTCAAAGTACTTGGGAATCTTGAAAGTACTTCAGCAAATCCAGTGTTCAACTACAAATGAAACGCTTAGATTTGCAGAAGAGGGTGCTGAAACTGAAAATAATAATTTTCACGCCAGCGGATGGAAACGAGATGAATAAATATTTATTCGCTGTGAATGCGTTGAATCCAAACATTGGGAAACCAATGAAATATCGTACTCTACACACAGGCGATAATTGATTCGTAAAATGCAGGATAAGGTTCTTAGCTGTTGCTCTATATGAGAACGACGCCGGGGATTTGTAACGAAGTTTTATAAAAACGTTAGTTTAAAAAAGTTAGTTAAAAAAGTAGTTAAAAAAGTTAGTTTAATAAAAACTTTGGTCTTGAAAACTAAGCGATAGTTACATAAAAATAGGCCTAGTCGACTTACATTTCAAGGCACGGTAGACATTTTATTCAGATCTAGAGCGAGTAAGGACCTTTGAATATGTCTTAGAGAAGTTTAGACAGATGGTAGAGATAAGTACTCAACATTCAAAAGTGAATATTTAAGTCATAAACGATATACATACGTAACCGTGGTGAGCGATTTCTTTTAAACTGAGTAGCGTAAAGCATTTTACTTTGATGAGTTTTTTTCCTTTAAACGGTTTATTACACCCACCATAGTTTCGGTAAAGAAAGCCATCATGTCACGTAATAAAGCACAAGCTACTTAAAATGGTTTATAAGTACAGCCAAATGGCGATTCGCTGTCCATCGTAAAAGCGTAGTTCATAACCCATGGTTTCATAGCGAGCCTATAATCAGCAATATCGATTTTCCGATAAAACATCCAACAAGAGTGTCTCCTTCGCACGCCGGTAAATTGCACAGGAATCTGAGCCTTTCACATCCAATGATAATAAAGTGTAAAAAGAGTCGTCGTTTTAACGTCCACTTTATGGGCACTTCTCTTCGTATGGCGGGCGGAACCACGCTGTAAACTCTTCGAATCCATTTTACTCACTTGCGATTGCTGAGGTGCTGGAAGACGTACAGTTTTATCATCACTTTGGTAGGTACAGGTGAAGAGCATTAAGAATAGTGTAGAATTTGTATAGAAGTAGTCACAAATAATGTAGATTTTCGCAAAAAAAAACCTTAGGCCTTTACATCTATATTAGATGATTTATACAGCGTCAGGAGGCAACCTATGCCTACACCGAACGGGACGCTGCAGTGCCTGGGACATTGTTTGAGATGGAATAGGCTTGCCCAGCACCTAAACCATCCTCTCAGCTTAATCAGCCTGGCCCACAGGAAAGACGACGTCAATACGTGTGGAGCTGACTAAGCTGCGGGTTTCCTCCTTCATCGTTAAGAGCTCGTGTTAAAGCGCATATAAATTTTACGAAACGAAAAATCCATTGATGTCGGATTTGAAACCACGACCTTCGGAGTGAGAGTCGCGGCACAACCCCATTCGACTAACACGGCTCTTATAAAATGTAATAATAACGTAAAATATTTTTTTTTATTAAATAGGTCAGGATTTGACCTCCCTCTGCCTGATGTTAAGCAGTAGTGAGGTCTAAGATGGAGCATGCTTTCCTAGAAGGAACCTATTTACTCTTGATTTAAAATTTAAAGTACAATATAGGGGATATTGTACTTTTCGGGAAATACGGTACCCGGCAATGAGTTCCACAATTTGAGAATATTACAATAAGAAAATTGCTCTTTAATTCATCAGACTTCTTTAAATATGTTAACCTAGTTTTTCAAACAGTTTTGTATCGTAGGTATTGTATCAAATACTGTTTATTTTAATTGCTAATTGAATAAAGCCTCGCTATATAGCGTGTACGTTATAAAGTGAGACTAGAATAAATCCCGTCCCGCTCATTTCTTAATTGGATTCTCAAGTTATTTTATAGATCTGGCTTTATATAGACTTAGTTTAATGTCCCTGGATCCGGTTACAAATAATGTCTTCTGATTGTAATTGAATGTCGGCCTTGAGGAATCACTTACATTCTACGAGTACCTAATAATTACGAATGCGTAAGTGAAAGTTTATGTTTTATACCTTCTCGTACTCGTATTGTCAAAATTAAGCATTGGGCACGCAAATTATCTTTGAGGATTAAAAAAATATTGAAAAAAAAAACATCGACAACATACTCGTAATCGTAGTTTTTACTGAATATTTTTTTGTCTCTGACTAATACTTCAGAGGAGTTATTCGCGTTCGTTTTTTCGTTCGTTTGATGAATATTCGGATGCTTCTTACTACGAGCTTGTATTCAGTTGATAAGATCAACGTTAAAACAAGGTCCTAACCTAGGACCAAATATTCCAAACCGAAAAATTGGCCCTTGAAGTCAGAACTCGTAGTAAGAAACATCCGAATATTCATCAAACGATCGAAATTAAGAACGCGAATACGGCCCCAGATATCCTCAAAGTCTAATCTGAAAGCAAAAACCTACCGTATTTCCATGTAAAGTTGTAAGCACAAAGTACACACAGTAGAAAGTACAAAAATTTATACAATATTTTAAGCTTTAAAGCTCATTTATTCAGACGTCTAACATTGCTTACAACAGACCTGTGGAGCAAACTTAATAAATAACTTGGCAACCTTCATAATTTAATTTCGTATCAACCATGAATAAATAAATGGGTACTAGTAACACCTAGCTTGCTTTATCTTGCTATTTTATGTATGTATCTAAATATGCCCTTCTCTGGTTGGGGTCGTTCCGTTGGCTATTAAAATTTTACGAGTGAACTGGTGGAATGAATGCGAGAATTTAATGCCAGAATTGGGTTAAGGAGTTACAGGGCTCGGTGACGTATCAATCCAATACTAAAACACTTATCTCAGTTTCGAAGTTCATGCTACGAAATTTGCTACTTCAATTCGAAGCATTTTTATTAAATTGAAAAGTCACATTGCATAAAAAAAATTAGAGTCACGTGATAAGATGATGTAAGCCGTGGTTAACTAGTGGGATGTTGCATGATTTTTAATCCGAAATTATTGATAAAAAAAGTACGTAACCGAAACTTAATTTAATCGAATAGTAATTAAAATATTTGTTCACTGAACTCAGACTAATTTAAAAAGTTTGAAATGTTCACAACAAAACGCATTTGTTAAAGTCTTCTTGTTCAGTGAATTTACACGCTTAGTTGTAAGAGTGTAAAAAAAAATGATTTCAAAATATTAAACAATTTCACAATTTGACGAATATCTATGGCTAATAGGGTATTTGACATCATTAAAAATAAACTACAAATTGTGGTCATCCTTTTAGAAAATAGTCTAAATAAGCATATTTCTTTCCATTTACGTCTAAAATATGTTTACTTTTGGTAAAAAAACCTTTAAAAATTACAAAAAAAATTAAAAAATTTTCGTCTACAAAAACGCACTGTGATTGGTTGTGACTCTGATGACGTCAAACGCTAGTAAACGTCAACGAACTGATTGTCTGTCACTATGGACTTGTACTGTCTGTTTACTATGGAGTGACGTCACGGGTACCACGTGATCAGCGCCATGACACAAGATATCGTTTTTCGCGCGATTTTGTATGTTTAAACTTTAAACATGGTTTTTATCAAAATTATGTTAAATCTAAAGGAAATTTAATGACCAGTGTGCATATAATATATCAAAGAACACTTTGAAATGGTTTTCTGAAAAGAGTCAAATACCCTATTGATATAAAGATCAATTCAAATATTATCTACATATTAAATATCCATGTTTTGAAAAAACTACTTTTTATAAAGGTTTATCAGCTTTGCAATAAGTTCTGTTCTAAGTCGCGATGCACAATGAAATGATACAAAGTCTTCTGGTTTTTTTTTTTATCCAATTCAAAGTAGTTTGTTGGCGTCGGTTGCAATACAGCTGAAGCTGAAGTTTGAATGAATTACGAAAGCTCAAAGCTATTTTTTGAGTAAATTCAGTTATGGCACGGCACTATTTTATAACAAAAAAGATTGAGTAGAAAGAATTTCTGTAATCTTTTAAGATAAATTTTCGCTCGGCTAAAATTTAATTTACTATAATATGAAAACATTGAATAAATCGTTATTACCGTATTTTGCAAGGGTGTAGAGTATGTACTATTTAATTTATTCCACCAAAATGGGCTAATATGTTATTATGAGTAATGTTGGGATACGTAAAGGTATAAACAATGGCTGAACCTTTCAATAGATTTCAGAGTTTCGAGCTGGTGTATAAGTATTCGACGCACGCGTCCGTTTCTTTGTTTCCTCCGCTTATAACGAGATATTGTGACTCTACACCATATAAATAATAATGTATAGAAATGACACTAAACTAAACATGACCACGACTATATTCTTAGTATATGTAGTATAGTAAGTACATAATGTTATTAGTATTTGAGGATCTTTTAATAACTAATAGGGTGGTCAGAGGCACGTTCAAATGAATAATTAGTACCGCCCAGACAAACTGCCCCCACGCGGTGGCAGACGGTAACCCTTATGGCTATCCACCTCCACGGGGTGGTTAGTTATCATTCCCGTCTGCCACCGTGGCTCTTAACGCAGTGGCAGACGGTAACTATTATAACTGTTATTATAATATTATCTTTAATCGACATTATTTTATTACATTGATCCCTAATTTGAAGAAGAACCAGTGAAGATAAAAATTAAAATCAAAGTCAGTTCTATCCTAGTTTAGTTTCGTACCGCCATCGCATACACAGATGATGCGAATATCAAACACCGCATTAGATACACGTTTTCTTATTAGGACGCCGTGTTCGCTGAATAATAATGCCATTATTGGATATTTTGTCAGCGCATTATAGAGAACGTATTGAATTTCAAGTATTTTGCTAATATTTTAATATGGAAACTTCTAGAAACAAGCTATATATCAGGCTTTGATATCAAAATAAATTTGGCTTAATCTACAGTATAACCGTAATTTTTGGTTTGAAATTCAGTCTTTTATATGATTTCGGTTTTGAAATATTATACATCCAAACAGGCAAAAACAAATATGAGTGAATTACATATTTATGAATTCGTTGGAAATTAAATTAATATTTTAAACAAAGAGCGAGTCAGACGTTGTAGATTCTATGAGGTATTATGAAATTTAATTTTAAGCCGGGGGTGCTAATAAGAGATTCAGATTCACCCTTGCTTAGCTCGTAATGAGCGTTATGTAACGCTCTAGGGACATCGGAAACCAGAAAAGGTCTCAGGTAAATATGAAAATTGGATAAGGCCTAAACTCAGAAGTTAAATGAGAATGTTATATAAAGTAACCTTTGAATTTTTTATATAATTAGTAACTTTGATTTGCAGCTTCTTCATCGAGAGTAAGAGTAATAGGTTTTTGGCTTGCACTAGCCCCTGGACACTTAATTATGTTTTGTGTCATAGGCATTTTTATTTTGTACTAGCTGACCCGCGCGCGCCTTCGTCTGCGCATTGTGTCGTCAACGATCTTTGGAACTGCCTTGCACAACCCCTAAGGGGAGTTTAGAGTGAATCGGATCAAGGAATAAAATTTTCCATATAAACTGGACCACCCTGTATACCATTTTTCTGTCATAAGAACCTTCTCCTGACAATAACAAACACAACAAAAAAAATAGTGAAATCGGTCCAGCCGTTCACGCGTGATGGCGTGACCAAGGGATATAGGGATTCATTTTTATATATAGGGATTAGTAACTTTGATTCGCAGCTTCTTCATCGAGAGTAAGAGTAATAGGTTTTTGGCTTGCACTAGCCCCTCTGCTTGATAATTAATAAGGACACTTAATTATGTTTTATGTCATTTTTATTTTGTACTAGCTCGTTATCCATGTCATATTTCAGCATAATCTGTTCAGTGGTTTAGGCGTGAAAAGGTAACGAACAGACAGACAGACAGAGACATTTTACTACATAATAGATGGCGCCACAGGAAAAATTAGATCGCGCTATCGTTTGCGTTTTGGGCAACGTAACATATAAGTAAACTCGCTAATCCTCTAATTTTCAGCTATATAATATTAGTATGGATCATGAAAGTAAATCAAATTCTGGTGCCACATAAATGCCATCCAGTTCTGTAGAGCTATTTGAACTAACAAAGCCAATACGAAGTAGAAACCATACTAACATACTACACTGTAAAATTACACCGTGGACATGAATCTTAAGATCGGTGTCTTGTGTCACGTGTGAGGCTTCTTACCACGGATTTCACGGATTGTGGCCGATTTGACGGTTACACCTGGTAAATATTGAATATCAAATGTCGCTACAATTTTCACTGTGATTGTACTTCTAATATAAGTGTTGCTTTTGCTGTTTTACGGTTATTTTTGATATTCTATTTGTTTCAATGCTATTTTTTAAAACTGTAATCTGCATGACAGTGAGTGATTTAAAAAAAACCTTCCAAAATATAGGCTACGAATCTCTGATGAATCTGCGAATCACTCAAATTTAAGTGACTTACAAAATACTTATTTTCTTTACAACTCAGACAGTACAAGATGGTTTTTAATATAATGCACAAGAAAGTTCAATAACAATAAAGGTGGTGTTCTAATAGCGGAGGATAATTGGCGCACTTTCGCTCGAAGACGCAGTTCATTGGAGCACGTCCCACTATTGATAGAGATTGTGACGGATTCGTGATCATCCTGATGTATCTATCTATGTACAAGGTGAAATGGAACTATTGCCACAAGAGAGAGCACTGGTGGTCTAGTGGTAATGGCCCCGTCTACCGATCGTAAGGTCGTGTGTTCAATCCCAGTCGTGCAGCAATGAGTTTTTCTGCCGAAAAATTGATGTGCACTATGCCAGTACTCTCGAACGGTGAAGGAAAACATCGTGAGGAAACCGGCATGTCGTAGCGTAGAACATACAAAGTTCAAAAACATGTGTCAAGTGCACGAAAGGAGCCTCTTTGAGGCGCACTAATAATACTTTCACCACTCTGGTTCGAAAGATTCTGGTGACACGACAAGAAGAAGAATTCATTTAAGATGCCTTTCATGGGATCTTGAATTACTTGATGTGAGAGAACGTGTAGGTACCATATTTTTAATCGAAGCACAAATTCTCTTTGAAAACTGAAAACTATCCAAAATTCAAATTCAAAATATTTATGGTGGTTATAAATATTAATGCGTCTATCTTACACAGTTTCAAAGAAATGAAATAAAAGTTTCAAGTGAACGTCTACCGTGTCTCACTTCTACTTACAGTCATCCTATTTCTTTAGTTTATCTTTATCGTTTTTGGAGATCGAACGAAAATACCATGATAATAAATCCAAGGAAAATCTCGTTTTTAGTAGTTTCTTTTTACACCCAGTAAATGTGTGCTCTGTAATCAATCTTACACTGTTTACAAGTTGACCTGCTTTTATGGCTCTGCTCTATTTTCTTGCTTGAAGTTACTTTACGATGCGAACTGGTCATGCGTTGTTAATAACTATGATGAAACTGTACAAGATGCGGGAAACATGCTCAATTTATAAAAGATAAGATAATTTAAGCTTTAATTGAAGAAAAGTATATATTTACACGAAACAATAATTATAAAATACATAATTTAATTGAACTAAAGATAAAAAACAGTGTTCAAATCATCGACCGCAGGTAATGTGCCCAAAATGCTGGCGGCATTACCTCGTTGGCTGGCTATACTTATCCCCAGTCCTAGGTAAGCACCAGCCCTTTGGTCATTGGTCTCGTCAATCAACCTCTTGGATAATTCTCTGAAAAGGAGCCACGCCTCTGGACCCCATGGACCTAAAACTTCCACACTAAAAGGCAGAAATATATACCCAATACCCATCGCCGGTATTGAAGAAATAGTTAAATAAATTCAAAATAATGATACAAAGCCTAATTAGAATTCCTCCAAAAATCTAAAAGACTGTGCCCAGTACCTAGTTGTGTATGATCCTGTACTTGAGCGTATCTAAAATTAGGTATCTATATTTCAATAAAAATTATCACCAACTGCTCCTTTACATTATTCTTGTCTCATTCGATTTTGTGTCTCTGAACGAGTCCCATTGTTTTGACCGTTTAACCGTGACGACATATCACAATACAGAGTGCATAGAATGACCGTCTGCAACTATTCTCGTTATCTTAGACCATTGAAAACCTGGAACCTTAATAGAGCACCGGATGGCATGTCATGGCTGGCTGTATAGCTTATCTGCCACCGCAAAGTGCACCTTAAATGTTTCGCGAGCATTACAACTACTCAGATAGCTGTTATAGCGTCTACGGTCGGAACAAACTACGATTAAACCAAACCGAGTGAATCGAAATGTTTGTTTTGTTTTCACCTGCGGTTTGTTTACAAGATTCTACTCTCATTATTTTTAGTTTTAAAGTAATGAGAGTATTGAGTGATGAAAAGCAAACAGTTATTTAAACTGTATACTATAGAGCTAACACTATGTAGACCAAGTTTGTTAGCATTTATTCAAAGTGATCTCAGCGGTCCTACTGAATAAATGCTTTTTGACTTTGACTTTGACATGTGAAACCCAGAATCAAACCGTTTTGTGGGTACAAGCTGTCCATCCATGCCATCTTAATATGTCACATGTACTCACAACATCAGCCGCTTTATCTTTTAAAAGTATGTATTTCTTCGCAAAATATATGTAATAGCGTAAGCTTCTTAACTGCAACTGGTAAGAAAAGTCTTAGAAAAAATCCTGTAACGAAAGTTTTACGCTTCAGGTTCTCTTGCACGATGGCTTTGAAATAACCTCTGCTTTCATCTACGAATAGTATCAACGTTCGCATTCAATGTTGAATTCCATAATCGGCTTACTATTAAAGTCTATACATACTCATACAATTAATAAGTGTGGGGAGAATGCGAGTTGGAGATAAAACGCACTTGTACACAGCTAATGTCATGTGACTATCACCTGGCACTGAAACAAACAAGAAGCAGGTAGTGTGCCAACAGAACTGCGGATATGAGCCTCACTTGCTTTCAACGAGGAAATCCGGCTTTAAACATTCGTTCGTCAGTTCACTTCCTACAAGTTTTACAAAACAATTAGACTGTTTAACTTAAAAAATCGATTTTTAAGGTGTTAAAATAAATAATATTTTAATAAATAACACACAAAAAATCTACTATTTGAGGGTATTCAGAGAATTTTATATGTTCAAACTGTCCTACTGAATTTGCTTTTTGACTCTGATTTTTTACAGAAAAATAATTTTTTTACAGAAACTAAGCTACTACATATTTACATATATTTACAAAATACAACAAGATTAGTCAAGCTATCTAAGGATCGTTAGAAACGATCTATATATAGCTCAACTCTGATTTAAAGGAATTGTTTATCCAAATACACACTTTGGAGAAATTAATATTTTGAATTGTGAATACAGAATTTATTAATATTTTAGATATGGAAAAATACCTACTAAAAAATTAAGCGCTTTCTTAAATATTCACATTTGTGATTTAGGTAGATTCAGTGGCTCTTCTGAATAGTCTGGTGCGATGCGGGACTGTTCCCTTTTACCTATCAACAACTATTGTCTAAAGCAAACGGGCTGTGGCTTGGTGTTGCCAAGTCAATTTTAAACGGGAATTTTAACAAAAAGCTCTCTATGCTCTAGGGATCGAGAATGTTCGAATCCAATTTATAACTCTAGCATAAGCCAGCTCGATAGTATTTCGAAGTTAAATTACTTTAATAACTGTTGAAAACAGAGCTATGGTTTATGACTTTTAAATTATCAATTGAGAAGTACTCCAAAATAGTTTTATAAATTAAATAAATATCATACCGTTAATAGCTCACGTTAATATAATCTTTACATAAAAAATCAATGAAATGGATTTTAAATAGCTTTTTTATCGAACATTCAATGGATTGCTCTCAGAATTTGGCCAATCATTATTTAATGCCTTCACATGTACCTTGTTACTGAATAAATAGTGTATTCTATTAAAAAATTAATCCATACTATATACTATACTATACTATTATACTATTTACTATTATTTACTATTAATATTATAAATGTGAAAGTAACTCTGTCTGTCTTTGTGTCTGTCTGTCTGTTTGTTACGTTTTCACGCCACCGCTGAACAGATTAAGCTGAAATTTGGCATAGTTAAAGGTTGTATCCCAGGGAAAGACGTAGGCTACTTTTTATCCCGAAAAAATGAAAAAATCCCGAGGGACCGCAGTTCACACCGCGGGAGCACAGCTAGTGATCTTATATTTTCCAGCTGAAAAATATAAAGAACAAAAATGCTTATCACGAACAAAAATCTCGAGTACGAACCCATTTTCTGAGAGCCGCCAAACGGCTAACATATAAGGTTACAGTATCAGTCGCGACTAATGGACACTTATGGGGACGAGAGCCTTTTGAACGTCGATGTTTTGACACCCCGTTATAACCCACGACTAGTGCGGTGTGCTAACATGACCAAAGTGAGGACCGTGCCGTCATTATGTGGGTAATATCACTTACAATATCGATCTTGACATCAATTCATTCGCGATTTTCGTAATTTTCGGGGATATCTAATCTGATGTGTATAAATAAATAAATAAATTAATAAATAATGCTGGACTTTTTCACACAGCATCATCTAGCCCCAAAGTAAGCAGAGCTTGTGTTATGGGTACTACATGACTGATATACTACTTATATACTTTTTGTTTGTAAATACATACATATTATACATAGAAACACCCAGACCCGAGACAAATATCTGTAGGTCATACAAACATTTGTCCCGCGGCGGGGATCGAACCCGCAACCTTCTGCGTCGCAGGCGGACCATCGCCCAATGCGCCACAGAGGTCGTCGTATGGGTAACACGTTGTAAAATGACCTGGGATTTGGTGTAAATTTTATATTTCTTGTTTATAGGTAGTAACTTAAGTCACTTCTTGTTCTAAATTTGTGTAAAAAAATATTCTTGAGAGTCCCTAGACCTGCACATTTTTAATATTGTCCAGAATTGTCTTATAAAAGTGAAGTAAGCTTCCTACAATCTGTCTTATTACCTGACAAAGGGTGATTATTCAGTATATCGACATACTTTTACAAAACGATCAAATGGGCATTATAAAGTTTACTTTTGGACTTCTTAAAAAATTATTAAACCCTCATCAAACTTTTAAGCTTTGTTATTTCATAAATCATAGACTTGATTTAATAAAAATATGGGACAAGATAGGACTCCGGAACGCGTATTTTGAAAATAAGAAAATGTTTACTTTCTCTTCTCATCGTGTCACCAGTTCTTTCGAACCAGTGTGGTGAAAGATTTTAAGTTACTTACTAAAAACGTTTTGGTCCACACATTTGAGCCAGACTTTCTCAAAGCTAACATTTACAGCCTTATTGTCTAACTTGAAATCCATTCCCATTTGTCATCCCAATAGAGCTCAACCAATCACACAATAGTAAAAAATTACAATTGAAGTCCAGAATGGGTTTTAAATGTCAAAATGAAGTCCATGTCCATTGCCAGTTGAATTACTGGTACCATTACCCCTGGTGTTGTACTCCAAAACACAAGCAAGTTGTGTAATGCCACTAATCAAAATAAAACAACGTGAACAAACACGTTCTACTCAATGAAGCCTTCAAAATGTAGACACGACGGCTCATAAAAATAAAGCTGAAGCAAAATGCAACAGGATCTGTCTCGTGTCGCGAGCGCCATACAGCGACACTCACCATTAGTTTACATACAAATGGCACAGCTGAATACATTTAGCTAGTTTAATGGGCACTATTATGAAGAGATTGTTGTTCAAGTCTCTGGAACTACTTACATTATTCAATAACTAGCTGTGCTCCCGCGGTGTGACCCACGGTCCCTCGGGATTTTTTCGTGCTAAAAAGTAGCCTATGTCCCTGCCTGGGATACAACCTTTAACTATGCCAAATTTCAGCTTAATCTGTTCAGCGGCATCTTGGGCGTGAAAGCGTTACAAACAGACAGACAGACAGATAGACAGCCAGACAGATAGACAGATAGACAGACAGAGTTACTTTCACATTTATAATATGATACGGGAAATGAAACTTCGGCCCAGATGATTTCAGGAGGTAACCTATGCCTACACTTAACAGGACGCTGCAGTGCCTGGGACATTGTTTGAGATGGAATAGGCTTGCCCAGCACCTAAACTATCCTCTCAGCCTCCTCCCTTAATCAGCCTGGCCGACAGGAAAGACGTCAATACGGTGTGGAGCTGACTAAGCTGCGGGTTTCCTCACGATGTTTTCCTTCACCGTTAAGAGCGGGACATGAATAGAGTATCTTACCCACGCAACGTATGTAAACAACAATTAGATAATAAGATCATATACGATGATAGATTATCCAGATTGAAGTAAAAATTATCTTAAAACATTAACGGAGATAGGGACTAACATTATGCCTAAAACCAAACAAAAAATAAGCTACAAGATTTTTTTTCTACATTTATTTATACAAACAAACACACTCAGTCTTATTCTAAAATGATTACCCCATTTTTGTCCCCTATTTTAGTATTTAGAGAATGTCTACCATACTTTTAGGATACAGTCTTGATGTTTTTTTTATAAGTTGTCGTCTTAAAGTGCAGTAACCATAATATCTACTGAGCTACACTATTAGTTTACATACAAATGGGCGTCGTTTTACATAATCCATCGTACACAGCGTCGGTAATTTGTTGCAGGCGTGCGGATAAGCAAATTGATCACAGCCTTCATATCGCAACCCGATAGCTTATCAATGCGAGGGAGAGCGATGCATTTGTTTGAAACGCTATATTTTTTGCAGTGATTCTTTATTTTTAACTAGCTTCCGGCTGCAGCTTTTTGTACTAATTTTAATTATGGCTTTGGAGACAATGACTTATCTATCAACCTTTAATGAAACTTGGAGGGTACATTCCTTCTATGATGTCCTCTACATCACTATATTTTTCTACCATAGTACTATACCATACATCGAAAGGGAAAAAAGGGGGAAAACGTTGATACCACGCGAATGTGGCCGCAGGCGTGCCGCTGGTAATAAATAAATAAATAATGCTGGACATTTTCACACAGCATCATCTAGCCCCAAACTAAGCAAAGCTTGTACTGTGGGAACCAGATAACTGATATACTACTTATATACTTTTTGTTTGTAAATACATACATATTATACATAGAAACACCCAGACCCGAAACAAATATCTGTAGGTCATACAAACATTTGTCCCGCGGCGGGGATCGAACCCGCAACCTTCTGCGTCGCAGGCGGACCTTCGCCCACTGCGCCACAGAGGTCGTCATAATGCTATAAATGATAAGCTATTTAATAATCCCCTGTTGTTTTTAAGAAGAGAGTTAATAGGCACCTTCTGGGTAGCTCGCTCCATCGTAGACCTTACTCTTGCCTGTGTAAGTTTCGAGGTCAAGAGCCGACCCATTCATCATTAAAAAAAAATAAAAAAAAATCAGCCAATGGTTTAACAACACAGTCAAAAGCATCTTTACAAATATTTCAAATAAATCGTGGTTCTCGCTGTCACACTTCGATTTTATATTTCAAAACTAGTTTTCAGAAGGATTTCTGATGCTATATCACATGCGCGGAGTTTTTATTTACCATTTTTGAATTTACAGTGATATTCGACGGAAACGAACAATAACTAAAAATACCGTATAGAAGCGAAACAGATAAAACAACTTGTCTCTAAGTTTCAGAAGATCACCTAGCGGTGATGTAGAAACTTTCATCAAACGTAAAACAAGTACACATTTGAGGTGTTGCATATTGTGGTAACCCATTCTCTCTTTTGGAGCCGTCAAAATCGTTTAGCTATTTATCGTTAGATCCATCCGCCGTTTTGACTCCGTAGTAGACTGAAGACGAGACGAGAGTCTTGGCAGTCTACAATAGATTAAACAAGCCCGTAGACCCTGCTACGAAAAACCCCCGCCACTTCTAGAAAAATTAGACATAAGAAAGTTAGTCAGATCCCTTCATCAACTATTAAAGTAATGATCTTCAAACGGCTGAACAGATTTTCATGAAACAGAGCTAAAAACACTCGTGATAAAATTATCTATGACACAAAAAAAACTAAACAAAAATCGGTTCATCCGTTTAGGAGCTACGATACCACAGACAGATACACAGACACGTTAAACTTATAACACCCTTTTTGCGTCAGGGGGCTAGAAACAACTTATCTTCTGAATTGAGAACGGCAGTCATCATCACAAAGAATATCAGTTCTAAGCGCTGTTATATTTTTTTGGACCGCTGAATTGTGAAATACCTGGTACACCGAGAACAAGCTGCTAACGAACACTAGGAAACGACATAGTTTCATAAACAACAGGCAGGTATACATAGATATGTGGATCTTTCATCAAACAGGAATGGGGACAAACATCGAGTACCTATTCTTTCCTATTGCAAAATATTAAAAATAAACGTCTGTCAATTCAGCTAGTAGGTACTAAATATAAGTTCACTAGCTGCAATCCACAGAGTTACCTAAGTACCTCTGTTTTTTTACAATCAACTTCAGTTAGATCTTTATAAGTAAATATACTAGGTTTTATTTATCACGATCAAATTCAATTAGATCTTATAATCTAGCGAGTTTTACATCTAACCTTAAATATATCTCTTGGTAACTTAATCAAAGTATAAAAAGAATTTATTCCCAAGATCGTAACGTTATTATAACTGTTGACGAAGGTTTTCTCGGAAAATAATGAAACATGAGTCGTGACACGTGTAGAGTCAGAGGTTATTACATTGAACTTTCAGAGCTCTAGAACTCATTTTATATTCTGTATTTTAGAGTTCTCGTAGCTTCCGCGGTTTCGTAGCACTTCCCGTAGCTTCGTAGTTTCGCGTAGCGTGAGTGGCGATATATCAGTTAACCAGAGTCCGATGAAAACTTTACTTACTGTTACAACTTTAGTAAATCATAGAGAACTTCAGTAACAAACTGATGCACGATCCTCCGAAGCATAGAAGCGCTCTGTCGGGTATATTTCGTTTTCAATCCACTGGTAACCCACTAGCGGTCACCCATGAAACTTTGTGAGGAAGTTGCTTCACTTCGACAACGTATCAAGAATGGCAAGCTACGAGTACACCAGAGAGCTTCAGAGACGAGTAGTGTCTGAGAAAGTAAGTAATTCTATCGCTGCGTTTTATGGAGTTTTGTTTAGTATCCGGGGATTCTCATAGATAGAATTATCAGGCTCGCGGTACGGCCGACTGCTTCCAATGCGCGTCACTATTTTACATATAAATGGTCGCTCCATAATCCCTCCAACAATAGCTTTAATTTGTTCCACGGTATGCACGAATAGATCGCCTGGATTCACAGTTAATGCACCCTTGGTTGAGCATTTTCGTTGGCATAAAACAGGTGCATAGTATGCACTATTCATAATAAATGAATCGATGTGCAAAAGAGAAAAAAGATATTGAGGATGGCGTATAAAAATATGTGGGTTGATTTGGAAATCAAAAGTTAAAAAGAACATATGATTATTTTAGCCGTTTCACTGAGTTTTGTAAGTCTGAACTAATCAGTAAATATTCTCTTGTTGTGTAATCGCATTAAATGATTTTGAAGATGTGGTAATAAGATGAACGTTCAAATGTTAGACTACCAAGAGCCGATAAAAAGATCCTTTAAATAAACTTTTTGCTTAGGACCAACAAGCCGATCCAAAACCAATACTTTTCATAAAATTCAGTGTAGGGTTCAATAATTCTCATGACCTGAAGAAGCTACAAACAAAATTAGTCAGTGCCAGGTCAGTTAGCAAATTAATTCAGTTTCCGGCTATTAGCAGCGAACTGTCAGCGCAGGTGGCGCCCTCTTACCGTACTCGGGATTTGCAGGAAACGCAGCATTAATTCAACTTCTCTGTTGCTAAGTCAAATAAACTGTTCTGTGCACATGAGTGTACAATAATTCTCTGAAAGTGCACTGATTTACCATTTTGAGTTACAAGTTACTATTCCCAAATACTTTTAGAATTTAATTAAAAAAAAAACCTTAAAACATACCAATTTACGACTGTAAAGCTTGTCTTCTTCTTCGTCTTCATCTAAGTTTTATGAAAAAGGGGTTAAAAAAATAAAAGCACTAGGCTTTGTGATTGTTAAATGTAGCATAATTTCGATTCAATTAAATTTTTGTTTGCAAAAACAAAACGTTTTCTTTTTTCTGTCTATGATTTACTCCAAAAAGTTTGCTGTCAAAACGCAATTTGACTTTTCGCTTCGTCCCTTTGAGGCTATATTTCGATAGCCACTGCTGCTGACATGTGACGGGCAACAAAATCTAACACTGGACCAACTACAGGGTGGAACATACTGCTGAAACTCGATTCACTTTTAACCGATTTAGAAATCTATGGTCGGCTTTATGTATGTTCACCGATATTTAAGTGAATTGTGGACTGATTATCAATATTGTTTTTCTGTTTAAGTAAGCGTATTTTGAATTCCTGAGGGATAAAACCTTATCATTGTTTGTAAACTATTGAAGTCTTTGAGTATAACATTGAAGTCTGATTTCTTTATAGTTTTTCGAAATCTCACTTGAAATGGCCAGGCCATCTCATTTTTCTGACACGTGACAAAAAATATCAGCTAAGTTTTTATAAACAGAAAATTGAATGAACAATGGCATTAAAGCATGCCTTTGTGTTCTTAATTAAAATTAAACTTGGCTGAAGTAAGCTAGCTGCCAATTAAAGTGAGGATTACCATGTACACTCTAACAGTATGTACACGGCTTTACAATCGCTATTCAGGTAAAGGCACATTTGTCAGGTACGCGCTGTACGCAAAGTATGACGTTATCAGCATTACGATACTACCGCACTTTATAAAAAACCGATTTATAATACCGTGCGAGCTTTCAAATAAGTAATTTCATAGGACGAATTCTAAATGCCGCGCATGCGGTGCGTTCTTTGCTGATAAAAATACAAGTGTGCGTATACCCTGTATTTGCAACTAGTTGTAATTTGAAGCAGTTACTGGTAAATGTATTTACCAAGTAGTGGTATTTATCCAACTAATCAACACATAAGGTAGGTACTCGAAGATGACAAAATAAGCCATTGTACTTGTAAGAGCTCAGATAGTAATCTTGTTTTGGGATTCAATTAAAACTCAAATTCGTATTCCTATTATGCCGAGACAGGTAAATGGGTAAACAGCATGTTTATAATGTTAACGATCTCCATGCCGCAAACAACTTTGAAACACCCATAGCACCGGTTTCTACTAAGAAACTGAATCACGACTGTATTTTACTACAGCATAAATTTTCTCAAATATTCATCTCACAATCTGCAATCATAGAATCAGCAGTGACCAGCGCCCTATGGACCTAAAAAGCGGTGATTTTTCGGGTGAACCAGGAGGACACTTAGACCCGCTAAGATTGATGAGACCAAGATTAGTTGCTCCATACAGCCTACTGAAACTGCCATACAATATATTTTTATCAATTCTTGTAGAGCTGAGAACTGACGGTACCGAAGTAGGTTTAAAACTTTCTTACTTGGCCGTCGGTAAGCTCACTAAACGATAATAAAAATTTACAAAAGTATGAAACAACACCTTTATTTATGTACTTTGATGGGATGTAATTCATCCATATATTTTGAGACCTTTTTAATATCTTTGGCCCATAGACCGAGGCTGTCCTTGTTTTATATCATTTCAGCTTAATAAATCGAAAGCGCAAGGAACTGCTGCTCAAAGCACTGGCCTGCCGAGCAGATGTAGATGACATCTCTTTGAAGATAAAGGCGGGAGATAATTTTGCAATTTTCGTTCCGAGAGTTTAGTGATATGTACGTGGGTAGGCAGGTGACGTCTCATGTACGAATTATCTTTTGATGGCAAGGCAATTTTTGGTGACGGATTGAACAAATAAACAAGCCAGTTTGACGGCGGTAAAAAAACGTATTATTCTCTTAGAATTTTACCCTGAATTTTGAAAACAACTTTTGCGAAAGAATATAAAATTTCTGAAATAATTTGATTGATACTCAAATTGATACACATCAAGATCGGAACCTTAATGAACTTATAACAGGCATTTTTTTTACAGAATCCCTCTTTAGGCCTTAAGTCGGCCTTCGAATACAAACTTTCTCATCTTGCTTAATAGTAAATGTTATGACCGTAATATAACACTTATAATCTTCATCGAAACACGACCAAACGCTCCTTGGTAAAACGTAGCTCCACTAGACATTTAATTTATGAAGAGAACTGATTGATCTCAATCACCAATTTGGAACTTTGATCGATGTTAGATTGGGAATTTGGATTTTCATTTCTTCAAAAGTTAGGTACTGGTTTGATTTTATTTGAAAGTTTGATAGATCTTCTGATGAATTCAAAAAGTTTATTAGCTTTGTACATTTTGCTTGCGATGGGTCGTAGGAGGCAGTATTTTGATGTAGAAAAATTATTTATTATGACGGTCCAAACAGCACAAGACCGCGAGGAATAGAAAAATCAAGAGGAGACCTTTGCTGCGCTATTAGACACAAAAGGTTAATTAATTAAAATAATAATAATATGATAAAAATAATTATAATATTAAAATGTACATACCGAGTATTTTTCGTGACTAGCAACACTAAATATACTTTTATGCGAAAAAACTTTCTGATGCTTATTATAAAAACGTAAAACCTTGGTTGAACCCCATGTTGACACATGTCAAAACAAAATTGTTACCACAAAAAAGCGTTCTATGCACGAGTATTTAAAGATCGTTTTTCTAGGGACTATTTTTTTGTTAGACTTGGTCTAAACTCAGCTCATTTTCTTGTAATAAGCCCCTCTAGATTCATGTAAAATATGTATACAAGATCTGAGAGAATATCCGCCGCTTCGATGTGTGTCGTGATCCTTTTTTTATAATAACGCTGTATATTTACGCGTTCATTCAACGCGGTATAATGATGGTTTGAGTTTATAATCTCTCTTTTCGTGATAGCCCCGACGGGGGCGGTCACCCGTGCTCACATACTCATTCAATAGCATAAAGCCCATGGCAACACATAGTGCCTTATCATATTATGCCGTTGATACATTTTTAGAAAAATAATTTACGTCTTCTCTACTAGCGACGCTGTCAACTGAACAGAAAGGTTGGTTCGACTAATATTTACTGAGAGGCTGATATTTATTTATTTTATTCATTTATTTCGTTCTCAGAAAAAAAGCTAGTCAGACACTCATGACTATGATAGTCATGAGAGTTAGTCATGAGTGTCTCATGATGAGACACTCTTGACTATGATAGTCGTAAGTGTCAAAACAGCAGCACCGCTTAGATATACCTAGAATAAGTACCTACACTGTCAAACATCATCCAACCCCAAAGTAAGCAGAAACCATGTGTGTGTATATGACACAAATAAACAAGAGTATAAAGCGTGTCATTGTTAGTAGGTATTTTCTAATAATCCCACATCTGTTCGCATGTTGTTGCGAAACTGAACAAACAATATAATATTGACTTAAATATTTTTGGCTTAAGTTCAACAATAGGTTTATATTAGAGTTAATATTAGCTTTTGCCTGCATATCAAAGTAAATATAAAACTAGTTACCTACTTTTTTTGATTTCGATAGTTTAGAACTTTACAGAATATTTTTTTAAGAAAGAATAAAGCCAATTAAACATTTTAATCTTAAAAAGTAAGATTAGAAGATCTAAATCAAACAGTTGACTTTTTATGAGATCTGACAGGCGATTTGAGTGACTTTATAATAATTTCAGTACAAATTGTTTCATAGTTACGCCAAGATTTTGATATTTCGAAAGTTTCTAATACAACTTTACTAGAAACATCTGCGTAATTCTCAGCCTCATCTATTGAACCATCACAACCATTATGCTAAACGAACCGACGAAAATGAACACGTCAAAGTTGTCAAACGTGACAACCCTAAAACATACATTTGTCACTACGATTATGTCAAACACAAAAATAATCCCGTCATCTTTTTGGCGTGTGGCGCAGCAAACGGCACCCCTGCAAATTTTGGGGAGACATTGGCGTCCGTACCAGAAAACACTGCTTAGGTTTTTTTATGTTTTAAATGTGTAAACGTTATATTTTTGTTATTATGGCCTAACATGCGTCTAATGCCGCCAATAAGTGCAATAATTGAAACAATGAGGCTCTGACTAGTTAAACGCGGGCTTTTTTTTTAACGTCTTTGCTTCATGCAATGGCCTAGACATTACTTTTTGGTTCTTTGCATCAGTAATGCATTAAAGCTTACTCACATCTGAAATGATGCATAACTTTGTTTCAGAGGTTACTGTTAAACAGTGTCTTCTCGTACGAGGGGTGTGTTTGAAAACACTACAAACGCAAAATCAGAAGATTATAAACTGCTCTATGTATAGGTGATCAAAATGTGACGTGACGTCAGAAAAAGGAGGTCGGGAGGGTTGCCATGGCAAATAATACCATGCTACACACCCTACGAGAACAGAAGCTTAACACAAATTAAAAAAAAACACGTCGTCAACTTGAGAACCAGATTTTCTCTGTCGGTTGGGTAAAAAATGTGACGTTTGATCACAAAAATAAAAATAAGAAATGTGTAATATTTGAACTAACAGCCATTTGTATAAAATGGCGCCCAACAAACAAATCAATTAAATACGTCGCCTACTCAAAATTACTTAGATATAGACATTAATTTAAGAAATTAGTTATTAAGGTAAAATAAAAAAGGTTTACCTATTATTTTTGGCTTTTCAGTTCTCTCGGCGGTTTAATTTTTTGTTGAAAAGTTTTATTTTAGAATTTGTTAATTCAACTAGGTAGTCTGTAAAAAGTTATACGTGGTCTAACATAAAAAAAAGGCGCGTCGACTTGATAACCTCCTCCTTTTTTTCGTCGGTATAAAACATAAAAGTATACCTCTTTAAAATTGTATGTTAGTAAAACGCTCTTATAAATTGTGAGATGTAATCAAAGCTATACTCAAAGAAAATGAAAACATACTTTCTGTCTTTCTAGTTTTTATTTTCTTCTTTCTTCAAATCGTCAAAACATTGTCAGTTACTTTTTCAATCTTCGTCTAAACTGGTTTAAATAATATTTCGGAATAACCATATTTTATACATTACCATATTACATTACATATTACCATATTAAAGGTAATACGCGATAAAATCCTGTTACAAAATATATCTCTAAACATATTTTATACCTTGGATAGCATTTTCCAGTGCTTCAAGAGTGACAGAAAGCCTCTAACGAAACTTTTGTAAATATCTATTAAACCACGGGTACCGTGTGATGCAGCTAGTAAAACATAAAACAAAGGGATATCATGCTACCCAGCTAATAAAGTTGTGTAACTACGATATAAAAGTGGTAATTTAGCCACGTCAACGTCACAGCAATATGAGCGTCGCTCCGCTAGGGCCGTCAGCTAAAAACGAGATAAATTAAGATTTGGAGCGGTGGCAAGCAACAACGTTTATACAGGGCGTCCCACGGCTATGCCACATGGAGGGAAAGTACCTTAAATATTGTAGATGGAACATTTTACTGAAAGAAGACATTATTATTATTTAAAAAACAATTTAAACAGCATTCACAGATATTTAAATAATTAGATGGTTGAACCGGAAATCGAACCCGTTACATGAGAAAAATAGTCATAGTATGATAAAGCTACAGGGCTTTATCATACCGATCGAAAGGCTTCATCATAAGGATTGTTTTTTGCTAAATAACATAGTGTCACAAATAAAAGGAAGGCCATGAATTTTAACATTTGTGTTCAGAAAAATAAATACTTAGCTGACATTGCCGTAAGCACATACAACTGACATTATCATAAGTACGTATCACTAGTAAATGTACCCACTTTAGAAGTATAACCAGTGTGAAAGTGTCCACGAGCTACAAGCAGAACTTAGACGTGTTATTCGAAATATCCACCACAACAAGATCAAAAAGTCGACAGGGAGCGAAATAATCAAAAGAGTTCGACTTTGTATTCAACAGGAAGGGAATCATTTTGAGCATTTGATAAATTGATAAATTTTGTATTAAAAATGTTAAAGTTCATGGCCTTCCTTTTATTTGTGACACTATGTTATGTAGCAAAAAATAATCCTTATGATGAAGCCTTTCGATCGGTATGATAAAGCTACAGGTGATTATTTTTCTCATGTAACGGGTTCGATTTCCGGTTCAAACATGTAATTATTTAAATATCTGTGAATGCAGTTTAAGTTGTTTTTTAAATAAAAATAATGTCTTCTTTCAGTAAAATGTTCCATCTACAATATTTAAGGTACTTTCCCTCCATGTGGCATAGCCGTGGGACACCCTGTATAGGAATAAAACTGTATTATATTAATGCACCCACATTTTTTCAACCGACTTCAAAAAAGGAGGAGGTTCTCAATTCGTCTGTATGGTTTTTTTTTTTTTTTTTTTTTATCTTGTTACGCGATTGTTCCGCCATTTGTTGACCGATTTGCATAATTCTTTTCATGTTTGAAAGGGTATACTCCAGAGGTGGTCCCATATAAATTTTATTCCTGAGGGATTGATAGTTTCCCCGTAAAACTCTAAACACCTTCCCTCCTAGCCATGTCACAAATATAAATCGAATCGACAGCTTGACGCCCTGAGTCACACCGCGTTTCGAGTCAAACATTGAAGTCGGTTTTCTTTTTAGTATAAAAACGTAATAATTAAGTGACAATAAGTTTGTTTTATTTAGTAGTCAACTCATGATACGGAGGTTTTTAGTCTTGATCAGTCGTGGTTGAATGTCAATCTAAGACAGACCTCCAAAGCACAGAAGCAAAGAAACGTTGGTGTGGATATTTTTCACAGACTTACTAGGAAATAAATGCAATGGAATCATGGACCGCGGGGAATAATTCGTGGTAACCAATCCATGTTACCTTCGACGTTGGGTGCTGCTCAACTTCGACGCTATATTAAAAACGAATAATCGAGCAACCACGAGCGTTCTTATTACGCAATAATAATAATAATATCATAGCCCGGTAATTAGTTTTCCATATCCTCAATAGTTCTGCACAAACCGGAGACTGTTCCTGAATGCATTTTTTTATGTATGTTATGGTATGTGTCTCCATCACACAAGATCAAAATTGTCAAAAAGGCCTATCAAAGGCCTATCAAAGGTCCGGGACTCTTTAGTTCCGTGATGTTAAACTTTGACAAACAATAATAATATAATAATAATTTATATAATTTTTATAAGGGCTAGTTTATCTTTGTAAATTATTGTTATCTTATCTGACACCCTGTCAACTTTACCGACTGGTCATTTCAAAATAACATTTAAATGAAACCGCCAACACGCCCTTCGCTGTCATGTTGCCTATTTATGAGTAGGGGATCTTTACGGCACTCACTTTGCCCGTATGTTAATGCAGGGTTGAAGCCTGGCTTGACAAAGGTGATAGACTGCTGGTAGCAAAGTCGCAAACGACTAGCGATATCGTTTATTGCAAAGAAAAATAGGATTAGATTTTACTACTGTATCCTCCGGTAGACAATCTCTGAGATCTTTAGAGAGTTCATTAGTTTTTGAAAATAACTAAGTAGTCATTGTCATCACCACATTTTGCAGAATTGAAAGTTTAATTATTTAGAAAATCCCAAATAGGCTTGAACCCATGAATTTGAACCGAAAATGTTCATCGATTTTGGGTGGTTACTTGACTAAATGATGAACAATGTCACTTCAATCTCTAACAAAACTTCATAATATGAAATTTTACTAACAAGACGAATATAAAAAAAAAGCTCTACGTTATCACGGGATACTAAAACAATGATTTCGCTAGATTGCTACTTGTCTCCTCTAGCTTGACGAAGGTGTCATGGTCTGATAAAACCATCCGCAGTAGAATTGAAGCTCTACGCAATTTCAGCTTTTTCCAGCCATTTTTCTGTGGGTTCGTTAAAACTCTGGTGATGAAGCGTCGTTTTTGTAACAGCCGTGAGTTAGATTTTGCCGAAATTTTCAAAGTGATATAGACGATTTTGATATTCGATGAGGCTTTACCTAATAAAATGTTCTTTATCTAAGTATCACTTTAGATTGTTTACATTTTTGTATTTCGTATCATTTTAATTATAAGCCGAATTTGAGTTTATCCCAGTTTTCAATTATTTTTTAAAGTAAAGTTCTTAGAATATATCTGTGCTATATCGACCAATCTACAGCAATCAGACGATTTTTTTAATCTAGACTCTCTCCGTAATGCGTAACTAAACATTTGTGAATGAGTTTTATCTCAGAAGGTGAATGTTTTTGTACAAAAGCCGCAAGAATCCGGCGCCGAATTTATGCGTAAGGAGGTAATAGCGCGGCTCATTGGTTTTTCACTCAGTTCCTAAACGTAGATAGATGGCGCCGTTTCTTGAGACAAAATTCATTTTCAAGATGTCACGGGTAGGTTGTAACGTACGCATATTAATATTGTGTTTTAAATGTAATAATAAGTAAATAAAATAAAACACCCACAAGTAACATATAAACCAGACAGATCTTACACTAGAATTCGCAATTAGTACTTACCTAATTTATATTATGCAAACTGCCTTCCATTAAGTCGTTTGTGCTTTTTCTCATTTAAATGGTTGCCTGGAAGAGATCGCTTTCAGCGATAAGGCCGCCAGTGGTCTACCTATAAGTTAAGTGTCTTTTTTTTCTTGTATGTCTTTTACGTGTGGTATGCAATAAAGAATTATCTATCTATCTATCTAGAATTCAATGTCACGTGGGCTGGTTTTAGAAGCGCATAATTTTTTGTATGCTAGCAAAACTATCCATCCACCAGAAATTGGGCTATTGTCACTTGCAAAATAGCATAAGTACTTAGAACATTAAAAATATCACAACAAACATTTACCAGATCCGAACTGCAGTCCGTCTTTAATTATGGATAATAGTAACTAAAGACTGCGTAATAGTAAATGGGTTTATTTACGTATGAACAGTCAAGGTATATTATACAGGGTGTAAAAAGACGTCTACCGAAGCCCAAAGGGGTAGGTAAGGTATAGCATCAAAACACACAACCAAATCCAAAAGGATTTTCCGAAAAAATACAAAAATAAAGAAAACAGCGTTTGAAGACTGTCTTCGTATGTACTGGGCGCGTTGTTTTACGTAGATTGCTAAATTTTGAGTTTTAACTGTTTTTTTTTTCTTTTATAAATGGAATTATTAGGCAGGTATGGTTTTATTATATTGCACTAGTAGTAAATAACCGGAAATAACATAAAATGACGTAGCTAGTCAACTTTTTTTTTTGCGTTTTATTTTTCGCTAAATATGTTTATAATCATGGTCTGATTGCAGCCCCTCAGTTTTCGGTAGTAGTATTTTTATACCCTGTATGTGTGTGGGTCGTAGCTTTTAAACCTAAATGTTACTTTAACCAGGTATACGCGAGTACTACAGCTTGTGTTAGTCAAAAATAAATTAAAAGGCAACAAGAATCTGCGTAAGCAGTAATAGCTTGCCCCATTACTTTTTCAGTGAATTCTCAAACGTAGACGGATGAGGTCGTCGGCAGCCGGAGACAATTGTCAGCCATCGCTCAGTGTCCCCGCTAATTGCAGATTCCCATCAGCTCTATTTGAGCCTCAATCGAGAAAAGGCGAGGCCGTTCAATTTTACCCCCAGTAATTACACTATTAGAAACTATTGTATGTTTTGCCTCTTCCCGGTTTAAGTACTTAGAGTATTTGGAAATATTTGGTAAGTATGTAAGCTGTGGAGTCAATTTGTGTGCATTTCAGAAGCATTTGTGTGTAAACGTGATTTTCAATTTCAGTAGTACTACATTGTTGTATACAATATCTACGCTACGTATTACCTACATTGATTAAAGCCAAAAAAATACAAGTCGCATAAAAAGCGTACAGTATTTTGATTGACGACCTCTGTGGCGCAGTGGGCAAAGGTCCGCCTGCGACGCAGAAGGTTGCAGGTTCGATCCCCGCCGCTGGACAAATATTTGTACGACCTACAGATATTTGTCTCGGGTCTGGGTGTTTCTATGTATAATAATGTATGTATTTACAAACAAAAAGCATATAAGTAGTATCAGTTATCTGGTTCCCATAGTACAAGCTTTTCTTAGTTTGGGGCTAGATGATGCTGTGTGAAAATGTCCAGCATTATCCAGCATTATGTATTTTATTTAAAGCTATTACGCAAGCTATCTCAATTGCCGACGATCATAATCATAATACAATCCACTTGAGCGTTGTCTTTGCCCTAAAATTTTACAATTTTCCACTCTTTACTTTATCGAGAATTTCTTCCGCTCCCTCTTTCCTCACCACTTGAAAGGGTATTTAAGTATAAGGGATCCTTAATTGGTACAACGAATTTATTTCATTGCGAGTTTACTGCTCAAATTGGCTTTCTTTACAAATAAATATTACGAGTACTTCCTAATATTAAAAAGATGTGGGTTGCTTAATATTCTGTTGCGATACGATGCCAAGAGATTTTTTCAAAATATAATAGATATTTCAAAAGCGATAGCGCATACTTCTGCTATAAGTACCTACTAGCTATTTCCATTTTCATTGTGATAAGAGTGAAAAGACTTTTTTGTAATTAATTGAACTAAGACCTTAAAGAGGATTTCGGATTTTTCAAAAATATTATGTTTTCCTCAAAATTGCCAAAATGAAAATATTTCCAGTCAAACTATAGTTTCCGTTGTTTATATTCGTGACCGCTTACAATTACTTTTCGATGGTCGATGACAGAAACCTATTGTTTCCAATCAACCTCCCGTCATCGGATCTCAATCGTGTTTCATTGCTCTTGTATCTCCCTCACACATGATACTGGCTCCTTTTATTTGAATCCATAGGAACATTAGTAGAAAACGTAGATGCGAGAGGGACCCCTGTTAAAATATTTTAAGCAGGCTATGAATATGCAAGAACACGAAACTCCACGAAACGAGTAACGATTTGCACGTTTTTGGACCACTCGCTAATTGCAAATATGGACGAATATCTACTTACAGCAGATGTAATTGCTTTCACTGATACGGTACACCTCGTGTTGACACTTTTATTCGACTTTATTTTGCGAATTGAAATTAGAAATCGCATAAGTGGCGAAAATGCTGGTTAATTGGTGACATTCAGTTAACGCAAATAAAATATCAAGGACGTACGACCATTATTATACATTTTAGCATTCCTTTACAGACGCGCATTTTGGTCGCATCAAAAAAATGGTTGTCTGTAAAGTCGGTTTACTGACAATAGTTGACGTGACGTGACAACGCAAAGGCCGATTGTGCTTCTTTGTCGCTCGTTCCGCGCTCTCGCTTGCACTTGCGCAAGCCTTACATGGAACGCCCCAGAGCGAGGTAACGCCTCATGACGTCATGTTTTTCGTGCGTGCAGCCGGCTCTATCGAATTATAAGACGTAGTCACGTCAAAAACTCTACTACGGAACTCAACTGATATGTCAATATGTATTGCAGTTCAAAATCGATCCCTGTTTCCTATAAGTCTCAGTTTGTGTTGGGTTGCGATTGTCTAACGAAAGAGAACGTTTCCGTGTTTTATTTGCTACAAAAAAAGTCTAAAATTAATCAATATGAATCTGAATAATGCTACTCAATCCAACATTAGACCGATGTGTGCACACAATAGCTTGCCGCTAGTATCGCAATCATCTCCGCTTCAAAGTAATGACTTTCTATCCTTTTCTTAGGTGTTGATACGCAACACGACATTACAAAACTTAATCACGTTCTTGTAGTTGGTAACAAGATCAAGACGTCTGAGTGCGATACAGTGTAATATTAGCCATTTGTTTGAATCAGCTGGATCTATCCTCGGCCTTTTCAAGTGTGATTAGGGTTGGATTGAAGCGAGCTACCGACGTATCTATTCAATTAATGTACGAGTCTGAAGCCAGGTCGGCCAGGCCCTCAATTTATATTGCATCAGTCTGTAAATTGGCCTTATTTGTACGGTTCTCAGATGCTTTGGCGAGCGACGGTCGAGATTATACTGCTAAGTGAAATATTGCACCTTGAAATGCATAGGCTGAGAGCACGGCGCGCACTGTGGGATTATTTTCATTGAGTTATATTACCTGCTCAGGGACTGAATACATGTTTTATTATTATGGAAGGCAGAAAATATCTATACTTTATTACTGAAAAAAAAAACTGTTTTATTAGATTTCATTGTTAACGTTACTAAGCAAATTAATAAAGCAGTTGTTAGTTTTTTACATTATTAATAGCAGGTAAGTTGAAAAAAATAAAAGTCAAAGCTTTATGGCGCTGCTATCTATAGGGAAATTGTTTTATTACTTCGTGAACTAATTTAAATTTAGATTAAAGCTCTATTTACACACAGCTGTGTGTGAGTTATACATAAAACACGACATACAAACATAAGCAAATAATACCGGCAGGTCAGAAAGCCGCAGCCCACTCATGCAGAATAGAAAGGTAATTTAAATTTCTGTTTGATATTTTATTAAATGTGAAAATATGAAGTGGAGCACTCAAACAAGCGTGATTGCTTTCAGAAAACACTATTAAAATACACTGATAGGTATAAAATTTGAACAGGAGAAGCAATCTCGGCAAATGGACGACGCTTAGCAGGCCATTTTACCATTTTCGATGCATTTCCGCCTGGAAATTACTATCATTTGTTGAAAGAGGGACGAAACCGCTAAACCGGTCGTATAGCTGCTCGTTTAATCATCTATTTTTTATGAATTGTATTGCGTATGCTTTTGAGTCACAGTTTTGTATGACACCGAAATTAAACTCTCGCTCTGTTTTCTTCATATTTTATTTTTATTTTATTTTATTTTATTGGAAAACTAACAGCTTTATAACAACTTCCTAGAACATACAGAAAAAATTAACAGGGGTAAGCCTTAAAAAGTTTTCGCTAATAGGTACAATGGTAGTGGAAGTAAAAATTATAGTAGTCTTAAGTGTAACATAAGAAGGTAATTACCTAAAGTATAATGAAAAGTTTCAAATATTATAAAAAAAAAGAAAGAAAGAAACAGAGCTATATGAATCGATTATTCTAGGATAATTAGATCACAATGTATAAGGGCTATGAGATTAGATTCAAGGGTTTTGGGATATTTTCAGAACCAGTTAAGCTTGAGCAAAAAAGTTATCGTTAATAAGTTTTCTAAACATATTGCGCCTTGTCGAAAATAAGTCAACATGCATAGAATAGTGAGAATTAAAATTTGTAAAAGTGCGCGGGAAGAAAGAGTTTCCACGATAGTTTGTTAGAGGGCAGGGAGAATAGAGTTGGAGGTGACTTTTTTTTTTTTCATATTCGCGATTGACTTTGTTTCTATGTTTTCTAAACATTTTCCAATCAAACACCCGCTAAAGTTTTTAATTTTGGCATCGGCCCAATGATGAAAATACTTTTTATCTTATATCATCATAGCAAGTAGAAAACAGACGAAACAAAAAGTAGAAAAAGGTTTTCCAATACTGCTTATTATGGGTGAAAAGGGGTCCCATGTGTAGCGGGCGACATAAAACACAAAGGGCCCAATGTATTATATTCACACGGTTTTAAATAAATGCCTCCGTTCGTATAAAATTGCTTCGAAAGCAAATCTTGCTCAGATCTATAAATCGGACCATAAAAGTAGATCCGTGCAATGAAATTGAGAATGGCGAAATATGGCAGCTTGTTGCTGTTGGTAGGTATATAAAAATATGACAGTAAAATATTATTTCGCTTAAATGTAGTTTTAAAATGTGACAGATAAATTTTTAAACCGCAAATAAATGTTATGAGTGTAACCCCCTATAGATCGAAAGTCGAGACACGATCGGCCAACACGGCTCAAACAAGCAAAGTCCTATCATATAACACAGTTGCATGCCCCTACATGCACTGTTGTACTGTGATGCAAATACAGCACCAAACTATACCTATTTGTGCACAACCATGTCACAAACAAAACCTCAGTACACATAGGTTAGGTGTTGTTAGTAAGCCAAATGTAGCATTTTCGACTTGGAAACTGCCTCAACTAGTTCACTGTTCACCTGAGACCAAAAACGAACAAGCTTTTAAGTATTCCGACAACTGTTTACATAAACTTTCACATTTACAACGAAGGCACTTATATTTGGCATTAATTTTTAGTCGAATAATAAAAAACAGACGTCATTATTAAATAAATTTGTGATTGAGAAATGAAAAGTCTTATCAAAATTTTCATTCCATTACATTCGTTTGTCACATGGATTCTGTGGCCGAATGGTAAGGCACTTCGACTTTAGGAGGATCGTCTGATCGTTGCGGGTTCAAATCCCGTCGGATTTGCGATGTTATATTCCTTTATACATCCATCCACATATAAATAACTAGTAAAATTAATTGTTTATCGGTAAATGCATTTTTAAAAGTTTCCCAAAACTACTCCAGTGAGAAAAATCACAACATTTGGATTTCTAGGTTGGTTAGAGGCATCCATTGAAACTTTTAGCAAGCTAATACATCATGCAGTACGGAACTGTTAATTCACATAATGTGATCTACTTTGCAGGCTCCGCCACGACCGAGGCGAAATTTTCCAGGGCACTAAAAGCGGTCAGGACCCGAGAATTATGGTTACAGCAATCTGAACTCTATAATGCTAGTGAATAGAGGTAGGAATAAATTGAAGTAGCACAAAGTACACTTCTAAATTTAGTTAAGATTCAGTTAATTCTCCAGAATCATTAGACTTGATATGAATTGCAGCTTTGTTTTAAAAAGCTGGGACACTAGCATAAAACCTGAAACGAATTTGCTCATGAATTTTAAAAAACACTATTTCTCGCTTCCTTTTTCAAACTTTATTTTATAGACTTGGAAACTTACAGCACATCTTCTTGGCAAAATACAACATTTAAGCGTTTCTAGAGAACAATTTTGAGTTTGGTGTGCTGAAATGAGCTGCGAGCACAACTCCAAATTACCAGAAAATAAGATCTTGAAAACGGATCTTGTGAGTCACAGTCATCGCAAATTATATGGCAAATTACCAACAGCTTGTTTGATTTTGTACTGAAATTCACCTCACACCCTCTTACGAGTGTTTCTCTTTTAAGTTTCTTTGTATTAAGGATAGTGCTAGTGAGCCAACTATTCGACAAGTGCTGCGCGTGAACAGATTTCGTGCTGCCAAAGGAGGTGTTTGTCAGATTTATTACCTACCATTTCGATTTGTTTACTTAGTTGTTCAGATCCAATTACTTGCTTCTGTACTTAATTAAAGGGACGGTTGATTACTCGCCCGCTGTGGGGCTTTGTATAATTGCTATTGTTTAGCAAATGAAGACAAATGAAACTTTAATTTAATGTCAGTGTCTCAGTCAGTAGAACTCGTCAACAGCCACGAGGTAACTTTGATTACTGATGCATCTTCTATTACATTTTATTAACTTTTTGCTGCTTATTATAAAACGTAAAACCTTGGTTGAACCCCATGTTGACACATGTCAAAACTTTTGTTTTGACAACAGTTTTCTGTTACCACAAAAAAGCGTTCTATGTACGAGTATTTAAAGATCGTTTTTCTAGGGACAGTTTTTTAGTTAGACTTGGTCTAAACTCGGCTCATTTTCTTGTAATAAGCCCCCTTGTGTTTCACTCAAACATCTCCTAAGCAAACACATTGCAGAGTGTCAATAAAACTGTTTATTTTTGCGTCACGTGCTTTTAATGATGGATAATAAAGCTGTTTAATAAATTGAATACATCGACATAAGTAGGGTAAGCGACAAGAGTTCATAAACACTATCAAGCAAATACTAAAACTGTAGGACTTATGCTATTTATGCTGACTGTGCATACGCTTCTAAGCCCATAATATTATTCAAAAGATGTTGTGGCCACATAATTATTAACTATACGATGAAAGGCTGTCGTAGCTACAAAAAATCGTTTTAAGCAAATAAACAAGCAAAGTTATTTTAATCTTAAACATATAACAGAACCCATAAAGTTCAAACAGATAATTATTTATAGGGTTCATCACAATTGTAAATGAAAATAGTTTTGGAGAGCACTTTAATTACCAACATTCTTCTGTGTTTGTTTGGGCTCGTCTCAAGGTTTTCTCCCGCGAGAGAAGTAAGGGCTCGGACAGACTGTTAGCAAATAAAACAAAGCCAACCAATTGCACAACCTTGCTTTACCAAAAACAATGTTAGAAATTCTCAACCTCTGATTCTATGAGAACGAATACAATATTCGTTCGTGATATTTTATTTTTATCAATAAGGGAAAGCATACGAGTACTATAACAATAGCGGTCTTCACACGCACAATCTTTCACGAGTGATTGAGCGTACAGGATTGCGCGCGGGAAAGCCTGTACACGCAATCGCGAGTGATAATTCTGATGCTACGCGTTCTTTCGCTCGCGATTACTCGTTAGTTCTTGTCAAAACGCAATCGTGCGGGAAAGCCTGTACGCGCAATCGCGAGTGATAATTTTTTTGAAGCTTGAAGCTACGCGTTCTTTCGCGCGCGATTGGCTGTATCACTCGCGATAGATAGTGCGTGTGACGGCTGCTATTGTGAAGCGCTGTTTCCGATAATTCAAAATAAGAATTAATCAAGAAGCCTATAATCAGGTTACAACTAAACAAAGCTCCTGATGACTTAAAAAAAAGGTTATTCTTCGCATACACTACTTCATCGATGCCTAAAAAAACGCACCTAGCACTATAAACCATATTTCTCATTTCTATCCAATAATTTCTGGATTGGATCCTAAAGATTATTAATGAAAGCAATAAGTAAACCGCCCGCAGACCAGCCGAGCCCTAACTCGATTTGCCATCCACCGGTGAGAGAATACTTTTAATTGGCAGTAACTGCGTTCCCTGCAAGCGTTATTGAGTTCTCACACTTCGGGAGCCGAGTTGCAAAATAATGCTTTTACCTTTCTGCCTATCCTGTTTTTTACCCAAAACTTCCGGGATACCCGCAATCTAATCAGCAACTAGGTTAGTAACTTTCTGTTTTGTTTTGTTCGCTGATAGAATTTTTTTACAAGAAAAATGATAATGCCATTATGTATTTATGAAGGAAACTGGCTTATTATGTTGTAGTTGCCGCCCGCGGCTTTGCTAGCGTGGGATGAGGATTTTAAAAAGCTTTTAATGGTGGTCGCAAACTTATTCACGCCATTCAATAGAAGAAATGCTGAGACCTCAGAAGCCAGCCGCATTTTTTGTATAGAAAAATGATTGCGGCGTATACGGCGCGGCCAAATGTGCGATCAGGTTTATATGGTATTTTGTTTTAACTGAATCAATTGAGGTAAACATTTAGGTGGTCGCACGATCCAGCCGAGCCGAACGCGCCGATCTGCCTGCAGATCTGATTCGCAGATCTGTTGGGTGCAGACTGCACAAGATCGATCGCTGTGGAAATCGATGGGGGAGGCCTATGTTCAGCAGTGAACACTAGATGGCTGACATGATGATGATGATATTGTATTTTTAACAAAAATTAAAGTTTTTTTTATCTCGTTGTTCGTTCTCAATTTAAAATATTTTAAAAGCAGTTGTAGCGATGTCATTATACAATTTTCTTCAGAGCACAGAGTAACCACTCATTTATGTTAA
This sequence comes from Epirrhoe tristata, assembly GCA_951394285.1. Classification (NCBI taxonomy): domain Eukaryota; kingdom Metazoa; phylum Arthropoda; class Insecta; order Lepidoptera; family Geometridae; genus Epirrhoe; species Epirrhoe tristata. The sequence continues at coordinate 10,251,426 of OX596142.1, forward strand.
TAAAACTAAAAGCATAAAGATTTCCCAGAGCTTGTGAAAACAACAATCTAATTTCAGCTGAGTCAGGTATTTTTATCTTTAAAACCTTTTTAGAGATTCACTTAAAAAGTGTGTCGTTTAAAAATGCTTGTTTCAGCTAAAGTGGCTACCGTCAGCCTGCGTACAGTCGGCGATGAACAATTAATTTTTTTTTAAAAAAAAAAAGTTTTTTTTATCATCGATTCGATTCAGCATCACCATTGATAATGTTGCCAGCATTTTGGGCACACTTCGAGCCTGCAGTGGCTGAATAAATGGAGTATTGTTTGCGACGATCATTTATATTTCGGAGCCGATTCTACGAAACAGCGGTAAAATACTCAAACTTTTTAAATTATTGCCGACTGTACGAAAGTCTCGAGTAAAAGTAGTGAGCCTGAGGTTTACTAACACAATAACAAGCATTTCGCGAGATACATAGGCTCTCTAGTTTTATTACATAAATTCTTAATCTTGTTACGAACTTCAGTTTTAGAAATAGTTTAGTTTGAGTAATTTATTCAATTCACATACACACCTAAGCACGCACTCACGCACATACAAACATAGAATACAATTTACAGATTCAAACTTAAGTATGGTACATAATTGGGTAACTTTACTCATCTATATACCTATTATACTTATTACATTATTTGATGAGGAGAAAGTCTATCGTATCCTGAGGGTACAGGTCGTGATCTTGATTTTACCCTCCTGACTCAAGTTGTGGTTTATTGCGATTAGATAATTTAAAAAAAACTTAGATGTCTTTAAAAACAAAAAAACTAAATGCCATTCCAGTCCAATGCATCGATAGCAAAACGATAAATGTTTTCAGGTACGAAAATGCAGATAAAATAAGTTACTTGCGTGGAAACAGGAGCGTATTCCCTGATGTAATTACAGGCTGGAGCTAACACAATGACCGGTGTCCGATAACGCCCCGCAGCAGGTCTGAGGCATCTCCCTCAGATGCCTCAGACCTGCTGTGGAGAATTACAATTCATGATGAGTTTGAATTCGTCCGTTTACTCTTTGAAGTGAGTTGGTTCACTTTTGCAACTGATTTTCACAAATGGTTATGAAAAAACTACTTTTATTTCTTTTTTGATAACTGGTTAAGGGGTTTTATGAACACGATAACTCGAAAAACGCTATACTTTTACCGGCTGACAGTTACGACACAAGGTTTTTGTTTATTTGTAATTCTTCCCAAAAAATGTATCTAGGTGGAATTTAAATTTGTAAAATTGGATTAACTGAGATGTAAAGTATTAAATCCTTGTAACTTCATCCTCAATGTCAATTGTGTGGCAGTTAGGTTGGTTTTCAAAGCAAAAACTAAATACTAGGTCTCTACAACCCAAGGTCTATGACTAAAATATAAGGGAAAATTATGCAGCACCGCAAAATGCAACGATACGCGATCTTATTTGAATGAATGAATGAACACTTTATTTAAAAAAAACATTACATAAATAAAACACGTTCGAAATTAGTACAATGGGCGGCTTTATCGCTGAAAGGATGGAAAATAAACCAAAGAGGCACACAAAAAGGACGGTAGTGCACAGAAGTTTCATTGAGAGGGAAACAAAGCTGGAAAAAGTATTTAAATAATCCTAATACATACCATTAATAATATAAAAACAATATACTAATATATATAAATATACAGGGTGTAAAAAGACGTCTACCGAATCTGAAAGGGGTAGGTACAGCATCCCAACACACAACCAAATCCAAAAGGATTTTCCTTAAAAATCATTATATCCGGAGAAAACAGCGTTTGAAGATTACTGTTTGCGTATGTACTGGGCAAGTTTTTTTACGTAGATTGCTGGATTTTGAGTTCAAATTGTTTATTTCTTTGAAAAATGAAATAATTAGGTAGGTATGTTATTAGTAGTCAATAACTGAAAATAACATAAAATAACTAAGCTAAGTAAAAATTTTTTTTTGCATTATTTTTTCGCTAAATTAGTTTAGAATCATGGTCTGATTGAAACCCCTCAGTTTTCGGTAGCAGTCTTTTTACACCCTGTATAAATACCTACTAAAATGAATGCTTATGAAATGCTAAAAAAAAAGAAACTAAAAATTAAGACAACTGCTGAATAAAGTGCTGTGATGTGTGTCATTCACCATCTATAGAAGTAGTTTTTACAAGAACGAGTTTGTAATACAGCCCAGGTCCTTAGAGCCCCTGTTAATCGTATGTACAGTGCTTTATGTAAGGTCAAACCAAAGTGGGATCAAATAAATAAGCCTGCTAATACCGAGACATGGTAAGTGAAATTACTGGGTGCGGACAGTGCGCCCTTCCTCTTCCGACGTCGACACATAATTCAGGGAGATTAAATGCCTCTTGGACCCCGGAAGGACTCTGTTACTGCTATTAGTTTACTTTCGACTGAAAAACTGGGACCACAGGCTTAGAACGCTTATTCATAGACTTTATCTATGAAAATATAATGTTATTTTGTTAGCAGCAAAAACACTGTATCGTGATTTAATAAACCTTAAATTGTATTTCAATTGCGAGTGGCTCGAACTATTTTATATTAATTACTAGCGGAACGCCCGCGACTTCGTTCACGTGGTACATATCAACATAGCCCTTATCACTTGAGTAGGTAAGCTTAAGCTTTTCATCACATTAACTAAACTGAGTGACTGTGACTGCAAGTTCAACTTTGATGACTGAGTCTGAGTCCTAATCTCACTCTAAATCTGACCCTCAATCTAACCCTTATCTCGCTCTCACTCTTAATGTGACTCACAATCTCACTCTCACATTTTAATCTGACGCCCCCATAAACTCACAAATCCATCAATCCCACTACCATTCTCACTCCATCCACAAATCCATAAATGAATTAACCCCACTTCCAATCTCACTCCCACTTACGAAATTCCACACATACTTAATCACCGCCAATACCCTGTTTCAGGAATTATTTACAGCCCTCCCTTTCAACCCACCCCCTAAATACAAAAGTTCACCCCACCCCTACGAAATCCTAAAATGCAGCAGACGAAGAATGTACCCTCCAAGTTTCAAGTTTTTAGGACTTATGGTTCTCATAGCAACTGTTACTCCCTCTTTCACCCCCTTTATAGTGGAGTTTATAAAAAAATATATAAAAATGTTACTCAGTACTCACTCATAGCGAGTTTCAAGCGAATCGGACCACGCATTCAAAAAACCCCATACAAACATTAACACCCCCTTCTAGGGGTAGTTTTGATTTTTTTTTGAATGCATACATTTTGTAATCACACTAATTAATACTCATACCGAGTTTCAAGCGAATCGGACAACGCATTCAATAAACCCCATACAAACATCAACACCCCCTTCTAGGGGTATCTTTTTGAATGCAGACTTTAATTAAAACTGTTGAACTATCATAATTCTAAATTTCATGTCTCTTAAGTGCCAGATATGATTTTATGATTTTTTCCCGTTATTTCCCCGCTTTTTCCCACTTATCCTACATTATCCCATTTCCCCAAACTTTATCCCGCATCATTCCATTTTTCTCGCTTGATCCCGTTTTTTCCTGCTTTTTCCCCGCTTTATCCCACATTATCTCGTTTTTTCTAGCTTTATCCCGGTTTATCCCACCTTTTCCCCACTTTATCCTGCTTTATCCCAGTTTATCCCACTTTGTCCCCACTTTATCCCGCATTATCCTGCTTTTCCCCAGTTTATCCCGCTTTTCCCCCGCTTTTCCCCAGTTTATCCCGGTTTATCCCACTTTTTCCCCACTTTATCCTGCTTTTCCCCAGTTTATCCCGCTTTTCCCCAGCTTTATCCCGCATTATCCCGCTTTTTCCCGGTTTATCCCCCTTTTCTCCCGCATTTTCTTGGTTTATCCCGCTTTTTCCACGCTTTATCCCACTTTTTACCCACTTTATCCCGCATTATCCTGCTTTTTCCTAGTTTAACCTGCTTTCCTCCCGCTTTATCCCGCATTATCCTGCTTTTTCCCAGTTTGTCCCGCTTTTCCCCCGCTTTATCCCGGTTTATCCCGCATTATCCAGCTTTTTCCCTGTTTATTCCTTTTTTTCCCGCATTATTCCGCTTTTTCCCGCTTTTCCTCCGCATTATTCCGCATTTTCCCGGTTTATCCCGCTTCATTCCACTTTTTCCCGCTTATCCCTTATACGTTATCCCTTCCCCAAATACCCGACTTCCACTCCCAATGGACTTATGGCTCCCTTAGAATCTGTACTGTACTTCCCCTTTTTCACCCCCATTGAAGGGTAGATTTTGAAAAAAAACATGCAGATATTATTTATTACACTACTACTAAATACTCATACCGAGTTTTGACCAAATTGAACCACGTATTAAAAAATCCCACGCAAACTTTAACACCCCTTTCACCCCGGTTTAGGGGTAGTTATTAAATTATTGGAGTGTGGACATTTTTTATTTACATTTTTAAATAATCATACCGAGTTTCAAGCAAATCGGACCACGCATTCAAAAAACCCCATACAAACATTAACACCCCCTACATCCCCTTCTAGGGGTAGTTTTGAATTTTTTTGAATGTAGACTTTCATTAAAAGCGTTGAACTATAATAATTCTAAATTTCATGTCTCCAAGTGCCAGGAATACGATTTTTCATACAATCGTTTTTACCCCTTTTCACCCCTTTAGGGGTTGAATTTCAAAAAATCCCTTCTTAGTACACCCCTACGCACCAAGACGGACATACCCTCAAAATTTCAAGTCTCTACGACCAGCGGTTTAGGCTGTACGTTGTCTATCAGTCAGTCAATCAGTCAGTCAGTCAGTCAGTCAGGACAAAGATTCTTATAATAATAGATTAATCCCTTTTGTAATATCAAGGCAAAGTCTGTATGACAATGGATAACTAAGCGGAATTTTAATATACCTAAAATAAAACTTTGTTCTACATGACCAACTAGGTATCTATTGTAAAAGGAGCACACAATGTCGATACTCAACGTGTTCACCAATAATGAGTCTAACGCCAAGTGATTTGCGATTTAAATATGAATTGGTACTTCCCACAGAGCGCAGGATCGGATGGGGGGCCAGCATTGTTCGGACCACCTCGGACGGACACGTAATCGACGGGAGGCAAGGATTAAAGGGGGTCTAATTGTTCCCCTCTAGCTATTTATAATAGACCGGGAGCTCGGGTTGTTAGAAATACTTCGTTTAATTAATGATTACCCACAAAAAGTATATATTATATCATCATCATCATCATTCACAGCCTGACTTCACCCACTGCTGGGTATAGGCCTTCCTAAGCTTGTGCCATCCACCACAATCCTATAATATATACTATAAAGTAAAAATACAAAGTATATAATATATTTTGTTTTGTGGGAATAATATTATTATTCCATATAATATAAGTATCTAGTTTTTGATTTTATGATGTTTAAAAGGGTAGTCACAGGCACGTCCAGATACGAACCATCATACACAAACGTACTAACAAAAGAATTAATATTTAAAAATCGCTAAGTGTGTGCAATATTTATTTATTTGTGTATGTAATAACATATTGTCTGTGGTAATACTAACTTCTGCAAGATGTGGGCATGTATCAAATATGTGTTTGGACATGCCTCTGACTACCCCTCTTAGACATCTTCAAAGGATCTGGAATAAGTAAGATCTGAAAGAATGTCTACCGCACCTTGGGGATTCAGTCGTGAACCTGTGTGTGTAATAAGACATATAATTTGGACATCTTTCCTGTGGGCAAGGCTTATTAAACTGAGAGGAATGCTTAGATGCCGAGCAAGCCTACTCGATCCCAACAATGTCCAAGGCACTACAGACCTCTTAAGTGTAGGCATAGGTTGCCTCTTGATACAGTATTAACCAGCCAGAATTAATGTAGAGTAAGCAATGGAACCACGGTGTTTCCGAATTGTAGAGATTCTGACACACTTGTTAACATTGATTGAAAGAAAGAAAAGGAAGAAAAAACATACAGGGTGTAAAAAGACTACTACCGAAAACTGAGGGGTTGCAATCGGACCATGATTCTAAACATATTTAGCGAAAAAAAAAAGCGCAAGAAAAATCTAGGCAAGTAGCTGATAAGTTGCTCAACAAACATTTTTTATTGACGTGACTACGTCTTATAATTCGATAGAGCCACGCACGAAAAAACATGACGTCATGAGGCGTTACCTCGCTCTGAGGCGTTCCATGTAAGGCTTGAAGTGCAAGCGAGAGCGCGGAACGAGCGACAAAGAAGCACAATCGGCCTTTGCGTTCGGCAGCGTTCGACATCCGTCTCTCTCCTACTTGAGTGAGCGATGCGTAGACGTTGTCACGTTCACCTATCGTCAGTACACCGACTTTACAGACAACCAATTATTTAAGTCAAAGTCAAAGTCAAAGTCGTTTTTCTTTTTTTGTGTTAATTCTACTATGGTTATACATAGAAACACCCAGACCCGAGATAAATATTTGCAGATCATACAAACATCCCGTGGCGGGGATCGAGCCCACAACCTTCTGCGTCCCAAGCGGGCTTTCACCCACTGCGCAACAGAGGTCACAAGGGGCACTCTAATAGGTGCTACAAATAATTGAATTTGCACCGTATTTTGTTAAGCTCGAGTTCTGCAATTTACACATGCAGAGCCTGCACGCTAATATATTTATCTGATTATATAAGAATAAATGTAGCTAGTAGCTTGGTAGCTCTTGATAGAATGCCCAATTTAAGCGACGAGTTTCAATATATAACACACAGCTCTCTGTCTAAAACTAGGCATGCGTAATTACGACAGAAAACACGTGACAAATCCCAATCTTAATTACCCCTTTCAGTAGCGAGGCGCTGCGCAAGGACTGACCGAGGGCTTATTATATTGCTGTTCAGACGGTAATGAGAATGTACGAGTGAGGGAACTTTAATTATAACATCCTCATTGTAAATAGAAGCATCAGAAAACCGGAGATACATTTTACCTATGTTTATGGTATTCTGAAACAAAGAACCTCTGACGACCTCTGTGGCGTAGTGGGCGAAGGTCTGCTTGCGACGCAGAAGGTTGCGGGTTCGATCCCCGCCGCAGGACAAATGTTTGTATGACCTACAGATATTTGTCTCGGGTCTGGGTATTACAAACTTATTTTATGTATTTACAAACAAATAGTACCTAAGTAGTATATCAGTTATCTGGTTCCCATAGTAGGTTCCCTACAAGCTTTGCTTAGTTTGGGGCTAGATGATGTTTTGTGAAAATGTCCAGCATTATTTATTTTATTATTTATTTAAAGCAGAAATAGTCTTTTAGTTTTTATCGTTGAGTAACATTACCAGTGTGTGGTTGCCGGATCTAGGTGGCACAGAACGACAGAAATATTCCCTTACGATGTATAATTATTCGTATTGGCGGGACAGTCCATACGTAATTAAGTGGTTTTCTATGATATTGGGGTGAATGTTTATGGCATATCAAGTAAACCAATTGTTTTTTGAGAAAACTTATATAAGTATATATATGTATATGGAAGTACCAAAAAAATATATCTGAAACAATTTCGAAGAAAAAATTACAGCTGAATCGAGAACAACCTGTAACTCATCCTTTTTATGTAAGTCGTTGTAAACCTCACCTCAATTTTAGAAGTCTGTCAAAAATACCGACTCATCTGCCGAGTCAATAACCTAAAGCTCTTCCAAAAGCTAATAAAGTGAAACTCCCATTCCGCAGAGCTTAATAAACATACCGGCGTACCTATATATTAAACATAGCAACAAAAATCCAATTACGCCACGTCACACCGGTGACGCTGTTTGCTCCAGGGGCAGTTTGGAGTTACGTTTCTAAGATTTAATCATCTGCTCTGAAAAAATCTTATCCTTCAGTAAATAAAGACTTGGATGTGTTAAATTAATGCCTTTTTACAGGCACGTGGTTGTACAAATATCATAATAATAACTCTAGCAATGTAATGCTGCCAGTGTTTTGGGCATGCTTTCGACTGACAGTGACCTAGATCAGTTGAGCTATCTATAGCTCTGCTTACTTTGGGGCTAGATGAGCTAGATGATGCTGTGTGAAAAGTCCAGCTTTTTTTTTTTTTTATAGATCGTTTTCAACTATTCTTAGATAGCTTAACTAATTGTATTTTGTAAATATATGTAGTAGGTTAGTTTCTGTAGCAAATAACACAAATTGTTTCTGGTGACTTATATTATTAAACAGAGAACAGAAGCTAATGTATCTATGCGTATATCGGAGTGTATTTATACAAGAATCAAATAATTGAGTGACCCAAAGTATAAAAATATGATCTATAAAAATATGATGTATAAAAATATACATATAAAAGTTATAAACTATTTAAAGTTATTGAAGCGCTTGACGAAACAACCAACACTACTAATACAATTCATGGATAAAAAAATATTTAAGTTAACACTACATTCAAACGCAATGTTTACTCAAACAGAAATATTACAAGAAGTACATCTATGATATCCAAATATATCTTGGGGTAACTTGATTCTTGATAATGTATTTCTTAGAGAACGCTGAGAAATTCAGTGTTGTTTTATCTAGCGAGTGTGCGAGTTTGAAGAAATATGCTTAAAAGAATAAAATACAAGATTGCTTGGTTAGCACTTTGAAAATTCTCGCTGAAAATGAATTGGATCACTCAAGACAAGGTTAAATTATTACAGACATGTTAAAGATGAGTGGGTTAACGCCTCAAGGTTCAATCTTATGGATTTTAATGCAAATTCAAAACAAATTACTAAACTCTAAAACTATGATGATGACGACCTCTGTGGCGCAGTGGGCGAAGGTCCGCCTGCGATGCAGAAGGTTGCGGGTTCGATCCCCGCCGCGGGACAAATGTTTGTATGACCTACTGATATTTGTCTCGGGTCTGGGTGTTTCTATGTATAATAAGTATGTATTTACAAACAAAAAGTATATAAGTAGTATATCAGTTATCAGGTTTATAGTACAAGCTTTGCTTAGTTTGGGGCTAGATGATGCTGTGTGGAAAATGTCCAGCATTATTTATTTATTTGTGATGAAAGAAGACAGGATGATCCCCGTGGCGTGGTTAGCGAGAACTAGGATAAATAAGATGTCTTATGATTTTTGCTTTTTTATTTGTCTGTACTTTACTAGCAGCTTAGTAGTCTTCTTCTTCTTATCGTGTCAGCAGTTCTTTCGAGCCAGTGTGGTGAAAGGATTTTAAGTGCGCCTCAAAGAGGCTCCTTTCGTGCACTTGACACATGTTTTCGAACGTTTTAGGTTCCACGAAATGCCGGTTTCCTCACGATTTTTTCTTCACCGTTTGAAAGTACTAGCAGTAGTAATATTTGGAATAAAATCTGCGTATCCAAAATGTTCGATTAGTCAATCTAATTTGGAATATTTATGTCCAAAGAAAAAAAGTAAAAAAAAAGTTAAAGTTAGCTAGTCAAACTACTATTAGGACTGGATGGAATGATCGGGTTCTATTGGCTCAGAACACTGAGGAAAGATTTTTCATCAAATGGTTGGAAGTTTTGCTGACTGTTTGACAACCTTTAACAGCCGCACTCAGAGTCACAAATCGTAAAAGTTTTCAATATAAAACCGTTACTAAGCAGCAGATATAAGTAGAAGTTAAGTACCGACATAATAGTTTTATGGAACCCTTTCCATGAGTATGAGAGTTCAACATGAACTTGACTGGTTTCAAATTCAATTGTTTTGAAAAATACTTGCAATAAACATGACGACCTCTGTGGCGCGGTGGGCGAAGGCCCGACTGCGACGCAAAAGGTTGCGGGTTCGATCCCGCCGCGGGACCAATGTTTGTATGATCTACAAATATTTGTCTCGGGTCTGGGTGTTTCTATGTATAATATGTATGTATTTACAAACAAAACGTATATAAGTAGTATATGAGTCATCTAGTACCCAGAACACAAGTTCTGCTTACTTTGGGGCTAGATGATGCTGTGTGAAAAGTCCAGTATTATTTATTTATTATTTATGTAAAATAAAGATGCGTTTGGGGGTAGAATGGTATTCCCCCAAGTTATGACAAAGAGGGAGTACTCGCCTCACTAAGGTTTGCCCAACTGGCACACTTACCTTAGGGCCTTTCGGCCGACAGTTATAGTCGGATAGTTCTATATAGGTAGAAGTTCCCAGTAACAATCGTCAGCGCGATCTAGAATTTTTTCCACAGATATAGACATAGTTATTACTTTTTGCGTGTTCTTATCGCCATCTAGTTGTACAGCTCCGAAGTACGTCGCTGTGATTGACATCTCTTGAAGTTCAGCTTTATAGTTCAGCTTGTAGTTCAGGCGATGGTAGATAGAGGTCGCCACATGCGAGCTTATAACCTCACTTACTAAGGCTACAGTACCGGCTTCACGTAACAAGGTATTTAAGGGACACCATTGAACTTTGCCCATCGAAGTTTGTGCGACGCAGCTAATAGCACTTGAAAGCGATCTAGCCCCCCCTCGAGTCACTAACATAAACTAATTCTAGCAATTAGAAAAGAAACTGCTCTATCCTGCCACAGTGACATAATTTATATGCAGAAAACAGCCGTATATTTAAACGAAAAAAGTAGTGAAAGATGTCCTGCAGCTAGTTGATGAAACCAGTAGTTATTTGTCTGAAATTAGTGGCTGCTAGTAACTTACTTAAGGTTTGTATTCCCAAGGACTATTAAAGGTACTTTGGCTCCAATCTTCAGACATCTAAGATCCTTTGATGTGCTTAGTTAGTTTGAAGTGCTTAGTTAGAGGCACGACCATTATAAACTCAGCTTATTTTTTTTTGCAAGTACTAGTTTACGCTGTCTTTTTTAGATAACTAACTTGTCTGATTCTTTTGAAAATACAAACCAGACTATTCGTAAGTCAGCAACAAATCGGAACATAGAATTAAATTGACGTGTTTCGCTTCTATGTGTTATTAATATCTGCACAAAACAGTCTCGTAAAATTATTAATTTACATATGACAAGTAGCTTATAACCACTTTAACTTTGCAACTTAGATTGGCTATAAGGACCATACATATGTATATAACAGGAGAGTAGAATACAGCCCAGTTTAAACGGTAACTGTAGTAGTCAACTGGCCTTCACAGTCAGTATTACACCAAGCTCATAACATGTTTTTAGTTTAGTTATACACTGGCCTGCAAAACTAAGTACTACACTTTTATATTTTTTTTTCTAAACTATAGAAGTTAGAGATTAAGAATAAAAATCGTTTCATAGCAAATATCAGCTTTCTTAGAAATCATAGAACCATTTAACCATTGTATACTATACAGGGTGAGTTTTTTTTAAGGGCTACTGAGGGTAACTCTGAAACCACGAGAGTATCGAAAAGTCATGTTAGGAGTTACGTGCTCGATTTTGATAAAATTAAAAACTGCATTTAAAAATATTAAAAAAGTTTTAGATTTTTCGAGAAAATTGACTTTTTTGGTATATTATTTTTATTGCTTTTTGGATGCTGTTTAAAATGGTTAAATGTATAGTTTAGAATGGTTTCTAAGAAAGCTGATAAAATTTGCTATGAAACGAATTTATTTTAAATCTCTAACTTCTATAGTTTAGAAAAAAAATACTTATAAAAGTGTAGTACTTAGTTTTGCAGGCCAGTGTAGTTTTTAGGATGTAGGTACAGTCAGCGTCACCAATTTGTAACTTCAATAATAAAAAAGTTTGAACTGCGTGCCTTATGCTGGGGTGATTGCCAGTTATGCGGGATTTACATTACGAAATTAGTGTCATGCATGTTGAACTCAGTTTCACGAAAGTAGTTTCGGTATATGCGAAAGTAATTTCGTAAAAAAAATTGTGTCGTGAAATCCACAGTATTGCAGTAACCATGGCGCCGTCAGCATCAAAGCTATATTTTTCTATATTCAATGTAGCTAAAGAGATGCTTATATATAAACTTAAAAAAAGACTATCAAGAAAAAAAAGACGTTGGTGGATTCGAGGATGGTTAACAAGAAGGCATTTGGGTGCAATGAAGTTAATCTCTGAATTATCAGATGAAGATCCTGAGATATATTATATTTTATCTGTTTTTTTTTATTATATTTTTATCTGTACTCCATCGTTGGTTTGCCATTTTCAACGCTTGAAGCGCGCGCGATGATAAAAATACAGACGTCTGCACAGCGCAGGCGCTTTCGCGACACTAATTTCACGTCGCGTCTACACTATGAAATTAGTTGCATGACATTAATTTCACCAAAAAATCGCGCACCGCACGAAACTCATTTGGATTCATGAAATTAATGCATGCATTACGAAAATATTAAATTACACGTGAAACTGTTGGTAAAACTAATGTCACGAAATTAATTTCATGCCACTAATTTCATAATGTAAATTCGGCTTTAGTTACGCTGATCGCTCATTGTACTAATTTTGAACGTGTTTTATTTATATGGTGTTTTGTTATTATTTGGTGTACAATAAAGTGTTCATTCATTCATTCATTCATTGCTGATCATAAAATAGAGTCAGTTGAGTCATTTATGAACAAATCTTAAACGATTTAGAAATTAAACTTGTTTGCTCTCAGTACTTTAGCAATTTATATACAAGACACGTTGCGTAATATTTTACAGTTAATATATAATTGGATTCGAAACGGCTGCTCCTGTGCATTCTTGTATTTGGCACGTTTGGCAGGACGCCATGATTTTGTTAAATTTAATATTTGACTGCAAGCTTTATCGGTAAGATGTTTATAAAGAATTTGTCTGAAGCTACAGATTGCTATCTGAGGTGGTTGTCCGCAAAGCGATAACGCCTTTCCGTGTTCTAAAGAACACATCATTCACAATTACTCAAAAATCTCAGGATACAGCGAAAAAAAAACGCAAAAATAATTTGACTTAGCTACGTCATTTTATATTATTTTCAGTTATATACTACTAGGACAACATAATAAGACCATACCCACATGATAATTTACTTAATAAAAGAAAAAAAACAATTAAAACTCAAAATCCAGCAATCTACGTAAAACAACGCGCCCAGTACATACGCAAACAGTAATCTTCAAACGCTGTTTTCTCCGGATATACTTAATGATTTTTTCGGAAAATCTTTTTGGATTTAGTTGTGTGTTGGGATGCTGTACCTATTCCTTTCGACTTCGGTAGACGTCTTTTTAAACCCTGTATATAGTTATGGGTTTTTTTTAGCGGTAAAAACATTAAAATATACGACGTCGACGAAATTAATCTTAGTTTACGTGAACGTGATCAAGTAAATAAAAAACTTATACTCGGTTGTCTGAAACCGAATTTCACAGTAAAAACCGTTCGCCACACAGCAACGCTCCATATGAACGGGCTGTGACAGCTCTACTATTATTGCCCAAGAAGTATGTGCCGGAATCAAGCACACATGAAATTTAATTTAATTGGAATATGGTATGAATTTTCCATCCACACTTAGCTTTAATTGAAATGTTGGCTCACGTACCGAAACGATTACGCGGTAATTGATATTATAATTGTTTATGCAGACACCTGAGTCGGGAACTTTCATAAAATTCGCATTTATATTGAAATTTCCTTCAATAAAACTGTATTCCTTTCACTGTAATTCTATTTCACGGGGATGACGTCGTATAACTCGGAGTAAGAGGCAAACCGAATTGATTCCAATATTCCCTCTACACTTTTTCTCAGATATTTCTGTTCTACATTTTACATAAACTAATTTCCTTGGCAATATTGGTCTTGCGTCAGTTCGTAGGCACGGGCGCCTCCTTCAAAAAGAAACTCTTGGAGCAGCCTCCATCGACCAAATCAAATCACTCGACCTTATCGATCTGAAGAAAACTTACATCTAAATTTATTTGCGTATCTTTAGGGACGCTCGATGTGATAGTAACGGTGAATAAATTCAGAGCTTTAAAAACCCAGACTGTACAGAATCCATATCAAAAAAGGACTTCAGGTGATCGAATCTGAATTGAGCAAGGATTGCCTATGTTGTAGATATCGAATGGAGAATGAATGAGGAATGGAGGTCAGGGAGATGATGTTGGAACCGTATTGGCTGGTTCAAACCCCGGCAGGGCATCAAGATTTTTGGAAAAGTTCAAACTCTAATTGGTAAAAGTTAATATCATGAGGTATCCAAAAAGATCTAACAAGCGGTGATGGGCTATCAACCTGTATGGTTGTGAACATCACAAAATTCAAATCGGTTTTAAATCGTAGTCTATAGATATATACTGCGTATTAATCCAATAGTGCTCCTGATTTAACGCAATTGCCGAGGTTGCATCCCCTTCGGGCCGCAGGGCCAGTCACCCTTCGCAAGGGGAACTTAATATGAGGATATGAGAATTTACTGTTTAATCCTGCTGCAGGCCAATTTGTTAATATTTTCACCCAATCCACTTAAAAATGTACATATGCAGATAGATATCTTCGATATCGAACTTTAAACGAGGTATTGAACAAACTGAAACCACTTGAGAGTACATACAAGTACATATTTTACATAGCGGCAAACCCGCTGCTTGGCTCACGTTGTAACCAAGCGTTGTAAACGTTTTTACCCGTTTTCTAAAATACAAATAAACAGAATACGTAATATCATTATTATTTCCACGTGTGTGGCTGTGGCGCAGTGGGCGAAGGTCCGCCTGCGATGCACAAGGTTGCGGGTTCGATCCCCGCCGCGGGACAAATGTTTGTATGACCTACAGATATTTGTCTCGGGTCTGGGTGTTTCTATGTATAATATGTATTAAAGTCAAAGTCAAAGTCATAACACAAGCTCTGCTTACTTTGGGCTAGATGATGCTGTGTGAAAAGTCCAGCGATATTTATTTATTTCTTCTTTAGAAAAGTTACCTACAGCGGACCAGAGAAAGGTGAACTAAAATAAATTCAAGATGAAAAACGCGTCTCTGTTGACTGCGGTGCAAGAAAAATGACCAGTCGTGAGTCTACATGAGGCTAATTAAAGCAAGTAGGTGGATTTCGGCAAAGGCAGCCGTGTCCTCACTCCACCGGTCTTTAGTACAGGCTCTAGTTTCTGAATCAAGTCCTTATGTATTGCAGTGATCGTTCTACTCGTACTATAAATACGAAGAATGTTTAGTGTTCTGATACAAGCCTATTCCGCCACAAGCCTTACATGCTAAGTGGTATTATCACATCACGGGTAAAAACTACTACTAAAACTTACATCACACGAAGAAGAAGTTACTCAGTTATTTATTCACTATAAATTATCATTACAGATATTTTTAAATCTAGTGCGATAATCTAGATGAGATCCTATAGGTACTTATTATTATAAACCTATATTTATATTCTTCTATTTATTTACTATATTTACAAAAGTAAGACCTTTATTATGAACACATTTTATAACAAACAGAATAAAAAATACAACAATTCGTTTAAAATATTACGGTAAAACTAAAAAAAGTGACACGATAAGAAGGTTATTTTCTTTATTATATTTAGAATATAATTTATTTTATGTATCCCAAAAATGGTTTAATTAGTCTGCAGTTTAATCTGCAAATTCAATGAAATGCAATCTAAGTGTGCAATTTGTGCCATTGTATTAAAAACCTTGTTCAATGAGTAGTCAAGGTGAAGTTGGGAGCCTGCACTACTTCCACTCGTGTTCTGTTCATCCCTCTCGGTGCAGGTGGTTAAACTTTTTGCTAATTTCATTAAGACCGGCGTATATTTTGATCATCACGCAAAATTTTCTCGTTATGCTAAGGCCTGCTTTCTTTTTGTTAATTAATTTTGTGATTAATTTAGATTGAAACACTTTTCTTTTGATAAACGATCATGTTTTCATTAGTTATCCCAACTTTGAATGGAATTAATTATTTATTATTAAAAGGTTTCTAACGGATTTTAAGTTTTGATCAAATGTAGTTTTTAGTAATAAGGTTTTAGGTTTTCCTGGTACATACCTAAATTTTTGAGCTAAGCTGCGGATAGACAGACAGGAAAACAGACAGCAGACATGGTGAAGCTATAGAAGAAGAAGAGAGAAGAAAAATAATTCCTTGATGAAACTCTAAAATGTACCTACTTACTAAAATAAATGTTATTTTTGAAGCATTATTTTGATGTTCAAAATGTTGAAAGGAATTTAGGTGTGAATTTTCCATCTAAGTGTATGTAATTCAAAACATCGATAAATCATTCACGCTAGATTAAATAGTAGTTGACCTCGCCCTCCGTTAAGCAAACACTATTACTGGTAGTTGGGGGCGCTCTTGCCAAGAAAATCTGAAGATAGAGACAAGTTGGTAGGTATACTTTTTCTTACAAAGGACAACAAAAATATTGTAAAATATTGTGAAATCAGATCATTTATTTATGATAATTTATGTAGGATAGATTAGATCATCTTTTTCTTGAAGTTCAAAAAACTACAAAATCAAAAAACTCTTTTATAATAAAAGCAGACCAGCTTTCAGTTCGGCACACTACAACCATTTTAAGTTCATCACATGAGTTTCATAATAAATTAAGTGACATTTTAATCTCAGCTCAAACTAAGTAGGCTGCGAGCGCGGCTAAAGCGGATTAAAAACTTTCTCATAATGGATTTCACACAGAGAGTAATAAAATTATGCCCCTGCGGTTTTCTCATTTTCTATTATTACACGTTCTTGCATAATCCCGTAGGTGGGATAAATATGTCCAAGCTGATGTGACTCGGCGGCAACAAAGGCCACGACGATAGGCTGATACGTCAGCGCTGTCAGCTGCTTTGCATTATAATCGAATTTCCACAAAGTAAAACAAAATCTCGTGGTCCCATTAATATTCAGCGATAGGGCTCAACGCATACCCGCCGGATTGACGTTTAACATGCAAATTGCAATCCGAAATCTAGCGATATTGTGTGCCACTAAATATTTTCGTCATTATTAATTCAGGACACAGTTGTTTGAATCGGGCGCAGAATATAATTTAAATGCTAAACGAATTTGTGCCACTAACGCTAAATTAGACGGGAACTCTGCCCGCTGGGAGTTAAATCGGACAGGTAACTGTATAGATACACATACCGCTAGATTTAATCATGCACAAGTGAATCTCCTCCTCATCTACACAGACAGAATAAAATGGAAAGGCTTGGAGGAGGCTTTCACTGCCATAGGCAGTCCTTACGATAACAATAATACAGTTTAATAGTGTAATGTTAAGTTTTAAGATAAAATACGTTAATAACTATTATATACATAATAAGTAAGGAAAATAAAGCTATTTTTATTTTTATTTTATTTTTATTTATTTAAGTGAATCTACGAGGGAACTGTTCAATCCGAATACACCAAGAGTGGTTATTTTAATCGGTCACTCTGCAAAACTGCAGACGATTAAGAGTAGGGGAGACAAGACGTCAGCTGAGCAGAGTGATGGATGTGAAAAATAAATCAGTTCGCCGTACTTGTCCAGATAACCAGATGTGCCCCTGAAGTATCATAATGAACTGGCTGGTACCGGCTACAGTAAACCACTGTAAATATAGTCTAATACCGATAAACATATTTCAATTTATCTTCGGAATAGTCAAACTAAAATATTTTCAAGTCATATAAAATTATCTGTCTGTCTTTAGGAATCAATTTTGTACATGCAACTTATTCTAAGCCGACGTTATTTTGACTTTATTCTTTTGATGGAGTTATTTCCCAAATAAAGGCAATTTAAAAATTATTGCGTGATTTCAAGCTTTGTTTTTATAGTAGGTACCTACTAACAATTGAAAGTTTTGTTATTAACACTTTCCTAGGTGAGGAAAACCTAACTTTACCAATGCATATAAAGGCATGTTTAAAAAATATCCTACAAGTTTTGTGTGGAATGCGAAAAAAACTACGTGAGGTTCTTATGTGTAAAGTTCTTGCATTTTATACTGACTAGCTTCCGCTCTAGGCTTTGTGCGAGGTACCTGAATAATATTATTAAAAAAATATTATATTAAATTAAATATACTATAAATATAATTATATTAAAAAAAAAATTATGTATGTTCACCGATATTTCCGTCAGTTATGGACCGATTTCCAAAATTTTTTTTTGTTTGAAAGGGTATGCTCTCAAGGTGGTCCTATATAAATTTTACACAGAACACAAACAGACGAACCTTCTACACACTAAAAAGAGAAGAATAAGAATATAATTTGAAGTCGGTGCCAAGTGAATACGATTGTACGAGGTACCTATAAAAAAAAACGAGCGATAGCGTAGCAGGATACAATTTTGCACCCAAATTCTTTTGAATTTCGTAGATGTAAATGAATAGTTGGCAAACATACATACAGCCGAACATATAACCTCCTCATTTTTTTGAAGTCGGTTAAAAATAGCCTAACAATTATCTTTACCCTGAAAATCCATTCTAAATATTAAATTATACTTTTCGTCCATTAATAAATATGTTTGATTCTCTAAATAATCTAATACGAGTAGAATGTAATGTGGTGTTACAGTAATATTGTAACAGTGGTAAAGTATAGAAGATTGGCAACGATGAAGACATTTATAATTAGACTTACACCTCTATTTTGGTGTACAATATTAAGTTGAGGGACACGGTACAACCCTGAAGGGTTATTTTCACCCTGTAAAAGGGGATACAGATTGATAATGTTAATAAACCATATTCGCTAATTGTAGATTGTAATTATTTTAGTAGGGGTTGTTGTGGATTAACACTGTTTAACTGAAGATGATTGAAGTTATTCAAAGGATCTGGAATACTTAAAAAGATTAGAGAGAATGTCTACCGCGCCTTGTGGATACAGTCGTGATCCCTGTTTTTTTTTAAGTTATTAGCAATATTTTATTCACAGTTTCAGCCATTTGAAATGCTACCATATTGGTTAATAAATGATCTGACCAAGTGCATGTCTGGCCACGAGTATTGTAAGGTTCCGTATCACTTCTCCGTCATAATGTTTTTAATAATAAATAAATAAACAGAATAAAGTATAACAAGTCTTTTGGATTTTTTTTCCCCTAAGGTGAATAAATAAATAAATAAATAACAGTGGGTTACTACTAGTTGTGAATGATGATGATGATGATGATGAAAGGGTGACTATTATACTATGGGTACCTATTATCTAGTAAAGACTTCTAGCTGTGATCGTTTCCGACTATTTTACCTACCCTGCATACGCGAGTGTCAGACTTTCAGACTCGGCAGTTTTTTTTTTAATATCACACAAAATGCACGTCATATAAAACTTACCATAAATAGCTCGTTACCATGTATAAAGACCCTCTAAATGAGTTGAAATGGGAAATTGAAAGTTTCTTTGTTTAAAAACTTAAGCGTCTAGATATGAATGGTTTTTAAGCAAGTATAATGAACAAAGGATTCGTTCTTGATTTAAGCCAAACTTATTTTATCCAGCATTTAGTAAACCACATGATAGGCAAGTATTTATTTGAACGTGACTCTAATTATTCTTGAATTTTTGTTCGGAAAGCATACTAATCCTATATAATAAGAAAATAAATAATAATTATAAAGCGAAATGTGAAGACTTCCTTTACTTAGATTTTAACAGAAAATGTAAAGGAAAATATCTCACTACTTAAAATTACTCAGTAAATATAGTGTACAGGTAATTCAGCGCTGCCAGAAATACTAAACACAATTTATTACCTCTACTGAGTAGGTAATATTGATCAAATAGTTCTGGCCTAATGACTTTAGTGCTTTTAAGGTAAAAATAGAACCCAGTCTCAATCAATACTTGAATAAAAAAAAATTTTTGAAAAAAAAAATTGAACCGACTTCACAGAACACAAACAGGAGAACCTTCTACACACTAAAAAGAGAAAAATATGAATATAATTTGAAGTCGGTGCCAACTATTCATTTACATCTAAGAAATTCAAAAGAACTTGGGTGCAAAATTGTATCCTGGTACGCTATCGCTCGATTTCTTTTTTTGATAGGTACCTAATCGTATTCACTTGGCACCGACTTCAAATTATATTCTTATTTTTCTCTTTTTAGTGTGTAGAAGGTTCTCCTGTTTGTGTTCTGTGAAGTCGGTTCAATTTTTTTTTTCAAAAATTTTTATTTTTCACTTTTTAGTGTAAGTAAATAAATACTGTGTAAATAAAAGTGTAGGTATGTGTAAATAATATAGTAAGCTACGAGTACATTAAGACTTTGCTTATCGTAGCTTAAGTAGGAAAGGATAAGAGAAGTCATGGGCAGACCTACTAAAGAACAGACCGGAGTTCAGCAAGGGGGAAAACTATCAATCCATAAGGAAAAGAAATATTTTGTACTACCTCGAGTGTAATACCCTTTCAAACTATTTAATGTTTGACTCAGATTGTGAGTCAGGGTGTGTTGTGTAGTGAGAATGAGGTTATTTTAATGTTACGGGAAAACTGTCAATCCCTCAGGAAAAAAAAATATATGGCGCCACCTTGAGAGTATATCTCTTTTTAACAAAAAAAAAATTTTGGAAATCGGTCCACAATTTTCTTAAAGTTCAGTGATTGTTTTAGTTTTACGGGAAAACTATTAATCCCTCAGGAAAAAAAAATATGTGGCGCCACCTTGAGAGTATGCCTCTTTCTAACAAAAAAAAAATTTTGGAAATCGGGCCACAATTTTCTTAAAGTTCAATGATTGTTTTAGTTTTACGGGAAAACTATTAATCCCTCAGGAATAAAATTTATATGGGACCACTATAAGAGTATACCCTTTCAAACAAAAAAAAAATTTTGGAAATCGGTCCACAACTGACGGAAATATCGTTTTCTTAAAGTTCAGTGATTGTTTTAGTTTTACGGGAAAACTATTAATCCCTCAGGAAAAAAAAATATGTGGCGCCACGTTGAGAGTATACCTCTTTCTAACAAAAAAAAAATTTTGGAAATCGGGCCACAATTTTCTTAAAGTTCAGTGATTGTTTTAGTTTTACGGGAAAACTATTAATCCCTCAGGAATAAAATTTATATGGGACCACTATAAGAGTATACCCTTTCAAACAAAAATTGGAAATCGGTCCACAACTGACGGAAATATCGGTGAACATACATAAAAAAAAATAAATAAAAATAAAATAAAAAAAAAAAAAAACCATACATACAGCCGAACATATAACCTCCTCCTTTTTTTGAAGTCGGTTAAAAATTAAAAATATGATTTATTATATGGGTATCGAAACCTTGAATAAAAATAATAATTTCAGGCCTCCAAATTATGAGGTAGGGTCTCGGTATAAAAATAAATCTATACATCTCATCTCGCTGATATTATTTGTCAACGAGAGTGATGGATCGCTTATAATTTATTTCTACAAAGACTTAAGCCTTGATTTTTTTAGAAACTGCGACCGCTCTGACGGACGTAATGAAATGAAAGCGTGGCCATACATCAGTAAGTAAGTTCGTATGTATGTACGTACGTATCAAGTTCTGAAGTAGCCTGTACCTACAAACTCTTCTAAGAAAAGTAGCTTAAACCATAACCACAATAATGTTCCACTTTCCTTGCTAACTATAAAAATTCTACATGGGTATATAATACACATGGTCCAATTTGTTCGAAAATTCTCGTTCTAAAACGAAATAGATAAACATTTAATATAGGCTCACATTTCACAGTATTCGTAGTAGGTACCAGACGTAAAATATGACGGTCACAATACTTGAGAAGCCATAGCATTACATCGTCAGCAAAATTGGTTCCACAAGGAGTTTTACTCCAATTATTGGCGAACGACGTCAGTATTGTTGATCGGTATAAAATATACGAGAGCCTGTCTTTGAAGCGCTCTCCTCTCAGGGTATATTAATGCGATAAGGGTAAACAAATTGCAATGCTTGTGGGCCTTATTACACGTCACATCAATCATGGAGCCCCAGTATAGTGTTACGTATGAAGAAATCGCTGCAGCTTAGGGATCTACCTGACATATATTGATTTTACATAAATCAACTTTAAAATAAGCTGGAAATACTTTAAGGTGAATGAAGAAGAATGATTTTTATGTCAACTCGGCAGTTTATAACATAACTTTGTACCAAGAATGGAAAGTAGAAATAGGGGTAACTCATTAGAATTACGTAGAAGGACTAAATTTTGACTCAGCAAGAGGCCGCAGAGACATCGTATAGTTTCGCAAGTCAGACCATAAATACTTCAAGACCTTAAACTTTATACGCCATAGAATCTCCAAAAGGGTAGTGAAACCATAAAATAAAATAACCCAAGCTTTAAATAACATGGTAGTATAAAAATCGCTCATCATCCTCTAACGAAGATTATTTTCTAGATCGCCGACAAAGTGAACTACAGTTTATGAGCGGATGTTTACAGTGGAAAATAAATAAAAAAAGTCGTGACGTCACGGGCCACTGGGCTGGAGAGGATGGGCGGTGGCGATAGGGTAGCCACGTTGAAATGAAAGGTTCTCGTCGACTGGCAAACGTATTTAAGCTTTGAGCCTGCTGATTTTGTATGGAATTAACTTCAGATCGCAGCTTCGCTATCGTGTTACTATACTTTGTAATAGTCTATAAGGTATTTCAGGCTATTTATCTAAATAAACAATAATAAATAATGCTGTACATTTTTCACACAGCATCATCTAGCCCCAAACTAAGCAAAGGTTGTACTATGGGAACCAGATAACTGATATCTACTTATATACTTTTCGTTTGTAAATACATACATATTGTACATAGAAACACCTAGACCCGAGACAAATATCTGTAGGTCATACAAACATTTGTCCCGCGGCGGGGATCGAACCCGCAACCTTCTGCGTCGCAGGCAGACCTTCGCCCGCTGCGCCACAGAGGTCGTCGAATATCTATTCCAAGTTTCATCTAAATGAGTGCAATAGTTAAGCGTGGTTGAAACACAAACATACAAAATATACTCACAAACCTAAAATATCAGTAGGATACACCAACTATAATTCTATCTTCAGGCAAGCTCAAGACATTTTAAGACTAGGCTAGTTCTATGTACAATAGTTATTGCTAGAACTCAACTAAAGCCACATTCTTTAACACCACATGCCTTCCAATCTCATGTAAAACTGCAGGCATTGTCGGTTTTTCTTCTCCGTAGCCGTAGGCACGCCGCAGCGCTCCGCAAACACGAGGGATCCAGGAATTCAATCAGGATCGGGAGATCCGATCAAGATTGCTGTAATTAAAATACCCTAGGTATTTTCTATATATTGTTTGTATTTAAAAAAGTATATCAGCATATGGTGGTCCAGTTTTACTTACTTTGGGACATGATGCTATACATATTTATTTTCTAAACTTTTTTTCTAAATCACTGAACGAAGTAATTTTTAATGCAATTTGCTTTATTCTTGCTTACGTATTTTCTTCATCTTTCTCATCAATTCTGCATTATATTAATTATTAACAACTCGTCACTAGAACTGGTATTCACTTTATAAAATTCCAGTCAAAGTCATAAAATATTGATATATTTATTTAAACATTTAAAGTACCTAGAATAATTTTAAAAGCATCCAATCTCTATTCTTTGGTATAATATTTACTACATAGCTACGTTGGAACCTCTAATATTCAGTCTTTTGGAGAAGAGCGCTGACTCCGCTTCTCCGTTTTTTAACTTTTGCGGCAGACAACGTTTTCTACTGTATCTTTGCTCATATTGTAATGTTAAAAATAAAGCATTATATATATTATTATATATATTATTAATCCTTGAAAATCCGTGAAAATCAGGGCTATAAACACAGTTTCGGTCTTACTTAATTTTCGACGATTAATCTTCTTAATTATAAGTTATTTAACTAAATAATTTCTTAAATCATGTAAGTACTTTTTCTCTGATTCTGTTCAACATACATTTCAGTGAGAGCAGAAATAACTTCGCAATAGTTACCTATCAGAAACAATAAGCAAACAACTAATTACAGGAAACTGGTAACTGTTGCAACCGCGAGTTTTAATAACCCGATCGGTATCTCATACATAGTTAATGGAATGCAGTTCTCAACTTATTTATTGTCCACTATAGAAATTCAATATCGAGGTAGCGGTAGAAAGTAATTAAAAACATGTCACTCGCAGCTTTTCATTTGAGCATATGCTGGAATGGGAATGAATCATACATAATTATTTGAACAAGTACTTGAATCTTCCATTCATTTATTTATATGATAAAGCATGATTATCATTATATTTTAGTTTTTAACGTATTATTTTGGTTGCCAGCTATTATCAGCTAAAATTTTCAAAAATCTGTTTAAGCTTGTGCTAATGAAGCCCTTTCATACGATACCCCACATGACACGGTTAACTCACTTCAAAATTCGACCCCAATTCCTTGCATTGGGCCCTGTTTTTTTTGTGATTTAACTAAAAATATACAGTTTACAGATTTTTCCCTGTACTTGTAGTCTAAGACAATACTACTTGCCAAATTTCATAGTTCTAGGTCAGCGGGAAGTACCCTATGAATTTTGATTTACCCGAGTGCCGAAATACACTTTTTTGCGGCATAAACTGCCGTATCTTCTTTTTGCGTTTACTTAGAAGATTGATTTTTTCACAGCTTAAAGGGACCGTAGATTTGAGTAAACGGTTTGAATTTCAACTCGATACCTCCACGCGTTCTCGAGATACAGGGTCTTGACAGACAAACAGACAGACGGACAATAAAGTGATCCTATAAAGGTTTGTTCCTTTTAAGATACGGAACCCTTAAAGTGAGTCTACTTGCTACGATCCCAACACACCTTTTTCCACAAGTAATGATCATATTTTTCCGATAGGTCGAAAGGACTACTAACATAAGAGCTACCCTAGTAATTTCAAAGTGTAAAGGGACAAAGATAAGTAAACACATAGATTCGTAGAGCAAGTAAACTACCCTATCTATAAGGTCTTTCATTTTAAGCTAACTCAATTCAGGAATTGGGTTCAACAAATAAATTAAAAAATATCTATGTAATGTTATTTTTTTGTTTTGTTATGAAAATCCAGAGAAAATCGATGAAAACTATCCTCTCAATTGATTTTTGCTTCTTGTATAACTTAGTCCATTCGTGATGTAGCTGCGCTGCGATTGGTGGTACGTCTGTTCACCTTGAAAATCATTATGCAACATTTCTAAAAACTCAATAAATGATTCATTTTGAAGTGAAAAACTCAAATCGGGTTAGGAATTAAATTGATACGCTCAAACGTCTATATGAGGCCTTGTCAGTTTGTGTAGTTTAAAATGAAAGACCCTGTATAGCGTTAAATGTACGTTATATGACCAAAAGCTAGATATATATAATACCTTAAATTTTCACCAAGTACTTGAGCTCTATTCAGTCTTGCTACAGTGGCTACCCTAGCCAGTAAAAATCCAAAGCGACTTTTACAAAGGCAAAACGTTTCATAAGCAAATATTATTTCGTCCAGTATGTGATCGATACTAGGCCGTCTTACCGAGCCACACGTGTAGACCGTAAACCTGCTTTTACGGAGACACTCTACGTACTATAGACACAGACTGTATAGAAATAGCTCGACTATTATATATTTTTACATGTAGGTCATTGCACCACGGAGTATGAAGAACTTATTTTTTAATTAATAACTTTATTTTACCATGCTTCACGCAAATAAATGAATTCTATTCTATTCTATAATTAGATAGTACAAAAATTATGTCTAGAAAAAATATTGATACAGGACTTTGTAACCGTACGGAATATTAGGTGAGATTAGAAAATCCTGACTCCATTATACACATCCAATAAATTGTTTGAATTATCTCAAGAAAATAAATACCTAATTGTACTCGTACAAAAAACGATTTATATCATATATTCGTCCCGGTGTTTCGGCCCACGCGATTAAAAAGTATTATTTTGTCCCACACGATAATATTAGACATTGCTGATAAGTACGACATTGTAATAAATGACAGAATTATAAGAGACTAGCTGCGCTTCTGCGGTGTGACCCGCGGTCCCTCAGGATTTTTTAATTTTTTCGGGATAAAAAGTAGCCTATGCCCTTCCCTGGGATACAACCTTTAACTATGCCAAATTTCAGCTTAAACTCCTCAAATTTCGGAGCTGTGCCACTAGATGGCGCTGGAATTACAAATAAGCGGATTCCCATACAAATGATGCAAAAAGTATTGGAAACCTGAATCGTGCAAGCAATGTTTACACACACCACATAAAACCTATATAGAACTATCCAACTACAACTGTCGGCCGAACAGGCCCTAAAGAAAGTGTGCCAGTTGGGCAAACCTTAGCGAGGTGAGTAGTCCCTCTTTACCATAGTTTGGGGGAATACCATCTACCCCCAAAGTAAAATTAAATTAAATTAAATTTACGGCTTTCACGCCCAAACCGCTGAACAGATTCAGCGGTTTGGGCGTGAAAGCGTAACAAACAGACAGACAGACCGAGTTACTTTCACATTTATAATATTAGTATGGATTTTGATTTTAGTTTTAAATATACGAATGGTGTGACCTAGCTATCTACAAACTACTGTGCAATAAGGCAGGGGAAGCCGACCGCTCCAATAAAAAGTGGTCTGCTATTAAGAGCTTTCTGCATTACTAGTTTTTATCATGCCGGGTCAGCAACAAAACGAATGTGCTATTAAAGTATAAACTTAATGAAGAGTAATGTGTGTTTAAGGTACAGTGCTGAATGACTGTCATAAACAAAGAATGCTGTTGAGGGAGTAGAGTTAATTGTTCTTACGTGCAAAGTGAAAATTTATTTAGTGTGGTGTGGTTTGATAGCAAAGTTTCTAACTACTATGCTAATAATATGTTAATACATACTAATAAAAGGTATCGCTTCAATAGCAGGTTTGTAGTTTTTTGGTAAAGTACAAGATTTGTCCTACAAATACACATTGAGAAAGTCATAGAGAATAAAACTTAGGCCTTTTACATCTATACTAGATGATTTATACAGCGTCAAGAGGCAACCTATGCCTACACTTAACGGGACGCTGTAGTGCCTGGGACATTGTTTGAGATGGAATAGGCTTGCCCAGCACCTAAACCATCCTCTCAGCCTAATCAGCCTGGCCCACAGGAAAGACGACGTCAATACGTGTGGAGTTAACTAAGCTGCGGGTTTCCTCACGATGTTTTCCTTCACCGTTATGAGCTCGTGTTATAGTGCATATAAATTTTTCGAAACGAAAAATCCAGTGATGCACGGCCAGGATTCGAACCCACGACCTTCGGATTGAAAGTGGAGGCACAACCCCATTTGACCAACACGGCATTACATAGAGAATATACCTATAAAATGATGAATTGCATATTGCATCATTACTAATATAAAACAAAAGGTCAATGACCCAAGTCCCAAGCATACCATTCTCATTCGTCGATGATAAAAAAAACACGATCATATAAACCAAAGCACCAATTTGTAGTTCGTAAACTACGAGTATAATATATTCACCCTCGGCCACTTTTATTCTGCTTTGGTCTTATTTCAGGCATGATAACATAATATTAGACGTAAACCTGTCTCATAAGATAACACTGAGGTACCAAGAATTTTCATCGGCATCGTATTGCAGCCGGCAATATAAACGCGATGTTCCGACAGAGACAGGGATGTTTACCGCCTTACTAACTAACCTTGGTTAGAGGGAAACAACAAACATTTGAGAGTGCCTCTATAATTTCTA
Organism: Epirrhoe tristata; assembly: GCA_951394285.1. Lineage (NCBI taxonomy): Eukaryota > Metazoa > Arthropoda > Insecta > Lepidoptera > Geometridae > Epirrhoe > Epirrhoe tristata. The sequence goes on from OX596142.1 coordinate 10,279,189, forward strand.
AGGGTTTTATTGCATTCCCCGCAAGCTCAGACGCTTAAACTTTATTGCTCTGGGATTAAAGTAATATTTGCAGCGACTAAATGATGTCACGGCAATTTTATGATATTAGAAACTGTCTCAGGTCAATAGTTTGTTGCATAGTTTGTGTTTGAGTTCCGTGGTACAAGACGTGCGATAACAGCAAATACCTTTTCAACTATTTGCATTCAATGCATAGTTGAGCTGCTAACTAGATGCGTATGAAACAGGACTAAGCCCGGATTTATGATGAATTTGTTTCCAACACAAATTACTCAATTTTTTATGAGGAAATCTTGCAAACGTAGGTATATTATAAAAGTAGTATTTTTTCCTATTACACAAAGTCTAATGTGGCAGTGACACTACATGTATCAAGCATAAAATAAACTCCCAAAATTGTTTACTGCAAAACATGCATCTCTTCCGTCATTTTCTTGACATTTTTAAAACAATTACTATTGTAAGTTTACTTTGTTTATTATTGAAAACAAACAGAAAAAATCTGACCAGCTCCAGCTCGTCGAAACAGTTTAATACTTTTCGTGTTTCACAAAATTCTGCACACAAATATTGTAAAAAACTTTGTTTGAAGGAGACACGTTCTTTTATGAGACGACAAATAATACACGTAGTGAATGAGTATCAGAGCACCTATCATACTTGAGTTTTGTAAGAAACTATGGCCGTAACGCAAATGACTCTTGAGACTACATTTTATAAGAAGCTTTTTATGGAAATCGATTTTATACCTTGTCGATCGTATAGTCTCATCCATAACACGTTCAACATAGACTTGAGTTGTGTCACAAAAGTAGTACTTCAAAGGTAAAGCTACAACAACGTCTAGCTTGTTCAAGCCTATTATTCATTGTCAAATTATTTGTGGGTCCTAAAACTGTTTACGGTATAAAACAAACCATAATTCTATTCACCTTCAAAGGAACTTGAATTCCCTGTGATCTTCATTACGGTACGATCTTCATTTTTCATTACGGAAGTAAATAGACTGTCATCGGTTCTTAAGCATCTTCAAACTTGAATGACTTTTTCAACGGAGCAACATATTCTTTGCGCTTATAAGACACCTTCGACGCGCTTAGTACAAGCTTTTACCACTAAAAGTTTTCCTCATACTAAAAAGGAAATGTGTAAAAAAAACAATGATATAATTTTGATGAAGATCAGCAGATGACCAGTGAGTGGGCCGGGCCTATTTCGAAAAAGCTTCGAATAAAGATTGAAGCCTACAATAGCTTAAGGTATCAAAACTTTGATACCAAACGAGCAAAGCTGCGGGGTTAGTAATAACAAAGTCTTAATTATTTCCAGAAAAAGATAAAATAAATCTGTGTATATGGTGACATAGCATAGGAGCTTGAAATAAGAAACGCAATAGCTTAAGGTATCAAAATGTTGATACCAAACGAGCAAAGCTGCAGGAGCTAGTAATAACAAAAGTCTTAAATATTTCCAGCAAGAGATAAAATAAAGGAAGCTGCTCTGTGATAGAGGATAAGCTCTGTGTATATGGTGACATAGCAGTTGAAGCTTGAACTAAGCAACGCAATAGCTTAAGGTATCAAAATGTTGATACCAAACGAGCAAAGCTGCGGGCGGGAGCTAGTAATAACAAAAGTCTTAAATATTTCCAGCAAGAGATAAAGCTCTGTGTATATGGTGACATAGCAGTTGGAGCTTGAACTAAGAACGCATATAAAGGGATCGGAAAAATGCACGCCCGTTGAAGTGAATTCGCTATTGGTGTCGTTTCCGACACTCGCGCAATATCGCGCAAACACCTCTTCTTATATTGCCTGCATTTTACTCAAGTTCCTCCATTGATATCTGAACTGATGTTTCAGTAAGTTCGTATGAGTCAGTGGCCAACTCTGGTGACGGAGTTTTTAGGCCGCTTTAAGGCCTCCGTCATGGCTTAACGACATAAATAGCAGGGACCGACAATTTAACGTACCCTCCGAAGCACGGAAGCGCTCAGATGAAAATGCCACTGGCGGTCACCCATCCACTTACAGACAGTTTCGAACGTTGCTTAACTTCGATGATCTATCAAGAACGACTCAGCAAGCACGACCAAGGCAATTACTTTAGATTGTTGCAATTTATTTTTATTTGTTTTTGTAAGACTTTTAAGGGGCTTTTTGAATATGTTAATAAATAAATAAATAATTATATTTTCTGTTGTCAGTACATTTTTATTTATACTCACAAATATCTCAAAGTATACAACTACGAATATATGTATATTCGTATATATTGTATAATATAGATTTATCAAGGTTAAAAGTACGAATAAAAAAGATTACCAAGTCAAAGTTCTCTTTACTCTTCAAATTAATTAATCATTTCAATAACTGTTTTAATCCCGAGATTGAACTACAGAGCAACATCTGTAATGAAGCTAATATATGAAATCTAATCTTTTGATTCAAGTGAGTTCTGCAGACGCGAAAGGGTGGCGTCGATCGATCTCACACCCTCCAGATATGATTAGCGGCTAATTGAATTCCGGGGTGAGATCCACAGTTTAGTTTTCTAATTTACGAGTACTTCCTCTTCGGGAAGGGTTGAATTTAATTATCTACGCCCTCTACCAAAACTAACAAAAATGTAAACTGCATTAAAGAAAACCTTTTTTTCTTCTATAAACCTATTTCGCTCCACTTTAACCTTTCATTATTCAAAGTTACAGCAAACTGCTGTAGCAGACTTTTCGTAGCGCTACGACTTGCTACGAGTTCGTAGACCCTTCGTTATTACAGATTGCTTATGATCTCAAATATCACTCCTCGAATATTTTTATCGCAGTTTGCGTAAAACGTCCAAAAAAAGATTTCCAATTCATCGTTATTTTAGAAGCTAGACGACGTATTTTTAATGATATTGTTAGTTAATACTGTAAATATATACGTAACGTAAACAGGTTCACGACTGTATCCCCAAGGTGCGGTGGACATTCTCTCAGATCTTTTTATGTTAGTTATTCCAGATCCTTTGAAGATATCTTAGGAGGGTAGTCAGAGGCATGTCCAAACACATAATATTTGATACATGCCCACATCTTGCAGAAGTTAGTATTCCTATACATGACAGGTTGCAAGCCCATCGCCGCCTATAAGAACACTAACTGATGATAAATATTTTAAATTTTATCTGTTTTTCGACGATTGTGTATAAGTTTTAAGTCTACCTACTACTTTAAATTCTGTAGGCAGTGTCAAATTGCATTGTTAATCGGGTGTCATTTTTTGCTTAGAATTCGGTGATAATCACTTTCAAGTTCAGCTTTATATTCCGACTGCGTGCCCTCCCTCTCTGTTGCGAATTTGATAATGAAAGGGCGTTTGTGTACTGCAGAGATAATGTAAATAAGTATGCAAATTATACTCCAAGTTCCATTCAAATGAACCTTTGCAGGACTTTAAAGTTTTGCTCAAAGCCAACTCGCAGCGTCACATGTCTACCGGGTACACCCACATTAGCCTCCCCGCATTTGAATATTTCGAAATAAGGAAATGATATACAAACAGACACGGAATCATTTCGGAAAGTTTCCCGTCAAACCTTATTTGCGAGTTAGAGCAGCGGCAGCAATGCCGCAGCCAATATCGAGTGGGAACACCTAGCTTTGTTACTTTTGAATATAAAAATATTACATCAACGGAGACGTGCGATGAGACCGTAATAACAGAAAAGTTTTGCAGACATTTGATTTGTGCGCGAAATGGTGGTATCACCGACATAATGCTTGGCATGTCATTGTCGCTCCGATCGCTTTCTCGTTTCACCCGACAGTTGCCACGGAATGTGAGATATTTTCGTTGTACCCTCTATACTATATAGGTAAGTGAAAGTCGCGCGTGATAGCGCTGTGACGCCACCCATCAATCATTTACCGAGAGTCGCTCGCAGCGATACCGCAGAAAGCTTTAAACCACGCCACTTTGATAATGTATCACGTTTAAAACCGACTTTTAAAGGCTCCCTCGCTTTATTACCGGGCAAAAGGAACCGTGCAAACAAAATAGATTGATACCGGATCTTGATAACAACGTATTGAGCTTTATTTTTCGCAATTTCATTTTTTCATTTAGAGGGGATGGTTTTATTTTTACCTTACATATTGATTTTCTTAGGTAAACAATGCTACTTGGAGATATGAACTGCTTTGTGTTACTCTGTTTACACTCAGATATTTAAATGTTCTTTGATAATAAACTCCGATTGTATGCTGGAAGTTGTGTCTACACGGAATTATTAATTTAATTTTGAACTCGCAAAACGCCGGTGACTTCTGCCGCGCTTTAAATATTCCATATAAACTTCACCCTTGCAGTACCGCCGTGCACCCTTTTACCACAGAAGAAATCTTGCTCATTCAGAAGGGGATGACTTTACGTATAAAAGATACATATTTTAATCCACTTTTTTTTTAATTCAGACGTCGAATAATTTAACTTGGCCATAATTCGACGAATAATCATTTTCTATAAGAATACATGCTGTGCCGACCCCACTTAGCGTGGGATAAAGGCAAGGGAATGATGATGGTGAGTCATACTGTATTTGTTCATTAGTTGTTTTTCTTGCAAGAATGCGTACAACACCATATCACTCAGAATACGAACAATATTTGCTTAGACATGTCTCATTGCGTGAATTGAACTTACTCATCATAAGTTTCAACTAGATGCTCAAAGTCACCAAATTCGTCAAATACTACAACACTTTATAGCATTAAAAGGTAGTTTGTTTATATAAGTCTATGCAAAGTAATCTAAGAAGTATTCAGGCACAATGCGAGTACATACAACTCGCTTACTGCCAGACAGTCTGCACATTGGCACTCGAGTGGAAAAAACTAGAAACGCTTACAAATTCGAACCTCCCTATGTAAGAGGTCAAGACAAACAGCTGGTTCAAGAAATATAGGCTCACAAGTAATGCATGCCTTTATTCATTGATATTGCCTGAAGGCTCGAGACAAACTTGTTTTTATTTATTTTAGTACAATCAATTACATTAATACATTACACTACTATACAATCAATCAATTGACCAGAGTTGGCCACTGACTCATACGAACTTACGTACTTAGAATGTAACTGAGGGATGCGAAACATATTTCTTAAGGTTGCAATTCCCATAAAAGGTAAAGGCGTGATCTTACTAAGATATTGTGATATGGAATTGAATGAGTAATCCAGCTACTCCAGACTGTGAGCTACACGGTACTTTATCCCCAAATGCGATTTATTCGGACCACTCCGAGCACCGGCAGCCGCTTACTATCTAATAATATTTCCATGTAGTAGTAAACTGATTTGCCGTGAAGAGGGCGCGTGTACGTGAACTTTATAATCGCGTTTAGCACGGGCTGGTCTAGTGGTACCTTGATTATCCAAATGCCGTAAGTTCAAATCAAACTATGAATATTTTTGGGTACTAAGGAACTTATTTTTATTTTTTCCTACTCTCAATGAAATACAGCCAGCGACATAATTCCATAAACAATTTAAGAATTCAAAGTGCTTCGTTGGAAATTGTAGTTGGATTACCTTGGTCTAAGATATTGAAGATTTAAGAAAACAAATGGTCATTAACATAACTCTGACTGACTGTCTTAGTTCATGATGCTGCTATGTCGGCAACAAGCCTACGTACTAGAATATACTATACAACATCTAAAATACCAGACCTAGACGGTACATCCATACAAAAAATCCGACACCTCTTATATCAAGGTTTTCCGCTTGTTGCATTTAATTGGCACCATTATGACATTATTACGTCATGTTGTCAATTTATTTGGAGCTTTCTCACAATAAGTCGATAGCGAAGTTGGGACAGCGCTCGTAATGGGCCAATATATCAAAAAGGATAAGGTGTAAATGAGAGTTGGCGCTGACTGTACTTGCGGCATGACCTGAATGAACTACGAGTAAAAAGATTTTGTAAGGAAACTAAATACAGCGTTATTATAAATATTTGTCTCGGGTCTGGGTGTTTCTATGTATAATATGTATGTATTTACAAACAAAAAGTATATAAGTAGTTTATCAGTCATCTAGTACCAATAACACAAGCTCAAGCTTACTTTGGGGCTAGATGATGCTGTGTGGAAAGTCCAGCATTATTTCTTATTTTCAACCGACTTCAAAAAAGGAGGAGGTTCTCAATTCGTCTGTATGTTTTTTTTTTGTATCTTTTTACGCGATTGTTCCGCCATTTGTTGACCGATTTGCAAAATTCTTTTCATGTTTGAAAGGGTATACTCCAGAGGTGGTCCCATATAAATTTTATTCCTGAGGGATTGATAGTTTCCCCGTAAAACTCTAAACACCTTCCCTCCTAGCCATGTCACAAATAGAAATCGAATCGACAGCTTGACGCCCTGAGTCACACCGCGTTTCGAGTCAAACATTGAAGTCGGTTTTCTTTTTAGTATAAGAACTTAATTATTTTATTTATTATTACCGAAAGTTTGTTTTTCAAATAGGAATATCAGAAATGATTATTTAAATAGATAGTTAGTCAGTAAACTTCTGTTAAAATGTATAGCCCTAAAATGCGCCACGCCTTTTGTATTTGTCCCGCACCTAAGGTATTAGTCAGAGGCGTGTCCAAATATATATTTAATACATGCCCCAAATATATATTTAATACATCTCTATGAATACTTATTTGTAGAAATAAGTATTCATAGAGACATTATGCAAGCCCCTGGCCTTTTAACACGCCGTTTACACGATGCCGTTCTGGCATACCATTCTTGCCTCATGTTTTCTCAAACTCAACGTAGCAAGAACTAATCTGTGGCAAGAGGCAATAATGGCATGCCGGAATGGCATCGTGTAAACGGCGTCTAATAGTAATTGGTTTTCTAAGTTTTCCTATACTCTTTCGAGGCCTTAATATTATTGGAACGAAGTTCCTTTTCAGACGGTATCGAGCATGGAGGCTAGAAAAAAAAGCATTCGATTCTGCCGTCACGACACATACATAGGTCAAAACGTCACAGAGCGAAGTGCGCAGACGCGAAACAGTCCATAGATTGCATTGTTAGTACGGAAGAGCGTTTCTAGGATTTTAGTATTTGACAATAATTTCTTTGACAAAATGTTAAATGTCAAAGTTGAAACTTTTGTTCCAACCGAGTGTTCCACGACACTCACGTAGTTTTTTTATTGCTATTATTATTATTTATTATTATTTCAACACTACAACAAATATAATAAACAATTTTATATTACACCATGTAACCATTATTCCGTGTAAATTGAAAGATAAAAAGTTTCTTCGTAAAAGCAAATTGCTATTGATTGATAACTCAATTCATCTTTCCCTTGAAGGATGACCCTGAGGATCTTTGGATATGAATTCTATACTACCTATACCAATAATAAAAAGAGAGAATGCGATCTGTATGTCACTAAACAAAATGATGTGTTACTAGGTACTTTTTTAGATTTACATAGGGTCCAGCCAGACACAGGTCCAGATGAATTAAGGTGGAGGTAAAAAGTATATAAGTAGTATATCAGTTAAATGGTTCCCATAGTACAAGCTTTGCTTAGTTTGGGGCTAGATGATGCTGTGTGAAATGTCCAGTATTATTAATTTATTTATAACCTAGCTCGCAAACAATAAAAACGCATTAAACACATTAAACAAGTAATACAAGTAAAAAAAAATACGTTCCTCTAAATATGGCCCTGAGTGTATTTCAAATAATCTATCTGCAAAGGTTTTCATAACGAATGAAAAGTTACCTCTGACAACTTCAGGCAGTTTAGGAACGAAGATAAAGAAAAATACGTTCATAATGAGCTTTTTGCCGACTTTGCGCCACAATTATGCAGAAAACAGGTAGGTACTTATAACAAGCACAACGAATCTTTAGCTCTCTGAAGTTAGGTGCAATAGACGATTGCGCAGGTTTGGTAGAGTAAGCGAGATAACACGATTTTAGGCGTCATCAAAAATGGGTTCTGCTACTTCAGAGAGCTAAAGAACGATTGTGCGTATTATAGACCCTTTGAAGCACCAGCCAGTTTAAATACAATTGGCCTTATTACAAAAAAGACCATGTTGACACATGTCAAAACAAAACTGTTAACACAAAAAAGCGTTCTATGTGCGAGTATTTAAATATCGTTTTTCTAGAGACAGTTTTTTTAGTCAATGCTTCGCTAAACTCGGTTCATTTTTTGGAGATATTAATCCGATATCTCCAAAAAATGAACCGAGTTTAGCGAAGCTTTTTTTGAAAAAAAAGTAGCCTATGTCCGTCCCTGGGATATAATTTTCATCCATGTCATATTTCAGCCTAATCTGTTCAGTGGTTTAGGCGTGAAAAGGAAACAAACAGGCAGACAGAGACATTTTACCATAATAGATGGCGACACAGAACTAATTAGATCGCGCTATCGTTGCGTTTTAAACTGTGTAACATATAAACTCACAAATTTTCGGCTTTATAATATTAGTATGGATTAGCTTATGTACATATAAATAAATAAAATAAATAAATAATGCTGGACTTTTCACACAGCATCATCTAGCCCCAAAGTAAGCAGAGCTTGTGTAATGGGTACTAGATGACTGATAAACTACTTATATACTTTTTTTACTTTTACATATGTATTTTACTTTCATATCTCCCATTCAAGTCCTATGGCGAAGGCAACTAGCTAGCATTGTAAAACACAGCCTTACACACGATTAATGCGGACGAATCAGGGACGACTCAACGGGACGGAAGCCAGACGTCTTCACAATAAGACTTCTCTTGATTAAAACCTGGAATAATAAACGTCGAAACAATTTTGCGTCGAACCAATCGTCGCTGATATTGAAGCGTGCGGATGGAAATTATGTTGGTTTAATGTCTACAATATTATTGCTTTATTACAAAGGAACTTGAAATTAATATTGCTTATTGCTTGTTTAGTAAAAAATAAGAAAATTTTATGGAATAGTTGGTAACTTCTTGTATGTACGTATTTACAGTTCTTTTAAGGGATCTAGGCATTCGTGAAGTTAGCCGTTTGTATGCGCAGAACAGAATTTTGTATGTGTTGTTAGACTGCAACAACAACACTAAATTTTTTTTAATTTTATCGTCTATAAAGCTATATTTTTGTCTTTGTCAGAAATAAAAATAAAACTGTCAAGAGTAGAATATATTTGAATCCGAAACTATGTAGAAAACCCTTGCAACTGTACGTAACAGAAAGTTAAATAAACTCAGTGAACTCGCTCCACCCACGTGTTTATATTCACCATCAGACCAGCACCCCAAAATATAGTCCACCAGCAAACAGTATGCACCTAAACTATCCCCTTGGCTTCGATCTACAGCACACTAGAGACAAGGTCAAAACTTGTAGAATCATCGATGCACGTCTTAAATGAAGTCTCGTTTAAAGTACTTTTTAAATAGAACTTCTGATTATGTATAAGTGCACGATACCTAACTCGCACTCGAGACACTTTAAAGTTTCCCCGCGTACCGCGTTACAGACCCATCGCAGAGGATAAATGATTGATGGCGGACCTCCAAGAATAAACTCGATTATCCGCTGAGACGCGAACAACTTACAACTTTTATGTAACGATGGATCAGGATTATTTGAAACTTTTTTCACAAGGAAAAAATCGACTGCGACAATAATGTTTGAATGTGAGTTTTTTTGTTAACCATATTTGAATCAATGAAAAATTCTTTATTGTACACAATAAATTACACAAAGAATTACATACAAACATACATAACATCACGCCTCTTTCTCGAAGGGGTAGGCAGAGACCACGGATATCCACTTGCTACGATCCTGACATACAACTTTTGCTTCATTCACTCTCATTACATTCTTCATACAAGCTCGCCGGTTTAGGGTACTTTTTACCTGGCCCTTCTCCAAAATGTCGCCAATTTGATCCAAGAAGGTTCGCCTAGGCCTTCCCCTTCTAGCTGTCCCATACACAAAGAATTAATATAACCTAATGAGATAATGTACAATGGGCGGTCTTACCGCTTAGAAGCGATTTCTTCCAGACAACTTTTGGATGGTAAGAACCTTTGATTGTTTTATTTTAGATTTGTGAATTACTTTAAGCTACTAAGTACCTATAGAATCAATAGACAACTACAGCCTTACTAATAAACGTTGTATAAAGTTATTCCTGTAAACTGTCAAAATGTATGGTTATTCCTATTTTATTCCGAGGAATAACTTTACACCACGTTTATTAGTAAGGCGCCTAGAGTTAACAAATAATTTAATAATGGAGAGTTATGCGAGTGAATATTAAAGCCATCTAAAACGATGCGACAGTTTTTTTTTTTTTTTTTTTTATTAGGTTCTCAAAACTGTTTTTTATTTAAAAAAGTTTTTTATTTCAATTTACTGCCTTTTATAATTTTAAAAAGTTTTCAAGTCACGAAAGTTTACAAAACTTATAAAACTATGGTTTTCAGGCTTTTATTGCTAGGCATCCTAACAAAAATTCAACTTGAACTTTACGGCACTCATAAAAAGTGTATTGTGAAATAAAAGTCTGTCAAATGAAACTGGAGAGTGCGACAAAGAATACTCCAGTTATATCAATTTCACCGCGATGTTGAACGAAGTAATAACATTTTTATTTCGCTATTAAAACGAAGAAATAAACGTGGTGGCCATGGAGTATGGTAGACTTTTACCCATGCTGAGCAAGATATAGCTTGTAACTTAATAAATAAATAAATAAAATAAATAATGCTGGACTTTTTCACACAGCATCATCTAGCCCCAAAGTAAGCTGAGCTTGTGTTATGGGTACTAGATGACTGATAAACTACTTATATACTTTTTTGTTTGTAAATACATACATATTATACATAGAAACACCCAGACCCGAGACAAATATCTGTAGGTCATACAAACATTTGTCCCGTGGCAGGGATCGAACCCGTAACCTTCTGCGTCGCAGGCAGACCTTCGCCCGCTGCGCTACAGAGGAATTCGAATGAAAGTTATTGTTATATAAAGTTGTATTGATGAAGTTAGTAACATAGATAGTATTTAAGTGAACTTCAGCATCTAGGTTTAAGTTTTCCGTTCCTCAAATGGATTTTTTAGGTACGTGCATCGTGAAAATTAGTCATGACATTACTTAAAAGTATTAAAAAAAAACTACATAAAAACATATAATTAATAAATTGCTAACTGTTGCAAAAATGCTGAGTGGCGAACATTTTTGTGTTGTATATTTATCTGACTCTTTTTTAATTTCATAATGTGTAAGTATTTGTTGTGTGACGCAAAATAAAGCTCTCTTTTTTTATATAGCCTTTGGATTGTTTTGACAAGGGAACAGATCTATTCTGGTGTTGTGTTAGAATTTCCAAGCTCTGTGTTAGCTACGTATACATTGCGACCGCAGTTGGAAACTCGTTTAATGAGATTGCGAATAAAATAACCCATTATTGACGCGGGCAACAAAAGAAGTGGGCAAGTACAATATTTATACTTACTTTTATAATTATTTTTATTCATTACTTTTACAACTCAACCCTTATAAAACTTTTATCGTTTTTTTACTTACCTTGTTTTTAGGTTTTATAAACCTAAAAAATAAAATAGTTAAAAAGGAAAAGTGGATGAATGAAAAAAATATTGATTTAAGAACGCAGCGGCCTCCACACAAGGTGCAGCCTGTATCGTGGAGACCAGTAAAGATTTTACACAAATGAAAATTCGGACTAATATTAGTAAGGTAGACTTGTTCGGGGAAAGCGTGAAAGCCTTTTTAAAAAACAATAAAATAACTGAATTTCGAATTATTGAATGTTAAGACGTGTTTTACAGTTAATGATTTACAACAGAATGAATAAAGTCTAGAGCAAAGCTGTGCTGACCAAAGCTAACTCAGCAAAATTACATGATATCTGGACAACAGGATATAAACTAGACTTGCGTGGGCGCTTCATATGAATCGAGCCTTGAAGTGCACGATCAGCTACAAATACAGTAAGTTCGTATGAGTCAGTGGCCAACTCTAGTGACGGAATTCTTAGGCCGCAATAAGGCCTCCGTCATAGCTTAACGACTTAAATAGCCGGGACCGACAATTTAACATGCCCTCCAAAGCACGGAAGCGCTCAGATGTAAATGCCACTGGCGGTCACCCATCCACTTACAGACCGTTTCGAACGTTGCTTAACTTCGACGATCTATCAAGAACGGCTAAGCAAGCACGACCACGAGCGCTTCGCACAAATACAGTATGAGTGGTTGATGTAGGTAATGTAACTAAGTATTGGCATTACAGTCGGACATCGCGTGCTCTCAATACTTATGTTGATTACAAACATTACAGTGATATGTAAAAACTATATCATAACTTTTCATTACAATTTTTCAGCAAAAACTTCACGTCACAAGTATACAGCATGAAGAATGAAATTAAAGCGAATCCCGAGGGAGTTTTAAATTTTCTAGCGGAAAGTGGACGGCCACCGAGTCCTGTTGCAAAATAATATTACTTCGTCAACTCCACAGTTTCACCTGCTATTCCCAACTGCAAATATAGAAGTTCTAAATAAACGGAGCCAGTTTCAAACCAAAAAGCATAACTTAAAGGCCCTTACTTTTTGGCCGAATGGGGTTGTGCCTCGACTTTCAATCCGAAGGTCGTGGGTTCAAACCCCGGCCGTGCATCAATGGATTTTTCGTTTCGTAAAATTTATATGCACCTTAACATGAGCTCTTAACGGTGAAGGAAACCTGCAGCTTAGTCAGTTCCACACGTATTGACGTTGTCTTTCCTGTGGGCCAGGCTGATTAAGCTGAGAGAATGGTTTAGGTGCTGGGCAAGCCTATTCCATCTCAAACAATGTCCCAGGCACTACAACATCCCGTTAAGTGTAAGCATGGATTGCCTCCTGACGCTGTATAAATCATCTAATATAGATGTAAAGGCCTAAGTTTTTTTTTGTACCAATAACAAGCTCTGCTTACTAAAGTCCAGCATTATTTATTTACTTATTTATTTAGTAAGGGCATAAATGTCAAGCAAAACTGCAAAAAGTAAGGAAACAGGAGTCTAGGAAGCAAATTAGAGGGAATGGAATATAGTTTACTTTAAGTTAAACTTATTACGGTACTCGAGAAACAAGCATTCGAGGCTACGCGGGTCAAGTGCCCAATTTGTCACCGCGAAACTTCGTACTACTCCGCCCGGCCTGTTCGATTCCATTAAACTTTCAAGACCTTTCGAAGCTATTTCTTGTCCGAATCAAGATTTGCCTAATTCATTTGCAAGCTAAGCCGACTCTCTGGAATTACTTAATCATTTATTTTGTTTGCCATTTATAGTAGAGACTCTCTGGCCCTTACTAAAAACGTGGTGTAAAGTAACGCCGCGTGTAGCTTAGGAGTAGCCATACAATTTTTTGGAGTTTAAACCTGGCTTAACTTTACACCACGTTTATTAATAAGGGTCTCTGTGTGTGATGGTGAAGAACGGCGTTCGCAAGAAAAACATTGATACGGACAGCGAGAGATATAGAAAAATTTGGAGTCCTTTGCAACAATTTTAAATCCCTTGCAACCAGATTGTAGTGTCGCGCTTGCTTTTACACGTGTAAGAAACCGCAGGAACAATAACGTACAGTTGACTATGACAGGGGCTATGAGAAAGCGAAAGAAATAATACCATCAGTGTCGATGGCCTACTGTAAACTAAGTGCTGCTTATTATAAAAACGTAAAATCTTGGTTGAACCCCATGTTGACACATGTCAAAACAAAACTGTTACCATAAAAAAGCGTTCTATGTACGAGTATTTAAAGATCGTTTTTCTAGGGACAGTTTTTTAGTTAGACTTGGTCTAAACTCGGCTCATTTTCTTGTAATAAGCCCCTGTAAGTTCTTATGAGTCAGTGGCTAACTCTGGTGAAGAAGTTTTTAGGCGGGCTTAATCCGTCATGGCTTAACGACTTAAATAGCCGAGACCTACAATTCAACGTGCCCTCCGATGCACGGAAGCGCTCAGCCACTGGCAGTCACCTATCCACTTTCAGACCGTTTCGAACGTTGCTTAACTTTGACGATCTATCAAGAACGACCATGAGCGCTTCATGTAAACTGAAAGTAGCATTTATATCTGTGATAAAAAGCTTTAAATAACAGACTCTCCGCTGATTACTAGAGTGATCGCCTAAGTGCGACGTAAATAAAAATCACAGTGGGACGCTTACAATGCTATATCATAAAAATTAAATTACGGTGAAACTTTCGCAGTAAGTGCACGCCATTTTAGTGGGGTGATGCCGGCAGGGGCCGTCCACGTCAAAGCAAAGGCGAGTTCTTCTTTTAATCTAATTTGCAGGTTTTTCCTTCACGAGTCGGATCACCGCGGTAACCATAACCGGGATATACGCATCTGTATGAGCGCACTGTGGTGGTGGAAGTAACTTCGCCATTAGATCCTTAGGTCGTGGGTTTGATTCAGGTCGCGTTGATTAGCGACTAGATTCGATCTGAGTTTTTCATGTCCAAAAAATATGCCGTACTCGGAATTTTGTAACTAAAACCTAAGAAGTTCGAAAACATGCGTACATTACACAAGAAAAATAACTAAGCTAGTGACACGATCGACTTAAAGAAAAAAAACCGGACAAGTGCGAGTCGGACTCGCCCACCGAGGCGTACAAAGGACTAGGTAGGTACGTAGGTATCTACGAAGTAGACTAAGTAGTTTGAGTATTCGGTTTGTATTCAACTCGATACCTTTCCGCGTTTCCGAGATAAAGGACAGACAAACAGAAGACAGACAGACAGACAGACGGACAACAAAGTACCTAAAAAACCTAAAACCCTAAAAAAGACGTCATATTCACAGCTCGGCAATCTTGTAATACACTCCTCTCAATTGCCATTAAAGAACAAAATTACTACAATATAAACATCAAAGCCAATATTAATACAATGTAAATAAGGAAAAACGTCAAGACAAAAGAAATTAACGTGTTCTTTACGTACTCGCCTCAGGCTAGAGATCAAGTGGCTAATTTGTCAGCGAGTAAACTTGCGCGAAGGACGATGCGATTCGATTAAACTGCTGCCCAAGTACATAGAACAGGGCCTACTTAAGTTGTCTGTACATTTCCTACGGAAACTTAATTAGCTAACTCATCAGAAGAGTGCCCACCCACCGTGTACGGCGAAATCTTTTCCCTGATTTAGTGCGAGCCCCTCTAGGTTCGCACTGAGCAAGTGTTTCTGTATGCATGCATAGGTATGTCTGCTAAAATGCTACCACGAGAATATTCGTAGGTTTACTAATTTCTGGTAAAATCTGTTTGAAGAAAATACGCAATCCACTGATGACGAAGATGTAATTTCCGTCTATTAAAAAGTTCTTGTTTTTCAGTCAATAAAGCTTTATCATATTGTCAAAATATAGTTGATTTTCTAGTAGAGATAATAAAGTGATAGATACAAGATGGTAATGATAAAAGTTTCCATGATATAATTTTCAATGGCAATATGAATTGATCTTTAGAGATATATTTTATTACAGGATTTTTATCAGGATTTTATTTTTTAGGATTTTTTTTTATCAGGATTTTTTATACTATATTGTATATATATAAATATATATATATATATATATATATATATATTTATGGTGGACGTACGGCCGATCTTATTTCTGAAGATTAGTGGAGGGTAGTTCTATTTAACTACCGCCACTTTTCGTCGACTCTGCTGACCTACCTCCAGTTCGCCCGCGACCACGGTTGTTGCAATACAGCCGAAACGTCGGGAAATAATAAAGGTAATACGCGATAAAATCCTATAATGAAAAAATATATCTCTAAAGATGAATTGTGATCGCGAAAGTTTAAGAAAGACTAATATGAATTGATGTAAAAATCTATGAACTTTTGCGATAGTGTAGACAATGGTTATAAAATACCTCAATACACTACCAACATTTATGAAAGTTTATCTTAAAACACTCGTTATCTTTCAAGGATGTCTGCATCTTTAATTTTTATGTGTTGAAACATAATATTCCTAAAAATGAAATCGCAATATGAAATAGGTAATCTTGTTATACCTAACCTACCCAAAAATAAGTGAGAATAAAAGTTCTCAGAATGTAATCAGTATTGAAAAATAACGACTTTGAACGCCCATACAAAATAGACGAAGAACGATTATGTTCTTCGTACACTGAAACAATATAAATACAAAAATAATATAAAAACGGAACATGTAACGAAACGGTCGTGCAGGTAGAAATGCGGGTCTAGACGCTCCAGCCTACACACATGAATAACAAATCGATTAAAATTATACGTATATGGCTTCGATCATATATCTCTCGCAGGTATAGGGGTTATGTGAAAACGTCAAAATAACAAGAGCAGCTATGGAAATCAGGCAAAGAGTTGGTCTAGATTTGTGTTACTACAGTTAAATTTTTCTAAACGGGATTATCATCCGAGTTCCCATTATTTTTTTAAGATCTTCTAAGATGTACAGTACGCACAACCAGTCTTTATCTCTCTGCAGTAGCTGCGCAGAACCCATTTTTGATGACGCCTAAAAGACAAAGACAGCGTTGTATAGCTGCCTCACTCACGCTTAGTTTGTTGCATCGTGCTAACTCGCTTACTAGCGTAAACCTGCGCAATTGTTTAGTGCACCTAACTTCAGAGAGCTAAAGATTGGTTATGCGTACTGTACTTAGTGTCAGATACCTTCATCGGATTTAAGTATCGTAAACTGTTGAATATGTAACTTGTAGATCTTGTAATTGATAAACATTTATTATTTCTAGGCCATTTTACTTCTCTAGATATAAATGGCATCAGTTTATCTCTATCTCGTGTTCGTATAATTTATTCGAGTAGAAAATTCAGGTGAATTTTCATTTCACATTTATTTGTAGTAAGTGTTTTCGCTGTTCTATGATTAACGACACAAACATAAGAGCGGTTTCACGCTATCCGATCCGATATCGGTATTGGACGCCGATACGATGGAGGGCAAGTAAAATGTATGAAACTGATAGCTCCGATATCCGATATCGGATCGGATAATGTGAAAGACAGGTACATATTTGATACATTTTACTTGCCTCCGATATTGTATCGGAGTACAATACCGATATCGGATCGGTTAATGTGAAAACGCTCTAACTTTATAACACTTTTACAGAAACATAGTTAATTTTAAATTGTTTTGACTGTTATTGTAGTTCATGTATATTTTTTTTTGAGAAAATTTCACTAACCTTCAGAGAGGTAGAGACGATCGGGCTCCGGTGGCGGATCAGGTCGATGCCGCAGCGTGACGTGGAGGGAAGGGCCACGGGGGGGAACCTCAGGGGGCGCCGGTTCCGGGGGGGAGTCGCACTCTCTCTCACAACTCTGGCCGTTTGAGTTTCCTGAACGAAGAAGTGAAAATAAATATTTTTTAGGAGAACTACTGCTGGACATTTCACAGCATTATCTAGTTCCGAAGTAAACGAGCTTGAGTTATAGGAACATAACAGTGATACTCTTTAACTTTCCCGTTCTTCTTCTTTTGACACACTTTTGATCCTTTTTCACTTCATTCGCCTATCCCGCGGCGGGAATCAAACCCGCTGTTCCGCGTCGCGGGCATTCTTATCAAAGTTCAAAATAAATGCTCGCATGGAATTCTAAGTCCTCTAAGTAGTACCTTGCATACTTTGAAGTCACGGCATAAAACAGATCTTTGCTGAATCAAAGGAATAATTACTTCATAGATCAAAGATGACCCTGCTTCCTCCGCAATGTGCACAACAAACACTTTATAAACAAGACGAGCGAGTCTATATCTACGTGCCATTCATGTCAGCACAGTGACTACGACACAGCTAGGTTTTTGTATATTCGACAACGTAGTGAACTACAGCTACTCGTAGTACTCGTAGTAATGTCATCGATCGTAGCTTTCAAACTAAAAGAACTGTATAAATAAATGAACCAATTTGAATCAGTTTAGTTTTTGTTTGGAAGGTTACTGATGTATTATTATTTTCTGTTCAAGAAAATTCTAAGGTTAACCTGCTGGGTAAAGGTGTTGGATGTTATTTGCGATTTGAAATAGTACGCTTGTATAATAAGGCTAGAGTCTGCAATAGACATGAATACGTTTGAATCGCGTAAAATACCATCTCGTGTTTATCGACGTTTCACCTATCACAACAGGTGTGATCGCGCGCCATCGGTAGTCTGCCAAATATCAGTGATTGCGAAAGCTCAAGAAAGTTTCAATACTTAAATGAGTCAGCTATTTGCATAGCCCTGTGTTGTCAGTCGCGGCAACTATTCAAAGCATCCTTATCAAAGGCATCCACCGCTTCACGTACTGTTGTACATAGCGTGTGCAATAATTATGGAGTAGAGACAAGAATATCTATTCAAGAATGAATGCTTACTCAAGAACATTATAACTTTGTCACCACCAAATAATGAGCACTTAGTGATACATAGTCCTGACCCAACAAATCGTCCTTGAGTTTGAATGCTAGCCATACCAGAGAATCCATCAATAACTAGAGTTTTTTGTTTCAAAATATTTCATAAAAACTGGGTCAAACTAGGTAAGATCTAAATTGTGAAGAAGACAGTTGCTATTCTAAGAAGCGGCATATTATTAAGATTTCTGTTCCGATATAACTAATACACAATGCTGGACATTTTACATATATATCATCTGGCTCCAAGGAAAATGCTACTCTTAATTTAGTAAATGGAGCAAATCAGAATAGATCTGAATTCCACAACAATAACCGAGTCGGAATGCTGTCTAGAATCACTGACTAAATACCTCATTAATACCACACATTTCTGTGCGTGTTGTGATTACTGAATGCTTTACATTATTGACGCAATCATCATAAATTGCCATTTTGATTGTATACCACAGCTTAGCCATAACTACTCGCACATTATGTATGTACCCTTTGGTATTAGATCACCATATCCCATCTCACTCATATAATAAAGCTGAAAATTTGTGAGTTTATTTAGATGTTGGATGTTTGTATGTTTGTGTAAGGATCAGGCTCAAACAACGAAACAGTTTACAATGAAATTTCGTAAGGTGACGGTATAACTCGTGGCGTTAAAAAACTATATTTGTACATTCAATTCTATTATTTTACTACCTATCCATCTAGGCCTAAGTTTTTACCATTGTTATGAGAGAGGCGTGTATTCCGTGCGTTGTTATCGTGCACGAAGTCCTCGGCGCGACGGTCCCGCCGACGAGACATCGTGCCAGTATCGCCACTAAATATTTCTTCGCCTGCAAAGGAAAACATCAGTATCACCATTTGCTTGGGGCAAAGTGGTAGAATGCTCTAAAAAATCCGTTAAAAATTCTCAAGCATCTTGGACGTGGATTGAGGATACAATCATGATCCAGTTTCATTTTCGTAAAAAGGATAAATTACCTACTGAGAAGTTATACTTGTACTGCCCCCTCAGCATGGCGATTGTTTAGGTACCGTAGAATAGATAAAAATGACAGTAACGACATAAGAGTGTAGATAAAAGTAACTTTTATCCACATTCTTCCCGTTTTATCTACACTCTAATGTCATTACTGTCATTTATATTACTTTATATGTTTATATTATGTCACTGTTATGTTGCATTGTCAAGAACTCAAGTGTGGCAAAATGTAACCGAACAGCGAGAAGTGGATCAAATTCTACTTGCAAGATTCACCTGGACATTTTAAAATACCTTTAGAGTTTCTGTTCCTTTTATAGTACCGTCTATTGGTACTCTCGTGCGGAAACGGCGAGGCCTGCCGCTGCGGGCTGCTGACGAATCGGGGAATTTCATCGCCAGCCTCCGAGCCGTACATACGTCTCTGTTCACCTGAAACAGTCACTCTCGTAAGCTAGAGCAATGAATCGCTTACTGGTTCATATACAGGGTGTAAAAAGACGTCTACTGAAGCCGAAAGCTGTAGGTACAGCATCCCGACACACAACCAAATCCAAAAGGATTTTCCGAAAAAAATAATTATACCCGAAGAAAACAGCGTTTGAAGATAACTGTTTGCGTATGTACTGGGCGCGTTGTTTTGCGTAGATTGCTGGATTTTGAGTTTTAATTGTTTATTTTCTTTTATTAGGTAAATTATCAGGTAGGTATGGTCTTATTATGTTGTCCTAGTAGTAAATAACCAAAAATAAAATAAAATGACGTTGGTTAGTCAAATATATTTTTTGCGTTTTTTTTCGCTAAATATGTTTAGAATCATGGTCTGATTGCAACTCCTCAATTTTCGATAGTAGTCTTTTTACACCCTGTATAAATAAATTATAAACAAAAACACATTGGCTACTTAGAGATTGAAATATCTTTGAGTAAAGTTTCGAGTAAGCTGTGTGAGTAGAGAATAGGTTCATCTTCCTCCTTCATTGCAATATGAATAGTCAGCGAGACTTTCAACCATGCTTAGGTACAAGATTGTCCTTGCAATGTTGCAAGATTGTTATGTGTGTTTAAGTTAACTTGCTCAGTTACTTATTTAAGAATCAACAAATCAAAAATCAGTTTATGAACGAGTTGTTAGAATTGTGAACTAATACAAAGGCAAAATTTCTGAAAGCTTAGTTCCAAAATGTTACACTAGTTGCCTTTAAAAGCATATTGACAAACCCGAATAAGTATTACCAACATAAATAATATACCAAATCTGCTTAAACAATTCCATTCACTTAATTATTGTTATGTCGGCGTAATAACTTTCACCACTTTACACAAATAGGTCAGTATGAAAGTTGGGGGTGAAAACTTCGAAATTTATGATGCGGTCTGCTTTGGTGGGTAATTCTAAACAATAACAAACAAATTGTGTACAGTAGAGGCCGTGGAGCGGTGAGCGGAGGCGAGCACTAGCTTGTAAGAAACAGCTAGCTCAGTTCATCTTGGCTCATCAGTTCTTGTTTAAAAAACTAGACGTCTTCAGCATGTTTTGTCTTGTTCACTTAAAATTTTCTTGCTTCACTAGTTTGTCTTGCTTAACTAAAAAGAACTCAATACTGGAAAGCATCAGAGGCCAAAACAACGAAGCTCTCGAAAACACGAACTCTGACTTATAGGCAACATTTTTCAGGGTAGATCTCAAACGCCTGTCTAAGAAAATTGCGTGGCTAATAAAAGCGGCTAAGAAGCTAACATCTCTATATGGGAACGAAGTATTTGTTATTGTTTTTTTTATAACAACGAAAGCATAATCTATGTATGTTATCACAATAGGCACTATTTCAATCAAGTAGAAAAAATACTAGATAAAATGGCTATAGTTTCACGTGGCCCCCGATTGAGCGTGATTGATAGTTCAGGACAAGCAGAGAAAACATGGGAGCGATCGATCATGACTAATGTTTGGTATCAGTGTTTCTTCACACATTGCTTTTGTCCATTAATGAAATGAAATCACGCATTCGAGACTTTCACTTTAATCATTGATTCTTTTTCTTGTAGTATCACCAATTCTTTTGAACCAGTGTGGCGAAAGTGCGCGTCAAAGAAGCTTCTTATATTCAATCATTGATATTTTATATTTACGTTCAATGTTTTCTTTCAGATTTTTGGGAAAAAATCTAAAGTGCAAGCACATGCACATATAATTACACAGGAATAAGTTTCAAATTTTACAATGTGACAGGTGGCAAGATTATCACCACCTATTAGAATTGGTATTCCAACTGGTTTCCTTACAATGATTTCCCAAAGAATACTATAATTATCAAAAAACTATAATAATTATAGTAACGAATCCTAAATAATGCGTAATAATGTTTGTTTTATTTTTGGTAGTGTGAACTAGCTGCATGTTAGCCTCGATAAGCTAAGTTGCCTGCCCTGAGGCACCGCCTTCTACTTGGCCAAACAAGGCAAGCTCAAACGTAAATGTTCGCCCTTTAAGTATTGCTACAGTTGTTACGATGTCAGGAACTGCCTAAAAAGACAAAAAAACATTGAAGCCGTTGGTGCATTGACCAACAAAAGTAACGAAATAAAAGATATACAGAAAAAACACAGATCTAGCCGATTAATTACAAAGCTCGTTTTCGTGATTTTTATTTCTTCGCTCGAGCTTTGTGATTGATAAATTTGCTTGATCACGTGTCAATATCTTCTTATTTTCAACCGACTTCAAAAAAGGAGGAGGTTCTCAATTCGTCTGTATGTTTTTTTTATCTTGTTACGCGATTGTTCCGCCATTTGTTGACCGATTTGCAAAATTCTTTTTATGTTTGAAAGGGTATACTCCAAAGGTGGTCCCATATAAATTTTATTCCTGAGGGATTGATAGTTTCCCCGTAAATTTCTAAACACCTTCCCTCCTAGCCATGTCACAAATAGAAATCGAATCGACAGCTTGACGCCCTGATTCACACCGCGTTTTGAGTCAAACATTGAAGTCGGTTTTCTTTTTAGTATTAAAACGTAATTATCAGTATATGACGTCCACTGCTGAACATACGCCAATCGATTTCCAGAGAGATCGATCTTGTGCGAACCGCTCCCAACGGCTTTGATATTGAATGTTACTTTGTTTAATAAATGAAAAAGATAACAAGAAATAGTTCAATAACATTTACAGTATTATTAGTACCCGATTATCCAAGTTCCACAGCAATGTCTAGAGCTAGCTAACGAACGTTTACATTTTCATGAGGCGTATTCAAAGGGAAAAGCAAACACCTCGTTATAATTTACTAAGTGATTCTACAAACTAGATTACCATTAGGTTTCAACGCAGACCTTGTTTCACTAAAATGTTTAATATAAACCCGAATTTGACTCACAGAGCTGAAACTGAGTTGTAAATTATACATTTGAAACTATGAGTAAGTTTATATACACTAAATATTATAAGTTTTTTTTTCATCTATAATAAGCTTGGACAAATAAAATCAAATCGTTTAAATTGCGTACTTTTGAGATGAACATAACGCAAAAACCTAGAAGTGACGTTTGTTAAGTGCAAAATTATGAATTAATGAATTCAGTGTTTTCATGGGTTGGATTGGAACAAGGTAGTTCTATCTCTAAAGTTTGTATGACGAAACAATGCGAAGACGAAGTCGCGCCCGGGTCCACTAGTCATTAATATAATCATTAACAGAGCAATAAATCTTAACAAGATTGTTTTTTATATAGCTCAACCCAATGAATCAAAACCAAAAGTACCTATTTTGCTTCAAACACAGCGTCCATAATTTTGAGACTGGATCATTCAGCGCCATATTTGGTTACCGAAACTGTATTTTTATCGTAGATCGAATGAATTCTTAACTATCGGCCAACAGAACTCACGGCATTCTGGACTTTATACTGTCACAGTTATATATTAAAATGTAATGGCTTGTTATTCGGTCCACGATTGCGATGCTTCCCTTTAGTAAACAGCTCAGGATTGAATATGAAAATTTAATCGACTAATTTAATCGAACGGGGATATTCACTGGAGACTACGACAGAGATATTAAAGGCATCTTAAAGGTAGATTAAGGCTATAAATATGAATTTCAAATGAGCCATGATCAAGATTGTTTCTTTATTATGCTTTTCTTTGATACTCGAGTAGTAAATCATATTCCGTCTTATTACAAAAAATATGAAACGAGTTTAGCGAAGCACTGACTAAAGAACTGTCTCTAGAAAAACGATCTTTAAATACTCGTACACAGAACGCTTTTTGTGGTAACAATTTTGTTTTGACATGTGTCAACATGGTGTTCAACTAAGGTTTAACTTTTTTGTTATAAGGCCAATTCAGTTTCTACTGCGCAAAGCTTGTATATGCTAGGCGCTGGTGGTATAATCCCGATATTATAATTGATAAGGTCTCCTTTGTTAAAAGTAATGAATTTTGAAGTGCAACGTGCGTTTGCTTGATATTTCATGATAGATCGTCGAAGCAAAACAGCAGTGGCAAAATGGATGCGTGTCTGGCAAAAACAAAAGTCGTGCTTTGCAAGAGACGTATATGAATTGTTGAAAAAATCAAAGATGGATCGACGACATTGTATACAAAACTACAGGTAGTACGGGGGACAAGATTGGCACAGGATACAGACAAATGGCAGAAGCAAAGTGAAATGAAATAAGAAAGGCTGATGATGATGTTTATTAGACTTAAGTAAAAAACAAAATCACGAAGGATTGAGGTTCAAGTGGCGAGCAACTGCTGAATAAAAACGTGTTTGTGAATGAGAATAATTTAAGTTTCTAGCATTCATTTGCAAATCGCCAAACTTTGACGAGTTACGTTGCATTTAAATGCCAGGCGAGTCCGGGGAGGTTCACCACCCTGGAAATTTGCATTTTTCAAAGTCTTTTGTACTCAAGGTTGGATCGGGCTACGTTTCCGTCCTATACATTGTGGGACTGTATAGGTCTAGAACAATGCGAAATTTTTATTCACAAAGATCGCCCGTCGCTTTGAAAACTTTCACCTCTACTTAGCGAATACTCGCAATAATATAAACTGCAAGTACTATTGTTACGAGTTGGATTAGCGAGAGCTTCGTAGAAAATGGAAATTCAGTCCGATAGGCAAATGGTTGAAAAGCTCGAGTGGAATATCTGTGAGCGTGAATTGTTACGTGTGTGAAACATACCTTGCAAAATTGACCTGAATAACCTGGATTTCACATTGAAATAAAAAAGAAACGAGAATGAACTTGAATCACGTCTGTTATAAATAAATAATCCTGGACTTTTCACACAGCATCATCTAGCCCCAAAGTAAGCAAAGCTTGTGTTATGGGTCCTAGATGACTGATATACTACTTATACACTTTTTGTTTATAAATACATACATATTATGCATAGAAACACCCAGACCCGAGACAATTATTTGTAGATCATACAAACATTGGTCCCGCCGCGGGGATCGAACTCGCAACCTTTTGCGTCGCAGGCGGGCCTTCGCCCACTGCACTACAGAGGTCGTCAATTAATAATAGTATGTAATAGTTATACCTACTTAATATGTGGTAGACATTCTCCCATAACTTTAGAATTTTAGATTAGAATTACAGATGCTTTGAAATGTCTAAAGGAGGAGACTCCATATTTTACGGAGTTTTATAAAATACAGATCAGCCAATGGTGTGAACAACGGTATTATAAGTTTTACTGATATCTATTCCATCGATTTTTACAACATCCAAAAATCTTTTTATAAACTGACATTGTTTACAAACCGTTAAGGAAGTCCGCTAAAGCCCATGCTGAAAATTAGTATTAATGCCATTCTTTGGGGAAAGATAATGGAATCCTTCTAGAAATTACCTGAATTAAATTTTCACATTCAATCGTCGGGCGCGCCCCCGAGAGTGATCGCACTGGCCTATTTGCCGCCATTTCTCATCACGCTGCCTTAGATATTTATGTTTGCTGCAAATTATGGCAGGTAAACGAGTTTTTTTCCTCCTTTCGGGGAATTTGCTCTACTTTTCCCTTTTCTTTGACTTACAGTAAAACTGAATTACTGGTAGTTTGCTGTTACTGTTTACCGAGACAAAAGGTGAATGTAAATACAAGCTGTAGGCATTATTATGGACCATTTATAAGTAATTGTAAAATCAAGTTTTAAAGCGATGTGTTTAAATTATACGAGTATGTCCCCTTTATTCTTAGTTTCTTGACCATAAGTTAGATAAGAAAAAAAATATTGCAAACTTTTTAATAGAAATAATAAATGTACATACATTCATAAAGGGATTCTTAAGTTATGTGTGTATTTAACATCACATCAATTGTCTATGGCCTTTATATCTATGTATATTAGATGATTTTTACAGTGTCAGGAGGCAACCCATGCCTACACTTAACGGGACGCTGTAGTGCCTGGGACATTGTTTGAGATGGAATAGGCTTGCCCAGCACCTAAACCATCCTCTCAGCTTAATCAGCCGCCCACAGGAAAGACAACGTCAATACGTGTGGAGCTGACTAAGCTGCGGGTTTTCTCACGATGTTTTCCTTCACCGTTATGAGCTCGTGTTAAAGCGCATATATATTTTTCGAAACGAAAAATCCAGTGATGCACGGCCGGGATTCGAAACCACGACCTTCATATTGAAAGTCGAGGCACAACCCCATTCGACCAACACGGCTCTTTGTCTATGACACCTATTTTTAAACACAAATACAATTTAGATATACTTACAATATACGTATCATAGAAAACGTACAGGAAGCTATGAACATCCTTAAGTCCATTGTCATTGAAATCAGGGTTTATAAATCTAAGAAACCACTTAGAGTTCGCCCGGATTGCGTGATAGCAACACTTAATTTACAAGCTCCGTTTAATTTGAACTATTTTGAGGCTTAGACTGGAATTTAAATATCTGCAGATAAGGAGCTCACGCGAGTACGGCGACATTGTAACATAGTAAACAGTATCTCACATTGAGAGCACTAGTGGAAGCGTCTTTCCTAAGGTACTCTCAAACACTGAAGAAAAACATGGTACGTAAGGAAACCAGCATGTTGTAGAACGCACACGCTGTTTCGAAATAATACTAATTCAACCTTGTAGAGTAGAGTGAATACTGTTGAAATGAGAGCGTTGCGTAGTATGTGTGGGGTAACGGAGGGAATGATAGAGTGAGAAATAGTGTGATAAGGGAACAGTGTGGAGTGAAAGAAGATGTAGTGTTGAGGATCGAGAAAGGTATCTTAAGATGGTTTGGGCATGTAGAGAGGATGGATGACAGTCGTTTGACAAAGCAAGTGTATGAGGCAAGTGTGTATGTGACAGCTGGAAGGGGAAGGCCTAGGCGAACCCTCTTGGGTCAATTTGGCAACATTTTGGAGAAGGGTCAAAATTACCCTAAACCGGCGAGCATGTATGAAGAATGTAATGAGAGTGAATGAAGCAAAAGTTGTGTGTCAGGATTGTAGCAAGTGGAGATCCGTGGTCTCTGCCTACCCCTTCGGGAAAGAGGCGTGATTTTATGTATGTATGTATGTATGAACCTTGTATTAATAGTTGCACTACTTACATTATCATCTACTGTGTCGCTGGCCGCAGCCACGGAGCGTCGTCGTCGGTTAAATTACGCTTTTAACGAATAAACGCTAAGGGAAGATTTTCAAGGATTTTTTGAACCGAGAAATAAATGGTTTCGAAGTAAAAATAGTTTTTACGAGTGTAATCTATCCGCAAGATCGCATTTTCCCTTTTTAGAAACACTGTTTTATTTTCTTAAGATTTCAAGTGCATTCCTTCTACCTCTTTCTGCTGTACTTATACTTAAAAGAAACAATCCAAATAATTTAAAATAGGTTGCCTGGAAAAAATTGCTTTCAGCGATAAGGCCCATTATACTAATTTTGAACATGCTTTATTTTTGTGTTATTTTGTAATTAATTGGTGTACAATAAAGTGTTCATTCATTCATTCATTCCAAATAATTTATGCTAAGTTCTACAATAATTTAGATACTTATAAATTGTTATGTTTCTGCATTGACCTGAATTTGGAAGTGCCTTTGATTACCCCATAGGACATCTGCAAACAATCCCGACGTGCTTTGTTGATACAATCTCAATCCTATTTAGTTTATTTCATTTTATACAAAAGATAAAATGTTATGTTAATGTTCCCTACATTACTGTAAACTCTACGCTCCATACGTACGATATGAACAGAATTAAGCCCTGTATGTACTTTATAGACACGTGTATGCACAGAGGCGTGTGCAGAGAAATTTTCAATAATCCCCATAGGTTCGTACGCACGCGCTCCGGCTTACGCGTAATTGATGAGACTGTGTCTAATCTCTGCACTTTGCTCTGTGGAACTGTTTGCTGGTCTTTTAATGTTTTCTGTGATGCAATTATAGTCATAAACGCCATTTACACGATACCATTCTTGCCTATAGCTTTCTGAAATTCAACCGAACAAGAGCTAATCCACTGGCAATATAACGCTTTAGTTTGTAACGGCCGATTTTAACAATGGTATTGTGAATCGGTCCATTTTTGATTTGTCCTGTCCTCTGCCAGATTCAAACCTTGGCGGCAGCGAGATAGGTTATAATATAATAAATTTTTAAGTCTAGCAACACTGTATTATTAGGGAAATGGTTCAGTCATGTCATACTTGCTATCTGTGCAATTGTCAATGTCAGTCTGACAGGCAACTTGATGTCAATGAAGGATTGGATTGAAGTTGAAGCTTGACTGACGCCATTTTGCTGAGGCTTGATTGCTTTGCGTATGAGTTGGCATATCGGTTCGTCTGCTAACTAAATTATTAAATATATTAATTGGAGCTTTGAGTTTGTCGCCGAGTTGTACCTACTGTGGCGTGGCCTACAACCGGGTTTCATAAGTGAATTTTATACGACCTCTGGTAAGATCATTGTCATCTACTCCTATTGTTCAAACTTTTCTCTCGCCGTGCGAACGAACCTCGGGCATGTTGTCTTTTCTTCCTTTGTTCGCATGGACTCGCTTGCGGACGCATTCGCTTACCGAGGCATTGTTTTTTTCCAGAGAAAGAGGTTTTTTCTCTTTTCCTGCATACCAGCTGAACACGTGGCACGTGTTCAGAGACTCCGCGCGGACCATCAGCCCCGCCCTGCTGCTTTGTCGTCTTGGTGCTTGCCTACTAAGTCTGCACCCAGCCCTACTTCCGCTTGCCGCATCTTCCGTCAAGCCGTGGGAGCGATTCCGTCGCCGTAACCGTCAAAGCACAAGCTTCTACCTTGTGAAATTGAGAGTACTGTGAGTTATATGTATGGGAAAAGCATTTAACCTAGGGTGCGTGCGAAGATTTTTCTACTAACCAAAATTGACTCTATCCAAGGAATTCCACCGTGACGTTTTAACCATATCCCGTCCCGGAGTGTGAAAAGTGTTCGGACAAGTTTTCATCTGTATTTATTGCTACCTCGGCAAAGGTCAAGGCAGATCACCAACCCTATAAATTACCTTTATCTATGTAAGAGTAGGTCTAAAAGAAGTTATATTTTGTCGGCATCACATCAATAGGTATTTATTATAATCTCTCTATTGTTTGTTAGCGTGGAGATTCTTGTATAACATAATGTACTGGTGTACTTTAGAAATAAAGTTAGGTTCGTTTTTGTGAAATATTATTTATTTTTGTACGACCTACCCTTTCCCCTATCTACCCCTAACAGGCTAGGGAAAATAGCATTACAAGTTAGATGGAGAAAGATATAAGTATAAATGGAGACCCAACTAATGGATTGGTCCACAGCAGGTAGGAGTCAGAAGGTGTAGCATATTTTGATATTGATTAAAAATTCTTATTGTACTTATATCTATTTTTCTAGTAGGTATGTTTTTTGTTTACATCATTATTATCATTACACTCACACTTTAGCTTGGCTCGCTCAGCCTCCACTTAACCTTACCAAAACAGACGTCAGCAGGTACTATAATAAAAGTGATAATCAAATATGCACATCGCAAATCCGGCAGCTAGTCCGGCAGACAGCCTTTGAAATATTCAAATTGAGCACATAACGGTAACTAAACAGAATAATCAATTAGGGCCTAGGGATGCGCCCTGAATTATATGCATGATTGTTTAAATTTTGCAAGCGATTAAGAATAAATGAAATAGTTGGATCAGAAAAATATTGAATTAAAAAAAATCTATGAACATAATCAATTCATCACTTCTTCTTCTTGTCGTGTCACCAGTTTTTTCTAGTAGGTATGTTTTTTGTTTACATCATTATTATCATTACACTCACACTTTAGCTTGGCTAGCTCAGCCTCCACTTAACCTTACCAAAACAGACGTCAGCAGGTATAATAAAAGTGATAATCAAATATGCACATCGCAAATCCGGCAGCTAGTCCGGCAGACAGCCTTTGAAATATTCAAATTGAGCACATAACGGTAACTAAACAGAATAATCAATTAGGGCCTAGGGGTGCGCCCTGAATTATATGCATGATTGTTTAAATTTTGCAAGCGATTAAGAATAAATGAAATAGTTGGATCAGAAAAATATTGAATTAAAAAAAATCTATGAACATAATCAATTCATCACTTCTTCTTCTTGTCGTGTCACCAGTTTTTTCTAGTAGGTATGTTTTTTGTTTACATCATTATTATCATTACACTCACACTTTAGCTTGGCTAGCTCAGCCTCCACTTAACCTTACCAAAACAGACGTCAGCAGGTATAATAAAAGTGATAATCAAATATGCACATCGCAAATCCGGCAGCTAGTCCGGCAGACAGCCTTTGAAATATTCAAATTGAGCACATAACGGTAACTAAACAGAATAATCAATTAGGGCCTAGGGATGCGCCCTGAATTATATGCCTCTATGATTGTTTAAATTTTGCAAGCGAGAATAAATTAAATAGTTGGATCAGAAAAATATTGAATTAAAAAAAATCTATGAACATAATCAATTCATCACTTCTTCTTCTTGTCGTGTCACCAGTTCTTTCGAACCAGTGTGGTGAAAGGATTTTATGTGCGTCTCTAAGAGGCTCCTTTCGTGCACTTGACACAAGTTTTCGATCTTTTTAGGTTCTACGACATGCTGGTTTCCTCACGATGTTTTCTTTCACCGTTTGAGAGTACTGGCATAGTGCACATACATTTTTCGGCAGAAAAATTCATTGGTGCACGACCGAGATTGAACTTACGATCTTACAATCGGAAGGCGGGGACACTACCACTAGATCACTAGTGCTCTCCTATCCCTATCAAACATACTCAAAAGGAAGATGCAATGTCTGAGGTTCTTTGTTCTACAGCGTAAACATTTTTTTTTAAGTTGATTAAATCACAATAAAATAGACATTATGGTAGGCTGTATTTTTAACATTTGAAACTCAAATCGCCTCACTCAAAACACTTAATTCATATTCAAATACTCTCAGAAACTTTGACATTTCAATATTTATGAATTTTTTTGTGTTCATGCTGAAATTCACTATTAACTTTATGCTAATACTAAATCATCAATTTTGTGTGGACTAGGCTTACATTATGTTAAAATCTTTATATTTTTCTGGCCACAAAACTTTTACGAACGCAAAGTTCAAACATATCAAGCCAAAGGCATTTGAAAAACAAACAACTTAATATTCCACACACGTATGTAGGTTAAACCAACTTTGCACACCAAGCCATTAATTACGAGAACATTCTACTTTCCAAATAAAACGTAATGCATTGTTAATGACCCGTTCAGGATTGTACCTTTACTTACCTGTGTGGTTGCCGTCTCGACTCAAGCCAAGGGCTAGGAGTCGAAATAAACTACAGCGCTTTCAATCTTACCCTTGCTATTCGACAAAACTCTAAAGTTCAAAATACGTTTTCGTTTTGGATTCTTGCTCTCATGTTTTATTCAAAAAGATAAAGTTTTATTGGAACGAAGTTTCTTTTCGGACGGTATCGGATGGGGGCTGGACGAAGAAAGTGTTAAATTTTTGCGTCACGACACATGTATAATATGTCAAATCGTCACAGTGCCAAATGTCAAAGTTGAAATTCCCAGTATAGAAAAGTACTCTTTGCTTCATTCCAACCGAGTGTTCCACGATACTCACGTACTTTTATTATTTTATTATACGACTCTTTATTGATTTAAAAAAAAATACTGTAATATTGTATTAGAAGCGTGATTGATGATAAAAGAGCAAAAACAATCGAACAAGCCAAACAGTTTTCTTGAACTTCAGTAACAAACAGTCAAAAACTCTCCAGCACTTGAATTAGCCATACTCAATTAGTAGAGCTTCCTAGTACTAACTTGTCTATTCGCACGTTCAGTGTGGTATGTAGAGCGATACTAATACTTATGATCTGGGGGGTTATTCGCGTTCGTTTTTTCGTTCGTTTGATGAATATTCGGATGCTTCTTACTACGAGCTACTATGTATTCAGTCGATAAAAACTTTAAAATACGGTCCTAACCTAGGATCAAATATTCCAAACAGAAAAATTGGCCCTTGAAGTCAGAAATCGTAGTAAGAAACATCCGAATATTTACCAAACGAACGAAAATAAGAACGGGAATACGGGCCCTGGGGTAGAGCTTAGTACTTTATGTTCTTTATGAGTAAATGAGTTGCTACAGCATCTCCCTCTAGTGACCCACGCAACCTCAACAAACGCTAGCAACATTTAACTGGAAGCCGCGGGCAGTCGACCCTACACCCTTTGTTTTCTTTCAGAGCTAAAGTAGAGCTTAGGGTGGTTCAGCGACTGGACGAGAAATTTTACAATTTATGATATTATACCTTCAGTTCGTGGCTTTGAGTTATGCCCGTCTTAAAGTTGTTTCTTACAGATTAAAATATACGAGTTTTAAGTTTAATTCAAACCTGAATGAGCAGTAAATGAACTAAACGGTCTTTAAATTAATGTTTACAAATTAAATATTTCTATTATATTTCGGCACTAACATTTATTCTTTATTCTTTATTGCACAAAGAAATTAAATTTATAGAAACTTAAAGAGAAGTAATGGCAGAGGCGAGCTTAACCCTACAAAGAGTTCTCTTACAGCAAACCTTTATAGGACATTTATTGCACATGAACAAATACCTACTTCGAGACTAACTTAAAGTTAGTCTCAAAGTGATAAACATGTGATAGAGTTTAGAGAAACGCTTGAATTAATTTGAATAGTGTTTTAATATTACATACCCGCTATTCTCGAGTATGTATGGTTTATAAACCATGTTTGATTTGAGTTTAAACGTATTTAAATTACCTAGTCTTGACAGTTTTAAATGTAGTCCAGTGGATAATGGTTTCCGCCGGTCTACTCGAGAATAGCGGGTATGTAATATTAAAACGCTATTCACATTAATTCAAGTGTTTCTCACACTCTATCACATGTTTATCAACATTATGTTTACGAAAGGGCTCGAAAGTTGAAGTGAAAGTTTAAGTCAATAAGTTGGTTGATTTTAGGAAAAGCTTGTAGTTTTTGGGTAAATAATGGTTTTACGTTTGTGTTGTGTTGGCGCAGTGGGCGAAGGTCCGCCTGCGACCCAGAAGGTTGCGGGTTCGATCCCCGCCGCGGAACAAATGTTTGTATAACCTACAGGTATTTGTCTCGGGTCTGGGTGGTTCTATGTATAATATGTATATGTATGTATTGACAAACAAAAAGTATATAAGTATAGATTATCAGTTATCTGGTTCCCATAATACAAGCTTTGCTTAGTTTGGGGCTAGATGATGCTGTGTGAAAATGTCCAGCATTATTATTTATTTATAGTTTTGCTGTTTTAGTAGTGTGTCTTAAATATCTTGAATAAAATATGAATTACTTCAGAACCCTATTAAAACAAACATTTCAGAAACTTATTAAGTAGTAGAAACTAGAACGAAATAGAATAGAATAATATTCTTATTATCTACAGAATATCTTAAAAAAACCTAATAAGAATGACTACTTATTCAATAAGAAATAAGGACAACAAATTATCCTTAGATAGCTTGACTAATCCTGTTGTATTTTGTTAATATATGTATATATGTAGTAGCTTAGTTTCTGTAAATAAAAGGACAACAGAAAAAAATAAAAACTTAGTTATTTCAATGGACGGCCTTATTGCTGAAAGCGATCTCTTACAGAATTAGATATAGAAGAATACTATTTTATAACATTAATGTGTTTGAATAGAATAGAATAGAATAGAATAGAATAGAATAGAATAAAGTTTTATTTTCTCCACATATACACAGTTACAAAATAGGTACTTAAATCTACACAATTTTATGTGGGTGAAAATACGGCTACCCCTCAGCATTTGCTCGAACAGCTCGAGAGTGCTGGAGCGCTGGTTTTCAGTGGCGCCATACCCGTTGTGGCGAAGCACTTGCTGCGTCACGCGTCTTATTGCATAATTATCTTATTAGTTAATAAACAATTTAAAAAGACATCAAGGAATCAGGTCACTTACAGTACTTTCAAATTATTATTAGGTACACTTTAAATAAACAATAAAATCATTGCACAATTACAGGTAAGTAGGTATATACCTACCTATGCAACAACGAACAACTATTGAAGTGATTTTTGTGAATCCAACAAGTATTTCTTTAGTTTGGATTTAAATGAGAAAACTGTCAAAACTGTCATATAGATTATTATATCATATACACACATACAAAAGCGAAGCACTGCGATGGAGACGAACCGCAGGAATTCTAAATCTTCATAAGATAATGGATCGTCTGAAGAAAGGGATCTCGCTGTCGGAACCGCAGACCAATCAGTAGTGCCATCAACGCTGTTTCACTCCACTTGAGACAATTCATTTACTAACTTCAAAGATAGTAGGAGTTTTGCTTAGGACCGCCATAGACGCTCAAGTAATTTGATAAATAATGAATGTCTGTCTGTGGTAAAGTTTGATCAAAATTTAATGAGAAAGAGGCTTAAAGAAATGTGAATATTTCAATTTCAGTTTATTTATTTCTATAAAAACATACTCGTATTACATAAAATGACAATTAAGTATTATAAATATTTAATTATTTATTTATTTTATTATTATTATTTTGTATTTTTATTTGATCAAACTGTTACTGAACTAGCCTGTTTGGTCAAATTAAAGTCTATGACGGCCTTTAGTATGTTAGATATCTCCGTCAAATAATAGACCAATTTTTAGGAAGCTAAGAGTAACTAACTTAGGCCTTTACACCCTGTATTAGATGATTATACAGCTGTATATGATTTATACAGCGTCAGGAGGCAATCCATGCCTACACGCTGTTGTGCCTGGGACATTGTTTAAGATGGAATAGGCTTAGACTAAGAGAGGCCTATACCAAGCCTATACCTAGGTGAATTCAGGTTGCGGATGATGATGAAGATATGTATTTTCCGCGTAAAATTAAAAAAGTCATCCTCGCTTAGCTTTGTAATCCAACATTGAAGTATGTTTCCTTTTTAGTTTTAAAACGTTATGAATGAACCTATTATCGACGTCAGGTGCAGCTTTTATCCATTGCGGGGCAATGACCACCCTATGCTGCGCTAATCTAAACCATATTTTTGCCGAATCCATCGAACTATCAAGCTGATGGACTATAACTTAATAAAAATAATAAAATTAGGTTTTGTAAATGAACAAAGTGAAAACAAGTTTCAGGAAGAGGTTAAGCATCTATTAATTACAACACGTAAAGATTTGCTTGTTTTTAAAATAAGTTACATCGAACCATTTTTAGCTATCCGAAAAATAAATTAAGAGCCAAGTGACTTTGAATACAAAATCTATTGAGATAAAGCTCATTTTAAATTGAAAGCCGATCATGAGTGCCACAAACTCATAAGAACTTTGTTGAATTCCTGACTCGTAATTAATAAAATTACTTTTTGGGAGCTTTCCTCGACTTCAAAGAATTTTAGCACAAAAGAAAAAAGTTAAGTAGGTAGATGAAATATTTTTGAATGATAAAAGGGAATTTAGAATATTTATACACTTAAAACAGAGTTATTTCGTGGGAATTTTGCTCATCAAGTAAACTGTAAAAGTTCTTCATGATTTACAAAAGTTTGTTTTTTCTACCCAAGCGTATTTGAACAAAAATCTGTCGGTCAAATAAAGTACGAAAAAGTGATTTGAAAAGAGTAGGTAACTTATATTTATAACTATTATTTATATTAGGTATTTCTTTAAAGTATTTAGAAAAAAAGATTATTTGGTG
The DNA here is from genome assembly GCA_951394285.1 of Epirrhoe tristata. Classification (NCBI taxonomy): domain Eukaryota; kingdom Metazoa; phylum Arthropoda; class Insecta; order Lepidoptera; family Geometridae; genus Epirrhoe; species Epirrhoe tristata. The sequence goes on from OX596142.1 coordinate 10,314,998, forward strand.
AAAGAGTATTCAATGAACAGGAACAAAAAGAAAAAAAAAGTACGCGATTGTCGTGGAACACTCGGTTGGAAGAAAGCAAAGAGTACTTTTCCATACTGGAAATTTGTCAATTAGGTATCCTAGAAACGCTCTTCCGTACTAACAATGTAACAATCTATGGACTGTGTCGCGGCTGCGCATTTCGCACTGTGACGATTTGACATATACATGATATACATGTGTCGTGACGGTAAAATGGAACAAATTTTTTTTTCCAGTCTCAGTATTTTTTTTCTTCGATACCGTCCGAAAGGGAACTTCGTTCCAAAAAGTGATTTCCTCATTCTGTGATCTGAAATTTTTGATACAAGAAGTCATGTTACTTTACCCCAGTCTCTTATAATTATTCATTTTGTCGAACAAAGCACTCATTCCATCCCTGTTGAATTGATAGGGCCCGCATTTTGGTCGTTTTGTCGCAACCACATTGTCGGTGCAGCATTATAGTTTAATTAATGAAACCATGTACAAAATATTTGATGAGGGTCGACGGGTAATTTGATTAGATAGGAATTCACTCGGACCTCTGTGATTCAAATCTTGCTTCAACAAAGGGATTCCCTGGCTCAACTTTAGGGTGCACTGAATAAGCTAGTGTAATGACTACCAGTCTCACTTTCTAATCATGTGGCCACGAGCTCTTATCTCTTCTCAGTTGTAAATCAATGGATTGAACTGCGAAGCGACGCGTGATTTGAGAGCTGGCGATTTTTGCAACAAAGAGTCAGCATTGCCATTCAGCGTGGCAATGCCGCCAGTATTTTGGGCACGCTGCTGACTGGCAGTGATCTGGATCAGTTGAGCTATCTATAGGTCGTTTTTACGACGATCCTTATAGCTTAACTGATTTTATTGTATTTTGTTATTATATGTACCTACACATTGTAGTAGCTTAGTTTCATCAATATAATGGAATGAACTATAGTACAAATCAATTCAATTCAAAACGTATAATGCTTTTTGTTAGTTACAAGATCAAACGTGACTAAAGTTCCATATTTATCCTAAAAACAAAACTGAATTCACAATTGTATTCTGAGTTGCGGTAATAGGTATTATCTGTTTTTATTTTTAGTCCAATGAGGTACTAGCTAAAGGCACTGCGGCACGTTAAAGAATCTTTGAGGCTACAAAACCTGATAGATTGTCTAGTCTGTCGTGCTCCGGCAATGCAACGTCGTGATGCATACCTATAAAATCTCAATCCGTTATTGGCTATCTGGAATATGTATAAGTTTAGGCATAGATATTAAGAGCTTGGGATTTTGTTCATAAATAAAATAAAAATAAAATGCAAAGTTTCATTTTTCGTTTCTAAAACTAAAGCAAATATTTGCTATCCCCATAGCAAACTATGTATGAAAATAAACTCCGTCTAGGAAATACCTGATAAATGAACTAACCAATAGATATATGATGTCCCACCTCGATATCACGCTTGCTTCCGCCCCTACAACTCAATATTCTGTCAATAATAATGTTTGCTAGCTAGTACAGTCGCTGATAAATTTGATTTACCTACTTGTGAAGTTATTTCACTGAATGTATTGAGTTCTATGAAACTACTAAAAAAAACGACGAATTGCTGATGTTAGGCTGTGGTATTTGTGTTTCAAAATGATAAACAAAGCGTAGCTTTTTAAAGAAATATAAGCTTAAAAAGTACAAAATGATTTTTGAGACGAAGTAGAATTCCATACGACAGTCTCAAGGCGAACAGCACAATGCAAACTGGTTTCCCCATGATGTTTTCCTTCACCGTTTAGAGCTCATAAATAATTATATTGAAAATCTAAATAAATAATTCGATTCACTTGTGTAGACAAGTATACTCCCGGCCCACCTGGCCGCAAAACCACCTGTCACCTGGAATCCATTTATCATAATTCTATTGAGGCAAATTTATTCGTAAAAACATATCCGCCAATAATTTCACTCTTCAAGCTATAACTCAATTTTTGAATGTATTTATTGCATCAAGTTTTAAGTGCATTGAACATTAGATAATTGATGGAAAAATAATTTCGTCACTTTTGTGCGCGAATGCCTTTCCGGTCTTATGAATGTATTTTCCGTATACGATACGAGTGCTAAATGTGACTGGTTGGAATTTATTTTCTTAGCTATTTAGTTACTTTGTATGTGTATATGAAAAAAATTAAATACTTTTCATAAAAAACTCAATCTATGATGGCTATATAATATATGGCTAATAATATCATAAAAACAACAGAAGAGTAGTTTCAATGAGTGGTCAGAGATAAATAAATAAATAAATAAATCATAAATAATGCTGGACATTTTCACACAGCATCATCTAGCCCCAAACTAAACAAAGCTTGTACTATGGGAACCAGATAACTGATATACTACTTATATACTTTTTGTTTGTAAATACATACATATTATACATAGAAACACCCAGACCCGAGACAAATATCTGTAGGTTATACAAACATTTGTCCCGCGGCGGGGATCGAACCCGCAACCTTCTGCGTCGCAGGCGGACCTTCGCCCACTGCGCCAGAGGTCGTCAATGAATTGTAGAGATGTTTGTTTAAACCAAATGTTCTACATTGTTTTAATACCTATATCCTGTGCACAAAAACAAAGTTTTTTCATTTTCCGTTAAACTAATTTTACGGTTCGACTTTTAAGCTTGCTTTCACACGAGTCTTCCGACAAAAAGTCCACTGGATCGGCTTAATTGAATAAACCTAACTGCTTGTGATGCCGGCAGGGTAATACCAGGTGCCTCTCTTCCCTCGCTTGAAAAACAATAACGCGGGAACATTGCGAGCCTTTATACAAAAGAGATGCTCAATGAAGTTGCACGCCGAAGAATTTCCATGCAATAACGGAGCGGAGCCACAGCGTAGATTGTCTCATCTCAATCACTTAAAAAAACTTCTTAACGCTGATTCATTATATTAGATTGTTGGGCAAAGGCTTATCTTTACTCCATATCTCTCAGTCCTAGAATATCTGGCCAATCCTTTTAGTTGATGCCCAACAGCCATTGCCACAATGTCGGATCAGTAGTTTAATTAGCCGTGTTCTTTGAACAAGAGATCTTCTTAGGCGTACCATTATTACCTTCACCAAAGATTCGATTGTTGCTGCACGAGTTGGCCACTTTGTCGATATGTGACAATGCATGGACAAACTATGCTCATAAGCATTCGTCGCTTAGGTTGAAATTTTTGAGAGACGTAACAGCAAATGTGTGCATGAGTCTAATATGTTTTTGGACCTGCCTCTTCTCACTAATTCGTTAATACATCTTCAAATGGATCTTAAATACCTAATGATCTGAGAATATTCGTGCCCTGAAGATACATCACATAGCATCTTTTTTTTTCGTTTCTTTCTACATTTTAATCCAGCTATTTTTATAAAGCTGTGTCCTAGCTTGTAAGGATTCTTGCCGAGCGCTCGCGGCCGGAGATATTGCGTACTTACTGGGCTCGCCTCTAATAATACACCGATACCGTTTGTGTAAGAAAAATACGGTATGAAATGGAAACTACGCCGCCTTATGGTTTCCAATCTCGCTAACAATACCTATAGGCTTATTTCCTATTTAGATTTCAGCAGTATTGAGAAAATATCAGAATTTGTGTGATCTCTTTGCTGGTAATATTGCACAAGATGTAACAAGTTTTGATATTGACCAACTAACTACGAGGATTGAACTTTTCGAAAGTTTGATTACTGCTCCTGTTTTTTTTTTTTGAAACAATTAATTATGTATTTTTACACTTAACAAAGAACAAGAAACCACCATCACATCTTGCCTCACTTTTTTCACTTTTCGGCACAACAGTTTTTTCTCAACCACATCACACTAACGTGATATGCGTCTTTCATTGGTTCATCCATTTTTTTTGTCAATAATCTGAGGTCACAATTATCTCCCGTAGGCGCGGTAGATATTCTTTAATAGCTTATAAATAAATAAATATTGCACTATTATCAACATAGAATGTTACTTGTTTGTTATCGTTGTTTGAGTTATGTTTGATGGATGTTCTAGTTAGTACCACAGCTCCGTTTACCATACGTCCTGTTTTGTAGTCGGGCTTGTTATAATGCTTGTTCCCGCACAGGATACCTACATTCAACTCAAACTTTGAGGTATTTACTCATGCAACTTCTGTTCTCCTAGAAATTAGGCTACAGTCTTGTATAACGTTGGTAAATACCTACGTGAAGTCGAAATGGCACGATTTGTGTTCTAATTTAACAAATCACTTTTTTTGCAAGAGATGATTGGAACCTGAATTTTTACAACGTAAATGTTTCAAGTTAAGCAAAAATTGCACACGACAATCTATATTAGATGATTGATACAGCGTCAGGAGGCAACCTATGCCTACACCTAACGGGACGCTGTAGTGCCTGGGACATTGTTTGAGATGGAATAGGCTTGGCCAGGACCTGAACCATCCTCTCAGATTAATCAGCCTGGCCCACAGGAAAGACGACGTCAATACGTGTGGAGTTGACTAAGCTGCTGGTTTCCTCACGATGTTTTCCTTCACCGTATTAAAGCGCATATAAATTTTACGAAACGAAAAATCCATTGATGAACGGCCGGGATTTGAACCCACGACCTTCAGATTGAAAGTTGAGGCACATTCCCATTAGACCAACATGGCTCATACACACAAAACAATAATAAAACAATAATAGTAAAAACATTTCACATTTTTAGCACCCAATTGAAAACATCATCAATTTTCATGCGGTATCAATGGCGAATGTTGATGCTGTCAATACGCCTATAGATACAGAAAAGCGCTGAACTACAGTAGTTATCACATCACCAACGAGCCAGACTCATCGATCACTCAAATCTGAAAACTCATTTGGCCAGCATAGTCGCACTGATATTCTGATGCAGCGTGCCACAGATCAAGAGGTTTGATATAAACCATTTTCACTTGGTGGCACGGTCGGTATCGTCTAAAGGCTTTAGCACTCAAGATGATTTTAATGGCATTAGTTAAGATAGAAAACAGCTAAGTTTTTTTATGTTTTAATGTTTAGTTATCTTTTTATCTCGGTGTCACTGCTGGGTGTAGGCCATCTTTCGCTTCTTCCAAACTTTTCGGTTGAGTGAATGTTTGTTACAACGTATCTCCGTGACAATTTATCCGATTATGATGAAATTCGGAATGTAGATGCTTTAGGTTTTGGAATAACACATAGGCTTCTCTATCAAATTTTCGAAAATCAACCTCAAAAGGTGTCAAACAGGGTGTTCAAGTTTTTATGGAAAATGCGCAGACAAAGTCGCGCGCTAGTTCACTAGTTTGTTTACAATTTCTTGATTGTTTTCAACGTTTGATAATGCCAAAATATGGCTATAATGAAGTTTAAGCATGCGACCTCCAACATGTGCAATCCTGGCATTGCATACTACCGTGCAAGCACTAATGCGATTAGTGGCATCGCCAAAGGTATTCCCCGCCTAAAAAGCTGCCATTTGCAATTCGTGTCGGCTCAAAAGCGTCAATCATTTTGCTTATGCCGTTCATGTTGCTCTTTAGGATATTAAAGCTCTTTGGTATATTATTTTGTTTATTAGGATGATGGGTTGAATTGAACTTATTTTCGGTATTCAGTGCATTTCTCCTGATTAATAAAAGTTTATCGTGTCTGAGACTAGTCTACGAAGAGTTCGCCCGCGGCCACGGTTGTTGCAACACAGCCAAATCGTCGGGAAGAAATAAAAGGTATTTTACGCGATAAAATCCTGTATCTCTATATATAAAATTAATCCCTATTTCCCTTGGTCACGGCATCACGCGTGAACGGCTGGACCGATTTCATTAATTTTTTTTTGTTGTGTTTGTTATTGTCAGGCGAAGGTTCTTATGACAGAAAAAAATCTATATATTAATCATGGAGGGCGTGAAATAAGGGTTGAAAGTTTGTATGGGGAGTTGGTAGTTCCAGTTAAATGCAATAGATGGCGTTGCTAATAAGTACGTTATTTCGCTGACGAAGTCGCGGGTACCAGCTAGTAAACAATAAATATAGTCTACAAAGACATTAAGAATTTGGAGTTCTTTTTCATACTATGTGAGAAAATTACATAATTTATTAAAAAGCTCGATTGAGTATAAAACTTAGGCCTTTACATCTATACTAGATGATTTATACAGCGTCAAGAGGCAACCTATGCCTACACTTAACGGGACGCTGTAGTGCCTGGGACATTGTTTGAGATGGAATAGGCTTGCCCAGAACCTAAACCATCCTCTCTCGATTGAGTATAGGTTTTTAGAATAACCATAGTATTGAAAATATGTAAAGTTGGTTTTTATAAGAAATAATAGTAAAATTTCAACGCACCTCAACCAAAAAAAGGGTCTTTCATGTTATAAAAGTGTAATCATCTGAAAGTTCTTACAAGATAAGGCTATTGTCGTAGTAGAGTTAAGGCTCACTATACACCATTCCAGCGAATGGCAGACTGATAAACACGTTACTAGCACTAATACACCAGCTTGTTTTTACAATTCTACTACTAATAAGCCAAAAGCGCTCTCTGATACAAGACAATTATTCGCAATTATTCGCATACCATTTTCACAGAATTTAAGGAATACGGCGAAAAATGTGTGTGTAGCTTCATAAAATATGTGTCTGCTTATCTTTGGGAAAAGAGGTAGTTAATTTTTTATCTGTACAGAAATTCGTACGCTCAAATGCGATGTACGGTACTTTCACTATCGTCACTGCAGACCAAACCAAATATTAATGATGTCATTTGTTTAACGTGCTAGTTCGCGCTATCCTATCATGTTTTTTATAACTGTGTCTGTGTGTCACGCGCCTAAAGAAGACAACGCGTAACACCGCAATAACATGAACCTTTACGATAATGTTATTCGTTCGGTAAATGTACCTATTCATGCATATCTTGCTTAACCTAAGGCAAACTAAAGATTGAACACGATACCAGCGCAGCAAACTTCATAATTGGTTGCATTATAGATTGTACTTTACCGGTAACTTACATTATAATTCAAATTATGACTAAGATAATATTCGGCTAGCTTAATAATATGCTACAGAATATTAGTAAAACAGGAGTTATGCATTATCTTCATGAAACTATACAAGTATATATAGGCGGCGATGGGCTTGCAACCTGTCACGTATGGAATACTAACTTCTGCAAGATGTGGGCATGTATCAAATATGTGTTTGGACATGCCTCTGACTACCCCCCTTAAACATCTTCATAGGATCTGGAATAAGTAACATAAAAAGATCTGAGAGAATGTCTACCGCACGTTGGGGATACAGTCGTGAACCTGTTTACGTTTTTTTACTATACATGTGTAAAAAGACGTCTACCTAAGCCGAAAGGGGTAGGTACAGCATCCCAACACACAACCAAATCCAAAAGGATTTTACGAAAAAAACATTATATCCGGAGAAAACAGCGTTTGAAGATTACTGTTTGCGTATGTACCTACCTACTGGGCGCGTTGTTTTACGTAGATTGCTGGATTTTGAGTTTTAACTGTTATTTTTCTTTTATAAATGAAAGTATTGGGTAGGTATGGTCTTATTTTGTTATACTAGTAGTAACTAACTGGTAATAACATAAAATGACGTAGCTAAGACAAAAAAAAAATCTCTTTTTTTTCCGCTAAATATATTTAGAACTTTAGAATCATTATCTGATTGGAAGCCCTCAGTTTTCGGTAGTAGTCTTTTTACACCCTGTATAACTTTGCTTTATCTATAAGAAGATTTTTTATTACCGTTTCAATCGGGTTGCACCGATCGGGGTCACGAGGGAACTCAATACATTTTTGATATTCATCTAAATGGCTTCTTTTAAATCTCAAACTATAGCAAAACAACGTGATAACAACATGATTTCGTCATAACAACAAAATGTAATCATTTGTAGATATTGACTCCCTGCAACGCAATCTTCAACTTAATTGGGTATCAAACGGCGCATCATACGATACCAACGCATCATAAGACAACATAGCAAGTAAAGTTTCCCATAAAAGACCACCAAGTCGCTCCCCTATCAATTGCGGAAACATAACGTATGCACCCAGACACTCAAATAGTAGTCAGAAACAAGTTTCACTATCACGACACTGAGTTATCAGGGGCAAGCGAAACTGACACTTAAGTTCCGAGAAGTAAATCTCCAATTCCATTTGACAAAACTAGTTGCACATTGGCTTACAATGCAACCATTAGCCGTGGAATTATATGCTTTTAGGGTATTTTGGATCGAAGCGCGTCGTGATAAAGCACGATTTGCATTGAATAGCTGCGTCTGTAGAGTAGGAAGGTATAGTTACATTGCTATTCCCCCGCAGCCTCAGCCCCCTTCCTAATGATGCCACTTGTTAGGGCTCAGCGCGGACCTTCGACCGTGTCATTCAGTGAATAACAAATTCCAAGTTGATCCCGCTACGAGCCGCTACGGCGTAGCTCGTAGCATCTGCTCGGTCTCGTTTATAATAGGATCGTGGTATCATGCAACAGGAAATTCTCGTAGCCATGTTTGTTTGTATTTCGTGTGTGTGGGGAAATGTATTTTTTGGTCATTGACCTCGCTATTCAGGAATGATTAAATATTAAGAGACTCGTATCTAAATACATAGGCATGTTTTTAAATTGCATTCGACTGTGGATAATTTGCGGCGGCTACAGGGCAGAACTGACTTTCAGGATAACACTAAATAGGGCCTAACAGTGCAACCCAGCATGTTTATCTTGATAATCTATTAAGAGGAATCGTAGTAACTATACACTTACTGTCAAACTGATGAGTGGCCTGTGCTAGAAGCGACGCAAACACGTGATCAGCGAGCGGCGGCGGCTGCGGCGGCCGGTCGTCATCACTGCTACTATATCTGTCTCCAGCCCACTCTAGTGATCGCTGTCGCCGCACACTTCCACCAGGGGGCAGCGCAGTCAGCCCGGAGAGCGAGCCGGCCTTCGCGCGCCGCCCCGGCCGCTCCATCCGAGACGTGCTCATCTCATTTTAATGCATCTGTGGATAAGATATCTATATCAGCAAACGTCAGTAATATCATCTCATCTTACAGTTCTATTGGTAGCAGCTCTCTTAGGAGCTTGACACCCAAATAACACGTAGTTATATGGTAAGTTCGTCATTCAATAAATATATGAACTTAAACAACAAATTCTAGTAAAATACCATCCTTAAAACAAAAGAATTCGTGTTTCAATCCTTGGAATTTAATAGATGTTGTGAAAATAATAATAAATCCAATTCCATTTCAATCACTCCTGTAACTCTAACAATACTTGAAAGCGTTTTATTGAATTCATTACGTTACAAAGTAACCAAGTGAAATGTCAAAACCAATTCACATTTGAGCGTAATCCAGCGGTCAAACAAAACGAATCGGCGCGATATTTTATCAAGGCGGTTACATAGAAACGAACAATTGTAATAAAGAGCCTACAAGTTATTTTGTCGGTACATAAAGGAGCTGGTGCGTGTTGGTTGCCTAATCCACGGGATCGCCGCGGCCCGTCGACTACGTCTGTTGACCAGCATCCTTACCTACCTACTCTTTGTCAACCCAAGAGTTACACCGAAACAGAAACCTTGCGTTTTCATACTTTCGATTGTTTAATTTATTTAAAAGTTTTGCAGGTTTTTTTTTCTGGTACGCTTTCGTGTTTCAGAATGAAGTTAAAACTATAGATTCCACAGCGTATACGATAACTAAATACCTGATGATAGACTGGTTGCTTAAAATATGGGTTGGCTCTTGACCTCGGAACTTACACAGGCAAGAATTAGGTCTACGATGGAGCGAGCCTACCCAGAAGATGCCTATTAACTCTCTTCTTAAAAACAACAGGGTCGTAGCTCAGCGTAAATACAGACGCTGGAAGCTGATTCCAAATGTTTGCAGTGCGCATAATAAAATAACTTTGAAAGCGCTAAGTTCTAATTAGTGCAATATATCAACCAGGTGAGGATAGTAATCAGCTGTAAGTTTCCTAAAAAGTCTTACAATTGTATAAAATAAAGTCTCAGAATAGTTTCGTCAGCAAACAGACCATAGCACCGGCCGTCTAGTGCTCTTATTGACAAAGCGCTCAATAAACACAGTTCAGCAACAGTTGATTCCATCTCGAGAACAATCGTTGTTTCTGATAATTCAATTATAACGAGTCGGCAAATTGGATTTTCAAGTGGCTGCTCGAAATAACAATAAGTTTTTTATGATTTTTTGTTTATAAAGACTTATTGGAAATATCGTTTGTGCTTCATTTTATTATTTAAGGTAATAACCTCAGACGTAATATAATATGTAGACTTGCTGACGCCTATATTCCCTAGGGCAGAAGATAATATGTATACTGATGTCTGCTTTGATACAGCTAGATTTATTTATATTTTATTAATACTGTTTGTGAAGCTCTCAAACAATATATGTGTATCAATGATAGTCAAAGCGGAGTGGAATAATAACGTGCGAACCCCTAAAAAACGGGATAACGCCGTTAGTACACCGATTGCGATGCGAAACAATGCGAAACACCACTCACGAAACGTCTGCGTCGGTGTAACGAAAAATTTCGCAATTCCATGCGAAACAGTACCGACAAGGACGCACCGATTTCATTGGCTATGTGCTAGAGTGAAACAGCGTGTTTGAAACTGCCATACTACCGGTTCGCATCGTTTCGCATTCGCATGCGAATGCGTCGGTGTACAAACAGGGTAAGGGCTAAGTAGATGATGCTGATTGCTATTAGCTAAGTGTAAGCAATTATAGTATGTAGGTATCAGAAAAACATGACTAAAATAAGCATACTATGTATATAAGTATATATGAGTAAACCATGTAATACTAGCTGTCCGTCACGGTGTTACCCGCGGTCCCTCGGGAAAACTTTACTTTCCTGGGATGAAATATAGCCTATGTTCATCAGGGATAATGTAGGATACTAGTGGCGAAAGAATTTTTCAAATCGGTCGAGTAGTTTCAGAGCCTATTCAATACAAAGAAACAAATCTTTCCTCTTTATAATATTAGTGTACACACTTATTCTTCGAAGCTCTCAAAGATTTTGATATCAAGGTCGTAATTTCCCAGATATATTATCTTCTAATTCAAGAGAAGCTAACTCATTTCATTAATTCGAGAGATCTTATCTCAGATATAATAAAACATTTCTTGTCCATTTTCCTTTGAAGGTAAACCTTGGCATTCTAGAAATAAAAGACATTTACACGATACCTTTACCTTACACTTAAACAATGAGAGTAAATATTGAGTATAAACGGAAAGGTAGTAGTGTAAAGGAAGCGAGAATTTATTAACGCTGCGACACAGGCGGGTAAACAGGGAATCTGCTTTATATTAAACCGAGCGGCCATCAGACGCGCTATTAGCCCGCGCCGACGGCAGAACACAAGCTTTAAACTCTCTAAGATACGGCATTTATACAATATAGCCTATTAAATAAATACTTAGAAACCTAACCAACCTATCCCTATAATTTATTATTTTATCGTTTTCAAAGGGATCCCAAAAATTGCACTCATGCGGAACCTCGCATGAGTGCAATTTTTGGGATCCCTTTAAACATTTTTTTAAATCTAATATTATTAATTTATTTTTTTGGTAAATTTAATTATATTGTAATATTGTATTTTTAATTAATTTAAAATTTTAACATTTTTTATTGCATGTGGTATGCGCTTATAATTGAGGTGGCACTTAAGTTTATTTTTTTAAATCATTTCTATTGCTTGTGTTGGTGATCACTTTGTTGGTGCAACGAAATAAATAAATAAAAATATTACCAATAGACTGGACTTGCATGGCACCCAAACAAAAAAAATCACGTAGTAAATATAAAATGAAATTATATGTATACATTTTAACTTTCGTTAAAACTTTACATGTACAGACCACCAGCTTTATAGCCTATTTTTAAAGACATAATCACAAAAAAAAATATTTTCAATTTGAAAAAATATAATCAAATATAATCCAAGTCTAATCGTTGTTAGCTCTACTCGTGCCGACGGGTCTCTAATGAACCACTTCTGTTTATTCTGCCGATACGAAATGAGAAATGAGTGCAGTAAACCTTAACAATTCCACTGTCGGTACTATTGCCACCTAAACATTTTTATTTTGTTGTTTTAAAATAGTTATTTATTATTATATTATTGTATGATTAGTTCAAACGTATCGATGTCTTCTTTCCTGTTGGCCAGGTTAATTAAGCTGAGCGGATGGTTTAGGTGCTGAGCAAGCCTTTTCCATCGCAAACAATGTCCCAGGCTCTACAGCGTCCCGTTAAGTGTATAAATCATCTAATAAAGATGTACCTAAAGGCCTAAGTTTTTTGTTCAGTGACAAGAGGCCTATACTGTAAAAAAAATCATTTTTTTGATGCCAATCAATTTGCTTTCATTATAGGGATCAAGAGACTATGGAGTCATTTAAGGTTTGAGTACTAGTAAAGTCAGCAATCGCCGAAAAACTTAGAGCGTTTTCCTGAAGCTATAACGGTTAAGGTACCTGCCCTCCGTGGCCCATCTCGAAAATCCACCCTGTATAATACTAATCATTAATTCACAGACTGATTTGGAAGATACTTGGAATAGAGACAACATATAATCCAAGATTCATTTTCCTCGACAGAAACCGACCTGCCCCCTTTGCATGGTATTTGGTATGGCATTTGTAGGTACTGGAGAATAGATAAAAATGACAGTATATATATACAGATCTATATACCCCTTTTATAAACCCTTGGGCTGGAATGGGTTTTGCAGTGTCGGTCTGTACGTGCCGGACAAGCATGTGGGCGCGCGGCGGCGGCCTCGGCTGCTGATGATCCCGAACGCAAGGACTAACCTCCTCAGCAAAGCACCATTCACGCGAGCCCTAAGTGCTATCAATAGCTTCGGATTAATTAGTGCACTTCGGAGGATATAAATGTTTTTAACACTACATTGGCGAAATTCACAGTCATTGCTACTAAGTATTTGTGTTGTTTGTAATTTATGTTGTTTGTAATTCCATTGTCGCTTTGGTGTCCCTACTGTCAAGACAATGTAATTGTTATAAATCAATAAATAAATAAAAAAAAAATGTAGGCACTATAGACTTACTTTTTTTACTCTACATACTCGTACATACATCCTGAAGTCTATAGTATTACCCATAGACATTATTTTTTCGTCGAGCGAAGTTGCGGGCAGTTACTAGTTTTTAAATAAAGTTGGTATTTGTAACTATTTAGACGTGGCAGTGATTCCAGTCGGCGCACGTACAAAATAAGCGTCGGCCCATAGAGACGGGGCTGGCGTGAATTACGGCGTGGACGCGACGCGAGGCTGTATTAAAACTGCATCTTGGATGTCTTCTTGCTACGTCGTTTGCATGAAGACAGATTTTGATATTTAGAAATAACCTGAGTTTATGTTGGAAACGTGTTGATTTCCATATCTGTAGGAAATGCTAGATGAGCTTAGTCAATTTCGAAATTTTATTCAATAAGACCGCTGGGACCACTTAGTGGTATTAAGATAATTAAGATATACGTGATTTTTGATACAATTTTAATTCTGTATCGCTCCAAAATTTGGTTAGTTGATCAATAGTATCATATAAACACGTGACGATCAGTGGCGTAGCGTAACCGAATGGCTAGGCGGTGCAGTGCACCGGGGCCCCCAAGCTCAAGGGGCCCTCGGACTCTGAGTCCCGAGAGTCCGGAAGGTTTTGTTCTTAGGAAACTATAGGTTTGAATATTTTGAAAATAAAAACAACTGCATTATTAGATTTTTGAAATAGTTACCCAGAAAATGACGAATCAAATCTTAAGTTTTTACCAAAAAATAAATACGTTTACATTTTGCCACACCCTGCATATTTTGACTTGATATAAACTAAACCGTTCAGTTAGGGCCCCGGTTTATTTTGCACCAGGGCCCTTGGCTACCTAGCTACTGGTGACGATAGCTTCTACAAAATTCTTGACCCATCGATCACCACAGTTGGTGCAGACATTAACATACCTTGGCAAATAAAAGTTTCTGAAGTACACCTTACCTTATTATCTTACCCTATTACATCCTTAAGTTTCATCATAAGCCACCGTTAAAAGGATCCTGCAATCAGATTTGCCGTTAGAAGTGAAACACAATTTATTTAGGACGTGATCAAAAACTTACATCGCAGAAACACAGTCCTGTCACGTATGCCGTCGGGAAGCATCAGGCCACGTGGGCTACAAATGCAATCGCTGATTTAAGGAAACATTGAAGAATAAATTGAACGTATAAGATAGCACAAGCTATATGAAACTCACTACAATTTGATATTTTCTCATAAATAGCCGCATTAGAAGGAACCAATCAGGGTCACTTAAAACAAGTGGCTTGGTGCCGTTTTCTTGCGTAGACCGTAGCGCAACCTATTACCAAATCCGCGTAAAAAATGTACCGTTTAGTTCCACAAACTAAGATAGGTAGCGTAAAATATTTTTTTAGATCTGGCCTTTAGATTTTGTAAGGTTGAGGTTGTCATCACTAGGTATAGTATTCTCTTTGCTGAATCGAGAATTTTTTTTCTTTGAATCTGACAGACTGACATTTTTATCGGTTGCTCTTTATTTTTTAGATTTTAGATTCAACGGATTTGATAATAGATGGCGCTACGATCGAAGGCAACATTATAGGTGACACTTTTTTTCGCAAGTGGGCTCTCTATTCCCTATAATATTCTCTTTGGAATCAATGATACCTTGACTTTCGAAAATAGAAGGTTTGAATAAAAGACTGAGCTTTTTAACCGTTTTAAAAAAGGAGGAGATTCTATGTTCCGCTGTACTTACCTATGTAATATTTTTTATTTATGATTACCGATTTCTGGGAAATGTTTTTTGCTGTCCCATATTAGTTCGGTTTCTTTTAAGTTTGTAAACTTCATTTATTATTAATTATCATTTATTCATGTCTGCCGTATGTCGGATGAGTTGTGGGCACGAACCACCACAGAGTGGATCCCACGGAACGGGAAACGAGCACGCGGCAGACCGCGGCGACGGTGGAGAGACGAACTTGACTCTTACTCTCCCCATTGGAGAACATTAGCTAACAATAGAGTTGAGTGGAAGAAAGGAAGGGAGGCCTTTGCCCTGCAGTGGGACATCACGGGCTCATAATAATAATAATAATAATAAACTTCATTTATAGTCATGTGAACGGTGAAGAAAAACATCGTGAGGAAACCAGTTAGTGTGTAGGCAGCTGTAGATGGACTTGCAACCTGTCACGTATGGAATACTAACTTCTGCAAGATGTGGGCATGTATCAAATATGTGTTTGGACATGCCTCTGACTACTCCCTTAGACATCTTCAAAGGATCTGAAATAAATAACATAAAATGATCTGAGAGAATGTCTACCGCACCTTGGGGATACAGTCGTGAACCTGTTTACATTTTTACGTATATTCATGTTCATCAGTTTATAATTAGCTCACAGACCTCATCATTGAAACTCCGATACACAGAGACACTATGAGTTATGTCCAAAGGCATCTGTATTGTTGCAATTACCGCATTGATCCAGCTTTATGCTTCAATGGATTATCTACATACCTAATATGCGTCACGCGGTAGGTACATACTGCGGTTAAAGATATATCTACCTACGAGTAGATATATATCTTTAGATACTTGGCATTGTATTATATGAACTGGAGGTTACGAGTTAATTAATTTACGATGGAATTGTATTATTATATAAGTCAATACCACAGATTGTATGTATGTAGAGCTGTAAAGACTAATTTAAAATGAAGAGTACATTCTAGCAAAGTACCTGGTTCTTTGACTACTTGCTAAAGGTACTGATAGTAGGTACATATGGGGTCACTTTGCTATAAATACGCAAAATCGTTCTTTAGCTCTCTGAAGTAGCTGCGCAGAACCCATTTGTGATGACGTCTAAAACCGTGCTATCTCGCTTACTCTACCAAACCTGCGCAATCGTCTATTGCAGCTAACTTCAGAGAGCTAAAGATCCGTTGTGCTTAGTTAGCCATTTATAAAATCTACTGGCATGGCGTGGGCATGGTAGTACTAACTTCATTTCATGACTTACTGATAAACTGATTGATCTGCAAATATTTATCTCGGGTCTGGGTGTTTTTATGTATAATAAATATGTATGTTTACAAACACAAAGTATATAAGTAGTATATCAGTTATCTGGTTCCCATAGTACAAGCTTTGCTTAGTTTAGAGCTAGATGATGCTGTGTGAAAATGTCCAGCATTATTTATTTATTAGAAAAAAAAATGGTTTCAGTTCCGAAATAATAACGGAAATCAGAGTCTCCAAGTCTCTGATAATAACTTTTCGAAACGTAAGAGTATGCATAATGAAACCACATAAAGGCTCGAAATCGAATGATCATTTAGTTCTAACTTCAGCGGATTAACACAATTAAGTAGGTGTCCAGACTCACAGCGCTGCCAGGATATAGAGGACGATAACGAGATCAGCTCGATCAGTTATAATAAAAAACTTATTAAAACCTTTACATCTTTAATAGATGATTTATACAGCGTCAGGAGGCAATCTATGCCTACACTTGACAGGACGCTGCAGTGCCACATTGTTCGAGATGGAATAGGCTGGAATATATAGTTATAACAATAGAAAATACTTATTTTACCATGCAGAAGGCTGCAATTCTAAATACATGTCGAACGAACTGTTCATTACGTTTTTATACTAAAAAGAAAACCGACTTCAATGTTTGACTCGAAACGCGGTGTGACTCAGGGCGTCAAGCTGTCGATTCGATTTCTATTTGTGACATGGCTAGGAGGGAAGGTGTTTAGAGTTTTACGGGGAAACTATCAATCCCTCAGGAATAAAATTTATATGGGACCACCTCTGGAGTATACCCTTTCAAACATGAAAAGAATTTTGCAAATCGGTCAACAAATGGCGGAGCAATCGCGTAACAAGATGCAAATAAAAAAAAATAAAAAAAAAAACATACAGACGAATTGAGAACCTCCTCCTTTTTTGAAGTCGGTTGAAAAGTTTTTGCAAGAAGACACAAACTCCCCAGTGAGTATCATTATACTCACTTTGGTTTAGGCCCGTAAGTTTTTTTTTTTTAGTACCGAAATTTTAATTTCGAGAAAATAAATACACAATAATAATAATAATGCTGCACACATTTCACACAGCATCATCTAGCCTCAAACTAAGCAAAGCTTGTACTATGGGAACCAGATTACTGATATACTACTTATATAATTTATGTTTGTAAATACATACATATTATACATAGAAACCACCTAGACCCGAGATAAATATTTGCAGATCATACCATTTATCCCGCGGTGGGGATCGAACCCGCAACCTTCTGCGTGCCAAGCGGGCTTACACCTATCATCGCAGAGGTCGTCAATACCACTGTCAGTAGAAAACAATTAATGTATTGTTTGATCAGTTCTACGAGTATACAAGTACTGGTCATAATGGATTAATGAATTCGATGGTGGAAAAAATATCAAAGGTAGGTGAAAAAAAATGGTTTTGATCACAGACTTCTTTAGCAAATTAAAAGAAGCTAGATGTTTAGTTTTGTTAGCACCGAAAAACCAACAAGGACTGAAAAGCATACAACTTATTTGACGATCAAGAAATTAGTAAGCTGTTGATGGTGAGATGTGACAAAACAATTGTCTCAGTAAGTCTCAGATTAGCAATAAAAGGCCTTTACAACTTCTATATTAGATGATTTATACAGCGTCAGGAGGCAACCTATGCCTACACTTAAGAAGCGCTCGTGGTCGTCCTTGCTTAGTCGTTCTTGATAGATCGTCAAAGTAAAGCAACGTTCGAAACGGTCTGTAAGTGGGTGGGCGACCGCCAGTGGCATTTTCATCTCAGCGCTTCCGTGCTTCGGAGGGTATTCGAGCCTATGACCTTCGGATTGAAAGTCGAGGCACAACCCCATTCGACCAACATGTCTCTAATAAATGTAAAATAAAGGTAGACATGCTTAGATTGTGAATTTCTACTATAATAAAAAATTAAATCAACCAGCTATTTCCCATAAGCTGCAACAGAACTATCCAGCATTAGATTAACAAGCTCTATATTCTACCCAGCGTTCCTGATATTAACTACCCACTTTAGCAGAACTTTTTAACGACTAAGCATCTTACATCCGCAACTAGTTCGACTTAGTTACGATAAACTGGCAACTTATTTAAATGGAGCAATAATGTAAGCTAATTAAAGTTGGGAAATCTTTGGATGCCTTAGATTTATGTTGCCAATCTGCATTTGGCTTTGCTTTCCCCTTGACAATGCTAAGATACTCTGCAATAAAAATATGTCCCTAAACGAATTTAAGTATAACCACTTTTTATATATAAATATTTACACGAAACAATAATCATAAAAATACATAAGTAGGTACATAAATATATATATTATTTAGTATAACCACTAAATATTTCGTATAGAACATACCATGGATGAACAGACCATAATCCACGATGATTGATCAGACGAATCTCAGACATAGTACAGTAATATGTTGACAAATCTAATCTGCATGACTATTGAACGGTGAGGCTGCGTAATTGGATAGAATTCCGTAGGGCGAGTGCAGCCAGAAAATCATGCATAGCGACTGGAAATATTAAGCTGCTTTAGCCAAGCAAAATGTGGACATGTGCCAAATATGTAAGTGGACATGCCTCTGACTAGGTACCTTAGACATCATTATAGGATCTGGAATACCAAAAATTTAGAGACTAAATACGCCTTGGGGACACAGTTATGATGATATTCGTTTTTATTTGTTTTAGGCCAAGTGGGATAGAGCCTCGACTTACGGTGAGGCAGGTTCATAACCCATCATCATTAACATAATTTGCGCCTCCTCTTCTGCGCGTAGGGCAGATACACGTGAAAAAAAGAAAGAAAAAAAGGAGGATTTTAAAAACTTTTAGCGGATATTTTCTCTCTAAATATAGTCTTGAAGTCTTGCAGTCTCTCTCTTTTTACACTTTCAACTGCAAATCTAGAACTTTGTCGAGACGACTTGATCTAAGATCTGGCATATAATTGGTTGAACGGATCAGCATTGCGGTTCAATGGCAATGCAGCTTTGAGCTTTCTCAGTGAACTCGATAGTTGACTTTCTGGAGACAGTTTGAAAACCTTAGTTTAACTAGGTGCTTATTTCATGTTTATTTTCTTCGAGAAAGACAGATTTAAGAGAGGCACGATTTTATGTATAACAGTTTATTTTCATCGTTCAAAAGATCAGGATGGTAACGAACGGAAAATTAAGTAAAAATTTTCGATTATTGTTTACTTTTACGAGACAGACGCATGACGCATGACCGCTATTTCTTTTAAAACAATTAACGTTGAAAATTTAGATTTACTTACTTTAGTTAAAATTTTGCTTAAAATGATCTAATAGGATAAACTAGCCCTATGTATCGTCGTACATAGTTCATGATACCTATGTATAATAGAACTATGACGTCCACTAATGTAATCCAGTAGCAGCTAATCTGATATCGAGCCGAGGCAGGCACGGACTAGACATACAGGCTACATAACATCAGCCGATCGACTTTCACGCGAAATACAAGATAAATCGAAAGATTTAACTGCAAACGATTTACTCAACTCTTCTGATCCAAATGTTGCAATATGCAAATGTCCAAAGTTCAGATAAAAAATATTTAATTCCTTCATTTTAAACACCAATAGGTGCTGATACGTTCTACCGTAATATATTGAAAAAGTTTATGTGGTAGGTGACATGGCTTTATGAATACATATTCAAAAAGAAAACCTAAAATGTTGATTCGATTAAAGCTACCAAAAACAGTTTCACAATTATTGATGCTAAACTTGTCCCTCGGCGAGTATCTATAGCTGTTCTGGAAGACTGATTTAGCTGTTCACTGATTCAGCTGTGCGCGATGCCGATTTAATTGGGTTGCGTTAATCCCGCAATGCAACTTGAGCACCATTTCCTCCACTAATGTGGCTAACCTTTTCTTCTGAGATTGTTTTGGCTAATACACTTTGCTCATTTTCTTCCAATAAAGATTTCCAGATACAAATACCCCAAGTCCCAAGTGATCAGAAACAATGAAATAAAAGATTAACAAAAAGGAATTGTAGGACCAATTCGTGTATATAATTTCACGGTGGATAAGCACCCATGTATACGAGTACATGGGACACGCAAGCAGATAATTCAATTCCATCGTAAACACACGGCCCGCTTCCGAATTTCCTTTGAGAGATGGGCTGCGGGCCGGCACGTCTCTTAACTTCGGAATTCCAATTTTGAAAAGTTTCCCAACAAGGGCCCGATATTGACAGCCAGTGTCAGAGGGCCACTCAGAACACCCATTCACGCTTGGCCAAACAAGTTTGCAGAAATTGTGTCATAGCGGAAAATGTTGCTAAAGTTTAAATGGTGATCAACGATACTCGTACGTAGTATTTAGATTAAATATCACAGTACTACTACTGCGTTATTGTAGCACTTGCACTGCGTTATTGTAGCATTTATTTTTTACACAAAAAACAAAAAGTTTTTTGGAACCCAAGACTTAAATAAATGTCTGCTAACCACAGATTAAATAATATATAATATATAATGTGATAGGAGTGAGTGGAAGAAGAAGACATGTTGTGCCGACCCCACTTAGCGTGGGATAAGGTCAGGGAGATGATGATGAACCACAGATTAAATAAATATATCTGAATAATTTATTCATATTTCTTATCACTACTATTTAAAAAAAACAAAAACTATGACGAGGAATAACAGCGATTAATACTAAGAAGTTTATCAAATCCTCTCATAAGATTTTCTATCCATAATAAACAAGCACTACTAGTTGTCAGTAAGTTTGGAACAAGCGCCATCTACAAGATATATTCGAAACTTCAACAAAAGCTGCTCACTCTACAGCGCCATCTATTGGGTGGCGGTGGATTTAAATAGTGTTTTACCCTCGCAAGAGAGAAGTACAAATCCTCAGAAAACTCCTACAGTGTCGCTAGCAGCGACATTTTCTAAAGCTGCTGTTCATTGCTGAAACTTTCTTGTACTTACCTAATGTTGGTTAAAACGTCTAACTGATATTCTTTGTATGAATGGTATATGAATATACATATGAATGGTAAACTCCACGCCTACAATTTGAAAACAATATTAAAATACAATGAAGAATTTTGCCCAACAATGACTCAAAAATGATTTGTATGTAGGTTGTTCATTATTTTCTTGGTGATAAAAACTATTTGACCCACTTCGATATTTTTTTGTCCTGTAACAGGTCATCTGGATTGTTTTTAGCTACAGTTAAATCCGATAGGTGGCGCTGTTGTCGAGAGCAACATTTTTTGGTGACATTTGTGGTGGGTTCTCCTTTATTAGTCATAATAACGAAGCGCTCGTGGTCGTGCTTGCTTAGTCGTTCTTGATAGATCGTCGAAGTTAAGCAACGTTCGAAACGGTCTGTAAGTGGATGGGTGACCGCCAGTGGCATTATCATCTGAGCACTTCCGTGCTTCGGAGGGCATGTAAAATGTCGGTCCCGGCTATTTAAGTCGTTAAGCCATGACGGCGGCCTAAAAACTCCATCATCAGAGTTGGCCACTGATTCATACGAACCATTATACAATTTTCTAAAATCAAAAAATAACAATTATCCTTTTAGGTAAGTAATAAAACAGGAATACTTAAACATATCGATATAATAATATCCTAAACAATGATGTAGGTAGATCCTAATAAATTTTGAAGAGACAAGATTAATTTAGGGGTCATCATATTATCGCTAGGGATTCAAAGTGACATGACTTGTAATAACATGTCATAGTTATCTATTGGGCATAATAATGTCCAATAGATAACTATACGAACCGGACGTCTCAATACGAAATACTATATCACAGCAACGCAACGGTTTCAAAAATCTGACCGTAACAATGACATGACCAAAATTTAGAGCAATAGGTATAATAATTTCACAGGACAAGTTTTTATTTTTATTATAAACCAAACAAATGTGGCCTTATTACAAAAAAGATAAACCTTAGTTGAACACCATGTTGACACATGTCAAAACAAAACTGTTACCACAAAAAAGCGTTCTATGTACGAGTATTTAAAGATCGTTTTTCTAGAGACAGTTTTTTAGTCAGTGCTTCGCTAAACTCGGTTCATATGTTTTTTAATAATGCCAGTAGTGTTTTAAAACATAGTATTGTTGCTGGCAGTACCCACGTCACACAAAGTTCATCATCGTTCATCAAATATACGTCGGGGCCCAACAAAGAATTGAAATATTGGGATAGCACGATGGTCGACTGGTAAAAAAGTTAAAAGAATGATTGATAGACCACGTTCACTTTGATCAACTGCGCAGCAGGTAAGAATTTCGTATATTGATTGAACACTATGCCATTTACTGCTCAGTATTCGTCCACAGGACACAACACCTCCAAACAAGCCGCCAACACCGCAGCTTCAAAACAACCAAATAATAAACTACATTTTTGCAAATCGTACTCAAAATATCTTCTTACGATATATATACATAGAACAATCTTCCGTGTTCCATGCTTGTCCTGGAGAATCGAATCCACGTCCTTTAGCGGATAGGTATAAACAAAACCATCTACTGCCTGAACTGTACGGTTGATTGGATTAAATTATACAGCTAAATATAATACATTCTTGGAAAATACTTATATTATGCACGTTCTAGGTGAAGAAATGAAGTAGCATTTTGGCCGAAAGGTGTTTTGTACAGACGTTTCCAGCCTGCGAGTCACCCCCCGTTAGTGCGTACAGTTTGTACGTAGTGATTATTTTTTATAATTAATATACATTTATATGTTTTCTAAGGTATTTAATTATTTATTATACAAAATATGTTTATTTACTACAGATAAAATATCTAGTACTTATTGTTATAAAAAATTACACCCAAACTGCCGCGATGCAGGCTTAGCCTAGTGCGGGGTTCGATGTAAATTATTTATAGTAATTGTAATTATATGTAATATGTTTTATGAATAAATGAAATTTGTTTCTGAGAAATCTACATGAACAAAAAGGAATTGTTCATGATTTTTAGAATCAAATTGTTACAATTCAAATTACAATTAAACGTAGCGAATGAAATGACAAATTTTCTTAGATTACAAACAATTCAGCCCCAGGGACAGATTAAGTTTGCTCTAGATTACAACAGGCGTACCAAGCACACAGCGTTGACGACGCTGATTTACGCAAGATCAGATTAGACATGTTTCACTCAGGCTACGCAGTAAAAACTAAATGCTTTCGTTCTAAAATACGAATGATATTCTTGAAACAAATTATTTGAACTAGAAATCATAATTTTTTTTTTAGTTAGCTTATACTGTCCCACTGCTCCCCCAGGCCTCCCCCGTCACCTTCCACACTTCGCGGTCTTCCGCGATTTTCCCCCAATCCTTCCTAAAGGCGTCCAGGTCATCGCACCAGCGCTTTTTAGGCATGCCTCGGAGTCGCCTGCCATCCACCGGGATCTAACCAGTCACCACTCTGTCCCACCTGTCTGGGTGCATGCGGGTGACATGACCTGTCCACTCCCATTTTAACTTGGCAGCCTTTACGCCTAAATATATGAATACACGAGAATAATTCAACAATCTCAATAGCTTACTGGGATTGTCAGACAAAGAATTCCGTTTTTTCGTAAGTAATTTTAAATCTTGTTGTCAAGATATGAATACCAAGGTTTCCACCATATTCTTAAGAATTTGTACTGTTTTACTTATTGTGTCTGAAGGTCATGACATATGTTTTGTCAAAAAAAGAGGCTAATAAAATTGTATAATGATGCAAAGCTTTTTGTCTGATTCATTTCGGTTGACAAAGCACTCTCTGTAAACCAGTTTTCATGCATTATCATAAAAAACAGAGACATTTTTAAACACACAAAAGAACAAATTACAGACAAAAGTTCTAGAATAAATTCAGCTGCGACAAAGACAAGAACTTTGCAAACATAACTCAACTTTCAAAAACAGGTAGCGTAACGAAAACAGATGAAAAATTCCGAATTAAATGGCCATTAGAATCATTCGAGCAGACGTTTCGAATCGAGTGATTTCCAAAAGCTGCTAAGCCAAGCGTGAAGAGTGTAATAAAGCTTGTGGCCCGTCCCGAGATTAATTAAGATAGGGCTAGCTTCGAGAACGTCCCACTGACCACGCCTGAACTTGGCTCGCTTTTGCGACTTTCGCTTAATTAATGATTCAAATCATCATTTTCTCAACTTGTAATCTGTAAGATTAAAATTAGCAGGCTGTATTATATTAGCCACAAACTTTTTCATGCAATGACAGGACTGAAGAACTGATCATTCAACCACCCGCTTAGAATATTATATCGGAACGAAGTTCCTTTTCGGACGGTTTCAAAGAAAAAAAACAGGGTTGGAAAAAATGAATTGTTCCATTTTACCGTCACGACACATGTATATGTCAAATCGTCACAGTGCGAAATGCACAGCCGCGACACAGTCCATAGATTATTACATTGTTAGTACGGAAGAGCGTTTCTAGGATACCTAATTGACAATTAATGTATTATATTCCCAGTATAGAAAAGTATTCTTTGCTTCGTTCCAACCGAGTGTTCAACGACACTCACGTACTTTTTTTTATCTAACGTAGGTTTGTGTTAAGCCATTCTGCTTGATGTTAATAGCAGTTAGGTTTAAATAACTTTTATTTTGCAGATTAAAATGAAATCTATCTGCGCCTGTAGCTGTTGAATGTATCAAAAGATATCTCTCACCTATATATGATAGTAATAGTTACACCATTAGTTTAACTGTCCTAGTTTATGATGCTCAACAAATGGAATAAGGAAATGAACTCGTTTAATAGTGATTCATAAATCTAGGTCAGTAATTCTTTAAGCTGAATGACAGAGACAAATGATTGGTCGTCTAATGGTAGATCATATGGATGTTATGTACGATATTCATAGTTTCATACGACTTTCTTCGGTAAAAAATCGAAAACTATTACAGTACGCACAACCAATCTTTAGCTCTCTAAAGTAGCTAGTAGACGAAGACAGCGTTAGTATAGAAGCCTCGCTCACTCGCTTTGCTTTGCATCGACCTATCTCGCCTACTCGCGCAAACCTGCACAATTGATTAGTGCACCTAACTTCAGTAAGCTAAAGATCAGTTGTGTGTACTGTACTTAATTAAAAAAATATTGTAAGACCTCAAAATAAATTCTGTTAAACTGTAAAATAAGCACTACTTCTAAAACAGACAATTCAAAACACACCAGTAATGAGAAAAACGTCTTGGAATCTATATCGCTTAAATCGTTTTCATTAAGCAATAATGCATATAAGCAATAATGAGAACAGAGAGGTTTAGCCATTACTATGCCATTCTACGACTCTGTTACATCCCATCTTTCAATTTATTACGGTTTCATAGTCTGACAGGAACCCCTATAAGATCGCCCTGTCCATCTCCCTCACTCAATTACAGAGAACAATTTTTGTGGTATAAACCAAACTCCGTTTTAGGAAATAAAAATTATTTTTTATTTTCTTTCATAAAAAATTTACGGCTTGCACAAAACTGTTTCACAATAGTAAAACGGCTGAAAATATTAAAAAAAAAACTATGTCTAGGTCAATTTTCCAAACAATTTCATCCTATCTTAAAGAGTTAAGTAGGTTTATCTCGGTGTCACCGCAAAAGATTTAGGTAAAAGAGCTTATTTTTGGCGGGGCCGACAGCGCGATAGTGTAAGGCCCATTACAGGCAAATTATGGCCCCCATTATTGTCCGTGTCCCGGCCGTGGCTGTGAGTTACTCGCAGTGGGCCACTGGGTTTCACGAAAGGAATCCTTTTGAAAGGATCTGGGCACAGCGGGATATCAATTGCATACGTTAGCATGCAGCTTATCTGGAATAGTATATTGTGGAGCTACGCCGTAGCCTCGTAGCAACTACGAGGCGTGTGAGTGCTACATTTGAGTGTTTTCCAGCGTAATAAATGGGTTGTTTTATCAAAGTAACTATCAATCTGTCTGTTTGGGTGTACTGCGTATAAACTGATGCATTACAGAATTTTTGAATCAAGCGATTGCGAGTGTACCCTAGTGAATACGCGGCATAACATGTGTGACGTTGACACGACAAAAGAAGACCGTTATGCGTGCCGTCAGCTTGTTTGCCGCCGAATATCATAAAAACTTTGCTGCACCTTTATATTGTTGAATAAGATTAAATCGCTTGCACTATAACTACATATATTTTTGATCACAATAGCTTTGACTTTTCAAGACTTATTATAGCCAATGTTATTATATTATTATTTTATATTATTCAAGAATGAATAAGATAAGATAAGATAAGTTAAGAAAAAAAAAACTGTGTTACGGCAGGGTTTTTTGCACAAAATATGTCTACATAGTTCTTAGAAGTAGGTACTTATATAGGGATATATAGGGAATGAATGCAAGTAATATTACCTTTGAGGCAAAAAATTGTGTCATTTTAAACATAATGCATGCGCTATACGAATCCTACACGATGCACCTAAAGCTGTAAATAAATATAAACAAGCTGAAACTTTTATTCATCTGTTCAGTACTTAATCAGTCAAAACACTGCTAAATACGAGTATGTTATACTATGCTGCAATTGATAATTCTCTCCTAGTACTAAAACACTTCAATAATACTATCCAAGCGCATCGACGACAAAGTGGGTCCTGGCCTCCACAATAGAACTCCTTTAACCTAGTTTCATAAAATGTTTTTAAAACTAGGATGCAGTAGTGCTGCGACAAGAGCAGTGATCACGGTATCGCCGGTATCGGGTCCAGGGTTCGTAATGACAGTAATAATTTGACCGTAATCGGCCGCACGCCCCTTTGTAGTCGCCTTGGGATCCGATTTTAAGCTCGCTCTATTTTGCGCGTCGGTGGACAACTATCTAAATCAGCAGGATAATTGCCTTCTGCATCGTTAGCTTAATAAATGCCGGCGATGTTTCAGAGTTTTATTCCGAATGCGGATAGACTAAGGTTTCGTTTTGTAAAGTTTTCTGAAGTTTTGAGAGTAAACTATAGTACATGGAAAGCAGGTTGATCAGGTTCTGTTCTCCCCGCTTTCTTCACTGAATCTTCATTAAAAAAAACTAAATAATAAATAGTTACAAAAATAATTGATACATAGTTTGATGGTATCGATGGAGCAGGAGTAGAATCACTAGTTTTAAAACTGTTTTAAGTGATCCCAGAAAATGGTAGTAGGACCCCATCGGTTTAGATTGTTCTTTCTATAAATTTATTTGCCACTATTGGACCCGGGCGCGACTTCTTCTGCGCATTGTTTCGTCATACGAACGAAATATATGAGTGGGATACTCATGAGTAGTAATTTGCATACGTTTTGTGCTCTTTCCGTGTAAACGCAGTCTATAAGTCCAAGTTTGCAAAGAGCCGCGGGTACTTTATTTAATCAGGAAAGGGGTAATGAAGAAGACCTTTGAAAGAGCTTTTTGGAGGTAAAAGTGGCGTTATTAGCATTCGTAAATAGAAAGAGAATCAATCAAGCTAACTTTGACCCGTGTGTCTAAGGGAAGCTAAAAATAGAACCTTTTTTTATATGTAATTCTGAAGAAAAAAAGCTAAATTTTATCTTATCTATGGTTTATATTAGTATAGTAGTATTTATATTAGTTTTTATTAGTTGAAGAGCAATAGGTTAGCGTGGTATGGCATGCAATGTGGAGGGTTGAAAGTCACCTAACTAAAAGGGTGATGGAAATGGATGTGGATGGATATGTGAGTAGAGGTAGTCCAAAGAAAAGATGGATGGGTTGTGTAAAAGAAGATATGAGTAAGAAAGGAGTGGATATGGAGATGACGAGTGATAGGGGAGAGTGGAAGAAGAGAACATGTTGTGCCGACCCCGCATAAGCGGGATAAGGGCAGGCAAATGATGATAATGGTGATTTATGGTTTATATTAGCTCAAAGGCGATATGTGGACGTTGTGCTATACATTTATATGAACAATGCATCAACAAGTTTCTTCCAAGATTCTTTATGTAGAAATGGTGTTGTGATCTACATAAACGGACGTCTTCGTCGCTAGTACTCACAATCCGCCGTTGTTTTTTCAGGCCTGGTTCTACTCATGAATATTCATTGCTCACTTTAATATAAATTCTTTAGAACTTTTGTCTTAAGATGAGTAAAGCTGATCACACATTTGTCCGCGCCGTACTCGCCGCAGTCATTTTTCATTGCTCACTTTAATATAAATTCTTTAGAACTTTTGTCTTAAGATGAGTAAAGCTGATCACACATTTGTCCGCGCCGTACTCGCATCATTTTTCTATACAAAAAATACTGATGACGTCAGAAAAGGCGGCAAGCTTCCGACGTCTCAGCATTTCCTCTATTGAATTGACAGTTCGGCGCGTTAGGCGTGTGGTTCGGCGCGTATGGATCGTGCGACCACCAGTATCGTAGTATTTTGTTTCAAGATAAACAATCTACTATGTATATTCGTATGAGTTAATGACTAACTCTGCTAACGAACATTATAGGTATATTCGCGTCAACCCGGTGAAATATGAAGTCGGACAGACCGGTAGTTTGCTTATAGTATAAGATATGGATAATTTAGAGCCATAGTAAATTATTAATTACAAAGTGTGAGACATGGAAGATTTAGTAGCATGGTTTATGGGCCCAACTTCGTCAGAATGGAGTCAGCCTCGTCCGGGACCACTAACTCTCCTCGGGTGTGTGCTGCCAATTATTTATTCAGAGCTCGTGATGAGCCAGATTATAGTGTTTATGTGTGCCTTGATGTGATAAGGTTGACCCATACATTTTAGACTTCGTTTATCTAGGACTACGTTTAAATATTGAGAAAAGCAAATGTTTGTTTTGCTCCGCAAGTCGTCACATGAGGTCGAAAACTAAATTATATTTAACAATTTTAATATTGGCTGTAAACATAAAAGAAATGATGTTACTTATTCCATGTAGTTCTCCACATGACACAAACTCAGTAGAGTTACAGTGCACATGGGTGTAAAACTGGTCTCTGATTATGCATGACGGGATGATTGTATGACGGGTGAGGATGCGCCCAATCAGGCAGAAAAATTGCGGGAACAGCATCCGCCAGAGGTTGGTTACATAAAAACATAAGTACTCATGACTTGTTCATCATCATCATCATCAGTCCTATGGCAGTCCACTGCTGGACATAGGCCTCCACTAGTGCGCGCCATTGCGCCCTGTCCTCAGCTCGACGCATCCAGCTTCTGCCGGCAGCCTTTCGCAGATCGTCACTCCCCCTGGCCGGAGGGCGTCCTAAACTACGTTTGCCGAGTCGCGGTCTCCACTCAAGAACTCGTTTACCCCAACGGTTATCGGTTCTTCGGCCACTGCCACGACTTGTTAATTTACTAATATTGATATTTAGATAATTATAGAAGAGAATTTAATATGTTAACAAACCCTACAAAATGAGACGTCTCATACAAACAATACTATTGATTAAATCTATGTATTAACAAAGGAATTGTTAAGCGTCCGTTTTATCTTCACAGATTGCTTAGTTATTTGCTACCACGCGATCACTCATCCATTTAATCCCAACACAGTACGCTCTTGTGAACGATCATAAAATGGACTAGGTAAATTAAACCCTGAGAAAACTTGCCTGACTTGCTTTCAAATATAGTGAATAGACTTGTACAATATCAAGCACTTCGATAATACTCGCTAAAGCATTGAATCCGCGGCGAATTCAAATTCATGTCCCTTTCAATGGATGAATGGTGAACTTTCTTGTTGAGTGCATAGCGACTATGCATGAAAAATGTGAGCGAACTATTTATAGCTCACGATTTTACGAGTAACTTTTGTAACGACTAGTAGGTAACAGTTTTTTGTTAGCACAGTACAATAATACTTATCAGCAGTAGGGATTGACTGTTTTCCACGCAAGAAGAATGGTGATGATCATCATGATGCATCTTTCCTCGTTTTATTAAAAAAGTCTCTATTTCAATTTAATAGGCATTATAATACCACTGCTACGCTTAGAATCATCTTAGAGCTAGGGGCTAATTGTACTCTTGTTCTTTGCCAACAAAAATTATGTGAAGAAACAGGAACCTAAGTAACCAATCATGAGAGATTTAACTAGACCTCTGTGACGCAGTGGGTGAAAGCCCGCTTGGAACGCAGAAGGTTGCGGGTTCGATCCCCGCTGCGGGATAAATATTTGTATGATCTGCTAATATTTATCTCGGGTCTATCTTTTTTTTTTTTTTTTTTTTTTTTTTTTTCGATTGGTGGGTAGTTTAAAGTAAACATCTATTTAAAGTGCTCTTGGATTTAATTATTATTAATATAAATTCAAGGCCCCAAATGTTTCTAGTATATGTGTAAAGTAATATAAAGCACTTTTACTTCACCTGCCAATAATAATCATCTCCATTAAACACTCGCAACACTTCCATACAACACAACACCACTTTCTTTTCTGCACATCATGGCGGACTCTGGCCTGTCTGGGGCTATTGCTTCGCTTCACGACCGGATGGAGAGATTCGAAAGTGACTTGAAAAAGTCTACTTCTCCGACAACCACTGAAGCGATTGCAGCAGACTACGCTGCCTTTAAAGTCTTCACTATCGCAGCACTCAAAGATCTACAGCAGCAAGTGGAGCTCCTAGCACGGGTTGCTGACCAACAGGAGATGCGCAGTCGGCGGAAGATACTCCTTCTTCATGGCGTTCCCGAAGTAACCAATGAATGCACCATTGATGTCGCTACTAAGGCTGTGACTACTCAACTGAAAGTAAGTGACTTCAAAAGTTCTCATATAAGTCGATGCCATAGGATGGGGCGAGTCTCAGGCGCTGATAGACCTCGTCCAATTCTGGTCAAAATGCGAGAAAGCAGCATGAGGGATCAAGTGTGGTTTGCTAAAACCAACTTAAAGGGCAGTCACTTTACTTTGTCTGAATTTTTGACTAAGCCCAGACACAACGCTTTTATGGCTGCGAGGGAGCGTTTCGGCATCAAGAACTGTTGGACTAGAGATGGAATGGTTCATGTAATCGGCACTGATGGCACGCGACACCGCATCAGCAGCATTGCTGAACTGAACAAGTTGATGCTGCCGGAGCCTCAGAGACAGGTGCCGGCAGCGGCGCGTGCGCCTGTGGCGTCAGCAAAGGAGCCCCGAGCACCATCGGCCAGGCGAGCAGCTGCAGGTTCATCAAGAAAGTAGATTGCGTTTCCTTTTCTTATTCGTTTTGCATAAGTGGGTAGTACTGTGTGTGTAGGCTAGGCTTTCTCACACTTCTTGTTTACCTACACTTCAATTATATTTCTACACCTTTTGATTTACCCACAACTTTATTAGAGATAGATAATCTTTAGATGTACCATTTTTTTTTTTTTTTTTTTTTTTTTTTGGCTTCGCAAAAAGTGTGCATGCGCCATTTTTCATTGTAAAAATTAAGGAAACAAAAGTTATGAAATACCGCGGACTAGGACGGGGTCAGGAGAGGTAGTGGATACAGGTAGGAATTATAACTAAATATTAATAGAATAAGTAATATAAAAATATGAAAAATTAAATATTAATATTATTGTTACAAATAAAAGAAGCTAGACAATTATAAATATTAGAATCTAAAGAAGAAAGAAGTACAGTAATATTGGTTGGAAGAGGAACATTACAAGATAAGAGATCATAAAAGAAAGAGGCATGGTCATACTGTGGACAAGCAAAGAATATATGATTTGTATCTCCAAATTCATCTCCACAAGTGCAGGTCGGTTCAGAAATGATTTTCATCTTCGATAAATGTGCTGGGGTACATGAGTGCCCCAGACGCATTCGTATAAGTATAGAAGTGGCACGTTTACTGAGTTTAATTTTAAAAAACCATGGTTTTAATGGATGTACCATTTTTTCAATGTTTACTGCTTGATGTTTGTTTTCCGTAATTACCGTCAGTCTTTGTATCTGTCATGTTGTGTCACTCACGTCATTGTAACTGTCCTGTCAAGTCAATCATGTGTCACTATTATTGTTGTTTTGTGTGGCTTGGGTACGAACTTTTTGCACAAAGTCTATTTTTTATTACTTTTGGTTTGTTTATTTTTTTTTTTTTTTTTTTTTAAATATTATAAATATTTTTAATAACGCATGTACCCAGGAACTCAACTGGCGGGTGGAGTAAGTATGCTTTGGCCTACATTTAGTAGAATTTTAGATTGTATTTAATTAAACTTATCTACTTAGTTTTATATTTATTTATTTTTTAATTATATTTATATTTATATTTATTTTTTAGTATATTATTATCTATTTATGTTACGATATCTTAGTAACGATTCAACTAGTGATGAAGATGATTTTCTTTCAATTGCGTCTGATAGCTCGAGTAGCGACTGTGACAGTTTTGTGAGTTTGCCTCCCTTGAGGGATACTCTTGACAATAACTTCTCGCAAGCTTCGTGCAACTTTAATGTAGTTCACATTAACGCTCAGAGTATTCCTGCCCACTTTCCTGATATGCTTGACTCATTTAATGTAAGCAATCTACACGCAATTCTGGTATCTGAATCCTTTCTTAAGCCTTGCCTTCCCTCTATTTCATATTCTATTCCAGGGTTCACTCTGATTCGCAATGATCGGACTGGTAGTCGTTGTGGTGGTGTGGCAATATACTTGCGTACTCATTTTCCTTTCTCAATCATTAGTATGTCTCCACAGCCACCACCATCGAATGCCGGCGAACACCTCTTCATAGAAGTGGTGCTACCTCATTCCAAAATTCTTCTTGGAGTTTACTACAGTCATTCTTCGCAGGTCAACTTTTTCTCTTCCTTTGAGAAGTTGCTGGAAGATTTTGTGCCTTCTTACCAACACACTATCCTCATGGGAGATTTTAATACATGCCTTCTGAAGCATGATCATCGTTCTGCTCAATTTGAGTCCGTCATAAATTCCTGTAACCTGCACATTCTTCCCCTTGGTGCTACTCACCACTTCCCTAACTGTATCCCATCACTTCTAGATTTAATTCTTGTCTCATCGCTTCATCATGCTGCTAAGCATGGTCAATATTCTGCTGATGCCTTTTCCTACCATGATCTTGTTTTTTTATCTTACAAAATCCGCCCTCCTAAGGCAAAGCCCAAAATTCTTATGCAGCGTAATTTTAGTAGTATGGATGTGGAGAAGCTCAGATCAGATGCGCGGGAAATTGATTGGTCTCCGGTTATCTCAGCGTCATCCATTGATGAAAAAATTTTAATATTTAACCATAGCATCGCTGAATTATTTAATGTTCATGCTCCTATACGAGCTACTAAAATTAAACACCATCCTGCACCTTGGCTCACTGATGAAATTAGACAGTTAATGCAAAAAAAAGTGGCCGCAAAGGTGAGATTTAAGTTGAATGCTAGTGATGTCAATAGAGAAAAATATTATTTTGCTCGAAATCGCTGTAATAGAGTGTGTAGGGATGCTCAACGTCGCCACATTCACACGTCCGTCTCTAATAAAGACCCATCTAAAGTTTGGAAATTTCTAAATTCTATTGGAGTTGGTAAGTCCTGCAGTCAAATTATTCCAACTAATCTAGACTTAGATGATCTTAATAGGCATTTTTCTTCTTCGTCCAGTATTGATTTGGATGATAAAAATCGCACCCTAAACTCTCTTTCTTTATTACCAACTCCAATTTTTCCCTCTTTTATTCTAAGTGAATTCACCGCATGTGATGTTAAGAGGAGCATTCTATCTATTTCTTCAAATGCAATGGGTAGTGATAACATTGGCAGAAACATGATTATTCCAGTAATTGATGATATCATTCCTATTATAACTCATATCCTAAATTTTTCTATATCCTCTTGTACCGTTCCATCTTTATGGAAAGAAGCATTTGTAATTCCTCTCCCAAAAAAATCAAAACCCTGCTCTCTCACTGATTATCGCCCAATTTCTATCTTACCATTCCTTTCAAAAGTACTAGAACGTCTTGTCCACAATCAGCTTAGTCTTTTCTTAACCAACAATAATCTCCTCAATCCCTTTCAATCCGGTTTCCGTCCTGGTCATAGCACTACCACTGCATTAGTTAACATCACTGATGACATTAGATTGGGTATGGAAAATGGCCAGGTAACTATTTTGACGTTACTTGACTTTAGTAATGCTTTTAATACTGTAGATTTTGATATCTTACTTGGCTTACTTCGCTCGCTTAACATATCTCCATCGGTGGTTGACTGGTTTCGCAGCTATTTGCATGGTCGCCGGCAGCGGGTACGTGTTGACGAAACTTACTCGCTTTGGAGTCATACTTCTGCCGGTGTACCGCAAGGTGGCGTATTATCTCCTCTTTTATTTGCACTCTTTATAAATTCAATTTCAAATCTTCTTACTTCTTCCTATCACCTCTATGCAGACGACCTTCAAATTTATACACAAGCTTCAGTGGATGACTAACCTGATGCAATTGCTTGCATCAACACCAACCTGCTTCGTATCAGTGACTGGAGCAAGGCTTACGGCCTGAAGGTAAACCCCTCGAAGACACAAGCAATTGTGTTTGGTAGTTCCCGCACAATTGCCAAAATCAACTGGCAGTCTCTACCACTGGTACAATTTGATAATGTGACAGTTCCTTTTTCCGACACTGTTAGAAACCTGGGTGTGATGATGGATAGCTGCATGTCCTGGAAGCCTCAGCTTGGATCAGTCAGCCGAAGGCTATTTGCTTCCTTTAGTTCGCTTCGAAGGATGCGGAACTTTCTTCCGATTGCTACTAAGATTACGCTTGCACAAACGCTCTTACTCCCTATCCTTGATTATGCTGACGTGACCTATCTTGACCTTACAGAGGAGCAGTTAAATAAACTTGAGCGTCTTCAAAATGTATGCATCAGATTCATCTTTGGTCTTCGGAAATATGATCATGTTTCAGAATTTCGCAGTAAACTCAAATGGTTGCCTATCCGTCATCGCCGTAGCTCTCACATTCTTTCACTTTTATTTAACATCCTTCGTGATCGCTCTGCACCAAAGTATCTAAGGGATCGCTTTGAGTACCTACATGACCAGAATCCACGTAATCTTCGCTCCTCAGAGAATCTCCTTCTCAAAACCCCTTCACATAGGACAAGTTCCTTTGCTAGTTCCTTTTCCGTCCAAGCTGTGCATCTTTGGAACTCACTTCCTATAACTGTCAAAAAGTCTTCTTCTCCTGCTATTTTTAAAAACAGAGTTAAATTGTATTTCCTCTCAGTTTGAATTGAATCGTCTAATTAAAGTACTTTGTGTACCTATAGTTTGTGTTTATATTTATTTATATTAAAATATAAGTATGTAGTCTATAATATTTATTAAATGTATGTTTATGTGTTTAGGTTTACCTTTGTATGTTTTATTTATATTTTATAAATATTATGTACCTATTATTATGTAGTTTATAAGTTAATTGTATATATTATATGTATTTAGCCTATACTTAACAGCTTTAAATTCATTTTCTTTTCACTATACACCTGACCAATCCTTCTTTCACTGAATTTCTCTCCATCCAAAGGTTGCCTGGAAGAGATCGCTTATTAGCGATAAGGCCGCCCATTGTACATTGTCATTATTTGTTATACTTATTATTTTGTTTCATAGTTTAAGGTGTACAATAAAGAGTTCTCATTCATTCATAAGTAGTATATCAGTTATCTCGTTCCCATAGTACAAGCTTTGCTTAGTTTAGGGCTAGATGACGCTGTGTGAAATGTCCAGCGTTATTAGTATTATTATTAGTTATTAGTTACTTACAAATCTGACTTAGTAATACCGCAGGTGTACCTTGGAGCTCAAATCTCGCATATAAATTGGAAAAGATTTCACATGTCACGCAAAGGTCTCAAGGGATACCTATTACGTTATCAATTATTTGAGGGCGCCGTCAGAATACAACACAATAACGTAGTTACGGAATAATTCATGAGCAGAGGTGGCCCTATACACTAACGGAAAATAATGGCGCGCTCAACGCAATGTTAAGGTGAGGTTTAAATAGCACGACCACGACAAAACTGCAGTTAAGGTCTTGAAGCATCCGGTTGATGTGAGAAGAACAGTCATTTATAAAG
This sequence comes from Epirrhoe tristata, assembly GCA_951394285.1. NCBI lineage: Eukaryota > Metazoa > Arthropoda > Insecta > Lepidoptera > Geometridae > Epirrhoe > Epirrhoe tristata. Next base: position 10,351,387 of record OX596142.1, read on the forward strand.
CTACATAAACTTAGTTCACTGAAAATCCCACCTTATTTTATGTCCCTGATTAGACATTGGCCGTCAGACAATGGGTATTACGGATAACTAGAGCTAAAAAACAGTCTGTAAGTGAATGGGTGACCGCCAGTGGCATTTTCGTCTGAGCTTGTCGGTCCCGGCTATTTAAGTTGTTAAGCCATGACGGAGGCCTTAAGGCGGCCTCAAAACTCCGTCGCCAGAGTTGACCACTGACTCATACGAACTTACTTACCTACGGATAACTAATCATCATCATCATTTCAACCTATATATAGGCTTCCACGTGATGCCTCATCTTTATAACGCTATTCTTTCCATTGCGAGTCTCACATAGTTGTGTCTGCCTACACAATATCGTCCAACCAACCATGGACTGCCTTCGCTTCCATCCATCTCTCGTCCCTTCTAATAAGTTTCCCGGCTATCGCCAGTCTCTCGGTCGTATACCGACATCAACGACTTTAGTCCAAGGTCATAGGTTCGTCTGAGTCACCAACTCTGGTGACGGAATTTTTTGGCTGCCTATAATACTTAGTAATTCTGAAATTTTTGTTTGTAGAAGAGTTTCGGTCGCTTGTCCACCGACGCCGCCGTTTCTATACAATCGTCGCTGAATTATTGCATTCGAAATATAGTGAATTTGAAAGTGAAATATATTCGGAATTTCAATTCAGTTGTAAATATAAATATTTGTAAGCAAAAGTGGCAGTGAATGTTAATTGACATAACATATCATTTATGATAGGTATTATGATATCTATGTACTTATTTGAATTTGTATAAAAACTAAAAATAAATCAAAACAGCACAGCGGAGAGGTAAAGCATCCGACTTCGTTATTTACAAGTTTTTTTTAACTTTCGATGTTTGTATGTTTTTTTGAGCGGGTCTAATCTTGCAAGCTGAATTTCGGCTCACTTCATGATCAAAATGAGCTGAATTTTTGCTCATCTCTGGGTTACAAATAAATGGTGGCCAATCAGTTTACCCTAAACATCTATACTGAGACTACGCGGTTTTGTTTTTGTTAAAATTTTACAAACAAAAAAATTTGTTTAAGATTAGATTAACATGAGCTACGTAAGTGCAGTATTCTCGAAAGGACCAAAACACAGCGGGCACAGCTAGTTTTATCATTAATCTGCACTCAAGAAACCTGTCATAAATCCATCAGATATAAGGCACATGGCGTTCTGACTATAAATTATGTATCGTCCATGTAACACGAAGATACACGTGATACACGTGTTACTACTGACAGCTGAAGATGATAGTGATAAATCATAAAATGAATCATCATTATCATCATTGCAGCCAATTATACTCTACTGCTTGGTGTAACTATCCCACTGTATACGCTATTTCGGTCCGGAGCCATCAAAATTCTATGGTATTTTTGATGTCAATCCATCGCGCAATTGCACGACCTCTATTTCTATGTCCTATTCTCAACCACCACTCGAGGTTAAGGAACAGGAGAATCACCTAGTTTTAAGACGTTTCAAAGTGATCCCAGCGGTCCTACTGAATAAATGCTTTTTGCCTTTGACTTTGACTTTATCGCCCAAAAAATAAGTAATTATAACTGAAAGACTGTACCTATACATTCTCTTAATATCTAAAACCCCTTTAAGAGTCATGTCCAATACTCTAACATGTCATTCTTATAAAAATTATAAAAATTATATTGAACGTCTAAGGTGTTATTTAATTAAACACTTCACCCTGCGTACCTACTCTAGCTATCGGCGCGATAACGATGACTAAAGTTCGTTTATGAAACCAAAAAAGTGCACCTCGAGATTAGCAAGTCCTAAAGTATGCTCAACTTTTTTAAAAGAATGACCGTAACTATTTTTCTATCCTTTATAAATGTTAATCTATACATAAAAATTGAAAAAATGACGATTCTAAACAATCCAAAGTGATTTCAATGAATAAACTAATTTTGACTTTGACTTTATTATTTTTCTGCAAATTGGTTTGTTTATTTACTGACGTGAAATACATTTTCTTGAACAAGCTCAAAGGAGGCGACGAACCTAAATGGAATTAACATAGTAACAAACTTGTAAAATCAAGTTATTGAAGTACTAAGTTGTTAAGTTCTTAGCACCTTTACTACTTTATAACTTATTCAACACTTTTAACGAGAGACAACGGACACTTTATTTAAACATAACTTGAAGAGAAGACTCACAAAAACTAGCGTAATAATTCTGTATTCTCGAAATACTAACATTTCTCAATATTTTTTACTCTACTAAATGATTAAAACAATCAAAGTTATTATGTTTGATAAATAATAGAGTGTAGCGTAAAGTGGTAGCGCTCTTTAGCAGTAATTTATTAAACTATTTAAATAATACGAATATCTGAACTACCTATGCATTTAAATAATACACGCACGAGAAGTTCAATTTTTTTTTTGTACTGTGGCGTTGTGGGCGAAGGCCCGCCTGCGACGCAAGAGTTTGCGGGTTCGATCCGCAGCGGGACCAATGTTCGTATGATCTACAAGGTATCTTCTTGTTTACAATTAAAAAGGTTGCCTTGTGATCGACGGATTGACTGACACAGCAGATCCATAGTAATAATCCCTTTCCCAGATTTTGGGTACAAAGCAACTTATATAACCGTTATAAAAACCTTCTTAGAGTATGAAATATCACCTGTAAGCTAGACCCTAGTTTTCCCAATTTGTAAGTACAGCAATAATATAATCCTATTATTATTATATGTTATGTATGTTCATCATTATGTTACTCGCTCATTACTCAATTGCATGCCGTCTCTCAGCACTCAGAAGTCTGCAGACACTCAGAAAGTATAGTTGTCATGTTTCCAGGTGTACTCTGTGTTGGTGAAGTAATAAATAAATAAATAAAATAAAATAATCCACTAAACTGGACAGAGGTAGTGGGTTTGATATATGCTACAACAATCAGTCTGGGCTTACTCCGCTTGCCATCGTAAAAATGTACACACCTGAGACCAATAAAACTTAAAAACCTACAACCTGAAATAGAAGTTACAAACGATCTACGGACCTAGTAAAAAGAAAAAAAGAGTCATACCTGTGGCAGTAAATTTTTGATGGTTCGGTAAAACTGAAATGACTTTAGTAGATACATACATTGAACCTTACAATTATTTTTATCCAATGCAGATATTAAATTAAATAAAAAATGCTGGACAACCACACAGCATCATCTAGCCCCAAACTATACTATATAAACTAGTTTGTAAATACATACATATTATACATAGAAGCACCCAAAACTGAGATGAATATCTGCAGATTATACAAACATTTATCCCGCGGCAGGAATCGAACCCGCAACCTTCTGCGTCCCAAGTGGGCTTTCACCCACTGCGCCACTCATAGTCAATAATAGACCGAAATTTAAAAAAATTGTTGACATACTTTGAAGATCATTTTTACCTACTACTGATTCATAAGTCCTTGGACTACGAGTACAAACATTCGCAAACGTTCATGTAGAGATAAAACTGATCAGCTTAATCAAGACTCCGTCAATCAGGCAGGTCGTTACCTAAACGAGCCGCAATCTTCTTTCGCTGACCGAATCCATTTGAAACTATTCAGTGGTTCCATTCGATGGATGAGCTTTACAAGAATTTGAGAAAGAGCCTAACAATAAAACAAACATCTTATTACTAATATTTCCACTAATTTGTAAATGCAAAAGTTGAATGAATTAATGAAAATAATTTATTGCACACCATAAATAAAATTAAAACAAAATAAAAAAAAAAACAAAAGAAAAACCAAATAAAAATGTACAATAGGCAGCCTTATCGCTAAGAAGCGATCTCTTACAGTTTAAGTTTGTAGTATGTTTAGATTTTTTGTTTTGAATCACGCTAAAAAGCAAATACTTCACAAGCTTTCTTTAAATAAATTGTTCTTCTAAAAAAACCGAAAATCATGTAAAATAATATTAGGAATATACCCCACCATATTCCTTTATCACCATATCCACCCTATAAAAGTAGGTATTTCACCCAAATGTACGAAATTACGAACGCGTATGATTAGTTTGAAACGTTTTACGCGAATCCGTCAAGAAAAGTGATTTAGAAGTTACAAACTCGAGCTATCTTATATGAAGCATTAAAAAGTTCGCAAATTGGACGTGTTAGGTCAAAGTCGTCATAGCCTCCATCCCAGGGAAGAATATTATACGGTAATGTCACGTAGACTATACTACCTTCGCTTGTGTGTAACCCAGTTAAAAAAAATAAAAGCTATCGTATTTGTTCTGATTTTCATTCATATTCGATCAACTAGGGCATGAAGCTTAGGGCTGAAAAACTAGTAAGTAAGTTCGTATCGTGACGGATTTTTTAGGCCGCCTTAAGGCCTCCGTCATTGCGTAACGACTTAAATAGCCAGGACCGACAATTTTAAGCACGGAAGCGCTCAGATGAAAATGCCACTAGCGGTCACCCATCCACTTACAGACCGTTCGAACGTTGCTTAACTTCGACGATCTATCAAGAACGACTAAGCAAGCACGACCACGAGCGCTTCACGAAAAAAAAACTAAAAACTTAAATATTAGAATTCATTCGTAAAAAAATTTAGGTAAGTTCCTCGATGTATGTCACAAGAAGATTAATAATAGCAATATGTTTTTCAATTAACGAAATTATAAATACAATAATTAATATTCACCTTGAAAATACAGACAAGCATTTTTTTACTGAAACGTTTCTGAAGCAATTTTTGAATACCTACTATGAAATATCAGATATGCTGCTATCATTAAAGTCCCATTCATGGTTTGAAAATTCCATTGATTAGACATAGCCTAAAAATCTCGAAAATTCCAGTTGCATTTTTATGTTGGCTTTTAATATAGGAACACAATAGAGCACTGATGAAACGAGAGGAACAAACTAGAGGCCATTTCATACAACCGCACCGGCAAAATCCACGAAATGCGGATTGGAGCTATTGAGCTACCTGAGCCCTCAGCATTGGTTTATAAATCTCACATAAATAGGGAGCTTTTTCAGGATTTAAAATTATAAGACACTGTTTACACGATGCCATTCTCGCATACCATTCTTGCCTCTTGCTTTCTCGAATTCAACGGAGCAAGTATTCTGTAGCAAGAGGCATGAATGGTATGCCAGAATGGCATCGTGTAATAAGTCTACGATTGATGACCTGATTATTCAGTCTGATAAATAATATATCACAAATTCCTAGCCAGAAAAAAATGTACATACATCTGGGCAGGAATTTTAAAAATAACCTAGTTGCTATGTATTCTACAATACTTTTATTTGTTTTAGCTTTTCTAATAACAGCATCAATATACTGAACTATTTGATACATTTATAAGCTAAAAAACTTGTGCTTGGTAGATGATCGATCAACCAATTGAATGTTCTGCCGATTGAGATGTGGTCCTGTCTTAATAGCTTTGCACCACAGCTGCACAGGTGTTAGCAGACCACAAACTAGTATTATCTATGATTTGATGTTCCTATCGGCCATGTTGGCCAAGTGAGATTGTACCACCACTTTTATCAAATTTTCTACCGTAGCGGCTAAACTACACATCCAATTTTGGTTTAACAGGCCCGGGCGACAGACTGCATTACTTTAATTATAAGTTAAAAAAGAAGAAGAAGAAGAAACCAAGAAGAGAAGTGAGAGAGAAGAAGAAGAAGACTAAGCTAAGATGTTACTGATTGGGCGTTATCGACTATACCGCCCAATCAGTAACATCTTAGCTCAGCGACAAAGCCCTTCTCTTATTATTGTTAAATAAAAATAAAAAATAAATAAATAAATAAGTTTTTTTAATTGTCATCTTTCTAGAAAATTACATATGTAGAGGATGGTGTATGGTATCCCTTAATATTGTTTATGGTTTCTGTAGTTTTTAGCCCTATCGAGAATGGCAATAATTGTTGTTTTAGTCTGTGGTCTCCGACATCTCTCGTCTATGGATGTAATGAAAGATTAGGCGGGAAAGAGAGATGTCGGAGAGAGATAGAAGATACTTTGACCTTAAGTCAGATAGATACGTCGAGCCGTAACGGCGGGAAAAAATCTTGTCTAGTCTCCCAAGTCTAACCAAACTTTGTTATTTTTTATATGTTTTCTTCTGGGGTTTCGTCTAAATAAACTTTACTGTGTAACTGTGGACTCGTGTTTTGCTGTTATCAAACCACCCCCGGTTATACATAACATTAAAACATTCGATAATTAAGAAATATAAAGATTAAATAGACTAATAGGTCACTAAGCACAAATACCAACTAGCATCTAGACGCCGTTTGCACAATACCATTCTGGCATATCATTCTTGACTTTTCATTTCTCAAACACAACAAAGCAAGAGCTAATATGTATTCTGTGACAAGAGGCAAGAATGGTATGCCAGAATAGCATCGTGTAAACGGCACCTTAGACCTCGTAGCGTACAATATAATACAAACTTCATTTCAAGTATAAGTGGAATCAGTTACGGTACTTCACGCATAACAATTTACTTCAATGTTTGCTATAAATAACATCACCGCACGCAAACTAAACGCTACAACTAAACAAACACTAAATCCTAGAAACCCAATTAGTAATCTTATCCGAGTCTCGTGTTAAAACAATGCGCGGAACAAAGTAGAGACGGAATAGGGTTCGATCCCTTTAATTTAATTGAATCTGTCGGCGGCAAACACGGGTAATTACGGGCCTGACGAAAATAACAGGCCCCGAACGCGACACACGACCCCGCACGCTACATCTTAACAAGGCAACCTGACACGGTTATGCGACATCTCTATCCACAGATAATTTTGCGGGTCAAACTAAAAAAATGTTTTCGTTTCATTCAGTTTACCAAGGATATTGAAATCCTAGTCAAGGATCAAACTTTGTTTTTAATATAAACATATTAAAATATAACAAATAACAAACAACTTTACTGAAACTAAGCTACTACATATTTATATATAAACAGGGTGTAAAAAGACTTCTGGATTCTGAACATATTTAGCGAAAAAAAAACACAATTTTTTTTTTTCACTTAGCTAAGTCATTTTAATTTAAATTCTAGTTATTTACTACTAGTACAAAATATAATAAGACCATACCTACTTAATAATTTCATTTTTAAAAGATAAAAACTATTAAAACTCAAAATCCAGCAATCTACGTATAAAAACGCGCCCAGTACATACGCATACAGTCACCTTCAAACGCTGTTTTCTCCGGATATAATGATTTTTTCGGAAAATCCTTTTGGATTTGGTTGTGTGTTGGGATGCTGTACCTACCCCTTTCGGCTTCGGTAGACGTCTTTTTACAGCCTGTATTTACAAAATAATACAGGATTAGTCAAGCTATCTAAGGATCGTTAGAAACGATCTATAGATAGCTCAACTGATCCAGGTCTTACTTACTTTTTACTTTAACAATTAGACTTAAGTTTCTTTTAGTTTTTTTAATTTTGTACTATAGTTTAAGGTGTAATAATAAATAATTATCTATCTATCTATAAACTTGATGGCAACGAATAATGAACTAATAACACAATAATTGTTACTTTAATAAATTATGATCATTAAACTAATCATAAAAACGAACCAGCATAAATTTGGTGGTAATTTTCACATTAAATTTATTAAAAAAAGATAATTATATTTAGCAAGCATTCTCATGCAAATACTGATAGGCTAAAACTCCAAATTATCCGTTTTAAGCCGCTTAACTTAATAAGCTTTAAGCTTTAAAAACTAATTTGGAGGCAAGGTTTCAAAGCCAAGAGCCTCTACACACAATAAAATAATATTTTTAGGTTTTTTATTAAATTATGGAATTATAATATTTTTAGCTTCAACAGTACTAAAACTATAACATTTAGTAATAAATCATTGTTATCAAAATAAATTTTTGCTCCAAAATGTACTAAATTCAGAATGAACGGAATTTATTGAATACGAAAAAATGTGCCTACTATACGAATAACATATTCTCATCATCCAATGTATTGGGGCTATCAACGTCACATCAATATGGATTACCCTTCAGTTTTGCTATGCTTTTATGTCAGGTCCATCTCCACTGAGGTAAAACTTGTCTGGACTAAATTGATCGTATACAAAAACCACGTCTAATTTTTCAGGTAGAATGTAAAAAGAAAAACAGAACGCTATAAATTATACGAAAAACGCGCGAACTAAAGCGATGGTTTCGATTTCACAATAAAAAGCTCTTATTTTATGGAAATCCTGAGATAGAACTTATAATGACTCCAGTGTTAATATCTGTAACGGATCCGCTTTATTTACGCGGAAGTTTCCGAGCTTTCCCAACTCTTTGTAAATAAGAGATAGCTGAATATGATACCATAATTATAGCGATTTACGAAGTACTGATTGAATTCTAAATGTTCCTAACAACCGATTCAAAAGATTTTAGGAAGTTAAATGTTTTGAATGGGTTCAAACATTGTTTTCAGTAATATATCTTTGTTATGGCGTAGGTGTATGTCATGAATTCCGATATGAATGTGGATGATGAGTAAGTACATACCTAGAGGTAGCTTGCGGTAAGAAACAATTTGAGAATTCAGAGTTCTCATACTGTTAATACTGGTTAATACAGTTTACATTTAGTTGCCATTAATAAAAAGAAGAAGAAGATGAAGGAATAAAGGGAGGAAGAAGGAATAAAGATAAGAAGAAGCCGGGGAATGAAGTGAAACCAGAAGAAACCAAGAAGTGAAGTGAGAGAGAAGAAGAAGAAGACTGAGCCAAGATGTTACTGATTGGGCGGTATAGTCGCTTAGCGACAAAGCCCTTTTCTTTTTTTGTTCATAAATAAATAAATAAATAAATGATTCATTTGAAATCGGAACGAACTTTCGATGCTTTTTTTTTTGCTAGTCAAACTTGGCACCCATAAAAGAGTTCTATGTACACAATAATATAAACAATTGCCCTCATCGAGACGAGAGCTCTAACATCCTTCACGAGCCTAGCAAAATAAATCAGCGAACAAACACAAAGAGCAAAGTGTTTACCATAAAATCGCGAACGCGTCCCTAAATCATAACACAATAAAATTTATAGCAAGCGGAAGGTCCGACCTCAAGTGCAGATAAATCAAACACATTTTCTTCGTGCGACTGAAAGCTACTGTCATACAAAAAGCAGGTATCGATGAGGTTACGATGGTATTCGTAACCTCATCGATACCTGTTCTATAGTATTCACATTCTTGCGAAAGATAGAGTTTGTATTGCAACTAGCTACGCCCCGCGATGCTACCCACGGTCCCTCTGAAATACTAATTTTTCGCTAACAAGAAAGCTTTGTGTTAATACATGGAATAAGCTGCCTCAATTTGTCCAAATTCCTTTATAATAATAATATAGTTTTTATTTAAGACAACAGAGTCCACAGTGTTAGTAAAATCTTAAACAATATGGGTTAGTACTTAATAACTAAGACAGATTTCGTCCTTTATCCGGTTGAATGTGACAACAAACAAACTTTAAACAAACAAACTAACAAACTTTATAATATGAAGTAATACTAAATACTAGTAGAGTAGAGCGTAGAGACGAAAAGAGATCGCTATTGCAAGTTGTTGAGAACAGAAGGGGAAAGACGATCGGCCATCTTATACGACATGACAGTTTCATTAAGAACATTATAGAAGGGAAAGTGGAAGGAAGAAGAGGAAGAGGAAGACCGAGGATAAGCTACATGAGCCAAGTAAAGGATGGTCAAGGAAGATGATGCGGATTATAAAAAAAAACCCCGATTGGAAAGTTGTCGAGTCTCCACTTTTGAAATACTTACCTATAATTATTATCCAATGATATTAAATAAACTAGTATCGAATTTTAAAATTTGAGCTTAGAACAACGTGATTGTCACTGACAAATACTCGTACGTCGCTCTGTTTGCCTCAAACTGAAGTAAAAACTGTGCTAATAATATATTCTGTTTTGATTCTTCTATTTTCACGCGCTTGTAACGTCTTGGTCTCTGCCTACCCCTTCGGGAAAGAGGCGTGATTTTATATATGTATGTAACGTATCTAAATTTTTTTAACATCATTGCCTATATCTATATTTTTTATATCATTGGTTGATACAGTAAACTGATTCAACCGGTAGACTTAAGAAAGTTCAGCCAGCTTTCTTTATGAGTGACAAAAGGAAAATCTTTCCGGCGAATATCGCAGTGACGACGTTATTTATCCTCCTTTCGTATCTGTTGCTGTTAATGTCAGAAGTTTTGTAGTAGGATTTTCTGGTAAATCAGAGTAATTACTGAATATAAGTAAATATAGATAATGCTGGGCACTATAGTCATAATCATCATCCACAGCAAATAATATCCCACTGCTACGTGTAAGCCATCCATATATTTACACAAAGCACGCATTGTATGAACACTCCATCTTAAATATTGTATGAACATCTTAAATATTGTATGGAAGACAAACATCCACAAACCACATGCCTAATGGGTCCATAACCTAAGGAAACACTTCGTCTAAAAAAATGGATCTAAAAATCGTAAATAGAGATTTTTAAAATGTACTCATGCTGCAAGATCAAGACCCGGGGTGCATTTTTTTATGTATCTCAAAAACTCAAAAGAGTCTAAGATAAACACTATAAAAAATCTGTTAACACTTAAAAAAAGTTATACTCTAACAATACTGACTAACAAAATATGTATTTCATTTTTCCCGTGCCAGCAAATCTTGATGAACGTTAAATAAAGCTAAAAATGAGTTTCTCCGAATTCGGACATTGACTGCAGCACATCCACAGTAGGTCCCATGCTCCCATGGCACACTTTTTTGCCCTCGATTATTAAAATTAATACAGCGACGAAGGCTTTCCTTGAAAACTTTATGAAACCGTGTTTATACTGCTTTATATTAAATGAAAACGCTTACTTTCCGAGGGAATATAATTGGTATCAATTCTATTGGTTCTCGCGGGTCATTGTTTCAGAATATTTGAATACCTTTATTAAATTTGTGAGCACCCTGCGACCGTCGGGACCATAATGTTAGCAATTTGCGTGAATTAGTGACGCGTATTGATACAATCTCTTTTGTGAAGACAATGACGGCCGCAATGAGTTTTAATTTAGTCGTTATTCTTTGTTTGTTGGAATTAGAATTAATTTTGTTGAAGGAGATTGCGATGGCGCCACAATTCAGGCTTTAATTATTATCGGGACGGTCCGAGCACCTTCATTTTGGGACGTCGGATAACCAATATTTGCAGTCCGCAGACTGCGGTACTTACGTGAAATTCGTCTTTCTCTAATTCGACATGATGTTCTGCGACAAACTAAGCTCAAACAATGTTACGAAGATTTTCAACCAATGCTTTTTTCTCGTTTTGATAAGTTGAAATAAAACCTACAGTAGCTTTTAAAAATACTATAGAAATGTATTAAAAGTAAAAGAGTTAAAAGTCTGTAAACTTTGGCCTTTACATCTATACTAGAGGATTTATACAGCGTCAGGAGGCAATCCATACCTACACTAAACGATACGCTGTAGTGCCTGGGACATTATTTGAGATCTGTCGAGAGTCGAGAAGAGTTCTGACGCATAATGACCAATCGTCGAAAAATAATATTCGCTACAAGACGAATTCGCATATTAACACAAAAGCATTTGGATCTAAACTCGGAACGACACAAACGCGAAATGACCTATCTGTGAATCCGTATAGATCAGCATAAAATCTTATCATAAACAAAACCAAAGCTTTTACCCTAAACTTATTTAAAAATAATAAACAAAATTAACAAAAATGTGCCAGTAACTTTGTCGCACGGCACAAAATAAATAATTTATTAAGGACAAGTTAACAAGGGTCTCATAAAGAAGGCAAAAGGTCGGCTATTTGTTTTCAGCAAAGGATGGCTCACCCCACTTTGTTATTTAGAGTTTGTGAGAGTTGCAGAGCGGCCGGCGCTCCGCTGCCCACAAAATAACCTAAATACCATTCACTTCGAGGCAGCCACCGCTACAGATAAATACGTACCTAATTTATTTACGGGCTATTGTCATAATCCCTCGCGATTAAGAGGGGATTATGTGAAAACGCAGAAATAAAATCTCTACTATGATATCAGATATGAAACAATTTTAACTTTTATGACAACATTAGTAACACCTGAACCAAGCCCCGGTAAAGTTTTCTATGATTTTTTATTAAGAAAATAACTGATTGTGGCTACAAAGAAGTATTCGAAGTTTCTTCATAATTCTTGATCATACAGATAGATTGTACAAAATAATCGGTAAGGATTATGACAATATTGAAACTCAAAATCTTAACTTTTCAAAAGTTTTGATTTTTACTATTTTTTTTATTTTTTTATTTTTACATTACCATAATGTTGTTGCATAAATAGGCATAGTACTTCAAATGGCTGTAATGGTTCCAAAAACAATTTACTAATTACACAGACATTGCAGAAGAATAAACAATATCAATCAATATGATTTAAATGTTCTTGTAGCAGTCGAAGAAAAGAAAACTCCTGTTCACAATTTGCTCCATTCATAGTCTTTTGACTATTACTTTGTGGGTAGTCATAGGTAGATTACACAAAGAAAGCAGGCTTCTTTGTAACAATACGACCCAGCCTTTTGTACCTTTTAGATGATTACTTAGTACTTACGTAGATATACAAGTTTTCACTTACTAAATTAGTTCGGTATTCGGCTTAGAAAATGGATGCCCATTTTCTAAGTGTTAGATGTGGTGAGTTCTTTGATCCCATGTTTACCTTTGTTCATTTTTTAATCAACCCAAGATAAAGAACTTTAAAGAAACAAATATCTGCATATTTTAATAACAAAGACAATCTAAACGTAATATAAAAAAAACTGAAAAAAACAATGCTTTCAAAAATCTTCTCTTAGAGTTTATAGTAATTAAAGTTCATTATTATATAATAAAGCTCTGTTTTTCATAAAGACTTTTACTTAAAGAAACTTAAAGCGTATTTTCAGAACTAATTAACTTAAGGAGAATAGAAGAGTAATTTACGGAATACGTTGGTATTTGCCAATTAAAATGTTGACATACTCTTGTGTTTACATAATCTAAAGATGGTTTAAAGGGGAATGCTCAAAAATCTTCGCCAAAGTTCAATCTGTACAAGTAAACGTTTTTTTTTGGTTGTCAAAGTTGAATATCGTTGACTTTGGACAAGCCCTTTGATGGCATGCATGGGGCCTTAAGTGTTTTATTGACTAGCCTAGCTATCAAAAATATAACTTATTTAAGAGTACTGGTACTTACACTTACTTGTCCTATTAAAAATGTACATAAATAAAAATAACCACACTCAAAATATAGACTAAGTACATTTATATTTTGGCCTTCTATTCGACCTCAAAATTAAAAAAGTTTATCTTCATAATCCCACTAATAGGTGAAGATCGTGAGTTCAAATGCCACATGGGTGCCACTTTTGAGATTCATAACAAACAATAAAAATCTTTAAAACATTCAAACTTTTAATATTGCAACACTTACCCGTTAAGAGATGTACATAAATCAACGCAATGAACCTTTCTAAATTCATGCAGAATAAGGATATTGTATCGCAGGCCATGCATTATTTATATAGACATCTTCATGCAGGCGACAGTGTAGCTACAATGCCTGAATTATAGCGGAAACGCGACAACTTCCGCCGAAGCTTGCAACGCGAATACAGCTTGTATCAATGCCGGGACTCTATCATCAATACTGTTAATATAATATGAGCTTTAATGCCCCGTCTCTAAGTTACATTTGGCTTACACCCCGATATCTCAAATGGGCTTTGAGTTTGAAAACTTGGCATCAGTAGCTCATGATTTCTTGAGCTACACTGTCATCAAACTCATAACATATTGGGGATAGTGCAATCACGAGGATTTACCACGTACAATGCAAGGACTGTTTTAGAAGTAACATTATTAAAACTGATTTCAAAACTCATAATTTGAAATGAACCATGACTTGAGTTCGTATGAGCTAGTGGTCAACTCTGATGACGGAGTTTTCAGGCCACCTAAATGCCTCTATCAAGGATTAAACTTTATAGCTGGTACTGAGATAGTCCATAAAGTCGCTTTTCTTTAAAGTTTTTTATTAATTTTTACAAAGCGAAGCTGAGTCGTTAACGTATACCGCAGTGGGACATCGACTTTAGACCTTGCGGCACGCAACGCACCGCAAAACCCACTCCAACGCGCATTCCCCAATTGTAGCTATTTGCACAAGTCGTGTACACAATGTCATGATGAGTGTTTCCATATGTAGCTATTAAGGAATGCTAATTATCATGTTCCGAACAGGCGATGCTACGGGATAGTTACAGCGCTACGTTATTCGTAAAATAACAAATGTACAAAATAATGTTGTGTGGCATACTTTCCCATAAGCAGCGTGTTAAGGTCAATGACCGCTTTTTATCCGGTGGGCTGTATTATTTGTTAAGATCTCTGCCAATGTTGTTGTTTATCTATCTATCTATTCAGCCGGTAGCACCCACTGTTGGGTATAGGCCTCTTCTCTTTCACGCCACTCCTGGCGGTCTTGTGCCAGCCGGATCCACTGTACTCCCACCGCCCCCACAATGTCGTCTGACCATCGGGCAGTTGTTTATAAACACGTGAAATTGACTGAGCCGCTATAAAAATAGAATTTACAAAGGTCATGTTTTTAAAGTCAAATCTACTAAGAAATAATTTCAAAACGACCCCCACGTGATGCAAAGCAAAATGTCAAACATTCGAGAAATACGTAATGATAAAGTTACAGGGAGTCGATGAACGCTCGCAACAGTTACGTCATGTTTACCTCGCAGCAACAGAATATTCTTTTGTAAGCAACTTGGTTTAAATATTTTAAATTTAATTCCTTCAGCAATTCCGCTCAAGGCTTATCAGACCGCGAAAAGGCAAACGTGCTAGTATGAAAGGATTTTATCTTCAAAGGTGTGCTGTTACAATGGCGGTATTACGCAAACGAGAGTCAAGAATTTACCCTAGACGCTTCGCTCTTGGATATATAATGAGATGGTAAAACACACAGACATTTGTAAGTAAAACATAAGAACGATTTTGTATAGAAAGCTGGTTTTTGGCGGTGTTCGTGACTGCCGATATACCAGCGGTTCTCATGACATACTACGCTTTAAAAACATTAACCAAGACACTCTACTAATCAACAGTCACTCTACGAATAATGATGTCAAAGTTTTTGAATTTTATCGAAGGGGTAGTTTTAAGGCTTGCCAGTAGGTACGCGCATCTAAGCATTCCTGATGGTAGTCTTTTTAATACGCAGTAAACACTTTTTCATACAAAATTACTACCTACTGGGCATATAAATGGCATATTTCACAAATGACTTGATCCATTAGCCATACTGTAAGTTGACTAGCAGTAGATGACATAGTATCAAGAGATCTGACTTCAGTAAACTCCTAGTGAATCAGTTTTCTGTGTGACTTCGTCATAACGTTCTAGCATACAAATATTTTAAGTGTCAGCTTTATTTCGGAGCTATGAATTAAAACTGTACACGCAACGTGCCATCACAGCAAATTATATGTTTCTACTAATAAAAAGCCACCTTTTTTTACACACAGGTCTTTGCTCTCTCTCTCTCTCCGATGAAAAACCCACGACCTAATTTATTGTACACTCTAAATATAAACTTGAAACACATCGAAGTACTATCAACTGATCGAGGTTAGTAAATAAAAGCAAAAATCAATTACCATAAAAGCTTTTTAACATGATCAAAAAATCATGCAAGCTCGCAACATAGTGTTTTTATGGTCGGCCAACAAAATAATACATTGATATTGATCCAGAACGTCCTTTACCAATATCATACATGTAAACTGCCAAATATATTATTGTTACGATGGCAACATCCTACGCCGACAAAATGAAAATACAGCAATATTGGTCGCTGTCAACTATAAGGAAATATACAAATAAATGCTGAGAACCCGCTCTTGAGGGATAAAAAATATATAATACTAGCTGTTTCCCGCAACCTCGTCATCTAAAGCTGTTATCTCGATTTCCCATACAAACTTTCATGTCTTTTTCAGCCCCTCTACGATTATATTTGAAAAAATGTCCTTTCCTGGGATGCAAACACATAAATGCCAAATTTAATAGAAATCTGTTCAGCAGTAATTCAGAGACAGATAAACAAAGAGTTATTTACACATCTAAGTTTAATATAATTTTTGTATACGAATAAGTTACGAGTAAGTTAGATCTTAGCTAATTCGTTCCATCGAGTCATGTAAGTTTCACGAGGTTGTTACCAAGCCTATTAAATATTACCTCAATAATGGTCCCCAGATAGAACATGAATGGGTTACTACGAAGTTAATTCTATTCATACGTGCAGTTGGGGCGTGACTGAGGCAAACACAATCTATCAATCAATACTTAGTAAAACACTACCAAGATACCTAATGGAGACCTAAGCCAGCGCCAACTTTATGGAGATCAAAGAATACAAAAAACATGTACTTCACCTATAAGTCACTAGCTAACTTATTAACATTGAAGCAGATCAAAAATAGACCGTTTTAATTCACAATACCTTTGAGCTCGTGATAAAATGCAAGTATTTTACTGAAACGAAAAAATGAATATATTCTTGGCGATCTTCGCCTACGGAAATATACGAGTATTAAGATATCGTAACTGCTTAGCCATACAAAAAACAGTGCGTGAAAATAGACCCTTATTTCATACGCGCGACCGGAACGAATGTACTAAATAATTCACGTGAGGCAGTCACGCCCACGGCTCTGAAAAGGGTATGAACCGCAGCGTTTAATGACTAATAAATGAGTACTATTGAGACGGTGTATTACACCCTTTGAAAAACATCGATTGTTCCCAAATTCAACCAATTTAAACAAATCACCAAAACCACACGGTTAATGTGGGTTTTTGTTCATATAATAACATTCAGTTTTGTTCTGTGATACCGATATCAAGAATATATTTGACACTTATTATTTTTGCGAATAAAAGTTTTCCAGTAACAAAAAAATGTTTATAAAATGAAGTTTTTACAGAACAATGGCAATTAGATAAAGATATTTTAATACGTACAAACAACATAATGTAAATCGATTTATGAGCCTATTGTTACTTCCATTAAACTTTTATATGGAATTTATAAAACTTTTGATCAGTCGATCGAATGTGTTTGTAACAAAAAATATTTTCATGTTACGTCACCGACAGTAGGTATGCTTGATGTACTACCTACCCCCTCATAAATATCCATGTAATGTAAGTATTTCACTTCGAAGGATAATTTATTATCCACTTGGGAATGTTTGCGTTGGTGACGTACCAGTGATGTATTTATTGCTTTGCAAACTGAAGCCTACTTGGAGAACGGAAGCAAGGAGGCGGATGGGGTTTTATCATCGGTAGATTGTGTTCCAACATATTTCTTTCTAGAAAATAGAAATATATTATTAATCCAATTTACAGAAACTAAGCTACTACATATTTACATATATTTACAAAATACAACAGGATTAGTCAAGCTATCTAAGGATCGTTAGAAACGATCTATAGATAGCTCAACTGATCAAGGTCACTGTCAGTCGGAAGCGTGCCCAAAACACTGGCGGCATTACCACGCTGGATGGCAATGCTGATCCTTTGAGCCAAAAATGTGCCAGCTCTCGGATCACGCGTCGCTTCGACCAGACGCCCTGAAAGAATTTTGAAAACCCGAAGGGCTCCAGAACCCCACGGACCTAGGGTCTCAACCCCAAATGGTTCAAATATATAAACCCTATCAAGATTCAAAAAAAAAAACAAACAGAAAAATATATTAAAATCTAGCTGCTGCCTAGCTTAGCTCGTACTTCAAACTTGTGAGAAAGAGTTTTCAAAAGTTTTCAGAAGATTCCAGTTTCATTACAAACAAACAGAGTTCAAGCAAAGATGTTTGACTCCTAACCCAATACGTTTTTGTTTTTTCTTAGTTACGGCATTTACCGCTAAAGAAAGGTAATCACCTGCTTAGCTTCAATCATTATATAGAGTGATCGAAGTGGAATGTGTGTTTACCGCGTCGCGTCTTATTGTATGTTGGCCTTAGTCTAATTTCTAGTTCACTTTACCCGCCCTTATAGCTAAGGGCACTCACAATATCCTCAAAGGTGGCCTCAATTCACTTACAATTAAATTAGCGTCACCCGATCCTCCGACGGTAAATAAATTAAGACAGAGCCATTAAGCCGCCTTGAATTTATTTCCTAATCTATTAGTTTAATAGGTGAATTGTATTACAAGTCGCGTTCAGCGTACTTGAGAGTTACACATATTGTTGGTGCGAAGAATTTTCACCTAAATATTTTTCTTCAATAATTAAATTCTATTATCAAAATGTCTACTTACAAATACGATTATGACCATTAGCTGAAGACTCAAGTTGTAACTTTATAAAACTTATATTTTCATCATATTTATCTCCCCTACTTTCAAGACTAGCTGGAAAATTAGTTTTGTTTCTTTATGCATCGACCTGCAACTCTAACAATGAAAAAATTAAAAGCACACTTAATTTCATCGATTTCTTTTATATATTGAACTAACCGAAAGAAAGTGACCTGGGTTAACTTAAGTAAAGCGGTTGCTAAGGCGAAACGTAATTGCCCAATTATTTGCTTCGAGATCGGCAATAGAGTCGCCAGGATAACTCTCTAATAATTCAAGGCACGTAGTCGAAAACTAAATTATCCGCTGTAGTGCGGCAGGCTGCCAACTCCTATCATATTAAGGCGAGATGATAATGAACGCGGTTCTCTGTTGCTATTTTTCACAGCGCTCGGTGGAGTTCACTTTGATATACAACAGCACACTTTCTCAATGCACGCTTAACATTGTAGACAGGCGCTGGGAAATTTCATGCTCTAGGAAAAAATACATTTTACTCAAAGAACCTAAGCCTTTGCGTCCACGTTTCTTTGTTCTTTTCCACTTATAATTGACGTAGAGGAAAATTCAAAGCTCATAAGACCTTTGCAACCATAATTGTTCTATCTTTTGACGTGTTTTTCAAAAAAAGTTCTACGGCAAGCAACTCGAAATATTTTTCGTTCGAGACAAAACTTGGCGCGTTTTGGCAAATACTGATTCCGCTGTGTTATCAACCTGTGTCGTACACAGAACGTTCAAACGAGTACGCTGTAAGACATTTCCGATATTCCGCAATCCTCGAAAGCCACATCGAACGATTCTGAAAGCTCGGTAGGCTTTAAAGCCCTCACAATCGAAACTAAACTGAGCGGGAACGGAATCCTAGGCACGATTACCCTGTGGCATATTTCGGAACAATTATTACACTTCTGGTTTTGTCGTTCTGGGATACCACCATTGATTCATGGTAAAATATACTTGGAATTAAATCGACCAGCAATTCACGACAATGTAACTAAGGAAACTAAACAAACAAAACCGAATCACAATTGTGTTTCCCAAGGCTCTGTTCCACCCAGCAACACAGCTAAAAACTAAAAGGAATAATTGAATAATATGTTTAACAAAATGAGCAAATTACACCAACCAATTATATATATGATGACAAAATGACCGCTAATAGCTTTAAACTAGTCAACTCGGTAGTAAAGTCTGAATCGGCACTTGTCACGGTTTTAAAAGTTAAATTAGTTGAGTTTCCGACTAAAATGAATAAAAGATAAAAAAAGTTGCCGACCTAATGAGCTGGTTGTTTTTCTCGGTGACTGCATAAGTAGTGAATGTAGGATCGGTGGGACCGCGGGTGTCGGATCAAATCGCACTTCATTTGTCCGCGTCAGGCGCCGCCTGCGTGATGGATGACCGCCACCCGGGTCTTCCTTTTAATTGATACCCTCATTTTGGACCTTGGACTTAACGGTCCAGACCGCTGTGGAATCTGGAATGGACTCTGCCAACTGAGCTAATCGGCAATCGACGATTTACGACATTTTGTGATACATTTAAAAAAATCCTTTAATGTGTGTCAGTCACAAAACTATTCAACGGGCTGTCTCATGAAAAATCAACAGTCTATACAGGGTGTAAAAAGACGTCTACCGAAACCGAAAGGGGAAGGAGAAAACAGCGTTTGAAGATTACTGTTTGCGTACTCGTATGTACTGGGCACGTTGTTTTACGTAGATTGCTGGATTTTGAGTTTTAACTGTTTTTTTCTTTTATAAATGAAATTATTAGGTAGGTGTGGTCTTATTATGTACTAGTAGTAAATAACCGGAAATATCATAAAATGACGTAGCTAAGTACAATTTTTTTGTGTTTTTTTAGCCAAATATGTTTAGAACCAATGGTCTCAGTTTTTGGTAGTAGTCTTTTTACACCCTGTATAATCTTGATTTTGTTCTGTAATTATGAACTGTTCTCTTTTTATGAACCATACCAATAATTGGTATGGCTCATAAAAAGTAGCATGTTCCAAAATACTTTAAGTGAGTAGACAATAATTTTTTACTCACTTAAAGTATTTTGGAACTACTTGTACATACCGATTGTAGATACGAAGTGTATTATATTCAACTCAACCAGACAGTAGCAAAATTATTATCTAATTTAGAGGTTTAGAGAAACCCTATCTCCAGTGTTTGTGACAACATTTTCGTAGAATATGAAACTATATGAGTAGTGCAGCACAATTCACAAGTGAAGGTAGGTTTATACCATTAGTGGAATGAAACCGAAGTTATGATGATGATGATGATGATACTGAAACATTCAACTTTATTTTAGGTATCTATTTTAAGTTGATGTGAATAATTTGTTCAAAAACATTTCCTAAGCGACCCTTTTCATAATTTGATTTAAATTGGGGCGTGAAGAGAAAATAATAGTTTTGAAAACTAAATATTATAAAATGGACCCTTTTTATTTACAGTAATAAAAAAACTTGTTTTTCGGCTAATAAAACTTAATAGAAGGTTTTGGGATCAATTCTTGATTATTTTTCTGCGGTTTTAATATGTCAAAATAGAAACTACTTCCTAAATTTAGTCAACGTCAACTTATATGTAGGATAGATTTAATTTGTTTGGTGTACTATATTTTTATAGTTATGACATTGGTCATTTAAATAGCGCTTTAGCGATGCCTTTGTCCGAAGATGCTAAGTTATTTTATATTTTATTTAATAAGTTTGTTAGAAGGTCTTAGTTTTTTTTGTTTTTTTTTTTTGTTTCTCTTTTTGTAACCTAGTTCTAAATATTTACCTACTTATTTTAATTAGTTACTAAGCTAAGATGTTACTGATTGGGCGGTGTAGTCGCTCAGCGACAAAGCCCTTTTTTTGTTCATGTAAATAAATAATAAACTTATACGTAAAGTTTTATTAATGTCAAAATATCCTAATTTATGTCACACAACGCTAGACGAATTTAAACTTTACCTTGTTCACTATAAGAACGTACATTAATAAAAGAACGTAATTAGATGTCATCAACGCTCCGATGACGTAGGCACGGTGTCAGCTGACAGGCGTCCAATAAGGTAACCACGGCCATTAAACTTCCTGGAAACTACACCCTCTGGCCAAAACATTTTGTCCATTAACATATGTTAGCGTTTTTGTACCTATTTAGTAAAACTTTTTGGTGATACCTAGGTAAATACTCCTTGGTGTGCAGTGCAGGTCAGGTCTTCTTCTTCTTCTTTTTATTAATGGCAACTATTAACAGTATAATTCTGCCAATGTCAAGTTTTAATAGGTATTCATGTCATGTCAAGTCAAGTCAAGTCAATTTGGTTTTGAAAAAAACATGGCGGCTTGTTATTTCAAAACTCCAACGGAAATCTTTCGTCAAATGAGAAATCTTCTTGAATACTCCCCCATTCCATTTGCCAAATCTCCTGTTACGTATCCAAGGCTTCATTAGTAAAATGCCACCGAAATTACATAATAAAACCTAGTAAAACACGAGAAAACCAAATAAAATAGCAGAGCCACTAGCTCCTTCAAAAATGGCGAGAGAAGTCGCAGGTCAGCAAGCAGCAAGCAGGTCATTCAGTAGGACCGCTGTTCCTTCGCGACCAATACCGTGAAGAACCAGGACAACAAACACGGTTTAGGGCCTAGCTTTACACTCGGTTGGAACGAAGCAAAGAATACTATTCTATACTGGGAATATAATAAATTAATTGTCAATTAGGTATCCTAGAAACGCTCTTCCGTACTAACAATGTAACAATCTATGGACTGTGTCACGGCTGCGCATTTTTCACTGTGACGATTTGACATATAGGTACATGTGTCGTGACGGTAAAATGGAATAAAAAAAAATTTCCAGCTCTGTCTTTTCTTTCTTCGATACCGTCCGAAAAGGAACTTCTTTCCAATAAATATAATTTTCTTTATAAAATCTTTCTTACCATGTTGGTAAAAATAAACTAATTTTATTGGTAGTACATAAACTTATGAACCGTTACTAGAATCACAGACAATATACTAGTACTAGAATTAAACGTACGTTTTACGATGAGGCTGCATTTTTTCTACTTCTTAAAGGATTTTGATATGAAACCTAAAAACTAAAGAGAGAAAAAGTTCAGTTTCCCTCGACGACATCAGATAAAAGTAAAAAGACCGATTTATTCACTTTAAAAGGCACTTCGAGCTATGCGAGCTACCAACTCTATGAACAAACTGCGAAAATAAATATTTATGATTATCATGTAGAATCGAAACTTATTTGCATAAATATTCTTTCGTTTTCGTTTCTGACAATGGTTTAGTAATAATCACAAAAAATATCAAAATTAGTTTAAGGGATGGTGTATGACATCCCTTAAATATTATTTATGGTTTCTGTAGTTTTTAGCTCTATCGAGAATGGCAATAATTATTGATTTAGTCTGTGGTCTCCGACATCTGTCGTCTATGGTTGTATTGAAAGATTAGGCGGGAAAGAGAGATGTCGGAGAGAGATAGAAGATACTTTGACATCCAGTCAGATACGTTGAAAATCGTCGGGAAATCTTTCTAGTCTCCCAAGTCCGAACTTTTGTTATTTTGTATGTTTTTTTCTGTGTATTTTCGTAATAAACTTTCTGTGTGATCTGTGGACTCGTATTTGCTGTTTTACAGACTACCCCCGGTTTTAGAATTTTCAATTGTTAATATTAATATTGATGGAGATGATTTGAAATAACGAAATTCAGTGTCTATAAAAACGGAAGGAACAAAGGAACGGGGACCATTTTGTTGCAAGCTGTCGTGCTGTTCGGACGTAACCTGAGTGTATTTTTGTATCGTTGTGATTTAGTGTGTTTAAAAGAAGTGCCCATCTTGTTATTTTGCTGTTAGGATTAGTTTTTGCTTAGATCATTTCGTTGTAATTTGTAAATTATGTGTGAGTTGTTTTTAGGTTAATAAATGTTGTTTTTTTTTAATTGTTCTTCTCCTGATTCCTAATATCAGGCGTGGGATAAAGAAAACACTTCCCACTATCATCCTGATCTTTGTAACGCTCATATCGTGAGTATAGAAGTTTTTGGTAACAAAAATAAAATCTTGTGGGTACTTCTTGTATAATTCACTTCTCTTTATTTTTCACGTATTTATTACGGTGCATTTTCGCACCATTATTGTGTGTTTGCAGTGAAATAAGGAGATGAAAAGGACGAGCCGCTCCCGGTCTCGTCATCGGACGCGCCCGTCTAGATCACGGGGTGGACCTTCGCGGGACAGAGGATCCCGTGGCCGACGCTCTCGCAGCCACTCGCGTGAGCGTACTCCACATCGACGCCTTCGTGGACGACGGTCGCGCAGCTACTCGCGTGATCGTTCACTGCGTCAGCGCTCTCGTGATCGGCGATCGCGCAGCTTCTCGCGTGATCATTCACGGAGTCAGCGCTCCCGTGGTCGACGATCGCGCAGCCGCTCGTACGTCCGGTCGTCGCATCGGCGTTCACGTGGCCGAAGGCGAGATACTCGCGAGCCACCCTCTCGTGATTCCCGCCGCCACGACGATGCCGGTACCAACCCTAGCCGTGGTGAGGTATTTAGCAACCAGGTTTACGAGGAGCAACTTGGGAGTGCGGGCGAACCTCCTCTGCCGCCGCCGATGCCACCGGCACCAGTGCCACCGCCGGTGTCACCACTGGTGCCACCGCCGCCGCTGCCACCACCGAGTGACTGTGAGTCTTTTGTTACTGCTTTATCGCGCTTAGAAGCATTGGGACGTACTCAAAATTATTATGTGTCGAATTTTGATCCCAACATACATGATGTAGACTCATGGTTTAGTGAGGTTGATAGGGCCATGCTCGCTAACAGGTGGAGTGATCGTGAATGTCTCTCTCGTATAGGAAACTGCTTAAAGGGTGACGCCAAGTCTTGGCTTAGCGAGTGGGTGTCCAACGATCGCTCGTGGACTAACTTCAAAGCGGATTTTAAGCCATTATGCGTTAAGAAAATAGATTCAGCGGGTATTCTTTTTGAGATTATGTCCACTAACTCTGACAGATATCTCACCTATGCCGAGTATGCTCGCAAATCATTACTTCGTCTGCGTATAGTCAAGGGCTTAAGCGATGACCTGACAACTGAAATAGTTCTGAGAGGTATTACTGACCCTCAAATAAAAGCATCTGCTATCAATGCTAACTTGAAACCAAATGATTTAGTAAATTACTTGTCCACTTTTGTCAAACCTACAAAGGGTTCTGCTGATATTCGTACAAACCGTCACATGGCTCAAAACAAAAATAGCATCAATGGCAAATCATTTGGTTCCAAGAAGACATTCTTTACCACGGGTAACGATAAGGTCAAGTGCTTTTTATGCGGTGAAGTAGGACATAGGCAGGCAGTATGCCCTAAACGTTCGAATGCGAACTCCAATCAAACACCGCCTAGCAATAATAAAGCCGGTTCAAATAATATCACTTGCGCTTATTGCAAAAAACCGGGCCACGAATTGAAAAATTGTTTTGCAAAGCAGCGAGCCGACGGTCAACCACATAATGGTAAACGAAATGTTAATTTTTGTTCTGCCCCTTTGCATAAACGCAGTGATATTGTGGTAGGTGTCATTCAGGGCATTCCCATCGACATTTTGATCGACAGTGGCGCTATTGGCGTGTCTTTAATATCCTCCGCGGTTGTGAATCACTTCTCCTGTGCTAGGAAAACCATTGATTGCCAGATAAAAGGGGTAGGAGAATCAATTACACAAGTTGATTCATACGTCACACTCACTATTGAATTAGACGGCATTTCATTAGAGGTGGATTTACTGGTGGTACCTAGTAAATGCATGAATGCGCCCATTATAATCGGTACAGATGTACTTAATAGAGAGGGTGTTATGTATATCCGAACTAGGAATAGTCAGCGCATTGTTCGCGATCTTAACCCACGAATGGTGTCAACTGTTGAGTCGAGTGCGCAACCAGCGATCAACACTTCGTTGGTCGGTGACGAATTGATAAAGTTACAGGCAATTTTGGCCGAATACTCCGAGCATATGATCTCCGGAACCGCGACATCTACGGTTAATACTGGTAGTATGCGCATTCAACTCAACAGCGACGTCCCTATCAGTTACCGTCCCTACAGAATGTCTCATAGTGAGAAATTGAAGGTAAGAGATATTGTTCAGGACTTATTATCCAAGGGCATCATACGCGAATCGGAATCGCCCTACTCTAGTCCAGTTCTGTTAGTCAAAAAGAAGGACGGTTCCGATCGCATGTGCGTTGATTATCGCGCACTGAACCGAGTCACGGTTAAGGATAGGTACCCGTTACCTTTAATTGACGATCATATCGATCGATTGGGTAAATGCAAATATTTTACGACATTAGATATGGCAACGGGTTTCCACCAAATCCCTTTGGATAATGAATCTATACCGCTCACAGGGTTTGTTACTAGCGAAGGCCACTATGAATATGTCAAGGTCCCCTACGGGCTTTCTAATGCTCCTATTGCCTATCAAAGGATCATAAGTACAGCCCTTCGTGATTTCATATCATCGGGAAAAGTTTTAGTGTACATAGACGATTGTTTGATTCTTTCCGACACTGTCGATGAAGGCCTACAAACTTTGAGAGAGGTCTTATCAACATTAACTAAAGCGGGCTTTTCTTTAAATCTAAAGAAGTGTTCGTTTTTGTGCACTGAAATTGAGTACCTGGGGCGGGTTATATCCAATGGGGAAGTACGCCCCTCACCTGACAAAGTAAAAGCTCTAGTGAATTCTCATCCTCCTCAAAACGTGAAGCAAGTACGCCAATTTTTGGGCCTAGCGGGGTATTTTCGTAAATACATAGCTAACTATTCACTGAAAACATCTTGTGTTGCAAACCTAACACGCAAAGAGGTTCCATTTAACTGGGGATCTGAGCAAGAGAAGGTTAGGCAGGAAATCATAAAAGATCTGACTAGTGAACCTGTGTTAGCTATATTTGATCTTAACCTAAAAACAGAGGTACACACGGACGCTAGTAGTCTGGGTTTTGGGGCCGTATTGTTGCAGGTTCATAGTGATGGTACTAAACGGGTGGTTGCTTACTACAGCCAGGTAACCAAAGCCGCCGAACCAAAGTACCATTCGTACGAACTCGAAACCCTGGCTGTAGTAAAAGCACTGCGTCATTTTAGGCATTATTTGATAGGCACGAAGTTTACCGTAGTAACAGATTGCAATGCTCTCAAAGCCACTCAGAATAAGAAAGATCTGTTACCGCGTGTGGCAAGATGGTGGATTTACTTGCAAGATTTTGACTTTGATATCACATATAGAAAGGGCGCCATGTTGCCACACGCGGACTACCTAAGTCGTAATCCGTGTAACGCAGTAAATAACGTAGACAGGCCACGTAACTGGGCTCAAATAGCACAGGCTGGGGATGAAGAGACACGGAATATGATTCAGGCTTTAGAACGCGGGGAATTAGATTCATCACGTTATGTATTGCGTAATGATGTGCTGTATTATCGATACATTCGAGTGGGAGAAGACCCGAGGCTGCTCTGTTACATACCGAAGGGTCAGCGCCTGAGTCTTCTCCGCATATTTCATGATGAACATTGTCATATTGGTGTTGATAAAACCTTAGAACTTATTCTAAAACATTTCTGGTTTCCGGGTTTAAGGTCTTTTGTGAATAAGTACGTAGGTCATTGTCTCGCTTGTATTGCTCATAAGAGAGTACCCCGAGCACCCCTTCAACCGATCTCCTCCTGGCCTAAGCCAGACGTGCCGTTTGACACGATTCATTTGGATGTGTTGGGCCCTCTGCCCGAGTCAAAGGGATTTAAACATGTAATGCTTGTTATTGATGCATTTACCAAGTATTGTCTACTTACGCCGATCCCTCGCCAAGACTTTAACGAATTAAGACAAGTCTGTCAGAATGTAATTTCATTGTTTGGCACTCCTCGTTTAATAGTAACGGATAGGGGTCGTATGTTTGAATGCTCAGGTTTTAAGTCTTGGATGCAGGACTTGGGTGTGGAACTCCATCATATTACACCCGAGATGCATCACTCCAACGGTCAAGTGGAACGGTATGTCCGGACAGTCCTTAACATGCTAAGGATTGAGACGTCTCACAGAAAACGTGAGTGGGCTGAGCAATTATGGCAACTTCAGCTAATTCTGAACCTCACCAAACAGAAATCCACTCAGACTTCTGCTCTTAACCTGTTAGTAGGCCATGAGAGTGCTACGCCCGCGATCCGGACATTAGTGCGAGATGTTTCTCTGGAACCACGCACATCTAACCGCGAGGCAAGGAGGGAACTTAGTAGGCAGAGGACAGCCGAACGGTTATCTGAAAACCAGGCAGCAATGGATGCCCGTGTTAACCGGGACAGACGTCCCCCTTGTGTTTTTCAGGAAGGTGACCTGGTGTTCGTGATCAAGTACGCTCAGTCGACGGGCAAGCTTGACCACGGCATGCGCGGACCGTATCGAGTAGTGCGGGTCTTACCTCAAGATCGATACGAACTGAGGTTGATGTCTGGGTCCTATGGGAAGTCGACATTCGCCGCTGCCCAGTTCATGGTTCCGTGGAAAGGCGAATGGACTCCCGAGTCGTGTTCCGCCTTCTTTGAGGGTATGTGTTACCCGAGTGGCCCTTGAGGCATTGCGCGGTTGGCCCTTGAGGCATTTCGAGCTGACCCTTTGGGTAGCAATGGCCATGGAAGCTGGTCGGTCTTGCAAACCGATCAGTCGCTGTGTAACGTGCGTTCACGGTGTTCATTATTTGGCATGTTTTAGTTTTATTTCTTTACTTGTAATTTACTGTTGTAGCTGAATGTTCGGTGTTCCACTGCGTTTAAACGATTTAATGAGACTAATAATGAGTTCGCTTTGGAAACACTAGACCGTTCAATTACAAGTATGTGTGTGTGTATCTTCTAAGTAGATAACAACCTAACCCACTAAAACTAACTGCATTGTGTAAACATCGCCTTCCTGAGGCATAATTGTTCTTGTCTCTGTTCATAGCAACTACTGATGATGATGATGACCCAGAACAAGACCAACCCGAACCTGTCACGCATGATCCACACGATCATGTACCCGCACTCGATCCGCAACCAGGACCTTCACGCGGTTTAGACATGCCTGCGCTTGATTAGTCGCGCGCGGCACCACTCATGCCCTAATCTGTCGAGACGCCAGAAGTATCAGGAGAGGCCGTGATGGAGATGATTTGAAATAACGAAATTCAGTGTCTATAAAAACGGAAGGAACAAAGGAACGGGGACCATTTTGTTGCAAGCTGTCGTGCTGTTCGGACGTAACCTGAGTGTATTTTTGTATCGTTGTGATTTAGTGTGTTTAAAAGAAGTGCCCATCTTGTTATTTTGCTGTTAGGATTAGTTTTTGCTTAGATCATTTCGTTGTAATTTGTAAATTATGTGTGAGTTGTTTTTAGGTTAATAAATGTTGTTTTTTTTTAATTGTTCTTCTCCTGATTCCTAATAATATTGTAAATTGAAACTAATTGTACTTAATAACAGTTGATTTTTAAAGGCGTTATTTCAATCCTTATTTATTTTATTAAAAAAATCGTTATGCTCTTAAGTTTAAATTATTGTTTCTATTCAAATAAAAATTGAAAAAATATCTAGATACTTTGGAATACTTTCTAGTACCTACTTGTTACCACGTTTGTTTAGCATTTTGAACACCAGAAAAGCACATACCACTAATAAATATAATATAAAAGATTTTAAAGCTTTCAAAGCCTTTTTAATGTCTTAGAAACTGCGAGAACATGATCCCAGTTTCACTTCTAAGCAGATAATCTGTGCTACGAGCACGCTACGAGCTACGCCGTAGCATCCGTAGCACGTAGAAGGAAATGAGAGTTGCAATTCTGCCAGGCGTAACTTCTGTAAGTTATAATTGCAAGTATGCAATTTATTATGTTAGTTCATTGAATAAATTATTCATTTGATTTATCTGTTTCACTAGTTTCCACAATGCACACAGTTATGTAAGCACAGATAAAAGTTTTCATACAATAACTGGTAATTTCAAAGAGGCATGATTGAGTAGCGAAACAAGAGCGAGTTATACAGGGTCTAAAAAGACGTTTACCGAAGCCGAAAGAGGTAGGTACAGCATCCCAATACACAACTAAAACTAATTAAGATTAAAAAATAATAAAGATTACTGTTTGTGTATGTACTGGGCCCGTTGTTTTAGATACATATATACGTAGATTGCTGGATTTAGAGTCTTCATTTTTTTTTTCTTTTATTAATGAAATTATCAGGTAGGTATGGTCTTATTATATTGTCCTAGTAGTAAATAACTAAAAATAACATAAAATGACGTTTTTTTTTCGCTAAATATGTTTAGAATCATGGTCTGATTCCAACCCCTCAGTTTTCGATATTAGTCTTTTTACACCCTGTATTTACAGAACTTGTTATAATTTTTTTTTTTATATTTTGAATAAAAAATGTCAGATTTAATTTAATTTTACGAACGCCACTATACAGGAGAGTAAACAAAGACAAGGTTATGTAGCTAAAAATCTCAAAAACCAGTTTTTTGGAGTTCCTCTGTCGAGCATGGTCCCTATCTCGGCCATCCGTGAATTCCCTCTCATTTGCGTAATGTGATTACAAAAGCACATCTTGCGAGATAAAGCGAAACCTCCCAACCTAAGTAATGAATTTTTCAGCCTCATCGCATGAACTGAACATAATTGTGAAAAAAAAAAACAAAGAATTTACGACTTGTGGGTTAGTATGTTTTATGACAATATAATACACATAAATACCGTTATACTGTATACATATACAAACCTACATAAAATCTTGCTTTCATATAAGGGTAAGCAGAGACCACGGATTCCCACTTGCAACTATCTTGACACACATCTTTTCTCTCATTCACTCTCATTACATTCGTCATACAGGCTCGCCGCAGTGATGTATACTAGACATTTTTTTATCGAAGTATGAGCATAAACATCGCCTAGGCTATGTGTAAACTCAAGCTAACTCGAATCTTTACAAAGAGAACAAGATTCGTACCGGTGTTCTTCAAATTTATTCACCGTCCATTAATACACGTCAGCGGACAGACGTGATAGATTACCGCACACTTACACGATGCCTAGCTACATTTGAATATTCAAAGAGATTCTTAGGATCGCTCACGGTTGCTCTACTACAAAGAATATATTCATATGAGTTTGAGGCCAACTCTGGTAACGGAGTTTTTAGACCGCTTTTAAGCCTATTCCATCTTAAGCAATGTCCCAGGCACTACAGCGTCCCGTCAAGTGTAGGCATAGGTTGCCTCCTGACGCTGTATAAATCATCTAATATACAGGGTGTAAAAAGACGTCTACTGAAGCCGAAAGGGGTAGGTACAGCACCCCAAAACACAGCCTAATCCAAAAGGATTTTCCAAAAATATCATTATATCCGGAGAAAACCGACCTCGCACAACTGGTCGACCGTATGTACTGGGCGCGTTTTTATACGTAGATTGCTGGATTTTGAGTTTTAATTGTTTTTTTTCTTGTATAAATTAAATGATTAGGTAGGTATGGTCTTGTTATGTTGTACTACATAGTAGCAAAAAACTAGAAAATATGACGTAGCTAAGTCAAATTTTTTTTTGCTTTTTTTTTCGCTAAATATGTTCAGAATCCCCTTAGTTTTCAGTAGCAGTCTTTTTACACCCTGTATGTAAAAACCTATATTTTTTTAAGCCATGAAAAACTTTTGAGATAAATTAGAGACCCGTCTAATAGTCAGAAACAGATTCAAATACATATTTGGTTCGTGTTCATTTTACATTATTAATGTATTAAAGTTGTCACTTTAACTAATTAACCAAATAAATTAGACATTTACAAATAATTCAATAATCCATTAAGACGGTATATACGCAATTTTAAACAATAGTTATTGATATCTGACCGTATTAACGGAACAATGCACACGAACAATCGTCTACGGGTCCACAACACGTTCACTTGTGTGCGACTAATGAACTTCCATGTTCGGATACTGCCAAGGTTTTAAATTGACTTTCCGTTGAAAGTTTGTAGGTACTCGCTGGGTGATTTGAGACAGACTGACACGAAAATATAAATTACTTTTTCTATGAAAACTTATAAAACTTGGCACATAGATTAATTATTAATGTCTTATAATTTATGTTGTTTTGACATAGTTTGGGGGATTCAAATATGTTTCTATGGTGACCTTAAAGTCTTTTTTTTTAATAAAAATTATGTGAGTGTCGTGGAACCTCCGTGGAACACTCGGTTAGAACGAAGTTTCAACTTTGAAATTTGGCATTTGTCAAATAAATTAGGTAAATATTAAAATCCTAGTACTAACAGTGTAACAATCTATAGACTGTTTTGCGTCTACGTACTTCGCACTGTGACGTTTTGACCAATGTATGTGTCGTGACGATTTTTTTTTCTAGCCTCCATCCTCGATACCGTCCGAAAAGGAACTTCGTTCCAAAAACCATTAGAAATGTGCGGCGATGGGCTTGAAACTATTAAAGAACACTGCAAAATGTGAGCATGTTCCAAAAACGTATAGGTGTCTCTGGCTACCCTTCAAGTTATTGAGTGACTTCATCTGAGAGAATGTCTAACTTGCTTTGGGTATACAATCCTGAACCTGTTTTTATTTTAGAAGCAATTTGCTACTTATTCGAGTTTATAAAATCTCAACCGTATAACAAAACCTCAACACAGCAGTAAACAGTTAACACTCGAGAAACTACTACGTTTTTACTGCAGCCCCGACAAATTACAGAGGAAGCAGCTGCCAGCTGTAAAAATTTCTCACAGAAACATCTTCGCACCTCTGAATACAATTATGACGTAAACCTGCGAGCGCAGATACAGTTTAGAACAGTCACCACAATCAAGTATTTATGCAGCATTTCATCTACGAGTACAAGGTGCAATGGGACTACAGTAAACGGGACTTCCAGAACCACGAATTATAATGAACATTTTTAATCTGTTTTTCTAGAAATCGTTTTAGGGAATATACTGTTCAAAAGTCTCCTAAGCAAGTTTTTGAACTCGGTTTTTGTAACTTCGTCTTTGTGTACTTTCCGTGTAATGTGTGTTTTTAGTTGCTGTTGCTATCCATTTTAGTATCATAATCCAATCGAGCTCTAGAGTACCATTCATTTATTTACACGAAACAATAATCATAACAATACATAAGTAGGTACATAATTTAACTAAACTAAAGATAAAAAACAGTGTTCAAATCACCGACCGCAGGTAATGTGCCCAAAAGGCTGGCGGCATTAACTCGTTGGATGGATATACTTATCCTCTGTCCGAGGTAAGCACCAGCCCTTTGGTCATTGGTCTCGTCAATCAACCTAGATATAGAGTATATTTCCAACAGGAAACACCATATCAAAAGTCATGAATTGAACATTCTACAGTATTTCTTTCGGTGTGTTTTCCAGTAGAGTCGGTAGTTTTCTCCCACCCAGTACATCTCTTACCACAACGAGGAGTTAAACGATGTAACTGACTTAATTACTCACAGAATCTAAGCCAAAAGTTGAATAAATGAGGTGGATCACAAAATAAATATTTAATTGCAACAGTCGGCACAAGGCCAACTCAGTGTTCGTTGGATTTCACTGAACTATTCAGGTCGAGAAAACCGCAGTAGCTCACTTGTTCACAGCTCTTACTTGTAATAGTGTTTAAAATAGTGACAGGACCGCGTAAACTGGTTCCAACCGATTCAATCGATTTTAATAGTATTACTTGGTATTTCAGAAACAATTGAGACTGACTATAAATCTTGTGACAATGAGTTTTGATTATTGTCAATGTGCATGCTTTAAGGCTATTAATTCTAGACAAAGAAATGGAGAGCCTGAAAAAAATATGAAAAAATAAAAATGATTCGTAGAAAGCGATTCCACGTTTTTACTTGGCTGCGGTGTAGGTACTACAAGTAATTTTGCTTTAAAATCAATTGGAAGATGAAATATTTTAAGTAGGTAGTGTGTTTATGACAGAAAATAACATAAAATGTTATTTATAATTTTGCTGTCCAACCATTTTCAAACTACCAAATGGCAATAAGATTTTACAGCATAATATAATACCTATTTGGTATATTATTACCAACGAAAACGTAAAGTATTAAATTAAAAACCTTCCAAGTATGAGACTGACCCGCACTCACAGAGTTCCGTAACACCGGACAATATTTGTAAAGGTTCGTTTAAAGAAAGCTGATAAGACACGATTTTGGTTTCCTCCTTAGGAACCCATAGGTAAGAATAGCATGTAGGCTATTTAAAGTAATACAACGTTCTCTGATTTTGTGATCGAAGGATACAAATAACAATGTAACTTCTGCTTTGACGACCTCTGTCGCGCAGAGGGCGAAGGTCCGCCTGCGATGCAGAAGGTTGCGGGTTCGATCCCCGCCGAAAGACAAATGTTTGTATGACCTTTTTTTTTAATGATGAATGGGTCGGCTCTTGACCTCGAAACTTACACAGGCAAGATTGAGATACCCTACAGATATTTGTCTCGGGTCTGGGTGTTTCTATATAATATGTATGTATATATTTACAAACAAAAAATATATAAGTCGTTTATCAGTATTCTAGTACCCATAACACAAGCTCAAGCTTACTTTGGGGTTAGATGATGCTGTGTGAAAAAGTCCAGTATTATTTATTTATTCTACTACGAGTATAAAAGTGAAAAATACTATATTTAGAATTTAGACATACTGACAGAAACAAAGGTTGGCTCATCCTTTACGAGTGGTACAAGGTACGTGCCAGTTTCTTTATGGCTGCCCTTACGGAACATAATTTATTTTTAATCTTATTGCTCACGTTTCAGCTCACGTAATGCTGTCGACATAAAAGCTCACCGCGCACAAATTGGAAAATGCTCATGTCGCTTTGCTTGTATTACTTGTAATCAATATGAACGACCGTTCAATGTGCTGAAAACGGTTCCAGAAAAGACTGCTTATTTTTTAAATCGACTGCGTGATATAGATTTTTGCCACATTTGCCTCAACAGATCAGGTTTACGCGGAAATTCCGGATAAACTTCCGAGAAATTAATTTCGATCAGACGGACTTATATGCAAATCTGCATTTATGCAGAGATGCCTCGAATAGATATTATGTACCTATCAGAATCGATTTAGGTAAGTCGCCTTCAATTTTTTGAACTACTCTTTCATTCTGGTTTTTTGAAAAACCATAATGAAAATAAAAAAAACAAGTGCCAATTATTTTGCATACTCAATAAGCTATACAGATAAAATTTTACACACGAAAGTTCATATACGAGACGGAAGAAAGTAGACCAAAGTTATAAAAGTGAAGCATAAAGTTAAAATAAATTCAGCTATACCTCATACAATTGTTTTTGTTTTCAAGCAAGTTTCATACAAAATAGATGTTTGAAGCTGCACACCGTCGGTTTCAAACGAAGTACCTTCCTACTTCGCCGCGAGTTGGCCAACTTCGACAAACTTACCATTGAGTTATAGATTCCCGACTGCGTACCAAATTCTTATTTGTTTGCTTCGAATTGCCGTAAACAAAGATGTTTCTGATGTGTTTTATTGTTGTTATATAACCATAAAACGACTGACTTGTGAGACGTCAAAATGGTGACCTAGAATGGTAGCGAAATTTTGAAAAAAAACTTCGCTATGTTTCTTCCAAAATGTCCAACAGTCATGAGCCAACCTTTACGAGATTATGCACAGCAGTAGGAAAAGTCAGTTGGCTGATTATGTTGCACTATAAAACATCATGTAATAAAAAAACTTAGGCCTTTACATTATATTAGATGATTTATACAGCGTCAGGTGGCAATCCATGCCTACACTTAACGAGACGCTGTAGTGCCTGGGACATTGTTTGAGATGGAATAGGCTTGCCCAGCACCTAAACCATCCTCTCAGCTTAATCAGCCGCCCACAGGAAGGACGACGTCAATACGTGTGGAGCTGACTAAGCTGCGGGTTTCCTCACGATGTTTTCCTTCACCGTTAAGAGCTCGTGTTGGTCGAATAGGGTTGTACCTTGACTTTCAATCCGAAGGTCGTGGGTTCAAATCCCGGCCGTGCATTAATGGATTTGTCGTTTCATGTAATAACATCATTAGGAAATACAATCATTATAGAAACATTGGAATACCGCACCATTATTTATCACCTCCATAAATATGCTGCAATAATTGGTGCATGGCAAACACTAACAGCAAAAACAATTTTCCAAAATTCAATTACCTACTCACAACAGAGAACATTTAGCAGTCCGTTGCCATTTTTGTATTATGCGCTTTTGGTTCATCTCACTGTAAAAAACAAACAGAGTAAACCCATTTGGGACTGTGTGGAAACAACCATTCACAGTTGCACTGTAAAAGTAGGTCAAGTTTTGTATTGCCGTTCATACGTGCGTGATCTACTATCTTAGGACGCATTCACGATGATATCGTGTCTTGAAAAACTACAAATAGAAACTTAAATATTTGTCTCGGGTCGATTGTAAGAATAGTTTTTCATCAGTCATAAGGTTGCCATCACACAAGCTAATTTTGGGACCAGATGAAATCCAGCAGTATATTATTGCAAACTGTCTCGAATTAACATTATCACAAAACACCGAGGCCGTTATTAATAAACGTGGAGTAAAGTTACGCCAGGTCTACACTCCAAAAATTGTATGGTTACTCCTACGTTACACTCGGCGTAACTCGGGCTATTTTTCCCAACGTAAATAAAATCCGTTTGCATTAGAGGTACAGTAATAATAAGTCGTTTTGATTTGAGGCATTTTGCCTTCTAGGTGTTTTAAATGTGAGTTATTTTGCGACTAAGTCGTTTCGCGGCTTAGGTATTGTGATCAAAAAGGAAAATATTGTGTCTCTTTGTCGCCTCGTACCTTTCAAGGGATAACTTCATTTTGATTTTATTATTTCACTGCTTACAAACGTATTTTTATTATTTATCTTAACACATTTGACACCTTATTGCAAAAAAAAAAAAATAACGCTGGACTTTTCACACAGCATCATCTAACCCAAAGTAAGCAGAGCTTGTGTTAAGGGTACTAGAATGACTGATAAAATACTTATTTACTTTTTTTTTGTGTAAATACATACATATTATACAAAGAACCACCCAGACCCGAGACAAATATCTGTAGGTCATACAAACATTAGTCCCGCGGCGGGGATTTAACCCAAAAATAAAAACATTTCAATTTTGAAATAATTCGATTTCATCGCTATAATAAAGTGAAATAAACAATAAAATATACTATCTTCTTGTTATGTTAAGTAACGCTAACCAGTATAAACCGGTAAAGACCAGCTCTATATCTAAAAGTGTCCTTCCGAGATGAGGCAGATAGCGTCCTCCCATAAAAAGCCGGAATGTAGGACGCCGCCGTCACCTTCCCCCTACTTTATAGATGTCCCCTAAATCGTAGTTTATGTCCTTTAGACACAGAGGGCATAAATTTGCGCAGATGGTGTTATTAATTATCTTTTTACAACCTGTTTCAGCATCTCTGCAAGTAATAACTTCATACGAATATGGAACTAACTAGGTATGGTGCAAAGGTATGAACTTAACTTTTTTTAGAATTTGTTTTACCTGACTCTTAGTTTAAGGTTGGTTTAAGGGTTAATCGACCACTTTCATTATAAAACGAAAAATTAAGATATTATGGATGGTTATCTTATTATAAACATCCATTAATTCGAATCCCGGCCGTGCATATTGATGCACGGCTGGGAAACGAAAAATCCATTGGGATTTTTCGTTTCGTATTTATATGCGCTATAACACGAGCTCTTAACGGTGAAGGAAAAACAACGTGAGGAAACCCGCAGCTTAGTCAGTTCCACTCGTATTGACGTATTAATCTGAGAGGATGGTTTAGGTGCTGGGCAAGCCTATTCCATCTCAAACAATGTCCCAGGCACTACAGCGTCCCGTGTAGGCAAGTGTAGGCATGGATTGCCTCCTGACGCTGTATAAATAATCTAATATAGATTTAAAGGCCTAAGTTTTTTATCACAATCCTGATCTTGCAATAAGATAATCTTAGTGTATGATGGTACTGTTTTGTGGGATGATTCGCGATGAGTTTACAACATCCAATAATAATATGAATAGGGATAATTATAGCATACAACTAGGCTCTCAAATCATCTGAGTAAATAGGATTGTCTTGTCAGATCGCAAGTTTCAATTAAATCGATATCTATTTCCGTCACAGATACGTGCGTGAGCCACTATCTCAAGATACCGTCCAATCGTAAAAAGCTCAATGTAGGTCACCTTGCCCCAACTTTATGGACATCCTCTCGACTACAATTTATGCCTTTTGTCTGCTCCTCAAAACCCAGTATTGATTATTGCCAGTACGGAAGTCTTTCGAATGACTTTCATTGAAGTTCTAAGAAACATTGCTGAAAATATAAACATTCGTCCTAAACCCATGAGAGGTACACGGTCAATGGCAAAATTTCATGAATATTTGATGCTTTTGTATCATTTGTCTTTGTAATCCGTAGGTTGAACCAACATTTTTGTTTACCTATCTGTTGTAACCAATGTTGTTTTACACTAATATAGCTGTAAGTGTATACGGCTCTCGCGCTAACATAGCCGAGGCCTTAGCTTGCTTCTGTCTACCTTTGCCAAAACAATAGTCCTGCATAATCCCTAACTTATGATAAGACTTATGTTTATGCGACTTGAGCAGAACTTACTATTATCTGTCCAAACCGGGTATTAAAATAAAATCTTCATGGCCCACTAACCCTCTTATTGAATCATATGAGAAAAATAATAACATGAACCCTGCCTTAAAGTAACTACGTTTTCTAGCATTAACATTTTAATGAGTTTGCTTTAATGTGTAAAAAACAGTCATCTTTCTGCGCTTTTATAAACCCGGCTATGTTATTTTCCTAATACATGTTTCTAATGGGCGTTGGGTTTTATGTTAACTTCTGCAAAATTTAGGCATATTCTATATAGGTACTTATTTGGACGTGCCGCTGAGGGGCATCTTCAATTGATTTTGAAAGGCTTGCGGCCGATTTATCGAACGCAAATCATTTTTAAAATTAACGAATCATTGGTCAAATCTGTCAATCGACCAATGAGAACCAAGGAATCCAAGTTTAATCGGTCCGAGAAACCGGCGGTTGATCTGAGAGCCTACCTACCTACCATGCATTCTGATACAGTAGTAATCTCGTTTATTTTTAACAGGTTTTAAAAAAGAGGTTGGATATCCAGGTTTATGTCTGTCTTTCTGTTTCTAAAATAAACGCTATCAAGGATAGGACCGTTATTGCATTAGGCGGCCGTCATCATGCGATGCTAATTGGCCCGAGTACTCATGGAGGCTTCACATACACACTGTGCACTGTGTAGCGTGTACTTAATTGTTTAATTGTTGTGTTTACACGACAGTTAGTACATTTCCAAAATAATAATTGGGAAATTTTTGAAATTATTGCAATACATAATCTATTTCGAATGATAGCTCAGCTGTTGCGATTTGAACTCTGTTTTTATCTTTAGTTTAATTCGAGTGATTGAAATAATGTTATACTTACGAATTTTGAAACCAAGATTTTTCCATAGAGGAGAGTTTCATGAAAACTGGCCACTGGTTTCCTAGTATAGATGGAACAGGTCAACCGGCTCAGCGAGGGACGCCACGTAGCCTTTACGAAATTATCTGCCCCGAGAGACGGCGCCTCGGGCACTGGAAAATATAAAACGAAACATGGCACGCCTATCTAAGCCCAGGCCTATACCTGATGCCGACGGCGACTTTTCTGTCCTGTCCACGTTGAGTTTCATGCGGTTGCAATTATTGGTGTATGTTGTTTAGGTATTTTAAATGAGCACAACGACTTCAGGTTTTTAATGATGTATGATGTATTGACACATATATAATCCACACGTATTGACGTCGTCTTTCCTGTGGGCGGCTGATTAAGCTGAGAGGATGGTTTAGGTGCTGGGCAAGCCTATTCCATCTCAAACAATGTCCCAGGCACTACAGCGTCCCGTTAAGTGTAGGCATAGGTTGCCTCCTAACGCTGTATAAGTCATATAATATAGATGTAAAGGCCTGAGTTATCATCAATGTGATGATTCAAATGAATAAACGCTTTATATTAACCAAGAAAATTAACAAATAGTTAAAAATAGAAAATGAATTAAAAAAACAGTAATGGTAAGATAAGTACAGATGTTTCAATTTTATGATTAGGTCAAGTTAATAATCTGAGATGAGCTAATTGTAAAGTTTTCCATGTACCTCAGCACTTTTAGTTTCATTAACGTAACACGATGTGAACATAGGCACTTATTCAATAGAAAAGATAACCGTGTTTCTAATACATCAACTAAACCATCGAAGACAATCAAAATATATTAGAACAAAATTGAAATCTAAAAGTAAAATATTGTTTGCACGAAATTATTATAATATTAAGTTTAACCTAATTAGTATTAAGTGGAGTTCCCGCCCTGTTTGTTTAATTAAGTTATGCGGTGTCACCAACGAATAACACGTATATTTTCTTCGTTAAAATATCAAAAAATGCGACTCCAGTTTTGCGACATTTCATTTTGATATTATCATCATTCGTACATGCTATGCTTTTAAATCCGAAACAGAAACAAATAGGGTATTAAAATAACAACATCGTAATTTGTAACTGGTCGTATAGCCCTATCAATAAGTATGGTAAACACTAGATTGTATTTAATCACTCAAATATTAATCTTATGGCGCCTTGACTTTGAAAATCAAATTACAATTTAGAGATACCTCGATATATAAGTATATACAGGGTGTAAAAAGACGTCTACCGAAGCCGAAAGGTACAGCATCCCAAAACACAACCAAATCCAAAAGGATTTTCCGAAAAAATAATTATGTCCGGAGAATACCGACCTCGCACAGCTGGCCGAGCGTATGTACTGGGCGCGTTTTTATCCGTAGATTGCTGGATTTTGAGTTTTAATTTTTGTTTTCTTTAATAAATGAAATTATTAGGTAGGTATGGTCTTATTATGTTGTACTAGTAGTAAATAACTAGAATATAAAATAAAATGACGTAGTCAAATTTTTTTCGTGTTTTTTTTTCGCTAAAGATGTTCAGAATTATGGTCTGATTGTAACCCCTCAGTTTTCGGTAGCAGTCTTTTTACACCCTGTATTTATCTATTGTCATAAGCTTAACATTATAACGCCTACACACTAGTGAAACGGCGTACTATGGCCCGATTATATGGGTTAAGTGGTTATTGAGTATCGGTAAAGCCTATAATCTTGGGAAGCATTTTGATCTCGTGTGCTCAGATCACACAACTCTGAAGACTGGCTTACTTATTGAATAAAAATTTATTATGCTTAAAATTCTTCGAGAGCAATCTTCAACATGAATACCGCCTCAAACAGAAATAAAATCACAACTGTTACTTCAAGCCACGATAGTCATTCTATTAAATTGAGTCACTCAAACCAGATCAAAGATGTGTAAGAAATAAGAATCACGCCCAAGAACATATTTGGCACATGCCCACCTTTCATAGAAGTTATCATTGGGAATATTAATATACGTGACAGGTTGAAGCCTATCGTCACGATGTTAATAAGACCGGAAGCAAAAAGAGGGATAGTTGCAATGATCGATTCAATGTCGCTGAACCGATTTTGATAACGTTATTTTTTTATAAAAGTTGACTTGAAAGAGAGTATTTAAATAGAATACGTTCGACTGATTGTCGGGGATATTTAAATAATTAATTTATACTTTTCCCGAGGTCTCAGTTTGAAGCAGACTACGTTCAATTGATTATTGAAGAAGATATAGCCCATTGCTCTGAAATTGTATTAGGTAGGCATTTTATAACTAGGTAACACGCAAACGAAGCCATGGCCGGAAACTAGTCGTTTATAAACACGTTTTACATTTCTAAAAACACAATAAAATTATTCAAAAGATTCTTTACCGTCATGGCCCATAAAAGTTTAACAAATAGTGCTTGAAAAAAGTGCTCTAATTTGTAGTAAAATCGTGTAGTACTACACCGCCACGCGATATTAAAACTATAAAGTGGCGACCGAATCCCAGGCCGCAGTCCCCGGCCCGACCCAACTTTCTTTTGTTTTTCGCTTTCCTTTTATTTAGCACTTTGATTTTTATTACACCTATAAACCTTTATCGAGTGTTTCGAAAACTTTGTTTTTCACCTTTTCGCCTCCTTCATATAACACAGGCTGACTGTTCGTCGATAATTGCTTGTTCTCTAGATCCTAATGAAACCGGAACAAATACGAGAATTTATTCAAATGGAATATGGAAAAGTACTCTACGTTCTTACGAGTGGTATGTGTTTATGGGAGCCCGCGGGGAGTCACATGTTGAACTTCCCAGAGAGTAAGTACACCTAAGCAAGATGTGGGTGAGCATAAAATGACTAAGGTATCGCTCTCAGGAGACATAGACACTCGTAAAAGTGGAAATGGCTGCTCATATGAAAATAATCAAGTGGGATCAATATACGGCGAAGTGAGCATCGATTATATTTTAGAAAACACAGTTATTATAATATTTTTCGGTTTTGTAACGGTATCATTCCAGACGCCTATCAATTTACGTAAGATAAATAAATAAATAAAAAAACATTTATTTCAGGCAACACAGAACAAATTATAGTGATAAAATGCCATTGGCCCATATTTATAGATACCTTACAGACTAACATACATAAAAATATAAAATAATCGAGTCATCGACGCTCCGATGACGCACGTGCGGTGTCGTTTGACAGGCGTCCGATAAACTTTCTGTATATGACACTTTTCGGTCAAAACCCGCTGTCCATATACGTCGAGAGTCGATGCATCGGCACTCTCACCATAAATTAACCAAAGTTCACGTTACGAATAACAATGAGATTTACCAATCACTAGATGTTAAAAAGTGATGAAATGGTGATGTTTCCTTTGAATTTGATAAAGGAAAATGAGTATAGGTACCTGTTTGGGAATACATAACAATATTTAAGTACTTATACCCCTTGAGTAAACCCCAAACTGATACTTGTAACTTATTAAAGCAAATAACATTTCCTTTCAGGCTATTTAGAATTTAATTTCATTGTTCAATAATAAACAAGCAAACTTTGTTCTGAATTCGGACTTTCCTCTTCAACGAACAAAAGATTCGTACTTACAAAGTTACACAAACAGAGCGTGGATATTAATATTAAATTGAATTATTAATTTTGTAGTTGAACCGACGATGGCAGAATTCCTGATGGATAATGCTCTCGCGTTTTCGACAGGACAAATTCATCCATTAATATTCCTTGTTTTATTGTTCAAACCGATAGTGACGTCCTATCTGAATTGTGGTTTTTCACAAACATATTAATTATTATTGACAGCAGCGGTATTAATATAGGATAAGAATATAATTATACAAAGAGCAGAACCAAGTTTAAATTGTATAGACATGTTTACAAATATTGTACATACATACAATACTTACATGTTTATAAATATTTTTTAGTATCGTTCGACTTCTCTTCATGTCAAATAGCTATGGTGTTGAATGTCATTGACCGGCTAAACAAACAGAGCAAGTGGTGATAAACCCCACGTAGCTTCCCACATTCACACTGGGACTGCCTAAATGATGATTATTGTGAATAACTAAATGCTAAGTCGAACGATGGGCGAATGAAAAAGGAGCATTTTATCCTGCTGGTACAGTCAGCGACAGAAGTTCATGAACAATTGGAGATTTTAAAGCTTCATTTTCATCTATTTGTGGGAAAATTGCCAATTTTTTTCACAAATAGTAATGGTGCAAGGCAAAACATCCAATGTAAGCTGAAATCTAAAACCCTACGAACTTCGAAGATATTGAAGATTCAAATACATCAAATGTTCATGAACTACTACAATTAAAGAATGAATGAAGATATCGCTTTGCTAAAACAGCGTGACAAATAGTAATGTTTCCTTTTTCAAAAAGGCACATCATTATAGCAAAGAAAGCTATTATGCTTCGACAATCGACAATAAAACCCCAAATTATTCCAGTTACATTGTTCAAATAAAATTGGTAAATTGTTCAAGTTATGTTAATGCACTAACTAAGCGAATTAAAAAGAGATTGAAGTAAACTAGGTTACTAAACTCCAGTCACTTAATCCGACAAAAAATAATATTTGAAGTAAGTCATATGCCAAAACACCGGGTACAAAAACCTATATAAAAATATAACATAAAAAAAAGATATCACCGTCTACATGAGAAAAGGCAACCCCCCTATTCACACCCCAGTCACACCACCTATTCACCTACAAAGACCACCTCAAAAAGTTTACAAACTCTAGCTTCAGAATGCTAAGCGGGTTTGAAAGTGCTACTGTCATTTGTTCAAAAAACAAAATTGTCTTTTTGATAGTTACAGTGTTCATTCGAAAGTTTTAAGTATTTATTAGGCTCGTTAAATGTAAGCAAAGGACGCCTCAAAGGCGGTGCGTAAATCATAAAGGATCAGAGTTAATAATCAAAGTATAGTAAAGTATATTCATGTTTAAA
The DNA here is from genome assembly GCA_951394285.1 of Epirrhoe tristata. Taxonomy (NCBI): domain Eukaryota; kingdom Metazoa; phylum Arthropoda; class Insecta; order Lepidoptera; family Geometridae; genus Epirrhoe; species Epirrhoe tristata. The sequence continues at coordinate 10,395,673 of OX596142.1, forward strand.
TTAATGCTGTGATATTGAATATTTTAAATGAATTGAATATCTTGAAATTCAGAACAATGCTTTACAAGTTTCCAACACGCCTGAGATATAAAGCCTTATTTTTATGTATGGAGCCCAGTAAGTTTAGGTTGCCTAACCGCTAGAAACAAGCGTCAAGGTCCCGCCTTATTACCAAAACCTTGGCGCTATTTTTATCATTTAATTCACCGTCAAATCGATCAAACAAGATGTTGAACAGGGATGTGTTTGACTGTCAAACACTTTCATGGACGGAAATGGCCAAACACGGAAAAGGGGAACCGGAAATCGGTCACTGGGTCAGTTGGATCGCAGGAGTAAAGGCTGCTAACCGCCAAATCGGAAGGAGTGTGAATCAACCCAATAGAAAACGGTAAAAGATAACAACGAATGATTATATGCGTGATACGTGGGTGCTATCATATATATATTAAACTTAAACCTTTTTTTTAAGTCTGGTAAAATTTTGCCAAATCAGGCCAGAACTGCATTCCCAAAAACCTATATCTTCGTCTTGTCGTATCACCAATTCTTTCAAACCAGTGTGGTGAGAGGATCTGGATTAGCAACCTTACCATTACGTAATGCCCTTTTTGCTAAATGCCTTATAACTTATCATAAGGATTTAAGTTCCTTCGGCATTTCTGGTTACCCCTTTATCAAAGAAACAACAAGCGAGCTTAACCCGTCACCAGTACTCGGTCGATATTTGTTCATTGTTTTGGATAATGCTGAGTAAAAGCCTTTGAGTTTCTTTGTCCGGCTACGGTCAATACAATCCCAAAGTGCGCAATTGAAAGCAAACCGCTCAATCTTGTCCTTAATTAAACGCAGGCTTTTTACAGCGGAGGTTGTCTGAAGCAAACTGCGGAGGACTGAATGTTATACGTCACGTAACCCCCAAAGCCTCCATTAGGCGTTGTTTACCCAGTCGGTGCGCAAATCTTGAGGTCGACTCACGAAAATGCCCCATGAATATGCGATGACACAAACCGTACACAGTTTTTCCATTTAGAAACCATAATGAAAATCTCACGCACGCCGCTTATTTGTTTTTCAATCAGAATGTAGAGTAGTCTCGATTGCAAATGCCGCTGGGAAACAGAAACGTTTCTACTCGATTTTTAGCACTTTGAAAGTAGATAAAATCCAAATGTATTCTATGGATGGATTAAAACATGAATTTATAATTTAGAGCACTAATCGAGGTTAATATAGACAATGGTTTATTCAAAGCCATTCCAATTTCTTTTTATTTCTTTCTACCTAACATTTACTCGTAATAGCTTTTATTTGATTTTTGTATTTATTAGAATAAATACTAATGTTATAAAAACTATACATTTGTTTTTTTAATTCAAAATGTGTGTTAACGTAAAACAGCTATAAACTACTTATTAATGTAAAATTCTCGTTGTTTAGATAAGCTCAACAACTTCAGATCCTAACTGCATTTTCATAAATCCTTTGTAAGTACTGTTGCATGTTTTAATTCAGTTAATTTTAATTTACTGACTAGCACGTGTGGTACGTGCGCGGACAAAAAGCATCGTGTCCGCGGTGGACCATTATAAAAGTATTTTTTGTTTACAAAGCATATTTCCGAATACTCACCGCAGGTCGCAAATATAAATAGGTTCTGAACTTCAAAGAGTTTAATTCGAACGAGCATTGAAGGAAAACTTATGCAAAACTTGTCTTCAACAACAGGGACAGTAGCACGAAAGCTTAAGCCGCCTCTTCTTTGAAAGCATAAATAACAATAACTAAAACACTCTGTAAGCAGAAATTGTACCTACTGCATAATTGATTCGCGGGTTTTCAGTTTCGCACGAAATATTAGGCAGCTTCTCGCATATTAATAAATGTACAGAACTGTGAAAGTAACGAAGCCTTGATTGGAAATTCAGTAGGTACTATTCAAGAAAAGAATTCTAATTTCATCGGTAAATAAATAATGAGCAGGCGGCAAATGAACCGCTGCGAAGGTACGGCGAGAGTTTAAAATTTAGCACTCCCGGTATGTTGCATTAACTTGATTAAAAGTAGGAGCAAATACAATGCATATCGAATTGCAGACTCTTTAATTTCCAATGCGAAGGCAAAATAGAAGCTAATTTTACGGTATTCAATTCGCGAAAGGATTTTTAAAGTTTTTACGGATAATTTTCATCGAACTACTACTTATATTAGTTTTGATATTTGAGCTATTTTAGAATAATTTTTGCGTAACTCTGTTTAGCTATAACATACTCATACCTAGATATTTTATTTATAATTTTATTTAGAACAAGATTTTTTAATAAGAGTCCCTATGATATACCTACATGAATGGAATGCTCAGTCCATTTTCCGACTTTAACGTTACTTTTTCACTAAAATAGAGAAGTAGCTTGGATATGGAGGGTGCCAGGTCAAACGCGCGAGTGCTTACCATGTTTACACATGTACAGGAAGCGTGATTTGTATTTGCCGTCGCCAGTTTTTTCGAGTGCAGCTCAACACCGTCGAACTAACGAACCATTCGCTGTCGGCTCATTCAACCGAATTATTTATCCATTTTGCTTTATCTCATTTTATTCAAATAAACGCGAATATTTTATCGTTTGGGTGAGTTTGAAATATTAATGCTCTTGGTAAAAACCAAAGAGCTCTGCTAAAAACTTTGGACGTAGTCTTTGAACGATTTGTTTTTGGAACTCAAAACTTTGCGAATTAGGTAAGCACCTACAGAAACTTGGCCAGATGAAAAACATTCATGATCATTTAAGTTGAATTTATATGTTATCTTTTTTGGAGTAGCTATTATAGCTATGTGACGAATCCAGTTTATCCCATGATCAGACTTTTTTATTTTACCTTAAAGTTTTTCTTTGAAAGTTCTTTTATAAAAGATTTACGACGTGGAATAGCTTAAGTTCTTAGATACGCATAAACTTGTTTACTGTGCCCGAACACTAATAAAGTCCATGCCAACTTCAGCTGACTAAGTAGGTAATTAAACTTTTCCTTAAGTATTTTGGTCACGTACTCACGTAAAATATTAAAACTAGGTCACAGGTCGAATGCTAAAATGATAAGCTAATTAAGTACAGACAAAGTTCTCACAAAAATATCTAATTCCATTAAAAAAATTATTACAAAAAAATTGTTTTAATCGGTGGTAAAATAATACATAATACGAGTACCTATTTAAATTTTTTGGTAACATGAGAAATAAAGGAACATTCATTACTTACATAAAATTATAGCCAATTAAACTTTAACGAGAAATATCTCAGTATTCCTTATACCACAGTAACAACTAGTTTAGTTAGCCGAGGCACTCTCATTTACAAATCTAGTAGAAAGCGGCACAAGCAAAATAAGCTACAACTGAAACTAATTAATTGAGTCCGTGGTATTTTTTGTTTAGCGAGTCCTGAGAAAATTTGGCCTCGCCAACTCCGTGGCAAAAAAGCAGGTATTTCAAAAGTGCTCGCATCCACACGAGGCATTGTTGTGGCGGAATGCCAAATGAGTTTTGTGATGGAGTCCTCTTCTGAGGGCAGATAGTGAACCCAGTCTCTTAGCTAAACCTCATCTCGGGACTACATTCTTTATAAAGAGTACTCTATTTAATGCGTCGTGCCGTGAACTTTGAGTGTAGGGACTGGTTTAAGGACCCTGACACATCTTGGAATCCTTTGATATGACTGTTACGCAGCGAGTAAATCTCTTGGTTAGTTCTTTCATTAGCATGAACTTACCTTACCTATCTGTTAATTCAAAGGAAACTTTTTTTCTTTTTAAAGGCAGGTATTTGATTTATGTAACTAGCTACTGTGCGCGGCTTCGCCCGCGTGGTACCAAATTTTGAATAGCTTATGTGCTATTCCAGGTATCTATCTACGCCTATTCTGCTATTCCAAGTTTCATCCAAATCGGTTCACTGGTTCAGGCGTGATTGAAACACAAACATACAAACAACCAAACAAACTCACACACTTTCAGCTTTATTATATTAGTGGGATTATGAAACCAGTAGACTGAAAAATTTCCAGGATTTTCGCGCTAACGCCATTAGCCATGTAAAAACTCCCACTGACAGTCGCTGAAGGCGCCATAAAAATTTAGTGAACATAAACTCATTTTCCGAGCAAATTGCACCTTACCTTATCTGTTTTGCAAAAATAAAACTATAAACATACTATGAAAAATGAGGCGATGAGGCGCGGATGCACAACTTTTTTCTCGCTGGTATTGTGTCATAAAACGTAGGGGTAATTCCAGACCGATGCAATTTATATTTTGCAGGCTTCGCCAACCGGTTTCGGTGTCGGTGAATAAGCCTTTACTGCTACACGCTTTGCAAAGTCTGTATTTTGTTTGTTACTTGGCTTTTGCACTCTGAAAACAATTAGCAGTGTTTTGTTTTATGTTTACAGTAAACACTAGAGGTGGCAACTCAATTTGAAATGCTAAATAGGTTTTCGTGTGATACACTTGATTTTATGTGTCGAATAGTTATACTACTCAGAGTACTGTTGTTGTACTGTATCATCTTTTGTCGCGGAGCATATGACGTTTGCGTTATAATCATCCTCTTTCCCACAAAACTAGTCCTCGCCCCTAATTAACATTAATAATAAACTTATTTACTTATTATTTGCTGAAAAAAAGAAGCTTAAAAATAATTATTATCCTGTCATCTTCATAATAATAATTATAGTGCCATGTATTTTCTGTAGTCTAGGATAAGTACTCACCCCAAGGTTTTAGCAACTCCACAGTTGAGGCAGTCCTCACTTACAAACACTCACAAACCTATTCACAATACTAAGACAAAGTCAATTGATCTGGAGTTAGCAAAGTCTTTACGGAAAATAAACGAAGCACTTGAGAGAAGTTGTAGGCCTATTGTTTAACAGTAATTGAGTGCAATCGGCGATGTATCAGTGGTGGGCTATTAGGTGTGTCACGCAAATGTCACGGGTCTCATTATTCACATGATCGCACCGTAAGCACCGTTCCTGGAACAATTTAAAAATTATGTTGTTAGTGTTTGAATAAACAGAGCAAATTGAGCTCTGTAATGTTGTGCAAACTGGATTGAACTAGTTTTCTGAAATTGAGTTTAGTCAGAAATGGATTGGATTTTAACACAAGCTAAAGCTTAGATTTATAAGGATTTGAAAAGTTTGAACTAGTTTTGATCATAAAACTTTACTGTGCACAAAAATTTTCAGGCACAAAACCAAATGATAATTAATATTATTATGAAATATAAATTGTTTAGTTTTTTTTTAAACTATTTCCAAAAATCTTTTATTTTTTTTAGGAGAATTCTAACGAATGAATTTCAATAAAGATTTTCACTAATTTATTTTAGTAGGCATATTAAAACTAAAGGATATGTTACTTATGAATATGAATATGAATACTTATACTCGTACTAGTATAATTAACATATTTTTTTTTATGGAAAATGTTGAACGTCCCTTTATTAAGATGTTGAGCGAAACAGCTAAACGACGCAGCTCGAGACAACCGTTGTTTGGGAACTTGTTTACGAACAGTAACTAGAACAGACTGGAATGGAATGATTACACATCGTATACTGAAAACATTAAACTGTCGCATTTAACCTTACATACATTGGGGATATAGTCGTGAACCTTTTTACCTGTCTAATTTGACCCGTTTTCTTTTACCATTGCTCTAAGGTAACCATGCCCTGATCAGATGTTTGAAGATCATCAGCTCTTTGATAGTTGATGAGGGGATCTGACTAACTTCCTTTTTTCTAATTTTTCTAGAAGTGGCGGGGATTTTTTCGTGGCAGAGTCTACGGGCTTGTTTATAGGAATTGTTTTATTGTAGAGAATATTTCAAAGTTTTTAAAGTAATATATCGGCATGACTAAGCAGTCCACTACTTAGAGCGTAAAGGATAGATCCTAGTTACAAACTTTGAAATTAAAGTTGCTGGACAACATAGTTTAAGTTAAGAGCAAAACCCACATACAACCCGTAGCTTGCAACTTAACAGAGGTTTAGTTGTTTATCTTCATAACTAATCTTTGTAAAAGTTCGATGTTAATTGTAAATTGATCCTACATATTTAGAAATACGTAGGCACATGAAAATAAGGCAAAAGGTAGCTTTTTCACGGTATTGCTCGCCATATTTCAATAAAAATCACCTGGATTTTAAGGTTATATCAAGCAATGAAACTGATCCTTTATGAATAAATGCTTTTTGACTTTGATAAATTCATTCTTCGACCTCATAACAAATAGAGGACTAAAGATAGCTGTGACTTTAGCAGACCTGGCTAAACTTAATTATCCATACTATCCCTACTAATCCATACCAATATTAAAAATGTGAAAGTAACTCTGTCTGTCTGTGTGTTTGTTACGCTTTCACGCCCAAACTGCTGAACAGGTTAAGCTGAAATTTGATATAGTTAAAGGTTGTATCCCAAGGAAGGACATAGGCTACCTTTTATCCCGAAAAAATCCCGAGGGATCGTGGGTCACACCGCGGGAGCGCAGCTAGTTTAATCTACGTCTTAGCTTCTCCAACAAGTAGTAGGCCGTTATTATATTTATAGCTCTAGCAGTAAAGTATTACGTGGATTTGTATTACAAATGGAAATAACCCAAACTTCACAAATAAACTCACAAAGAGTTGTTCTCATTCAGTTATAATGCTATTGCAAAACAAGAACACACAAACTTGTTCACAATAATCTGGGATTGGGAGCGCACACAATTCTACCACGACATCGCAGTTTAGCTGGTTCAAAACATTTCACTAAACATATGATTGAGTTCTGTAAAAACTTGTTCTGAAAATGAAGAAGATTTATCTAACTCATTAGGATGAGGATCAGATGTTTGGGCGAAACCCAACCGGCCTACTTACGATCGCATTCATACCAGATGTTTCTTTTTTCTGATGGGAACATCATCTCCCTTCTTTACTCCCACTTTTATTAGAGGGTTGGCACAACTGTTATCTCTTTCCACTTCGCTCTATCAGCTGTCATCTCAACATTGAATCCATTCTTCCCCATACCATATTTCCTGCAGTCCATCCATCTCTACCGCTCTTCTATACAGGGTCTTTCATATTAAACTACACAAACTGACAGGTCCTCATTTTTGGGTTGTAAATAGACGTTTGACCATATCAATTTAATTCCTAAGCCCATTTAAGTATTCACTTCAAAATTTATAATTTATTGATTTTTTAGAATTGTTGCATAATGATTTTCAAGGAGAACAGACGTGCCACCAATCGCAGCGCAGCTACATCACGAATGGGCTAAGTTATACAAGAAGCAACAATCGATTGAAAGGATAGTCTTTATCGATTTTCTCGGGATTTTCATAACAAAACAAAATAAAATCATTGCATAAATATTTTTTAATTTATTTTAGTATAAAATGAAAGACCCTATATAACACTATAACACTCTTCTCTTCATAACTTGCCTTTGATAGGAACACGAAATTAAAATCCAATTGAATATGAGCTAGCTTTCCTTCATTGCTATCTGCGCTGCCAACTTCCATCCCATTATATTCAGCATTAGCGCACTTCCAAATGAGTTGGACAATAAAAGTGGCAAGCATCCGTCAACTTCTCAAACTTAAAAGGAAAAAGGCCTGAGCCTGTTGTTTTCATTCCTTGTCTTTGATCGGCAACTTTTTACAAAGAGATTTAAGCTATAACAATGTAACAATAGTGCTCGAACAATACGGTTCTACAAAAACAATTTCTGAGGAAAAGTTACGGGGAAAAGTGATTATTCAGGTAGAAGTTCCTAGAATTTCTTCGTTTGTCTATGAAATAAGTGAGCACCAATATCCACTCACCTAATTTATGGCTCAATTAAGGCCTGAGGTTCTTTGTATTAATACTCTGGGGGAAATCTTGAATTTAATAAAAACACGAGACGAAAAATTGCGTCCCAAAGAGCTGGTCATATTATATGGATAATGTGGCCAGCTCTTTTGAACGCAATTTTTATTGGTCGATAACTCGGATACTTAGAATTCTCTGCGGGTGAATGTAGATTTTCCGCTTAAAACAAACTCTCCGCATATCGAATACTCTTTTTATGTAAACGTATATAAGTATACATATTTTTTGTGAACTATTTTTAATCACGCCAACTACATCTTGTTTACTTTCAATACTTATACCTACTATTTATTTAGAATATCTTGTGGGTATAATCGAATGGAATAGTGTCCTTCGATATTAAACTCGTGAGTTCGAATCCTTTTATTATTTTAGTGTGATATGATAACTTAAACTTTAAATCGGCAGCAAAAACTGAACGAAATTATTTGATCGGAAAGTTGGCAACTCACAGCTAGGATATAACCTGATTCGTGTTTTGATCGAAAGTCAAGTCATGGGGCAAGACAGATGTTTGAGAAATTGAAGCACGACTCAGGAGGATATGTTTCGGAGTTTCGCGCAGTAATGGCTGTAGTCAGGACTTGTTGGGGCAGATCTGATATATAATGTTATAATTTTACAGCACAATCGTGTTTCTGTAATAATCTAGAGACTTTAGCCAAACCAATATTCAAATTGTTTTAATTGTTAGCAATATTGTTATGAACGAGAAGAATGCATGTGGCCTACTTTTCCTCTGGTTTTGACTTTGCAAACATTGAATTAATATGTCCAAATACATATTTAGCACATGCCCACATTTTGAAGAACTTCTCACATATAAAATTCGTGGTGATAGCACAGAATAGCGATAGTGACAATAATCGAGAGCTTTCGCGCTACAGATTGCGCGGTCTAGTGCCCAAACTCGTCACTGGTAACCACTAGCTCATACAAAGTTAGTTTTCAGTGCCCCATTGTCTGCCTGAATACAGCTCTGTGTACTATAACTTATTCTGTGGTTTGGCGAAGCACGTGACCGCGAAGTTTAGCTTGCCTCACCCTTATCAATCAGATGGAAACTATGCATTGCTTTCAACGCTAATTCGCAAATAAAGGTTAAATGCAAACTGACCGTATGATCCCCGGTTAAAGGAAGCTATTATAACATAACAAAGTAAATCGCATTGCCCCTGGTAGCAGGTAACAAAGCGTTCTTGTTATTAAGAGCCTAGTGGTGTTGCTACAATGAGATAAAGTATTTACGAGTCTAACAAAATAGAAAATATTTTCAGACAATAAATTAAAAGATGTAGAAGTCTGCACATACGTTTATATATTTTTTATAACAAACAAACCTGTTTGAAGAAAACAATCTCCTTTGTGGAAGCAAACTACAAATAAAACAATTATATATAGGACCCAAAGATTAGTCTGAACAAAATTACTACTTATGTGTTTTTGATCTTCTATAAATTAGGTTATCACCTTGGTCTATTTAGGTAATTTTCTTGAAGCGCTAAACAGTTACATCAATATGAATGATGATAACGATTACTCTTACCTCAACCCTAATTCCTCAGCCCCTAAACCAACTGAGCGGAAGATATCAAATAAACTCACCATTGCACGTTTAAGGCCCTGTTTAGTGCTATTCTGACGGCCAGTGCTGACGTCTATCGTCCGTAAGCTGTCGCCATGAAAACTAGGAGAACGTTCAGAAAAGTCCTACGCACTAACCCTCATACTTACTGTCCGTCGTGATAACAATAATAGAACCTTAACCCCCCTTACACACATGGGGGGTTATTCGCGTTCGTTTTTTCATTCGTTCGATGAATATTCGGATGCTTCTTACTACGAGCTACATTGTATTCAGTCAATAAGATCAACGTTAAAACACCGGTCCTAACCTAGGACCAAATATTCCAAACCGAAAAATTGCCCTTGAAGTCGAAAATTGTATTAAGAAACATCCGAATATTCATCGAACGAACGAGAATAAGAACGCGAATACGGCCCCAGTTCAAATGCTTAAGCTTACAGAAAGAAAACGTTTGCAGTTCGGTAAGTAATTCTTAACACATAGGTGGTGAATGCCAACTAACAATGTTATTTACTCGACGGGTACTTTAACTCTGAGCTATATTTATTATACAGCGAGATTTTTCTTACACTGTTTCTTAGACGTAAGAAGAGGTAAGACCAGAATTGGGAACGGCATGTTGTGATAGTTTTCCTTGGGGGTGAATAAAATTAGTTCTGTCAAAAGGTATAAAAGACGAATGTGTAAGAGACAGCTGGAAAAGGAGCTAAGCGAATATGCTGAAACGAATTTGTTTTTTGGAAAAGCTCTAGATCGAAAGTGACGGCGAGCTGGTATGGAGACTCATTAGTTTGAGTAAGTAAGTAAGTTCGTATGAGTCAGTGGCCAACTCTGATGACGGAGTTTCTGTCATGGCTTAACGACTTAAATAGCCGGGACCAACAATTCAACGTGCCCTCCGAAGCACGGAAACGCTCAGATGCAAATGCCACTGGCGGTCACCCATTTACTTATTGACCGTTTCGAACGTTGCTTAACTTCGACGATCTATCAAAAACTCCTAAGCGAGCACTACCACTAGCGCTTCTATTAGTTATATTATATTAGTATATTACGAGTAGTTTGAGTGAAGAGGTAAAAGGTGTGTTATAGTAATGTCAGCAAGTTAAAATCGACGTTTTTACCTCGAAACGAACAACTATCACATGTAAAGACGTATTATGCCTTTGCTCGACACACCGTCTACCAGTGTCTGGTACAAACAACTTTAAAACATCCAAATACGCTCAGACGTCAAAAGATCCATTGTGTGTAGTGCCCGCAGCGAATTCGTAGCATCAAACAAAAGCTTTATCTAAATATTTGGGCTCGCATAACGTGTTTCGGTTACTTTGGCCCACAACAAACCGACGGGTAAACTAAATCGTAGTTTTCATATAAAACACAGTACTTAACAACAGATATTATTCGTTCAAATATTGTATGTGTTTCTATTTCCGTTGGTGGAACTTTTACGTCAGATTTTTTATTGTAAGTTGTAGGTAATAATACTGTTTTTTTTTTCCACTAAAGCTTATCAGGGTTTTAAACCCAAAAAGGTATTTAGAAGGCTCTGTTTGTATGTATGTTGGTCAAGATATACGAGTAGGTATATTTATTGAACAGATAGGCTGAACTTACGAAATCTTTCATAACAAATAAGAGACGTCTCGAAAGCTCACAACAACATGTATTTAGTCAACTACCCGCCAAAAAGGTATTTAAGTACTTATATTTTATTAGACCGCATTTGCTTGCGTCATTCTATAAATAAACATTATACGTTGAATAAGTGTGCATTCTTATCTTCAACAATTGTCTGGCATCAGCATAAATACATAACCTTAATAACGCCTTGTCAGGAGGTTGGGTGAAAAGGAAGTCTCCTAGTAAGTTCTGATTTGAAGAATGTAGTTTTATTTATGTGATTTGGCTTAGCTTAGCTTAGCTAGTGGGGTGCCATTCAAAGTGCGCCTCGTTAAAGCAGGTAAAGGCACTAGTGATTCCGATAATAACAAATATCTACAGTCAGAAATAGTCACTATGTAAAGCCGATTCCTAAGGAAAACCAAAAGATGTGAAGGTTGTGACGTAACAAGCATAGTTACGTCATCATTCATTGAGTTAGGAAATCAAATTAGCAAAACTTCGGAGGGAAATTGAGTAATCGAATCGTAGATAATATATATTAGTAGATTAATTAGATGCCAGGAATCCTAGAGCGTTAACTTAACTTTCGAACCAAAGGTCGTAATTTTGAATATTGTCAATGGATTTTTGTACTAGAAAATCTCTAAGCGGTGAAGAAAACATCGAATAGGGCAGAACTAAATGTTTTTCATGCATTTATAATAATTGTAACTTTATGTAATATGTTTTTATGAATAAATTGACTAAATTGAAATTGAATTGAATGATATACGATCGACATTTAAATCCGGATCGAAAGCTATCGTACCAAGATCTATGACGTCGGCGAAAGAGCGATTAATCTCAAGTGGAGTTGGGCAGGACACCTGGCTAGACGTGGTGATGGCCGGTGGAGTAAATCTTTGACCGAGTGGTGGCCAAGATCGGACCACCGGAATCGAGGTCGTCCGAGAGCACGTTGGGTCGACGACATAGTGAAGGTCGTAGGGAATGTTTGGACGCGAGAGGCGCAAGATAGAGGAGACTGGCATAAAAGAAGGGAGGCCTATACCCAGCAGTGGGTGTTACCAGGCTGAGATGATGATGATGATGAAGCTATAGATAGATATATTAACCACTCAGCCGAACAGAAACGAAATATGTACTTTTATTTTATTTAATACTTTGTTGTCATTATTATTCGTGAAAGCAATTCAAATTTTATTTGATATATTCAGCAAAACTAAAAGCTTTGTGATAGCAAAATATTTGCGCTTGATCCGGAATCGCAAACAAAGATAATTCGGTTAAAACGCCCGAAAACACGTGCAAGACACTATGTTACCTGTGTTGCGCAAGTTTAGACGTTTTTACTGTGTACTGTGTAGCGCTGCCGTAGAATTAGAGGGAATAAGTGGAATTTCCATTCACTGATCAAACAGAAGCGAAGCGTAAAGATAACTCAAATAAAATATAGCTCTATCACTATAAAATCCCCTGTCAAAAAGAGTTGACTGAACTAGGAGCAAGGAAATCGAACTCCCAGGCAATAAGTACGATTTTTAAACTGCACGTTTACCAAAATGTTGGCGTCAGAATTTCGATTATGATTTGCTCGATTATCGGAGTCTAAAATAATACTTCCATGTTTTGCGATCACCGCTAGCGTACCTAAATATTACTTTCCCGAATTCATACTTACCTACAGCATAGTTGCCTATTGAATAAATCTGTATCTATCTGCCTGCATCAAACTTCTCATATTTGTAGCATTTTGATATTGCGCGTTAAAATATCGCATTTTTCACAACGAAATTATTTTGCTTTAATGAGCTGGTCTCCGTTAAGCTGGAGGCTGTTTATCTAATAATAAAAGTATTTCTGTCCACTAAGTCATTATTTCTTTGTACAAACATGATCAAGAACATTATGGAGCTGTAAGTAGTTGAAAATAAAAAAAATAGTTCCTAAAAAAATCTGTAATAGGCTGCAGAATCTGAACACAGTGCTAAAGGGAAGCAAAATTACGTAGTCGACGGCACAAAGAGCCATAAAATCACAGAACTGCGACCTGAAAATCCTGAAATTTGTCTTTCTGAACTCTGTATAATTTTGAAACGCTCCAAGCCACTTCCACCCACATTATGTGTTCCGTGAATGAAATCCTCCTTGGAAACAGAAATAGGTGAGCATGTCTCCACCCGTTGTCGCACAAATCTTGACAAACTGCCGGCTAGACAAAGAAGCTTCAATATTTTCTTATTTTTATTATGATTATTCTTTGTGTGTGATAACATCTGCTTTTTTCGTGAGGCCCTATGGAAGCAAAAGGCTTGTTTACTCTTTTTTGTACGAAATAACATTTTTTCTCACATAAAATCGTACTTATGAGTAGTAAGTTGTTCTGTAGGCCACAGAGGTCTCATATTCGGTGGGCGAATGCCGGACTCACTTGGTCAAAAGTCAAAAAGCATTTGTTCAGTAGGACCACTAAAAACGTATTTTTCATTAAAATCTACAACTGACTGTTCTGCTCCAGCAGCGATGCAATCGTTTCTTACTACGCCAGGGATAAAATCTCGGTCAGTGTACCTACCTGCTGATTTTTGTACGAAGTGTGGATTGGTCTATTCTACTGTTTGGTACCACGTGCACTGTTTGTAAAAGAACAAAAATTTAAAAATCTCTTACATGTTACTATGTTTCCTTATATGAAGCACACAATGACTAGTATGAAGAAGACTAAAAGCTAATGGCCAGTTTAGAGATCTATGTTATAGATACCAATTTTTATGTAGATACATAAAGCGTAAGGATACCTGGTGTACCTACGTACATGATAACATATTGATAATATACAAGCTAAGCCTGAAAATCTAAGCTTATCTAAACAGTCGGTGACAATGAAAAAGGCTACGGTCGTGGGAGATCGAGTTATAAAGTCGTCAAGCGAGCGGCGACCCGCAACGTTGCATGCTCAATGGACCAGCCAAAGGCGGTTTCAGCTCAGCAGCCGCCTGAATTTTGAACACCTACTCAAACGAGTAACCTCCAATCAAAAGATCTGTTCTCGAACGTCTACTCTACAAACTACATAGGTATAGGTAATCGTTGTTCACTTTTATGGGAACCAGATAACTGATAGAATACATAAGTAGATAGATTTTATAGGTAACGTTATAACAATGCCAAGGCAAGTAGCTAAATTAACAGCAGATATTTCTCTGTTCACTTTTTCTTCTATATGTAAGTAACAAAATAATGAAACATTTCATACAACTGGCTTTGACAGACGCTACCTTTGATTCTGACGGTGATGCCTCGCCAGCAAATAGTAATGGACACATGCCACGCTTGTGTCAGTTTCACACGCTGCTGTAGCACCTATCTATGCAGAAGAGATTGGATAATTTAACGCGGATAAATTTTTAATACTCGTATAGGTCACCCACCAAATTGGCAAAATCAGAGGCGGTAAAGTCAAAGCGAGCATTCGTATTAAATGAGTCAATGCAAGCCAATAATATCGTTGGTCCAATTTGTAAGAACTATTTTTACAAGTTCGATATTCAAAAACAAAGCAGATGTGTTGTGAGAAAACTCCGTCATGGAACTACTCTTGCCCTTAGGTAGCACTATACGATCTTACATCAGGTACTTTCAAAGCCTTTGATCGAAATAGTTTAAGTAGGCTGTGTTATACTTAATATTATAAATAAATAAATAATAAATAAATAATGCTGGACTTTACACACAGCATCATCTAGCCCCAAAGCAAGCTGAGCTTGTGTTATGGGTACTACATGACTGATATACTACTTATATACTTTTTTGTTTGTAAATACATACATATTATACATAGAAACACCCAGACCCGAGACAAATATTTGTAGATCATACAAACATTGGTCCCGCCGCGGGGATCGAACCCGCAACCTTTTGCGTCGCAGGCGGGCCTTCGCCCACTGCGCCACAGAGGTCGTCTTCAAATCAATAATAATCAAATCACCTTGTATTAAATAGAAGACAGGCGTTATGTGTATTATGATAACCTAATAACCTGAAAATGCTGGTTTCATGACAAGACGCAGTTCCCGCGGAAAGTCAAATGGAAAATCGTATCCAATCTTAATGTCTGCCGCGCATGCACATAACGCTTTGTTGCAAAATTTCACACGTGATAATAAATTAACAGCAATCCACGTTTCGCGGCCCGAATTTATCTTATATTCAACGGAAAGTTCAACTTCATAATTTTTGAAACAGTTCGGTTGGTTGGCGCAGTCTCTTTTATATTGCCTTTTTAATGTATCGAGAGTTGGTTCCGAATTCAACCCCGCTTCGTGTATGAATGAACACGATTGTAAGTGCCATAAAATAGTTTTTTCTACAGATTAACAAAAGTGCAACTTGCTCATTGTCGATGAACTTATATTAACCTACACGTAGGTAGTTACCCTTTCATTCTTTGACCAATACCTACCAGCTTTCGGGTCTCTAAGCTTTGCTAAATTGACAAATGAATAAATAATGAGTAAAGTCAATACCTGTCTGTCTATCACTGAGCGATCTCTACTAAGGGGATTTGCATGCGATTATAATTTTACTAGTTTATGACCAAAACTCCATCCTAGAACTAGGTAGTGTTTTCGAGTTTCAAGTTGAACTTTTTACTGACGATCCTTTGATTTGTCATGGTCTTAGTCCGAGATAAGTTTTAACTAGGTACTTAATTCAAATCTTGAGTATTTTTATCGAAATAACTTCAATTTAGGTGCATATTAGTCTTACTTAAACTTTCACGATCACTATTCATAATTACGTATTATTGAAACGAGATTCATCGCGTACAATTACCTTATTTTACTTCCCCTTAGTTTATTAATTTACTTATTCACTTAAATCTATCTGATCAGTTCTATCATCCACAAACTTTATCCGTCTTATTAAATTTGAGTTTAGCGAAGCACTGACTAAAAAATGAAAAATTGGTTGTCTGTAAAGTCGGTTTACTGACGATAGTTGAACGTGACAACGCAAAGGTCGATTGTGCTTCTTTGTCGTTCGTTCCGCGCTCTCGCTTGCACTTCAAGCCTTACATGGAACGCCTCAGAGCGAGGTAACGCCGCATGACGTCATGTTTTTTCGTGCGTGCAGCCGGCTCTATCGAATTATAAGACGTTGTCTCGTCAAAAACTGTCTCTAGAAAAACGATCTTTAAATACTCGTACATAGAACGCATTCTTGTGGTAACATTTTTGTTTTGACATAACAACATGGTGTTCAACTAAGGTTTAACTTTTTTGTAATAAGGCCATATAGGTCGGTACTTTAAGTATTGTTTTTTGTACTTTAAGAATTGTTTAAGAAAAGTTCAGTGATTTTCAATAACGTAACAGATTCAAAAGTTTAAATAAATAAATCCACGAAAAGCTGAACGATAAATCAATAAAAATAAAAACGTCATTCGGAGCGAACAAAACGAAGTCACCTACAAGTTCGTTAAATAAGAATTGCTGAGAAAATGTTAGAACGCAATTTATTGTATTCATTAGTGGTACAAAAGCAACTATATAGCTCAAGTCGTAAAGTTGAGCTGAGCTTGCGCGAGCTATTGACGTGAGTGTATCATTTACATGATATAGTTAAATATATTCAGAAAAGAAAACAACCGTATAACATAAATTTATATTTAGGTTCATTTGAACCGCGTCTTTATTAAGACAGTATATCCATATCCATACTAATATTATAAATGTGAAAGTAACCCTGTCTGTCTGTCTGTTTGTTACGCTTTCACGCCCAAACCGCTGAACAGATTAAGCTGAAATTTGGCATAGTTAAAGGTTAAAGGTTGTATCCCAGGGAAGGACAAAGGCTACTTTTTATCCCGAAAAAAAAACCCGAGGAACCGCGGGTAACACCGCGGGAGCGCAGCTAGTTTACTATAACAAAAAAATACACAAAGCTAAGTCTCCGCAGCCGAAATTGGCCAGGAGCATTATTATTAATACTATAGTAAGTTACCAAAGGTTGCCTACACCTGATCTGAAGCCTTACTGAAGTGGCAACTATGAATAATAGGGATAATGACACAACTCTTGTTTTGGCAGTGTAGATCTACGACAACCCCTCCCTTGCCATAGTGAAAAATCTCCAACTTGCTTATTCTGAGCAATGTCGACCTTCCTTTTTCATACGAAAATGTTTCACAAAAATAGAGGTCAGAATACATTGAACGAACTTTGCAGTATACGAATTATGATAACCAGAAACAGTGTGCCTGCATAATATTCAAATCAGGGTAATATAAATGTAGATAGGTATAGGGTGTTCGTTTCTGTCAGCTGTCAACGTTTCAAACATTGCTGACGCGAATTATTCGGAACGCTTTCCAATTATATTTTAATCCGCTTATCGCCACTTAGCGGAATTAAACAGGATTTGTATTTTTTTGTCTGAAGCGGCAGTTTTGAATTTATCTATTATTTTATCTAAGCCTTTTCCGTCCGACATTAATTTAATTTGTCTGTTACATTGGCATAGAAATACTTGAAATGTGAATCTGTTTATGAATGTTAGATTCTCATATCATGTATTTTCAAAGATTTTATAGTATCGATTTCTAATTGTAGTTTATCCAAAATGGCATATAAACCATAGTAATTATTTGGATTGTCTGACGTGCTACTAGTGTACCAACCACCAGAGTACCTGTAGCTTGCTTGTATTCGTGTTCCAAATGGCAATCCAAGTCTAGTGCACAAAAGCAGTATCAGTGGAGCACCACACGGTTGTACGTAGTAATATAGAGTTACGATGCAAACCAGAACAACTAAAGTGCTAGGATAAACTTCTACATATTGTATGCAAACCAATAGAATATAAAAGTGCAGTCTCATTCGTTGTAGACTTGGAATCCAATTTATATACAAAATAAAAAAAGTGTACTTCATGTAGCAACTAACGATTCTTATCCGTGCATTAGGAAAAAGGTAATCCGTAGCTTTACTTATATTACAAGTATAAGATAATATTATGTAATAATATATTTGTGGGATAGAGAATTAATAGGTAACCTTTATTCCCTAAACTAGCAACTGCTGAAAGGTGATGATACCCAAGGTTCAGTTTCTGAGGTTTAATTGTTGAAATTAAATTAATTGAATGTTCTGTACAATCCAGTGATTTACTTTGTTTTCGTATAAAAATATATCTAAACTCGATGCAACTATGAACATGAAAATGATTTACTAGGTAGTTACAAAAACAATTCTAGTATAAAAAGACCAAAAAAAGCGATCAACAACAATACTGACAAAATAACATCCAAGCAAACCAAAACTTTGATAAGCGCAACGCCAGAACAAACATGAAGTTCCAAAATTGCTCGCATACCAGTTCTGTCATGTAAAAGGTGTCCCGGAAAGTATCCACGTGATCTGTCAGTTTATGCGACACTGATTAGATTAGGAGTGGCGCGGCGCGGGGCGTCCGCTCGGCACGGAGGAGCGAGCTACACTGAAACCCCCCGCCGAATTCATCCCTCACAGGATCCTCACTCCACAGGGTCTCTACACCTGCAACTCGCTTGCAATTGCGAAACTAGTGACTCCAACTGCTCCTTTGCCAAGCGCTTATTAGCATAAAGCAAATTAAGATGCACAGCTTCGAGTCTCGGAATTCGCTGGCAAGCGTATTGGTAAACGTTATGGGCGATTAGTTCGGTGTTTGTTTTCCGAATTAATTGCTTTTGCATGGATTAAAGACGAGTGAAGGTACTCGTAGTACAAATATTTATTCGAAACATTGCTGTAGTTTATTGACGTCTTCTCGGTACTTCTATGAAAATTACATTGATTAAATGGAAAATAATTCCCACTTACAATGTTTTTTTATAATTTCGCTATATTACGTATAGGGAAAGCAACACATAAAATATAGTCCTAATTACACCGCGTGTTTATTTGCGCTCCACACCCAGGGGGCATGGAACGCGCCTCCCACCTTTCTAATAAGGCTTTTACACCACACTTATAAGACAGAATTCCAGCAAATAAAATAATAAAATATATACAATAATTAAAATAAACTGTGTGGCTCGTAAAATCAAAATAAGATGCGGAGACGTGGAAGACCCAGGATGAGATGGCGAGATGAGCTAGACTCTCACCAAAGAACCTGGACTGGTACAGCGTTAAATCGTGAAGAGTGGAAGAAGGGAAGGGAGGCCTTTGTCCTGCAGTGGGACTAGAATGGCTAAATAATATTAATAATAATACATATTTAAACCCTTGTCTTTGCCGTCTCAGTTAATGAAAATAAGAAAATAAAATTGCGATAAAAGTTTTTTTTATCGGATGCGTAAACGTACATAGGATCGTTGCCTCTTACATCCACACTTAATTGTTTCCTCCTATAATCTTGTAATGTAGACAAATATTCTACTCTGTTTTAGTTTGATTCGTTCATCTGCCTATCAATTGATTAAAAGCAAACAAATAGCCTGTAGGACAAACATAAAACGGCAGAGCGCTCCCGCTCGCTCTGAGTAATGTTTCATTGTGAGAAATGCCATAAAAATACTCGTAAAATTTTATAAAGCAACTCAATAAACTGTACTCACAATTTTGTGAGCCTCAATATTATTTGAAGTTCGCTTCAATAAAATAAGAAACCCTTTTAAAGGATTATAATATTTTATTCAGTGTAAATGTTTTAAGTAACTTCTCATTCATAAAAAAAACTCGAGATTTTCGCAAAAAGTTAAAATAGCGCTTTAAATTTTTTTATCTAAATCTCTTATAATTATTTCATCTATTGATTTTTATTTCAAGGTCCTCACAAGAACTTGCAAAGTTTCGAATACTTTAATACTTAGTAGTTTTTCTTTGATAACTATTTATTACCTAAAATGGTAACTGATTCAGTCAAGTTCATAGTCGACAGCAGTGACCCAATTTATTTTCACAACTGACAAGGCAGGAACTAATAAATAATGAGTGCTTAGCATTTACCACAAGTTATCAACGGGGCTCATGTACTCATCGAGCTTACGTATTGAAGGTCTGTGTATAAGCTTGATTTTATATCTAATAATGAATCAAGCCTCTGCTATCTGTCTGTCTTTTCATCTGTAACAAGGCTAAATGTTTTAACCATTAGGTAAGTGCCTAATGTGTATTTAGATACTTAGGTACCTACTTGAAATTTTCACAAATAGTGATGCCGCTCAAAGAGCTAAAAGAGGTATGTCAAATTATATTTCATTGGAAAACTATTTTTGATATTTTTTGGAAGGTTCTAATAAAATCTCTACTTTCTTCAAAAATAATAAATATTTATTTCAGATCGCACACAAAATCCTACCCTACTCTTGGATGTCACTTTATGGCGAGTAGGCATATTACGAATAGCTTAATTCGTATCACTCCTACTTTTTATCTAACTAGCTGCAGCCCACGGTTTCATTCACGGATTTTGTTATCATGTTTTCTGAATGAAGTTCCTTTTCGGATGGTATTGGACGGGGGCTAAACGAAAAAAAGTGTTAGATTTTTGCGTCACGACACATGTTTATATCAAATCTTCAAAGTGCGAAGTGCGCAGTCGCCAAACAGTCCATAGATTGTTACATTGTTAGTACGGAAGAGTGTTTCTAGGATTAGGTAGTACCTACATAATATGACAATAATTTATCTGTCAAATGCCAAATGTCAAAGTTTAAACTTCGTTCCAACCGAGTGTTCCACGATACTCAGGTACTTTTTTTATGAGTAGGTCGTTGTTCTAGTTCATCACTCAAGAATTGAAACAACTTTTAATGAGCTATGAATGACTCACCTGACGTCTGCGTCTGCGAGCGCCGGAAATAAAACGACGACTGAACTTTGATCTACTACGGATTTATGTTCTACGAGTATTTACTTTTAATGCGTCTACTATCTATCTTATCTTATACAATCTAGTCTTCAAATCAACCAAAGCATAATTGGCATAATTTCCATCCTGTGTCAGTCATCGATGCTTTTATCATAATCGAACCATCTGGTCGGTGGTGCCTAGTTCGCTACTCGGTGACTGCTGTTTAGGTACACTCATTTACAAATGCTGCTATTTTTTTTGTTTAGATAAAATATCTACCTTATAAGTGTTTTCAAGAACTAAAGAAGCTTGTAGGAAGCTCGGCAAAAAGGTGAAATATTTTTCAATCGCCAATACCGCACCTAAAACGGAACTATAAAAATGAAATTGTTTTCAAGAAACCTTTACGTGAACTGTTTTATTTATGAAAATTGATACAAAACCTTTTGCACTTGACCCTTGTATTTAAAATCTAGTGGTTCAATAAGTAAGGAAACGTTACAGCAGGTACTTGAGGTCCTCCTTCGTTCGTAAAAGGTCGGAAGCCACGATTAGCCTGCGTTTGAAGTCTTTATAGCCAGTCATTTAGAAAGTAATGTTCCGCTCAAATATAATTTCAAAAAGACGACCTCTGCTAAATTCTGTGGTATCTATAGAAAACTCCATGGAATAAGCTTTTGGTGATTCATAATTATATTACCTAAACTTTGAGCGTTTTTTTTAATTACATTTCGTGTCTTCATCCGTGTAGGCTCTGTCGATTTGGAAAAGGTACTTAATGTACAAAAAGAACCAAAAAGAAACTGACTTCCTTTTAATTATTGTATATTAAGTTACCTATATTTTTATCTCTGTTATACTCTTACTACTTAAGTAAACCTGTCTAGAAATAAGTTGTTGTGCCCTTTTTTACGCATGTTGTGATACAAATGATAATTATAATGGGAACA
This sequence comes from Epirrhoe tristata, assembly GCA_951394285.1. Taxonomy (NCBI): domain Eukaryota; kingdom Metazoa; phylum Arthropoda; class Insecta; order Lepidoptera; family Geometridae; genus Epirrhoe; species Epirrhoe tristata. The sequence continues at coordinate 10,417,617 of OX596142.1, forward strand.
CTAGACCTAAGACATTTTGTTTTAACTCTTGTATGTAAGGTGTAGACCCGTGTTGGGTATCCTTAATAAATTAAAATAAAAAAAAATAATAATAAGAAGAGCCTCAATGTAAGTGAGAAGATATTAAAAGCTTCGAGAAAATCGTAACAAATTCCTTGGTTATCCATGCCAGAACAAAGGTACTTGTTTAAAGTTAGTAACGACATCAGTACGACAAACCACGTTTGATATTTTTATAGGAGCCTACATTATCATGAATGATTGCCAAGCAATTTAAATATGAATGGGGTTCGACGGTTTTATGTCTCGAAGTATGTGAATGTCTGATGAATATTTGTGCTTGTATTTTTATTTATGGCCTACAAGGCCTATTTAGTTTTTTTTTTAATAATTTTGTTTTTAATAATGGAAAGAAACAGGATCACGATTGTATTTTTAAATTACAGAAGACACAAATTATCTTAGATATTATTAGGAATTTTTGAGGCCTTTGCCCAGCAGTGGGACTCTCATGGCTGATAATAATAATAATAATTATTATTATTAGGAATATAATATTAAAATTTGTTAAATATGTCATAGGCCATAGGTCAGAAGGTCCTTATTCAAAGGCCTATTCTACGATTTCGCATTTCAAACCTAATATAAATATACTTAATTCTATATAAAAAAACCATTACCCAAAATACCCCATAATAAAATACTATCAAAACTTTAAAGGTAAACAAAATAGTTTATTTACCATCACATTATTATAACATTTGGAAATGTTGGTACATCAGACAGTTACTAATGGCCCCCGCACTAGGCAAGCCTGTGTCGCGGGAGACCGGGATCAAAATATTTATTTACCAGTAAGTTAAACCACGTGTCAGGACAAATAAATATAAGAAAATTAATTAACAAGACAAGAGTAGTTACACAATATACTAAAAAAGATATTATTATAAAAGAGAAATTACTAGTAGCTTTCGATTAAAAAGTGACTTCTTTTATGTGTGCTGGTGTGTGAGAGTATGTGTATGTGTGTGTGTGTGTGTGTGTGTGTGTGTGTGTGTGTGTGTGTGTGTGTGTGTGTGTGTGTGTGTGTGTGTGTGTGTGTGTGTGTGTATGTGTGTGTGTGTGTGTGTGAATGCAGGAGTTGTCGAACGTGGGGGACGGGAAAAGGGAAGGGGCAATAGATGGGCGAGAAGAGAAATGAAACAGTTCATGAAAGATTTACTATTAGGATTGGATAACGAGAAGGTTTTCTGTTTCATTGTAATCAAGGGTTAAGAGCCACTTTCTGATCTTTTCCTTAACACCGAAGAGTGAGCAAGACAGGTCACATTGTTTACTCGCACAGAGATAGATATATGGAAAGGAGAAATACTTAAATCTTCTGGCAAAAGAAGTTTTCACAGCTGGTATTCTTAACCTGGGACGGCGATGCCCAGCGGGCACGGCAGCAACCAGCTCAGACCCATTGCTTTTGTGGTAGGCAAAAACAACACGCTCGAGGTAGAGCTGCCGTACACTTAAAGTTTTAGTTTCTGAGTGCAGTGCCCGGGTGGGATATCTGAACGGCTTACGACACATGACTTTGAGTACGGATCTTTGTGCTCTTTCAAGTGAAATAAGATGCGTTTTAGCAGCCCCACCCCAGGTTGTTATACAATAACACAGAATCGACTGGCAGAGAGATGTGTAGACCAGCATCAAGGTGTCCCGGTCTGCGCCCACACGGAGTAGTTTCATAACATGAATGAAAAAATAAACCAAAATAAACACTTATAGTCTATATACCTACTATCTATATACCAACTATTAGTGTTGCTCTTATTACAGGTACCAAAATGTCCCTTCATTTACTTTGAACTTGCTAAAGTATGGTAGCACCGAATGGATATTAAAGGCTGTTTTATGACGTAAGCCCCGGGGAGCGATTCCACAAGTTGAAAATTACTTACTTATTATAACAGTCTTAATTAGCAGCCCACCTATTCAAATGAAAGGTTCGTGTTACGTTACGTTCAATTGTATGTTTCAAAATTAGGTTTACAATAAATCATCATCATCATTCCCCTGCCCTTATAAATCTTCATTGCCTGCTAAGTATGATTAATTTATTAAATTATTATTGTATGTATTTGTATTAGGATTAATAAATTATTTGTGTATTATTATTACTTACTTACCTATTATTATCTAAGTAATTATGTTTACGCGATGTTGCTAATCGCAATTAGTACCTAATTTATATTATGCAAACTGCTTTCAATTAAGTCGTTTATGCTTTTTCTCACTTAAATGGTTGCCTGGAAGAGATAGCTTTCAGCGATAAGGCCGCAAGTTGTCTACCTATAAGTTAAGTATCTTTTTTTGTCTTGTATGTCTTTTACGTGTGATCGATTGGCGAAAGCGAAGGTAGAGAAGTCCAATTGTATGAAAGTAATCATTCGATGTTGATTGAATCGAACTGTGAGTATATTATCTATCAATAATCTATTCGTTGACAACAGATCACGTGACATATTTAAAACACAACTCAACCCCATACATTTTTGTAATTTTCTATTATCGCTTTCGCCAATCAATTGTTACATTGTCTATATGCTCAGGCCTACACTCAACGGGACGCTGTAGTGCCTGGGACATTGTTTGAGATGGTTGGTTATCATATCCAGTATCACTTATCACAAATGATAACACTACAATTCACTCAACGTTCTATTCTTTGTTTCTCAATCTGCCATTGAACTTAAACGTGTTTTAATTAAAATATAATGCTTCGTCACAAAAAGGTCGCAGAGCACAGCTACACTAGCCACTCCGAACAGCAGGTGCCCACGCTCGGAAATAACCGGCAAATAAACCAATCACTGGGAAAACTATTTGCGCTGGTCATTCCAACAAGTAGCCATTAACAAATGCTCTATCCGAACCACTGATAGTCGAAGATGGATTAAAGTGGAACTCAAAGTGGAAACAAAACCATTGATGGATCAAAGTGGAACTCATAGTGGAAAAAAACCATTGATGGATCAGAGTGGAACTCAAAGTGGAAACAAAACCATTGATGGATCAGAGTGGAACTCAAAGTGGACACAAAACCATTGATGGATTAAGAAGAAGGATTCGAAGAAAAAGTGGAAAAGTCCCTTAGTGGATTTGATTAGTGGATCTGAGTGGAATAGGGCAGTAGGGGGTAGTGTACTTTCGTGGATTTGAGTCTTGTCGTGCTTAAAAGGTTTTTCGTTTCAGGAATTGTATTTGCGCTGTAACAGTGCTTTGAATGGCGAAGGAAAACATAGTAAAGAACCCCATAATTATGACTTAATCAGCTCCATATTTTTTTTTTTTTTTTTTTTTATATGTACTGACCATGTAGGTCAGTTAAAATCTCTTTGTCGTTGACCGTGATTTGATAGTGAGTAGAGCTGATCAAAGTTTTTGATAAAGTAAAATCTTGAATTTATATCTTAAGTAAAATAACTATAATTGTCTAAAATGTCCATCAAGACTGGGGATACCCTTCAAAATACAATTCTGAAAGCTTAAAATGTTGTAATAGCGCAGATATCTGAGCTAACGGACGCTAACGACTCGTCCACCGAGTTGTTAAGCCGAAGGGGAGGCATGTTCTTAACCATACCACAAAATACAGATACCATACCCACTCAACTCCAAAAGGTGTTAAATTACTAAAATAAATATGACTAAAGATTCTGAAGTACGTGTGTCCTTTGAAGACCTTTTCCCACTGTATTTTTTATTATTCTACTTTGTTTAGTGCATGTTCCTAAAATAACTTTCTAGTGTGGGTGGTAGATAGAGCAACATAAAACTTTCAGTGCCACCTACAAAAATATGTACCTAGTCATTGTAAAAAATCTTCGCATTTTTAAACATTTCTCCGCAGAAAACAAAGCTTCAATACGAATTCCAGTATTATTCTGAAATTCGCAGATTTTCACCATTTCCTGTCTGAGATACCAAGCAAGACCTAGCCTGCTATAAAATAAAAAGAAAAGCCTGTGTTTTTGTATTCAGTAAACCTTTGTTGAAAGTTATAACACCAACAATTTTTGCGGTTTCCCTTAACCCACAGTTCGAGTTTTGGGTCGGCTTGGGAGGAAGCTGAAAGGGTGCGTAACTACACACATTATGATTGTTATAGCAAAAGGTCCACTTTATTGTCGTTATGTTGCGTTACGCGATCATCGTTTAACGCTTGGAGTCCTGTATACCTACCTACATTAACTGTAAGTATTTCGGTTCAGCGAGATTCAACCGTAGGTAATTATTGGCTGGATTCTGATTTATAATAAGTAGTTGCTTATCATAAAATGTATGCAGATAATCATCGTCCCCGTCCCATTTAAGTGGGATAAGGGAGGTGATGTATAATATGTATGTAAGTATTTACAAAGAAAAATTATATAAGTAGTATATCCGTTATCTGGTCCCCATAGAACAAGCTTTACTTTGTTTCGGGCTAGATGACGCTGCGTAAAATGTCCAGCATTTTTTATGATGAAAATGATCAAACCCACACCATGAAATGCACAGATGAAAATGGAACGATGTTTTGCTAAGTTTCGTAAAAAAAATACAATTTAAGAGTTCAAAAATTACTTTCGGGAAAGAAAGCTTTATCTAAAATTCACATTGTAACAAAAAAATGGTGGAACGACATTTTTACAGTATTGGGCGAACGCGGCATTATCAGCCGATCTCCCACAGGACTGTAAATATGGCTGTACGCGATTAGCGGCGCTCCCGGCGAAATGCGCATTACAACAACTCATACAAGCCTATGGCTTTTCCTGTTATTTGCTTTCCATCTGGCCTCAAAATAAACAAATTGCTGCTTGTTTTTGGAACCATACTCAAAGAATACATGTACCTAATACCTCTCTGTATTCTGTGGTAATACCTATACTTACTTGTTTTATAAAATCTTACAATATTTTGAGACGTAATGGGTTCAGAACCCTGCAACGCATTGATTTAATTTTCATTTTTGAAAGTTTAAATGCGCTTGGGCATTTAAACTTTCAACGCGATGGGCTTGCAACCTGTTAGGTATACTACATTTTAAAATACTACTTAAACCTATGTCTATCTTGGATACATCCATAATCGATCATGTTTCCTGTTTTATTTAAAACTATTATTTGTTTGGTAGAAGCCAAAATCAATCTTTGAAAAACTATTTCGTTCACAGCCCTGAGCATTCCCACGAGTAGAGTAGGTATGGTCCAAATGATTTTTTCCGAGTCCTTTGGGGCAACAAGTTGATGAAATATTTGTTCAATCGCGTGTGTAACATAGTTTCATTTATTTCACTTCACCCTAGTCAGTCGACCGAAATAACAACAGTACAGTACGTCGGATGTGAATCAGCAATAAATTTTATCGGATACATAGGCATTTCGCTGGATTACGGCTGAACATTTTAGAATGGATAGTGAATTACACAAAGCTGTCAAAGTAACTATTTATATTATCTAAATCACATATCGTATCCTAATACACTCGTAATACCTACTTACTAATGTTATTTATAAATCTGAAAGTTAATGATTGCCTATGTAGGTACTTTTGTTTCTATTTTATCATGCCCAAACCAGTGGACCTGGTATATGTACTTGAATTAGCGTAAGGGCTCTTATGTATATTTCACTCTTATGTTTTCATTTATCAATGAAATCGCCTAATCTATCTATCAAATGTATAGGTATACAAATCATTTAACCTCAAACAAAATACACGAATTGATTTCACATTATTGAATCTTATATCAAGAAAGTTTAGAACAACGCAGGAAACTTTTGAGGAAAATTCGCAGAATCGAAGAAGGTATGGAAGAGATAGCAGAGTTCTAAAACTTGAGAGAATCCACATAACGCAGCACCTGTTCATAGTTGGTATGATTTGTTAGAACTGTTAGAAGTCACTATTTTCATATTGGAAAGTAAGTTTACGTAACGTTATAACTAAGACACCAAACTAAATATTATTACTGAACCTATAACAACGTAAGAAATAATGTCTCTAAACTTTAACATTTTATATTAGTATATTGTTTTTATATTATTAATGGCGACATTATTAGGATTATTCATCAACTAAAAAAAGCTAGGCCCCAAACCGTGTTTGTTGCCCTGGTTCTTCACGGTATTGGTCGCTAAGGAACAGGAGTAGAATCACCTAGTTTTAAGACGTTTCAAAGTGATCCCAGCGGTCCTACTGAATAAATGATTTTTGACTTTGACTTTGACTATTTAAAAACTTTTTCCAGCTTTGTTTTCCTCTAAATGAAACTTTTGTTGCCAAAAAGGGGCAAGCAGATGATGTCGATGTCGTATAAAGTAAACGTAGATTAAACGAAGTGAAAGTTATAGTTAAGAAAAGCTGTATTATAAGGCTAATAAATAAATAAATAAAATGAAACTTCTGTGCACTACCGTCCTTTTTGTATGCTTCTTAGGTTTATTTTCTATCCAAAGGTTGCCTGGATGAAATCGCTTTCAGCGAAAAGGCCGCCCATTGTACGGGAAGAAGATCCCTTCATTGATCACCCTTTGTACAAAGCACCTCCAGAGCGGGGATAAAAGGCTCTCTGCCACAGTCCTCAGGATGCTGTTGTGCTGGAAAAATGGAACAAAAATTTTGTTCCAGCCTGTCTTTTTTTTCTTCGATACCGTCCGAAAAGGAACTTTGTTCGAAAACTAGAAATTACGTAAGCAAAGCCACGTGACGTGAAGTTAAGTGTTGCTGCTAGTTCTGAAACTGACTTATCCAGCGAAACTATTGTGTACCTACGTCAAAAGCTTTCATCAAATCCAATTAAATTGGTACATTTCAGCTGTACAATTATTCAGTTGTCAAAACACGGAAGCGAGTGAAACCGGAAGCGTCCGGAGAATCGAAAATTAACATCGACGTCGCATCGCCTTCAACGGCCATTAATCATGGCTTGAACGCGACACCTTTTCATCATTCAATCATCCGTGACGTCATAGTGCTATTTGATTATTAACTAGCAACTGGCAGTGCGGCAATTATTCAAACAGGCATAATCTAAAGCTAAGTCCACATAACGTATTTGGCTGTGGAGAAGATCGCGTTGTCCGAATCTGTCGTGACTGAAAGCTTTCTTAAAAACGAATATTCCAGTACCCACCTATAGGTAGGTAGGTACTATAAATCTCTAGAAGTAAGAAAAGCTCCAGAAAAGCTCCTACATAATAAAATATACAATCAACTATCAAAGCAAAACAACACATCACTATCGGCCGGCAAGCGGTTTCACTCATGAGCCTGTAGGTACATTTCCCATGGCCGTTTTTTGTCAACTTTTGTGGCAGAAACGGGCGTCATGAAATTATGCTCTGCGTGTTGGCCAAGTCATCGCCTTTGATCGCTAGTAAGTTGATAAAGCCTAGCACACACTTTCCCAGTATTCCTGTTATTTAGTCGCGAAGCGAGCACACTGCTGCACTCTACTGGAGTGTTGTGTAGGTACAGGTATAAGAGATTCCTGTACACCATGATTCCTCCTGTACTATCATTTGTTAGCCGTTCCATTTTGATAGCTCTGCTCTTCAGATAATTTAAAATTCAATTATGTTTTATCTTTGAACAAAGTTCTGTAGCAAAAACGAGGATTTTTGTAATAATTTATACTATTCGGCCCTATCGGTATGTACAATTAAACATTTCTATAAAAGCTTACCTATACCGAATAAAGCTTAGCAACTTCAGTTGCATGGAACACGTGTGTCGGAACTGCTCAGCAAGTACCTACGCTTAAACGGAGAGCTCTTCAACCTTCTGCATGTTGCATTATGTATCTTCGACTTCCCTCTCATCTGCATGAAACCTCTTCAAAAAGCGGAAAATGAGCACAATTCTTCTAATACTTAGAGTTGCTGTCAGCTTTGTATTAAATGATGATCTATTCCTTTTCGCTTGGCGAAAAACCAAGATTCAAACCGAACATTTCAAGATGAATGTGGCTTAAAATAACTACCCCTAAAATAATCTTGATAGGTATTATGGTAGGGTAAATAACGCAATAAAATCCTGTGTCAATTTTTTTTGTTTTTTCCTAAATTGCAAAGTATACCTAAGTAAGCAACGCAATCATCATGTCTGATCTTCCTTATCCAACTTAAATTTTACGAGGATTCCGTTTGTAATACATTGCAGCCTAAAAGACGGTGAGTGCGATCGTTAAAATTGGACAACTGGGTCACGACTTGCGAACCATATTTTTGTGGCATCAAATTAGAATTAGGTAGGTTGCATTTCATTTATTTTTTCGTGAAAAATGTTGCTCGTTGGAAAACGGGAGGGCTCTCCGAGGGCATTTTTTTATGTTTGTGATTTATTTTAGTTCCCACCTTGGTTCAGAGCTAAATAATGAATAACTTATATTAAAGAATTCTACCAACAAAAATAAATCTTCAATCCAAATAAAATTTGCAACTGGGTAGCTACTACTAGATAAAGATTAAATTGCCATCAGCTTGATCTAAAATAGCATGAGCACATGAGCGTTTAAGGTCACATACAACGTTCTTCGTGGCCTTGTGGCCTTACAATTCTTACAACCTTGCTTTGCATCTTTTACTCAAAAAGGTTGCATACGTTAGTTATCTAGATCATAGAGATTCTGTTTTGTGCTGGCTTTTGTTAGGCGTTTTGCATCGGGTCAAGTGCAGTCTTCGGAGACCGCCTCGGGGATCGAGAAAACAACATAATATTTTGTGAAACGGTCACCGTCATAATGACGTCAGAAAACAGGAAAAAAAGGTATAAGGTCATACTAATACGAGTACTACCTAGACGGTAGAATTTTTGTTCGCAGTCTATGAGTAACTAACCAATTTCCTAAGAGGATTTCTACTGAATATTAGGTACTTAGGAATGAATAAACTTATATAATGGTAAAAATGGTAGAGTTGGTATACCTATTCACCTATACCTATATTTGCAGGTTCATATTCCTACTTGATTATTTGAAGTAAAATGGAGACGTTTTAAATTTTTGCACATGTTCGTGTGCATGAATTTTATGAATTGCATTTATGACCTGACGTCGCTTCTTGCAGATGTTTGCTTTGGAAGCAGATAGGTAATGTTTGTTCTCTTTTTGCTGATGCAATTGCAGGGAGATGTCAGTAGCTCGTATAGTTGGAAAACTGGAAAAGGTATTTAAAATAATTTTAGTTTAGTAAGGACGACCCCGGAAACGTTGACGATTCGATGCCTTCGAGGAAGATGGGTGGAACGTGGCAGAGGGTAGAGGGTAGAGACCGTTGGAAGAGTTTGGGTTAAAAAAAAAAAACTAAGTACCTACTATTTATTCATGTACCTTGCACCCAGCAAAAAAATTTAGTCTATCACCCTACGGTTGAGGTTCATTTGAACGTCATAAAACAACAAGGTTTATTTTACTATTATGACAGTAAGAAAAGTAAATCTTAGCGATAGTTAGATTTCACAGAAACAGTTGTCAAAAGTGGTAGACCATTTTCTTTGAACGTACCTAATGATGGTCAATTTCTATTCACTAGCACACTACCGCAGAATACCTACCTTAAAGCACTTCCAGAATTAAAAGAACGACAAGCACTAATGGATTGTAATAATTGATTTCGTACGATTGCCATTAGAACCAATTAGTCGATAGTGGATTACTGAGGGTGATTGCGTCGCGGAAAGAGGTACGTAAACATGGAGTTCAAATACTGCACGAAGAAGCCGATTGAGTCATTTCTTGCTACAGTGAAGGAAATAACAGTTTTTCAGCCGATATGAAATTTTATTAAAAACATTGAAACCGATTCTAAACTCGAAAATTTCGGTAATAAAATAACAGCCGAATTAAGAACCTTTCCGGACTCCGTTTCTTGAAGTCTATGTACCTATACCTACCTTAAGATTATTTGACGACCTCTGTGGCGCAGTGGGCGAAGGTCCGCCTGCGACGCAGAAGGTTGCGGGTTCGATCCCCGCCGCGGGACAAATGTTTGTATGACCTACAGATATTTGTCCCGGGTCTGGGTGTTTCTATGTATAATATGTATGTATTTACAAACAAAAAGTATAATAATTAAGTAGTTTATCAGTCATTCTAGTACCCATAACACAAGCTCTGCTTACTTTGGGGTTAGATGATGCTGTGTGAAAAAGTCCAGCATTATTTATTTTATTATTTATTTAAGATTAACATTCAATCGCATCACTATGTTTGTCACAGACTATAGAAATTGGATTTGGTTATTATACTAGTCTCACGTACGGTACGGACGAAGTCAAATATTGGGACCAAAATTCAGGCTCCAGCCAGCTTTCTAGACGGAATACACTAGACCTCTTCTTCTTTTACGTTTACGCTGTCTTTCTCTTAGAACCGCGTGCTTCAAAATTATGCGGAGATCATGCAGTTCACTTTTGTAGCTCTTGTCCTCGATCACTATTAAAACGTAGTTGACGGCGCAATCAATGGCCGACAGCCGAGCCACAAATACGAGAAGCACCGGACCGCATTGCGTGTTTCCTTGCAGGCACTTCCAAGTATCTCTATTCCGTGGCATTTCTGTCACATCGAGCATCGATCCGCCCACACCCGTAACCGTAACAACTGCTTAGTAATCTGCAGTGTACTGGGTCTACAGATCATAGGCTCGATAACTAAAATCTTACTCTGCGAGAATTCATAAATCGTGTATATTTTTTACTAGCAAATCGTACTGTTTATAGAATAGAATATAATAGAAAAACGTCATTGTAATTAGTATACTTACTGTAACGTTTGACTGTTATAGAAATAATTAAGTAGGTATCATTAGTCGGAACTATTCTAGCAATACTACGTGTGCCAATTTTGCTCATAGAGTAACTAATAATAAATAAATACAAACAGAACTAGGTATCACACCTCGTTTTCATATCGGTTTCTTGTTGATGTCATGAAAATGTTCAAAATAACAACCAAGTTATCTATAGATCGTCTTTACGACGATCGTTAGATAGTTTGACTGATTCTATTGTATTTTGTAATTTTGTGTAAGTAGGTAAATATTGTAGTAGGTAGCTAAGTTTCTGTAAACTTAGTGTTTAACTAATAAGAATCATAATTATCAGGAGTTAAAACATCGTAGACCTCACTCTTGCCTGTGTAAGTTTGAGGTCAAGAGTCGACCCATTCATCATTGTTTGCGATAGCTACGTTTCGAGGACTACCTAATGAAAATTCCTAAGGCGAATAAGTTGGTGGTCCTGCCTAGATCTGGTTAGGTACTTTATTTCTACTAGGATTTTGAGTCTGGCTGTCTGTGCTCATCTAGCTGATTGTACAAAAATAAATACTTTATTTTAAATATTAAAAACGTTTAATTTTGCTAATTGTACAATACAAGGTGTTATTCGATTTAAAAAAATATGTGAGAGACCGATGGGTCGCGCAGAGACGTTTTATAGGATACGTCCACTAGCGCCATCTCGCGGCAGCTCGTCCAACTTGATCGTGTGGTAGCTGGCGTGAACATCCCGGCGGGCCTTGAGAACACTCAAGATAGTGCTGCTCCAGTGATGAGGGATTCGAACTCTGCTTCGATTGTGTCAGCTCCCTGGTCATCTATCTCGAGCGGACATATTCTGGGAATGCCCTTTTCAAATTTGTACTCTTGAAACTCCATCTCCTCCTGGAAAGATAACCGTGACGCGGCCCAATCTCCACTTGAGAGGAGGGAGACCGTCCTCCTTGATGAGGACCATTGTTCCTGGTTCTATGTCCTCTTTGACCAGCGTTCCAAAATGATTGCCTCAGCTGCTCGACTCGTTTGTAGTGCGATTGAGAGGGCAGCGCCATCGTGACGTAGGTAGTCTCGCTCGGCGGGGCTAGTCAGAGGTCGGCCAATCAGGAAGTGAGCTGGTGTGAGGGGGGTAAAATCGTTCGGATCTGAGGACATAGGATACATAAGGCGGGAATTCAGGACAGCTTCAATTTGTACCAAAACTGTATTGAATTCCTCATTAGTTAAATTAACATTTCCTATAACGCGAGAAATGTGGTGTTTGCAGGATTTCACCCTACATTCCATAACCCACTAAAATGAGGTGTAGGTATAAAGAGGCATAAAACTAAATTCTATTTGACGAAACAATGCGTACCTAATCAAGGATAGAATTTTATTATTATTATTATTTTCTCCTCGCGAAATAAATCTTTTCAACGCTAAAATATAAACTTGATAAGTAAATTAGTAAGTTAAATAATATAGTTCCAAATACAACACTCGGGTCGCAAAACATATAAAAAGCATAAATAACAATTTCAAATATTCCAATCTAAATAAAAGTATAGTAAATAATGCGTACTACACAATAGCTTGGAATAAAATAAAAGTATAGTAAATAATGCGTACTACACAATAGCTTGGAATAAAATAAAAGTATAGTAAATAATGCGTACTACACAATAGCTTGGAATAAAATAAAAGTATAGTAAATAATGCGTACTACACAATTGCTTTGAATGCCTTTTATTGCCTGAAAACTATCACTGTTCACTAATCTACCACCAACAAAATACATTTAAACTTGATACACTACTATTTGATTTTATATTTAAATTCTGAACTAATGAGTGATACTCATTGTTAAACTATTATAACTGCGTGTCTTATAAAAAACGTTTCTACAAGCCATACGAACTGTTGAATGTTTTATTTTTATTTTATTTAATTCAGGTAAAGTTAATTATGCGAACTTTCCTGATGATTGTGTGACGATTTAGGTAAATTTACGATTTAAAATGTGGACCCGTTCCACCACAAAGTTTAACACAATTCACTCAAACTTATACCTACCTACCGCGTGAAACTAAATCACTACCTACGTTATCGAACTGTAAGCACAATGATTTAATTATCTCTTCGTACAATTTCGCACCGACTAACGCATCACAAAGCTCGGCCTCGGAATAATTACTAATCGGTTTGAAAGAGGCTACATGAATTGAACATAACAACTTCACAGTGACGTCACTTGTTATTGCTAGTACGGCATGGCAGTACGCGCAAGCTCCATACGCGCTTTCACTCGCGAAATTATCAGTGAAGATATGCAACTCGAATTTTGAATAATCTGAACTAAGTACGTATCGCAGAACACGAATGCTAGGTAGATACGATATGTATGATACGAATGATTGAATAAACTTATTATAAATAACGCGTATTTTATGAATAATAATTGTCTGTGTAATAATGCGACATCAGACGAATTAAAATCTATTTTCGTAATAGAAACCAACCGGTTAAGCAAACGTAAGATACTTTTTATTGACATAATTAATTACCTAGTTAAATGCGTTAACGTGCCTATATCATCGGTCGCGCACTGTAATGCTAACTACCTAAAATGCAACTTATATTGAGGTACGGTAAAAAAGCAATGCGACATAATATTATTATAGGCTTAGGTAGGTATTTACATAAAATTACGTATAAGTACAAACATTTACATTATTGTGCGATATTTGTTTCGGTAAACAACTGCTCGCAAATGCTTTCTTCGGTAGAAAGACTTTGATTTTTTATTTTTATTTCTTCTTTTTCCCAAAACTGTTTTGTTTCAAACTGATCGTTAAGTTTTGAGTTTTGAATGAAATTACATTGTAGTCGATTAATGCGCGACTTGGTATTTACGATACCTGATAAGACCCACCCTAAAGTGGTATTTTGCAAGTACGGCCCGGTGGATAATCGTATCCTACCTTCGACTAATAGGTCCCAGAAACGATCTGCTCCTATCAGTAGGTCGATTTGCGATGCCGAGTAATACGTAGGATCGGCTAGATCTATATGCGTAGGTAGATCTAACAACTTATGATCAAAGCTTACTGACGGACATGAATTGGTAATGTGATTTAAAACAATACAAATAATGCGTGTACTGTAATCTCCGATTAACGACTTGAGATTGATTTTACAGGTTTTAGTCGACTGCGTGACTGTCTGACCTATTCCCGTGATTTGAACAGTGGACTGTATAACCTTTGCTTTTAATTTGTTGCACAATGACTCGGTCATTATGCAAAGCTGACTACCGCTATCTAGTAAAGCGCGAGCTTTGTGATACACATTTCCGTCACTAGCTACCTCTACTAACGCGGTTGACAACAAAACCGTTTCGAACGGATTAGTGGCGTTACAATCAATGCGTGATTGTTCGACCGTATGTAAAACCGCAGCTGTACTCATATTAGGTGTGGAGTTCGATTGAAGATCCTGCACTACAACCGATAATGACGCGAATGCTCCACCATGAAGTAAGCTGTTGTGTTTCTCGCCGCATTCCCTACACGAACGTAATTTGCAATCAGATAACTCGTGACCTGACCGTAAACAGTTTACGCATAGATTATGCTTTTTTACGAGTTCAATTCTATCCTGAATGGATAAATCGCAAAACGTATTGCAAACGTAAAGCGCGTGGCTAGCTCCGCACATTTCGCAAGTGCGGGTAGGTTTGTGCGTGGTATCGTTTCTCGAAGTAAAACTTTGAACACTATTGAATTGACTAGATTTTTTAGTGGATTCGTGAGAAACTTTACTACTCGTATTGTTACTATTTATGATAGAAGTGTGACGCGCTTTTATCATATCTAGTGTGTCTGCCTTGTCCTTTAGAAAACTAAGTAAATCGTTCAGTGAAATACGTTCACTTGACTGATTACTTTTGTATTGTTCCCAATCTTTTTCTACAGCTGAATCTAATTTTGAAACTACGGTATATATGATGAGAGTATCCCACGATTCTGTGGGTTCTCCCAGAGTCTTCAATGCGCGCAAATTCTTAAGAACAGTATCGACTAATTTCCTAATATGAGAAGAAGACTCTTTCGTAGGTTGCATTGAGAATAGAGATTTCAAATGATTATGCACCAATAATTTCGAATTATCGTACCTATTTGTAAGCAAATCCCAAGCTACCGTGTAGTTTTCCGTCGTGAATTCTACCGATTTGATAACTTGTGCTGCATTACCTTTGAGTGACGATCGCATGTAATGAAATTTCTGAATATCATCGAGCTGTTTTGAATGGTGAATCAAAGAAACGAAAGTATCTCTAAACTCTAACCAGTTATCGTATGATCCGTCGAATGAGGGTAGCGAAATAGTTGGAAGTTTGACCAGCGAGTGAGTATTGCATTTGGAATCGTTACTTTTAGGTGTACGTTCACTACAAGCGTGATCAGAACTATTAGATTGAGCTAGCAAACTGACGACATCAGCCTGAACCCGATAGTATGAATTTTCGAAAGTTTCACGTGATTCTAGTTGTACGGCACTATCACTTTCCGAGACTAATTCTTCGATTGAGTTTTGAATACTATTGCATTCAGTTAGTAATGACTTAGCTACATCACTACGCAATTTAATTTCTGCTAATTGTCTATCCGTCAAACGAGCTCCGACATAGGAATCTATAAATTTTACGAACAAAGTTAGTCTACCCTTGATCGAACCGCGTTTCTTATTTAATTCTCGTAATATATTTTCATTTAAATCTGCGCCTAAATACGGATTAGGAGATTTACTACGAACGGACATGTTTTCAACACTCATTTTAGCAAGCTGTGAAAAAGAGGGTACTCACGATTTCTCCTTGAAACACCACGCGTTCTGGCTTCTTACTGCGAAAGAGAAACAGTTTTAGTACAATTGAAATAGGACAAGGAGATGAAATTGGAACGAATTTGGCCAGACCCTTCTTCGTAGATCCCACGACGACTCGGCGGCGTGGTCCGATGATTCGGCTGCGAAGGTCCAATGTTTGCGATAGCTACGTTTCGAGGACTACCTAATGAAAATTCCTAAGGCGAATAAGTTGGTGGTCCTGCCTAGATCTGGTTAGGTACTTTATTTCTACTAGGATTTTGAGTCTGGCTGTCTGTGCTCATCTAGCTGATTGTACAAAAATAAATACTTTATTTTAAATATTAAAAACGTTTAATTTTGCTAATTGTACAATACAAGGTGTTATTCGATTTAAAAAAATATGTGAGAGACCGATGGGTCGCGCAGAGACGTTTTATAGGATACGTCCACTAGCGCCATCTCGCGGCAGCTCGTCCAACTTGATCGTGTGGTAGCTGGCGTGAACAATCATAAAAAAAACGCTAAGTTTTAAGAAATAAAAACATACGTTTTTTACACCCAGTATTCACTTGTAGCTAATCTGCAATACCCCAGAGTGACTGCTAGGTAATCTGCGAGCCAATTACACACGATACACGACCAAATATTGTTCTCGATACATTTCACAATGAATGAATCGCTCTCTGATAGATTAGGGAGTAACCGTAGCGCTAGTCGTAGATAGACCGGGTTTGTGTGACCGAGTTTGGATCCAGTCAACGCGTACCTAAAGAATTCATTTTAAAAAACAAAACTGCAAACTCCGTAGAATAGGTACTACGGAGTTTGCAGTAGGTTTATAAAAACGGTTATTGGTCCTGGGCAAGCAAATATCCCATTATGTGGGGTTGGAATAAAACTTTAGGTACTCTTCCACTCTGCTCCATCAGCCGTCTCAACATTCACTCCTATGATAGGAGTCCTATCGTCTTAGAACACAGTTCATCCATCTTTTCTGCGGTCTGCATCTTCCGCTACATCCCTCCACATTCCAACCTGACATCCATATCCATACTATAATATTATAAATGTGAAAGTAACTCTGTCTGTCTGTCTGTCTGTTTGTTACGCTTTCACGCCCAAACCGCTGAACAGATTAAGCTGAAATTTGGCATAGTTAAAGGTTGTATCCCAGTGAAGGACATAGGCTACCTTTTATCCCAAAAAAATGAAAAAATCGCTAGGGACCGCGGGTCACACAGCGGGAGCACAGCTAGTTTTTAATATTTAGTACTACTGGTATATTACATACATACTACTATATTTTTAACCGACTTCAAAAAAAGGAGGAGGTTATATGTTCGGCTGTATGTATGTTTTTTTATGTATGTTCACCGATATTTCCGTCAGTTGTGGACCGATTTCCAAAATTATTTTTTTGTTTGAAAGGGTATACTTTATAGTGGTCCCATATAAATTTTATTCCTGAGGGATTAATAGTTTTCCCGTAAACCTAAAACAATCACAGAACTTTAAGAAATTGTGGCCCGATTTCCAAATTTTTTTTTTTGTTACAAAGAGGTATACTCTCAAGGTGGCGCCATATATATTTTTTTCCTGAGGGATTAATACTTTTCCCGTAAAACTAAAACAATCACTGAACTTTAAGAAAATTGTGGACCGATTTCCAAAATTTTTTTTGTTAGAAAGAGGTATACTCTCAAGGTGGCGCCATATATTTTTTTTTCCTGAGGGATTGACAGTTTTACCGTAACATTCAAAAAACCTCATTCTCACTACACAACACACCCTGACTCACAATCTGAGTCAAACATTAAATAGTTTGAAAGGGTATTACACCCGAGGTAGTCCAAAATATTTTCTTTTCCTTATGGATTGATAGTTTTCCCCCTTGCTGAACTCCGGTGTGTCCTTTAGTAGGTCTGCCCATGACTTCTCTTATCCTTTCCTACTTAAGCTACGATAAGCAAAGTCTCAATGTACTCGTAGCTTACTTTATTATTTACACATACACTTTTATTTACACAGTATTTATTTACTTACACTAAAAAGTGAAAAATAAAAATTTTTGAAAAAAAAAATTGAACCGACTTCACAGATCACAAACAGAAGAACCTTCTACACACTAAAAAGAGAAAAATAAGAATATAATTTGAAGTCGGTGCCAAGTGAATACGATTAAGTACCTATCAAAAAAAGAAATCGAGCGATAGCGTACCAGGATACAATTTTGCGACTAAGTTCTTTTGAATTTCTTAGATGTAAATGAATAGTTGGCACCGACTTCAAATTATATTCTTATTTTTCTCTTTTTAGTGTGTAGAAGGTTCTTCTGTTTGTGATCTGTGAAGTCGGTTCAATTTTTTTTTTCAATTTTTTTTATAATTTAATTATTTTTACTTTTACCTAACAGTCATAAAAGCAACGTAGTTGTACAAATGTAAACCAAATATAGTTTGTGCGTTTGTGGTTAGTTAATGTAACCAATCATAGTTGTAAGCTACTAAGCACTCATAATTTTAAATCATTATTGGACAAAATTATTTACATAATTCCATCGAAAATGACCAAATGCAGTTGACGTTCAAATAATTACCGCATTAGTTGCGGTTGTAATGTAATCTAAAATACTAGAGGCTTCGTTGGTTTAGAAATTAAGGTACCTAGGTACTTTAATATACCTAGTAGTGTACTAAGTACTGCAATAGTGCAATAGCTAGCTATTGCAGTGTTATTTAACTCTATAAAAATACGGAATAGGAACCTAAGAAATCAAAATGCATATTAGAACTTAAGTTAAACTTATTTATAATACTTGAATCAATTTCATGCAAAAAGTAGAAGGAACTTAAGATTAAAATGGCTTTAAAAAATAAAAATAAACTCATCAATTCGTGAGCTGCGATTCCACAACATTAGCATTCCATTGAGGCAGGATACAAGCCGCCCCTGTTAGCCTTATTGGTATCCTCGCGCGATGTTTTCCTCCACCACCGTTTCGAGTATATCTGCGCATATCTATAAGTACCTACCTACAGTACCTACGCACAACCAATCTTTAGTTCTCTGAAGTCGTCTCTGAAGGCGTCATGCGCAGAACCCATTTTTGAATTGCCTAAAAGACGAAGACGGCGTTAGTATAGCTGCCTCGCTCACTCGCTTAGCTTGTTGCATCGTCCTATCTCGCCTACTCGTGCAAACCTGCGCAATCGTTTAGTGCACCTAACTTCAGAGAGCTAAAGATCGGTTGTGCGTACTGTACCTACCTTCCTACATTTTCCGAATCGAATAATCCATAACTTTACTGCTGAGATTCGAACCCAACCTTCAGATCAAAAGTTGAGGTTACTTTTTTCTAATTTGAAATACAATTTCGCCAAAATACCAATGTACAAATTAGGGTTTTTCATAAAACGTTATAAGTAAGTATAAACCACGTCAAAAACCGTTTGCATACATTTTTGCCACAAAGAAGCTTTTGCGTATAATCTCATGTTTACAAAACGCGTGTTTTTAGAGTTCTGTAGAACCAAGAACGTTTAATTTCAAAGAATTAACAATTTGTCTTAGTAAATAAATAAATATAGAAAAAGAGCTTTATTTTGCGTCGCACACAAATACTTACACGTTATGAAATCAAAAAAGAGCCAGATAAATATGCAACACAAAAATGATCGCCACTCGGCATTTTTGCAATAGTTAGCTTGATAACTATAGCCTCTTTCCCGAAGGGGTAGGCAGAGACCACGGATCTCCACTTGCTACAATCCCTACTTTCGCCTCATTCACTCTCGTTACATTTTTCATACATGCTCGCCGGCTTCATACATTTTTATGAATATTCAACACTAAGTTCTTCCTTCACATACAATCACATAATACAACCTAATCATGCTGTGATTCCTCTTTCTGCCGTCACAAAATATAAACCAGTAGCTATCAGTGTGTTTTTTACAAATAAAACTTACTTATGTATCTTATCTATCTATCTATCTACAGCTATCATTTCAATCGATGCCCAATTAATAACTGAACCACTTACCTCCATCAAAACCCTTCATTACAGCGTTCTACCTGTGTGAGTAGCATATTGGTAAATTGTACGGAACCCTAGTAAGACACGCACTTGACCTCTATCTGAGTATTGACGACCCGTGACGCAATCTGATGCGATGATGGTCTTTACTCTTAACGATTTGAATATGGAACGTTTCGTTCTTAAGTGAATGGTTTATAACATTCATTCTAGAAACCTAATGCCCCATACTTCCCTTAGCTAATAGGGAGGGAGGTATACTTATCCATACTATCCATACTAATATTATAAATGTGAAAGTAACTCTGTCTGTCTGTCTGTTTGTTACGCTTTCACGCCCAAACCGCTGAACAGATTAAGCTGAAATTTGGCATAGTTAAAGGTTGTGTCCCAGGGAAGGACATAGGCTACCTTTTATCCCGAAAAAATGAAAAAATTCCGAGGGAGCGCAGCTAGTAATATAATAAAAAAAAGTACGTGAGTGTCGTGGAACGAGTGTTCCACGACACTCACGTACTTTTTTTTGGAACGAAGTTTGTACATTTGACATTTTGTGCACCTTGTGCACTACTTTTCGCACTCTGCGCATCTTTTTTTTTCGCATTAGGTATCAACGAAAACATGATTTTTGCTTCTCCTGTAAAGTTGTGTTTTTTTCGTAATTTTTATGTCGTGGCGGTAAAATGAAACGCTTTTGTTTTTCTAGCCTAGCCTCCATCCCATAGGGAAACATACTAGGTACATATACATACCGAAAAGGAACTTCATTCCAATAATATAGGCCAAATCTTCCTCTCACGCGTCACTTCGACAAGACTAAGAATTTTAAGGCAGTACCTACTAGCGTAAGGAATGGAAATACAATTACTACTCTTCTTTTTGCTAATCTCTCTTATCCATTTCCGAAGATATTTGCTTGCAGTGTCCTTTACAGGTATAGGTGGTTAACCCTCTTCAATGTCAGTCCAACGCGTAGGTAAAGATGATGGAATCACTTCATTCAAAGCAAGTTTTTCGATATACCTACTCGTAGCATACTAGGAAGCACTTTCTGACTTTCATTCATAGAATAAGTAGGTAACGTAGAACATCTTCAAACAATCTAAGTCTCATGAATCAACAAATTCAAGACATGCTTCAGCGCATCGCGCTAAGAAGTTCCCTGAAGTAGGTACCTAACTGAATAATGTGTAGTGGTGACTGCGCCCTCTAACGACCCTCCGTGAGGGCTCTCGCCGCGCGTGCACTTTTCAAGTGCAGTGTTTATGCTCCAGTTCCCGCACTCGTGCAGCTTCAGGTACCGAATATCGTTTGTTCGAATTTAAATGGTAAATTTCAAGATTTGTATTCCCAGATAAAATTCTGAAATCTTTTCGACCAGCTAGTTCTTTGTCACAACATTACCTATGTTTTTTCAACAAAAAAGCAATCATTACCTACTTAAAAACTCTTAGGTACCTTCTATGCCTAGACTCTAGACCTAGTTGGAATTTACAGATGTACATTTGTCTACACTATAATAATATTATAAAGAGGAAACATTTGTTTGTTTGTTTGTTTGTTTGAATTGAATAGGCTCCGAAACTACTGGACTGATTTGAAAAATTCTTTCACCATTAGAATCCTACATTATCTGTGATGAACATAGGCTATAAATTATTTTCAAAAAAATTAGAGATCCTTATGAAAATTGCAATAATGTAACCAAAGGTGTAAAAATTTTGAACACAAAATTCTTCATATCGCGTGCGCTGCGAAAACTATTGATGATAGAACAAAAAAATGTTCTACAATATTAAAGAACGTATCAATATCTACAAAAAAAGTCAGCGATAGCATATGTCCAACTATTGTGGTTGTGTCAGAATAACAACTTTTATAATTTAAAAAGTGAATAAAAATGACGACCAAAAGCAGACCACGTTATTCTTATTTTGGTATTTATTCTTATCCAAATAAATTCCTTTGTAGTAAAGGCTGTTTCATTACCCGTCGATTACTTTTTGAATGATTGAAATTGGACATTTTATTCAAAAGTTATCATGAGTTTAAAAATGTAAGATACATCGCGACCACAGAATAAATATCAGTTAGTACGGTAGGACAAGTGTCTGGGATTTTTAACACAGGTAACGGGATATTAACCATGATTAATACCATGGATACTATTGATCATGGCGTATGCAACTGCGCCGAAATATCGGGAAACTCAAAAAACATTAAATCATGGTAAATATCCCATTAACTGTAAAAATGTTGAAAACCATGATAGTTTAAAAAGTGTCTGGAAACTATGGAATGAATGGAAGGGAGTGGAAATATATCAATGAAATATATATGGGAAGTAGGGGAGCATTGGGCAGTAGAGAGGTTTGGACACCTCCGTGTCATGTCGGCCATAAACCATCATGCCTATCGTCAAATCGGAATTTGATCAGTTAGAATTGACCATGTATGGGGGTGGATTGGCATGATGGTGTATGGCCGTCATAACACGGGGATTTGCCGGTGGTGTCCAAACCTGCCTTACTGCCCAATACTCCCTTACCTACCTTAGACCTTACCTACATATTAACCTCTAAACTTTAAAGGATCATACATCCCGCTCCGGGATCGCCATGTTGTTATTAAATTTTTGTTAAATACCTATAATAAACCCGTGCGAAGCCGGGGCGGACAGCTAGTGTTGAAAATAAAGGTGCCGTTCCCAGTTCCCTTTTAAATATTGTAGCTACCGACACAATCTCGTAAGTAGATAAAGGTGGGCGCTACTTTCCAAACAATTTGATCAATACCTTGGATTGGATAGTTCTGTAGCGTAGCGGGCGCCGACCGTAAACATTGCACGCCTACATTGAAACGTCGGCATCGTCTCAGAGGGCTATGTTTTATTGAAAAACTTCGCGAGCCCTGGAACTCCCACTTCCAATACTAACATCGGGAAACTGTTGACACTTGTTTTGTGGAAAATAATCTAAGATCTTCATCGTTTTTCAGCATCAAGAAATAAATGCGTTGTTCGATCTGTCGTCGGTGCTTGAGCGAAGCAGGCCAGCTCAAGGTGGTCTGAGTAAATCGGCCCATTAGGCAGTTAAAAGCTCGTCGCTATCGTCGGCACATAACTCAGACACCCGTCTCCGCGCAGCCCTATAAATTACGCCTTTGTGCGAACGGGGCGTGCCCGCTTAAAATATGTACGACATTGTCTTCCCAGCACTCCCCTCATATCTACTGGCTCCGCCGAAGGTCATATAGCAGTAAATTATCTATTCGTAGAGCCAGCGGAGTGGACTGCGATGTACTTAATCCTGAACTTTTATGTAGGTCGAGTCGCATCCGTGTCACGGAACAGGAAAACTAACTGCAGAATTAGGCAGGTGCCATCATTCGCACTTGTGCACCATTTTTGCTCGAGGTAAATATTTTTTGCAGACTTGCTCGTCTTAAAATTACTAGCATTCCTGGTATGTATGAGTGTAGAAGATAACTTTTTATAGCATTTAACATTTTTAATATCTAGGTGAATTACTACAGAATTAGGTACTTATCGAATATATCAAGAATACCGGAAATGCTAAGGTACTTATATCAAGAATACCGGATACAATATAATGTGAGTGAAGCTACATTTACACAATATCTGGTTAAAGACATTTATTATCTCAAAGAAATTTAACATTTCACTTATTGAGAACTAAAGATAACTTATAAAATATGATTAGTTGTAGGTACTAGCATTCCAAGGTTAACGTGAGTAAACAGTGAAGAAATAATTATTTAAAGTTGTATAAGTGAGGGTAGAAGAGAAATAAGCCTTTTGTTACGAAAGAGTTGACGCAGTAATCAGCACAGGGTCGGATCTAGAACGATATGTTTTTTTAGTTTATTTTTGAACCCATAAAAGCTTGTTGTCTCTTTAATCTCCTGTGGCAGCTGATTATACATACGTGCTCCTTCACAATTCAAGGCACTGCTGCCATAGTTTGTGCGAGGTGTAGGTAAAGCTAAGTCATTACGATTTCGTAGCAGTCTTTTTCCCTTTTCACGGTTCGTTTCAAGTGATATTTGAGTATGTATTGTTTTATTTAAAATTTTTCTAATAAGGATGCACGTATTATAGTTATATAGTTGTTTTATATTAAAGATCCCAGTTTCCTTGTATATTTGTGTGGTCGGTGTAAGAAAATCATAATTAAAGAGGATTTTTATCAGTTTATTTTGAGTTATTTGTAAGTCTTTTAAGTTTGTAGTTGCTGCTGAGCCCCATATCTCTATAAGATATTCCAGGTGAGATTTTATAAGCGAATTATATATTGTAAATCGAACTTTTCGTGGAAGGCATCCTACAAAATTGCGTATTGAGCCTAGTAGGGAGGATAGTTTAGAACGTACTTTTTTTATATGTGGTCTCCACGTTAGACCACTATCTAATATAAGACCAACTCTTCGGTAGTTTCATTGAGTTTAATATTATTAATGTACAGAGAGAGAGGGTCATTTATTTCTTTATTTTTGGCTTTAAATATTAGATATGATGTTTTAGCTGTGTTTATAGTTAGTAGATTACATTGAAACCACTCATTGATAATGTTCAAATCTTCTTGTACTGATTTAAGAAGGTCATTTATTGAGTGTCCGAAATAAAATAAGCAGGTGTCGTCAGCGTATAGTGTGACTTCCCCATTCAAATCTTTGAACAATTATCTAATTGACTGATATTGTTGACATAAATTAAAAATAGAAGAGGCCCGAGAATTGATCCTTGGGGGACCCCACATGACACCGTTTGGGTTGAGCTTAGATATTTACCAATTTTAACAATTTGTTGACGGTTACTTAAATATGATTTAAACATTTCAAAGGCAGTACCAGTTATGTGTATGCTTGAAAGTTTTTTTAGTAGAAGAGAATGACTGACCGTATCAAAGGCTTTCTTTAAATCAATAAATATTCCAAGGCCGATATTCTTAGCATCTATGTTCGTTTTTATTTTATTATTAATTATATATCCTATCTACTAATGGGAGTAAGCGAATATTTTAAAGAGCACATCAAAATCATTTCTCGGCACACTACAATGCCCGACAGAGCGTCGCTGAAAATTTGTTCCACTGTAAAATCCTTTGAAATATTTATCAAGTTCACGCCAAACAAAAATGTGGAATTGTCGAAAGTCCATAACTCGCGGAGTTACGCCTCCGCTCACACACATGGGACATTAGATGTACGAGGTAAGCGATAACTGCTTTTCATGCGATAAATTTTATGAATACCATACTTGACTGGATATTCCATGAAAATTGTGCAGAATCTGTATAGTATGGAATCTTGACATCAGTGAACTAGAGAGCAGACTAGCTACAAGTAGACTACGAGACTAGAAACAGAATGCCACCGGAATCGTAGCCGCTACGCTTTGCTACTAACGCTACGCTGTGTGCTACGCAATGTGCTACGCTACAAAACAGATAGTAAAACTTCAACACATAAATGCGAAGGTTTTTGAGTCTGTATGGTCTGTCTGTATTATTTTTTATACTCACGACGAAACAACAAAAAGTATTTTGAATGGAATTTGGAAAGTAGAACTGTATTAGCACAGGCAATTTTTCCATACTCCCATACCAATACTCTCTGTATTCTGTGCCAATACAGAGTCCTCAATACGAATAGAAGAAATAAATGTAGCTCCATTTCTCATAGAGAACAAAACAATACCTTAGTAATAAATTGAGTATTCACGCGGAGAGCGACAATATAAAAGTTATATAAATAAGTAGGGAGGATTCGGCTGTTCTCATGTCATTACGCCTTAACAAGGCTTTCGGGGTCGTCGAGGCAGTGATCGAAGCTCGGTCAAGCGCGAGAGATAATGCTGCCCTTCCTTCCGTAATAACCGCACTACTAGGGCCGAGCCAATCTATAATCTATATCTAATCCAATTCTACTGTATTATAATTATAATCAAAATAATTTTGAACTCACAGTACAGACCCTTAGACAAATAAGTTTTAGGTAATTGCACTAATTTACCAATAAGTACCTACCTTTTATTTCTATCAATTTAGAATCAATACAATCCAATTAGATTCATCCAATCAATCGTCCAAGTAATTTACGAAAAGAGCCTCTTTGATAGATAGATATACCTATGGTAGAAGGGCATCTCCGAAACGTAGGACCTGCCTACCCACGTGGTTCGAATCTTCGAAATCAAGGGGCTTAGTCATAACTAAGCTCCTTGATTTCGAAGATTCAAAATCTAAATGCCTACTGCACCTTCGGAGATAGCGCAATAGATATTTTTTAAGATTTTTCCATTGCTAACTCGATCATTTCAAACAAGGATAGTTGGCACAACTCTACGTTGGTAACTATTGGACAGTCTATGCGGGATAGATGTTCATTCATTGTGTTGGATTGCTTTATGTACGCGGCTTCGAGGATCATGCCCTCATTATGTTAGATTCTATTTCCTGTCGCATCCGCTATTTTCGGATCTTTCTTGAGACAGTACCTACTAACTTTCGTATTAGGAGAGATAACTAAAAATAAAAAATTGAGGGTCTAAAATGCTTGGGTAACGTTTTATAGTTCATAGAACAAAAAACTTAGGTGTAAGTACATGTCTTTTAATTAGATGAAACTAAATATGGTTTGTTTTATTATAGCGGTAAAGTTTATTTTGGTAAGTAGGACTCGAACTTTTAACTACCTACCATACGGTGTAACATGTCAGTAAAAGTAGGTAGGTACCTACCTACCTACCTAGTTTCATGAAATATTTATCTTACGACGTTCTACGACGCGGCACTTGTACAAGCTACGGCGTAGCAGACATAGCTACAACACATTCTAACCCGTTCACACCAACAAACATTTGTATAATGAAGTAAGTAAGTTCGTATAAGCAAGTATAAGTCAGAGGCCAACTCAGGTGAGTTTTTACATACATACAGATCGTTTCGAACGTTGCTTAACTTCGACGATCTATCAAGAGCGACTAAGCAAGCACGACCACGAGCACTAACAATATCTTGGGACTTGAAACAACTTAGTACCTGTGCTATACAAGCAAACATTTTTGTACATGTACATACTGTATAATGTACATAAATACGTATGTTTAGGTACCTAGCTTGTCAATGGTCCATTTTTAGTCACAGGCAGAGGTAAAACTCTCCAAAAATTCGAAATCTACTTTTATGATAAAAGGTTACTCTACTACAGATTTTCGGTAGCCACTTGAGATAAAATCTCAATATTATTTTAAGACGTTAATGGATGGCCTAGTTAGCAAGAAAGTAGACTATTTATTAAATTAAAGGCCATTTCTTTAATTAATCGCTCACAGGGCCTTCATTTCTAAGCTTAGAACAAATCAAAAGTACTTAATGGATGATTGAATAACTAAGTAATTATATGGTTGGACTTGAATAGCTATTTCATCAGTGCATTGCATTAGCACTACTCGTTACTAGCTACATCGCAACCACGGCGTGTTACGGCAATTAGTCAAGACAAAATTAGACTAATCTGGACTAAGATTTCATAAGCAATCTTACAATTCAATATTTAATCATAGTTCATCCATTTGACTTTGGCCACTGTCCTCCTCCTCGCATTATCCTCATTGCTCTTGGATGGGTGACCGCCAGTGGCATTTTCATCTGAGCGCTTCCGCGCTTCAGAGGGCACATTAAATTGTTTAAGTCATTAAGCCATGACGGAGGCCTTAAGGCGGCCTAAAAACTCCGTCACCACAGTTGGCCGCTGACTCATACTTACTTTTTAGGGATGTGATTTCCTGAACATGAAGCAATCTTATTCTTGACTATGTTGCGGCACCTGTTCCTGTCTTTGGCATCGTGGAGCATATCATGAAGCTTGGTGTTCAACGTAAACTGATTTGGTCCGATCATCTGAGTGGACTACGACCTTCCATTTTGCTTGTAGCCTACAAATTACTCGTGGTTACGTCCCGTCTTTCCTGGCTATGTGACGAAAAATCCCAGTAGGTACTAAGCGCAAGCAGATGGTGGAAAGCATGATTTCAATCTTTACCTCACGTAGAATGGAATTGTTGGTATGGAATGCAGTCCAAGGAATCTGGAGCATATTCCAATTTAATGAAAAAAATCGGACATAAAAATCGCGATGAACAAACCAGTTTTAGGCAGGACCGAATGATTGTTCTTCACAACAAATAGCGCTCTGATGTTCTTTGTCAGTCCAGTTTATATTGAGATTTCAATACATACATGCTCCAAACCGAACTTTTAGATTTATGATAAGGAGTATAAATTGTAGGTATTATTATGTATATGAAAAATTTTTAAGAATTTCTCTACATACCTACAACGAGGCCTTTGAAAGAAAACTTCATAGATATCTTAAACTTAATGTTTATTCCTGGCTAGCGTCAACATTCTCTGTCTGCAGCCCCTTGAGAGAAGCAACAGGGACGTACGACACTAGGGTGAACAGCTTGTTAGCAGAGTCTTCATCATCATTGCGTCTGCGGGAAAGCCTGACGCGTACCCTGAAGGGAACATTTCTGAAAACAACAAGACAAAATGTTATTCCTTCAGCAATTCAATTTGGTTCCTTAGTTTGCTAGATGAGGAAATTGTTGTATAAATCAATAATGCTGGATTTTTCACACAGCATCATCTAGCCCCGAAGTAAGCAGAAGTGTGCAGTCCTGTTATAGAAATACCATTCCGATGACATCATGAAATACCTAAGTTCTAAGTAAAAATCCATTGATTGACAGGTCAACGATTGGAACATATAAGCAAGCATCATCACACTATTCTAACACCGCTCAAATAGAGGGATTTGCTGAAAAATGTTTAATCTTGACCTAGCACATCATACAACATGAGTACTGGAGGTATATATGTTACTAAAATGTTTCTATAAAACAAACACTAAAAACTAAGGAGATAAAATAAATTAATTATTTATATATTTATCCATGATTTAGCATGTACAAATCATTGACTAAATCAACTGGGTCTGGATGGAGCCCAAACTGAATATCACAACCACAATGTTTACAAGCTCATAGATATCTGTGAGAATTAATTTCACATGTGGAATCCAATCACGAAACACTGTGAATATATATACCTACTACATGCCACACAAAACCTAATCAAAACCTTTCAGGCACCATAAACAGCTAACTTTGTAAATACTTACTTAGTTTTTCAAGAAGCATGTAAAATGTTCTTGTTTTTATCTAAATTATGTTAGAATTCCTTAACCAAGTCTAAACCGGCATCATACCTGACTCCCTTTGACCAGAGATATTTGTTTAGGCGGGTGTCCACTCGTACATCAGGAGTTCCCATTTGTTTTTCGGCAAATTTACGGATTTCCTTAATAGCGCGAGGAGCGCGCCTCTTGAATCCTACACCATGAAGACGTTTGTGTAGGTTCACTGTGTATTCACGAGTCACAACTTCATTGATGGCCGATTTGCCTTTCCTCTCGCCTTTTGGTTTAGCCATTATGACCTGAAATAAAAAGGATCCGAACTCAAAATATTGAACTTAACTGATCTCAAAAATTAAACTGAACGCGGTACTAAAACTCAACAATAGTTTTAACTTGTTATTTTGGAGATAAATTCGGATTATTACAAAATTTCACACACCGTAGGAGTTTCGTGCACGAAAAACAACCTAAAAAGAACTGTCAAAATTTAATGTCGCTGTCCTGTCTGTCAGTCATGTCAGACAAATAAAATGTCAAAATGTAACAGGTTTTCGAAGATTGTTTCTACTATAATCGTGAACGAATTCCAATCATTGTAAATAATCACGTAAAGGAAACTTAAACATATAAAAACAGGCAATACATACCTACCCTGAGGTAAGAGAGAGCCAAGAATTACTCTGAGCCAAGAGCACAACATTTAGTTATCGCATGAATGTGGATGTGTAACATTTTGCGGTAAGTAATAATTTTTTGCAGTATTTTTGTTCATTACTATCTCCGAAAATGCGGTATTAATCATCTACTTTACACGATCAGTTTTTAGTAAAAAAGGGTAATTTTTCTTACTCTACTCGTGTACCCTACAGTAATCTACAAAAGTAAGTCATTGTCAATGTCAAAAATAGAAATAACCTCACAGGTAGCCATGGGTAACTCAGTTAAAAATCGTGATCTGTAGGTTTCAGGTATATTTAAATCATGATGTATACCTGAATTACAACTCAACAGCTCCAACAGGGCTAAAATAATATAAAAAATCATCACCTACAATATAAAGTTTAAACGGAATAGTAGCCTTTATCGCCATCTATGATTTAACGTAAGTACTAAGTACAGACAAAAAAAAAAAAAAAAGTACAGAATAAAAGGTTCTATCAACAGTATTGGAGTTTTGGTTTAAAAATTATGTCACTTGATGACACTACGTTGCAATATTCAAATAAATACCTTTACCAATCCACATCTTATAGATAAAGTTTCTTTAGTTTATTATTCCAAAATATTTTTCTAGTTGTAAGGGATGGTGTACGGCATCCCTTATATATTGTTTATGGTTTATATAGTTTTTAGCCCTATCGAGAATGGTAATAATTGCTGTTTTAGTCTGTGATCTCCGACATCTCTCGTCTATGGTTGTATTGACAAAGACAGTTCAAGTCAAGCTTTGGTCTTATTTTAATAAACATTAAATTACATTGGCCAGTTTATAAATTACGTTAACATGAATTATTACTACCATTTAATAAAAAAACTAAACGCTTTGCACTAAGATAAATAAAACGGAAGTTGTATTGCAACTTCCGTTTTATTTATTTCGTTTGCCCGGAAGCTACACACAGCGCCATGCAGCACGATAGATGGACGCGGCAGCAGTCGTAAACTCAAACCTGAGTTTCAATAATAGACCTTATTCCTAGGAGTTAAAATCGAAATTACTAATTGATATTAGTCAGTTCTTCAGTCAAATACGTACGTCGTACTTCAGATCAATCAGTCAAACTCAGCTTTTCGATTAAAGACCTTAACAGTATTGAAATAAAACACAATAAAGGTATCGGAGCTTTTGGACTGATGGAGAAGGATGGATTTGATCTGTTAGGGTCTGTTTACGTCATTTTTTCTAATAAAGACTTTAACGCCATTGAAATAAAACACATTTTAATATTGCATGATCTTGAGTTTCGTTAGACTTTAATGACTTTTTGGTTCTGAGCATCGGAAAGACGTAGACGGATTCGATGTACAGGTACTGTTTACGTTACAGATCGGTTTTTTGAATAAAGACTTTATCTTCATTGGAATAAGAAACAATATATTATTGAATTGTCTAGAGTTTTCTTTTACTTGTACGACTTTTTGGTTCGGAGCATTGATTGACTGAAGGATGGAGAAGGACGGATTTGATGTATATTATCAGTTTGTCACAGCTTCGCTTTTCAAATAGAGACTTTAGCGCTATTGTAATAAACCACATTACAATATTGTCTTGCCTTGGATTGGGACGGAATTGGATCTGTTGAGCCGAAGTATTTTGCCAAGACTTGAAAGACGTATACCGATTTCGGTTGAGCTGCGAGTTATAAGTACATATCCATCCTTCTACCCACGGCTACTCACAGGAGTGTGTGTCAGTTCAAGTCAGTTGGTTGTGTGTGTGTTGTGTTTTGATCTCAGAGGTTTCGATCGCGATTCCCGAATTTGTTTATCTAATTTTCCAAATAAAATAACTCCAAGTGTGTGCACAAAGAAAAAGCCACTGACTCCAGCACTGAGCTGACAATGTCCGAGGTCTACAAGTAAGAAATTCATCAAGTCGATAATTTTCATTGATTCAAAACAAACAAATATAACCCCACTTTTTGAATTTCAGACTTATTCATCCCCTAAAATACTTCGACGATTACATATCAAAAAGTATTCGACCCGATGGGAGAGAGTATCATGAGCAACGCAGCATCAAATTGAATGTAGACTCCATAAACACAGCTGAATCTTCTGCGATAGTCAAATGCGGAAACACCGCTGTAATATGCGGCATAAAATTGGTAAGAAAGTCCCTAGTAAACTGCAGGTAGAGAAAACTATTTACTCAGCATTACATTATTTTTCACAGGAACTAGCCAAACCAAAAGCAGAAGAACCAGAAAACGGATTTTTAGTGACCAATGTAGAACTACCTCCACTATGTTCATCTAAAATCAGGCCTGGTCCTCCATCAGATACAGCTCAAATCACCAGTACCATAGTGTCTGATATCATAAATAACTCTCAGTTTGTCAACCTGAAAGATTTGTGTATAGCTCGGGACAAACTAGCTTGGGTAGTGTACTGTGATCTAATCTGTATCAATAATGATGGCAGCCTGGTTGATGCCTGCATCATTGCTCTGCTGGCGAGTTTGAAAACATGTATGTATCTTGTATAATGTTGCAGTCAAATGATGACCTGATGTCGCTCTGCCCCTCGACAGCTGATGTGTGCACAATGCCTTTGCTATCATGCTTAGCTTTTTGTTTTTTTTTTTATATAATATATTTAATTAAAGCAATTGGTAGGTACCAACTAAGTTGGCTAAGAAATTAGCCTAAGTTTAGATCTAAGATGGATCACCTAAAAGAAAGCTAGGCCCCAAACCATGTTTGTTGCCCTGGTTCTTCACGGTATTCGGTCATCTTCATGACCGAATACCATCTTCATGACGAACAGGAGTAAAATCACCTAGTTTTAAGGCGTTTCAAAGTGATCCCAGCGGTCCTACTGAATAACGCCTTATGACTTTGACTGACTTTAAACACCGGTGTTCACAAACATTACTATGACGTTTTACAGTGCGCTCGGACACACAAGGTCCCAAATTGAGTAGGTTTTTGAAAAATCGACTCGAATCTACTACTCTACTCTACTAAGTCCCAAAAACCGTTTTTGGGACCCTGTGCGTCCGCGCTCACTGTGAAACCTAGTAATGTTTGTGAAATCCGGTGTAAATGTAATTGTCAAGTAGCTGACAATCTCATGATAGGATTCCATGATTCAATCCTAGTGTGAGGTCAGGACTATGCATGTGACTGTTCAGTGTGTTTTACATATAATATTTCATTGTTCTAGTGTCATTGCCATCAGTAAGCTATGACGCAGAAACAGAAGAAATCAAGGTAGATCCCAATGAAAAGACACAGTTAAAAGTTCAAGGGCTGCCTATAACTACCAGTTTTGCTGTGCATCAAATCAATGACAGGTATAGTTTTTTTCTCATCCATCTTTCTTTTTTTTTTTTAAATCTCCTTTGAATCTTGCCATCTGTCTCTCTGGGCATTTAGCTAGAGTTTTATCCTGCTTCCGTTCGTGAAGGGCGTGAGTGGAAAGAGCCCAGTGGCCATTCCACATAATAATATACCCATTGAGGGTTAGATAAGGTCTTCAGGGGCTCTCCTCTTCAGTCTTTTGATTCTTGTAGACCTTGTCATGAGATTAGCAGCGAGATCGTTTGGATGCAGCTCCATGCGTCTCATCCATCTTTCTGTAGTATATGGTAGGAGATAATTTCAGTCAAGTACTGTTGAAATTATTTTTATTTCGTTTTGTGGTAAAGGTAATTTGTTTTATATTTCAGCAATGTAATATTGACTGATCCATCAGCTTATGAAGAAGACATGTGCGGAGGTATTGGGTCAAATCTGATAGTGTGCTGTAACAAGGGGTTTCTTTGCGGATCTCAGAAGTTTGGAGGCAGCAACTTGTCCATAGAAGCCCAGGAGAAAGCTATGAAAATAGCCAAAGACAGAGCAAGTGTCATAGAGGAGGCAATCAATGTCTGTCTAAAAAACTATGAAAAAGAAAACCTAAAAGGAAAAAATAAATGATGTGCCCAATTTTGTTTTCTTTTCCTTGACACATTTCACCTGCATTAAGATGAAATTATGTAGGTATGCATAACTGAGTAACTGAGAGCCATGTTTAGTTATTAAAATAGTAATTAAAATAACTTCAGTAGGTAGGGGTTCATTTGCATTCAACATGAACAAACGACTAGTTTTCTTTGTACAATTAAAAACGCACCAAAGGTGCGGACTGCGGCGGGCATTCTAGTACAAATCAAACGAGAGTACGAGGCATAAAAAAAAAAAAAAAAAAAAAAAATAATCCTGGACTTTTTCACACAGCATCATCTAGCCCCAAACTAAGCAAAGCTTGTACTATGGGAACCAGATAACTGATTATACTACTTATATAATTTTTGTTTGTAAATATATAAATATTATACATAGAAACACCCAGACCCGAGACAAATATCTGTAGGTCATACAAACATTTGTCCCACGGCGGGGATCGAACCCGCAACCTGCTGCGTCGCAGGCGGACCTTCGCCCAATGCGCCACAGAGGTCGGCATGCCTTTTAAGTTTTGTCGTTTATAGAAAAAAACACAACTAGAACTTTATAGTACTTTTTATTGGGAATGCGTTGGTGTACTAACGCCTTAAACAATTAGCATTAACGCCGTTAGTACACCGACGCATTCGCATGCGACAAGGACGCACCTATGTCATTAGCTATGTGCTAGAGTAAGATGTGGGTTAGCATCGCTTCGCATTCGCATGCGTCGGTGTACTAACGGTGTGAGAGTGTAATAATAGCCCCCCTGTCCAGTCCATAACGGTAAATTAGTAACCTACTCTGAGGGGTAAATTAATTATTAATTAAGTGCAGCATAGAACAATATATTGTTATCTGTGGGAAAATGACAGCTGAAAAATATTTTGTAATTTTGTATGGGAATTGGCAACACTATTCAAAATGTCACCACGTCTCAAAATATCGAGCAGTGTTGTTGAGGTAATTTTCATTATTTTTCAGTGTTTTTACATACTTTTACATAATCTCTTTAGCACCAAAAAGTTAGGAAACTTGTTCTATGTCTGTAAATTCAATTTGGCGTTTCATAAACCTGTTATTTAATTAATTTTAACCTCATACGTCATCTCGAAACTTGGTCAATTATTATTTTTCAATTATAAATATCGAGTACTGCTTTCATGCTCATTAATATCTATTTCTTCATTTTCAGAGGCTCTCTAACTTAGAGACTAACGAAAGTACAGGATGTCTTTACGGAGTTATGTACGATGGAACTTTGCTGGTAGTCGGGCTGAGTATAGAATTATTTGAAAATGAAAAACATTCATATAACCAGCTACTGCTCAACTTTCCTGCCGAAATAGAACTGTGTGGTGTCGTAAAGTTCCAAGATGAACTATCTACAGGAACTTTGGTGAAAGAAATACTACAGGTAAACTGAGAATATTAAAATTAGTACATGTCAGTTATCTCCTAAGAGCTTTGCATGACTTTTATTGTCATTACAGTACATGAAGCAACTGGATTATCTAAATTAGGCATGAATAAAACTTATTGCAATTGAGTAAAAATTTTTAGGCATATAACGGGGGAGAGTAAGAATTGGCAGATAGATTCACTTGTTGCTGTAGGCCAGTGTTTATCGTACTCCTTCAAAGCCTACTGCCAATCTTTTTAAATGGGTTGCCTATGTTATTACAAAATAATAAAAAAAATTATGAAGAGGAATTGTAATTATCAATAGGTACATTATTTCAGGATGTAGACATTACAGACAACCCATTGGTCATAATAATGAATGAAAGCAAAGAACTAAAGGCTTTCTTCTTAGTTCACGATAAGTTCGAGGAGACAAAGTATGACATTCTGAGCACAGAGGAACTATGGAAGCAGTTCCTTCATGTGCGCCTCAATACTGTGCTGCCGTTGACATGTGAGGCTACTATCACCGGTGTCAAAAATATGATGCAGAATAAGAGGAAAAAGGTAGCTATTGATTATTATTATATATACTCCAAAATGTAGACTATTTTATAGTTTTAACTAGTAACTTCAAAAAGGCTATGGGGTATAAATGTACAGTACGCACGACCGATCTTTAGCTCTCTGAAGTTAGGTGCACTAAATGATTGCGCAGGTTTGCGCGAGTAAGCGAGATATGACGATGCAACAAGCTAAGTAAGGGAGCGAGGCAGCTATACTAACGCGGTTTTCGTCTATTAGGCGTCATCAAAAATGGGTTCTGCGCAGCTACTTCAGAGAGCTAAAGATTGGTTGTGCGTACTGTACCAACTTTGATAGCCATATTTTTCCTATCTATGAAGTAAAAATAATTATTCAAGCATTTGCCAAATATTTGTTTATTTATTTACTGCCACTTGGGAATACAGACAGATCCTGTTTTTTTTTATTTGTAATTATACATTTTGAAATGAATCTTGACCTCTTTTTTTTTTATCTATTTTAATTTAGGGACCTTGATTGATTATCCTATTAATCTTATTTGTAGAACATACTTTAGCTGTATACAAACCTATCTTTATTTTTTCTTTTAGATAGCTTCAGGTCAAGTTGCATTCCACATAGACAACACATCAGTGTACCTATTTGGTGTAGACTCTGATGTGGGTCTAACAGGAACTAGTGTGGAGGCTACTGTAGGAGAGCTTATAGATTCAATGAGCCCCGAGCAGCCTAAGAAGAAGAAATATAATACTAATGTTGTAGTAAGTTGTTTTGTCATAACTTTCTTGATTAAAGTTCATATTCGACGACCTCTGTAGCGCAGTGGGCGAAGGCCCGCCTGCGACGCAAAAGGTTGCGGGTTCGATCCCCGCGGCGGGACCAAAGTTTGTATGATCTACAAATATTTGTCACGGGTCTGGGTGTTTCTATGTATAATGTATGTATTTACAAACAAAAAGTATATAAGTAGTATATCAGTCATGTAGTACCCAAAACACAAGCTCTGCTTACTTTGGGGCTAGATGATGCTGTGTGAAAAAGTCCAGCATTCCATATTTATATTAAAATGAGGTGAATTATGCAATCAATTCCACTAACAAAACTAAAGTTATAATAAAACATAGCAACCTCTTTGAAGTGCACATAAAACCTCTTTCACCACATACACAGATTCAAAAGCACCAGGGACTTTGGCAAGAAGAAGAATAATTTTTGGAGTATGTTAATATAACTTTTAGGTAGAGGGTATGTATTTTCAAGAATGTCAATTAAAACTAATGTCTGTATTGTTTCAGGATATTTTACCTGTAAATTTTATAATGAAAGCTACAAAAGATCTCCTGTCTGATAAACTAGTAAGAACAGCTGTTAAAATGATGACTACACAAAGAAAACGTAAGTTCTCAAATAGAAGACTATTGCAGTTCCTCGAGAATTCACTTTTCTGGGATAATATTAACTGTTGGTCAAAATTACCTTTTATCCTTGACTTTATATTAACTATTGGTCAAAATTTACTTTTGACTTGACTTATTTATCAGTAAGCGTCAGCGAGTAAACTGTGAAGAGCTTAAAATCACTTGGATGAACCAATTCTTAACACCGGCCATCTGCTAATACATAGTCTCTCAAAGTTTATGACACTAGCGTGAAACGGACACTGGCAGAATTGTGACAAACAAGTCGCAGAAGCCAATAATAAGAAGTGAAGTGAAGTGAAGTGAAGTGACTTATTTATCATGTATAACATTTATTTCAGCATCATTTTGTATAAATATGCCGTTGAGGATAGACACTCTTGCAATGATCCATCGCAGCACCAAGCTGACAGATCTATACACAGTGTTGGTGGAAGCTGCCTGTCGGTCGCTGAGACTACTCGAGAGTGTGCTTTTAGAACAATTAGGTATGGAATTTTATTTAAGGTTTACAATGCATCAATTTCATAGGGTTTCGCGATCTCAGTTTCAGCAAAAGTTAGAATAGAAAAACATTTATTTTCAACCGACTTCAAAAAAGGAGGAGGTTCTCAATTCGTCTGTATGTTTTTTTTTTTTATTTTTGTATCTTGTTACGCGATTGCTCCGCCATTTGTTGACCGATTTGCAAAATTCTTTTCATGTTTGAAAGGGTATACTCCAGAAGTGGTCCCATATAAATTTTATTCCTGAGGGATTGATAGTTTCCCCGTAAAACTCTTAAACACCTTCCCTCCTAGCCATGTCACAAATAGAAATCGAATCGACAGCTTGACGCCCTGAGTCACACCGCGTTTCGAGTCAAACATTGAAGTCGGTTTTCTTTTTAGTATAAAAACGTAATTTTGTGTTTCATAAAGCATAAAATACAATTAGGAACTATACTAACACTTAATACTATACACAAAAATGGACACCGCTCAGCGTGTGCTGCAGCAACTTAGAGGTGCTGCAGCGCTGGTATTCGCTGGTATTTTATCTAGTAGAATAAGTTACTGACAAAATGTTGCTAGCTTCGCACACATGCAACCAATAAAACAGGCCATACACACAAAGTATTAGGGGCCCTATCCCTAATACTTAGGAGTATGAAACTTCTATTTTTTTTTATGATGAATGGGTATGTATGGCCTGTTTTATTGGTTGCATGTGTGCGAAGCTAGCAACATTTTGACGATCTACACTATTCTAAGTTTCATCATACAAACATCCAAACATACTTGCCCACTTTCAACTTACTTCAATTTTATCTAGTAGAATAATTTTTTTTATCCTTGCACAAATTACAAATATCTGAGAGAATCTTGGGGATTCATTCGGATCATGATATCATGTTTGTTTGTTTACAACAGGTCAAGAAGGCATAGGCGACGGCGCCGGGCTTCGCCTGCCGGAGTCGTTCCACTACCTACCTCGCGAGTTGGGACACTTCCTCACAAGAGTGCTGCCCAAAGCTATACCTGATGAGAGCATGGGTAAGGATTCTATTTGTCACTACTAAAAAAATGTTACTTATAAAATTTTTGAATAATACATTTTGTATGTTATGCGATTGAGACCAACCAGTTTTTTTTTCCGACAATAATGTCATTTTCTTGACTAAATGTATTTTTTTCTCTAAATTGACCCTGTGTAGTTTCATTTTAGACTTTGACCAATGGCAACAGTATTTCCCGGGAATCCCAGTTTTAGATCAGGCGGGCAGGACTATGTAACTGAAAACTAAAATCTGCCTCTTGTTCTATCAGGACTATGACTGAAAACTAAAATCTGCCTGTTGTTCTATCAGGACTATGACTGAAAACTAAAATCTGCCTCTTGTTCTATCAGGGCTATGACTGAAAACTAAAATCTGCCTGTTGTTCTATCAGGACTATGACTGAAAACTAAAATCTGCCTGTTGTTCTATCAGGGCTATGACTGAGAACTAAAATCTGCCTGTTGTTCTATCAGGGCTATGACTGAGAACTAAAATCTGCCTGTTGTTCTATCAGGGCTATGACTGAGAACTAAAATCTGCCTGTTGTTATATCAGGGCTATGACTGAGAACTAAAATCTGCCTGTTGTTCTATCAGGACTATGACTAAGAACTAAAATCTGCCTGTTGTCCTATCAGGGCTATGACTGAGAACTAAAATCTGCCTGTTGTTATATCAGGGCTATGACTGAGAACTAAAATCTGCCTGTTGTTCTATCAGGACTATGACTTAGAACTAAAATCTTCCTTTTCTCCATTTTAGACAAAGAAAGGAGAGTTCTCCACGAACAACTAGCCTTACCGCTCACGCGGCCGATATTTCGTCGCGGTAACGCGCACATACAAGACGTCGGCGGAAGGCTTGTTAACCCTCACGAAGCGATCCCAGCTCAGCCGAGCAAGGCGGATGTGACCGTGGCTTTCGTTCGCGGGAGATATACGTATCATCATTATATGCAGGATAATTTCAATGATGACGGCTGGGGGTGTGCTTATCGCTCGATGCAGACGATATTCTCGTGGTTTAGGTAAGTTTTTTTTTAATTAGGTAGAACTTAGAAGTGTCCAATGTAAATGTCTCTTTGGGCTTTCTGAATATCCAAAGCTGCTTAGTTTTATACGTGGATTTGTATGGGAAAATAGCAGCGCCATCTTTTGGTACGTCGATACCGAATGGAGAATGAAAGTTGTATATTTACTAAGCACCCTGAATTGAAGTTACTTTAGGCCTCTCGAATTGAACTTTCGCCAACGAATTGCGAAGGTAGTTTCTGAAAACTATTGACCTTTCTGACAGTAAAAATTGGTTTCCGATATGAAATCGGACGGCTATTCAAAGCTTTAAAATTCCCCTCCTAGGTTCAAAAGCACTTAATAATTGCAGGTACCAAGGCTACACAACAGTGGCTGTGCCGACGCACAGAGAGATCCAGCAATGTCTCGTTACAATCGGCGATAAGCCATCCTCCTTCGTTGGTTCCCGCCAATGGATCGGCTCTACCGAAGTGATGTTCTGTTTAGAGACGTTACTCGGAGTCACGTCGAGAATCGTATTTGCGAACACCGGGTCTGAGCTGCAGGGATATGCGCCTGAGTTGTTGCATCATTTCCAAACGCATGGGAGTCCTATTATGATCGGTAAGTGTTAAGAGACAGGGGAAAAAAAGTTGCCATGTAATAAAAAGTTAATATGTTACCTCAAAGGTTTTAAGGCTTTTTACGAACCATTCAAGTAAGTTTCTTTTTAAAGTCGCGTAGTTCCTTCCGCCTATTTTGAGCTTTACTAACTTGGTCAGTTTAGCGAATTCTTCAAGAGATAATAAATTTCTTTTTTTTTTAGGCCTTTACATCTATATTATATGATTTATACAGCGTCAGGAGGCAACCTATGTCTACATTAAACGGGACGCTGTAACCTAAACCATCCTCTCAGCTTAATCAGCCTGGCCCACAGGAAAGACGACGTCAATACGTGTGGAGCTGACTTGTTGATGTTTTCCTTCACCGTTATGAGCTCGTGTTAAAGCGCTTATAAATTTTTCGAAACGAAAAATCCAGTGATGCTCGGCCGGGATTCGAACCCACGACCTTCGGATTGAAAGTCGAGGCACAACCCCCATTCGACCAACACCGCTCAAGAGATAATCAAGAGATAATAAATGTAATACTAAATTTTGAACCCATTTTTGCTATAGATTTCTAACTAAGACAGTTTCTTTTCGGATGTATGAGTCTACTAACTTTTATTACTCTACTTAGTTCTTACTCCAGTGACGTTATCGGCCACCTAAAGACCTATACTCCATTTGTTCCAGGCGGAGGTGTCCTAGCGCATACAATCTTAGGCATCGAATACAACAGCGTCACCAACGAAACGCGCTACCTAATCCTCGATCCACACTACACGGGGGTCGATGACCTCACCACAGTTATCAGCAAGGGTTGGTGCGGCTGGAAGAATTCAGACTTCTGGAACAAAACTGCCCACTATAACCTTTGTCTGCCGCAGACGAAGCCGGCTGTGTGAACTAGTAAAGTTGTGCTTGCGTTAAAGGTTTGAGCAAAATGTTGCGCAAACAATAGCGTATGCATTCTTGCTCTTCATATTGCCATCTTAAGTTACATTATAATCTTGTTGCGAATAAGAGCTCGTGACCCGTGTACCCACTGGCCTTGGACCCACTGGTGGGTCGAGGGGCAATTCCGGAATTACAACTAACAGACCTATAGCATATGTGGCGAGGAGCGAAGCGACAAGTGGTTAGGTGTATTTAGTGAATAACCACGCACGAGCCGAGCGAAGCGTGCCGCGGTAGCGGCCGGCGAGTGCCAGATCCGAATTACCCCTAGTACCGGTGGGTCAAGCCAGTGGGTACACGGGTCATCTCCCCGAATAAGATTGAGCATGTTGCCATTCTATGACCTCCTATGAACACAAATAAAAATTAATTCCTTCTAAGCATTTTGGTACCAAAATTGAACAAAATAACCGCGGCGTTTACTATATGGGGTAGTTTCCCATAACTACACAGTGCTTTAATGTATTATTTTGCTTTTAATGGGATACGAAGTTCAAGTTACTGTCTTGTGTTAGGAAATATGTAGATGAAGTTTAGGTATTTGTATTGTTGCTCTTTTTGTCTGTGGACTTCATGATGATATAGAAATCTCGCATCATCTGCTTGCACGCAATTTTTTTAAGTTTGAGGTCTCTTGTACTGCATTTGAGTAACTTCACGTGTACCTACGACATGGTCGCTAGGACCACAGACAAATTTATCAATGTAGACAATTATTTAGACAATTAGTTATCAATGTTAAGTTATTATTGGTTGGTATTATCGTATTATGTATTTACTTTCTGCAGCTTTAAATGTTATTTGTTGCTCAAGCTTTCAAATTCCAAGAGCATTTATGTGTTATGTTATTTGGTGAAAGGCGATGAAAACTATGTTAACTGTTAGGTGAACCGAGACTGATTGTATGGTATGTCTCGGATGCGTGATCGGGTTGTGAATTTATTTCCGTGTTATGCTTGCGAAATCATTTCTACACAAATGTAGATCTATTAGTTAGTACCTAGCTCAGATGACGAAGTTTTTAAATCCATTTATATTAGGGTTAACATTGAAGTCTGCGCGAATCCAAGAAACGTCTACAAATAAATTATGCGATAATATTAAGAAAAAAAAAACTTATTAGTAATGAAACATAATTATTCCTTTCTATATCGCTCTAAAAATCTTGTTGCTGCCTATACTGAATCTTTAATTCTATTTATTTTATTATTTCTAAGCCAACCACAGTCTAAATTTACTTGGATTCATGCTAGTTAGATCTGATGATATAAAATTCGCGTCGTAGACAAATATCAATCTCAATAGTGGAACTATTTATTTAGAAAATGATTTCGCCAACCCTTAGAACAAGCAAGTAAACCATATGCCATAGTGCTTTTTATTATAATGATATTAACTATATTATTGTTGTTCTTTATAAATTCTAATTTATATTTTAGCTTGAAACATTGAATGTTAAACATCCTCTCATGTTTAATTTTAATTTAGTATTGTTATTGGATTAATAAATGTTCAATAATATAATTTAATGCTCAGTTTTAACAAATTGTGTCAATGAAATAAGGAAGGCAAATAGTTAGGATTTAATATATTTTGTACCTATTAAATTATAATTGAAATGGTCTATTTCGTTTTATTTTAAAATCCCTATGAACTTTTCAGCAAACTTAATCTAAGTTATAAGTTTTAATTGTTTCCTAGAGATGAAATATTAAATTATGTCCATCAACATGAGTTTGTTTCATAATCAGCAGTAAAAGGCAAAAGATAAACGTAAAATAGTATATAATAACAGTTTATTTACATTCCACCAATGCACAAGAACTTATATATAATTTAATTTAATAGCTTAGCTTACGTTAAATAAGTAACACTACAATCACAGATGAATACAACATTGCAGAGAACTTAGCGATTCAACTGGTTGGAAACAAGGCACTTTTCGAAATATACAGGGCTGACAATTTACAAGTAGCATGAGTCAGATATGTGCGAACTGCTAATTTCTGGTTCAAATACAAGCATGGTATAATACTCACAACCGATCTGTCTCTCTGAAGTTAGGTGCACTAAACATTGCGCAGGTTTGGTAGAGTAAGCGAGATAGCACGATGCAACAAACTAAACGAGTGAGTGAGGCAGTTATACAACGCTGTATTAGTTTTTTAGGCGCCATCAAAAATGGGTTCTGCGCAGCTACTTCAGAGAGACAAAGGTCTGTTGTGTGTATTGTAGTATTCTTTCATATTCTTAGGTTACGGCCACACCAACGGCATCGTCAATGCCCATCAACGCGTTGATCATCGGGATAAAGTGGGTGGTCACACCAACGTCAGTCATGACCATGTAGATGCCCATCGACCAATGATGTTAAAAAATAAATACGTTACAAGCGCGTGGAAATTGAAGAATCGAAACAGTCTTATTAGCAGTTTTTACTTCAGTTTGAGTCAAACAGAGCGACGTTTTTATCAGTGACAGTCACGTGTTCCAAGCTCGAATTTTAGACTTCGATACTATGAACATAACGTATATTTAATATCATTGCCATCAACGCGATAATTAATGGGCCAAGGGTGTTCAGGAATTATTGCGATAATTTTCGCGATAATCTCTTTGATGTACCGCCATTCGCCGGGAAACGGCATTGTCAACCGCCTTCAAAGGCATTGTAAATGCCCCTTCAACGCGACAATCAGCGGCATTTGCCGTTAGTGTGGCCGCAGCATTACAGTTTTTCTATCTCACTTGATCTCACGAAGATGGGTTGGTCTTAATTGTGTGTGTAGATTTGTTTCTGTGTGCGTAAGCGAAACTGAGCGCTCATTCGTCCATGGAGCTTTCCCGAGCTTACGCACACAAAAAAAGTATGACAAAAGATATGAGAACACCGTTAAATAATCATTTTACCTAAAAATGAATGGTCAAAAATTACTTGCAAAGTGTCGCTCTGATGTAATAGAATAATCCGAAATGTAGGTAGGTACTAAATTGTTACTACGAATTTATAGTTCTAAGCTATCAGCCATTTATATCAAGCAAGGTGATAGTAGTCAAGAATTTTCATGAACAAAATGAGAATTTGAATTCTCCCCTTTTTAACCGACTTCAAAAAAAGGAGGAGGTTCTCAATTCGTC
This sequence comes from Epirrhoe tristata, assembly GCA_951394285.1. NCBI lineage: Eukaryota > Metazoa > Arthropoda > Insecta > Lepidoptera > Geometridae > Epirrhoe > Epirrhoe tristata. The sequence goes on from OX596142.1 coordinate 10,461,818, forward strand.
TGTATGTTTTTTTTATTGTGACATTTTGTTTTCCGAAGATATAAGAATTTAAAACATCAAAATGATCATACTCATTTGACCGTACCATTAAGAAGAATGTTTCTTGTCAATATACAACAAATTAGATTTGAATACTTGCACAAATTGTATTAAGAGAAAGTAGAAACAAATTGAAACTATTAATCTTTCACTGGTACAACGGAATTTAAATTCATAAAAATAGTCGCTTCTAAAATAAAATTAGCCGTTTTGGATAATATAACAACTATGAATTATAATTATTTCTGAGAATTATCTTTACTGGAGAAGTGATCTAAGCAGTTTTTTTTACCTATTTTATAAATTATACGTATTTTATGAATGTATATTTTGGTGCGTTAATTTCCCACAGAATGGGGACGGAGTGTACAGGAACAGTAAAATGGTGCTAAATATTTTGGTTCCAATCTCTGTGGTTCTGTGGGTTTATTATGACTGGCAGATAAATAAATGTAACGAGTAATCGCCAGTTTAGATGTGCATATTGCCGAGTAACTTTACTGTGCAGAATCTTCAAAGGATTTCCAAATCACAGTGTCGGATTTGAGGGAACTTTTTCTGAAATAAAAAAATATTATCATTTTAGAAGGACCTGTAACATTTTTTATTACAGGGGGACCTAAAATTTTTTTTTATTGAGAAAATGAAGTCTTATCAAAATTTTCGATTCCGACGGGATTTGAACCCGCGACGATCAGACGATCCTCCTCAAGCCGGAGCGCTTTAACCGCTCCTGACGACCTCTCTGGCGCAGTGGACGAAGGTCCGCCTGCGACGCAGAACGTTGCGGGTTCGATCCCCGCCGCGGGACAAATGTTTGTATGACATACAGATATTTGTCTCGGGTCTGGGTGTTTCTATCTATCTCATGTATTTACAAACAAAAAGTATATAAGTAGTTTATCAGTCATCTAGTACCCATAACACAAGCTCTGCTTACTTTTGGGCTAGATGATGCTGTGTGAGAAGTCCAGCATTATTTATTTATTTATTTACTTAGTGTAACAGTGTTTTTCGATTCTGGAGTTGACATGCCACGTAAAACAACATTACCCTTTTAAAATGCAGTAGGTACAGAGAAGTTAAACAAACTGTGTACAGCTATACCAAGTTCTAAAGTTTATGTTACAAATGCTTACCCTCAACTTGAGTTCTATCCTGTCAATCTCTCCTCCGAGCATATCCACTATATTTTCACCATGTTTCAGTAAGAATGCTTCCACGTCATCTATCGTTTCTATTTTCTTCATATCCTGCAATAGAGGTACATTTGTTTTCAGTCTTCTTTCAGTTACTTATAAATAATTTTGAGGGTAGAGGTTTTTACAAGAAGTATTAAGTATTTTAGCTGTCCGGTCCCTTATGTGTCCCTGCTTAGTTTGGGGCAATGTAGAGCACTGGTGGTCTCCCCGCCTTCCGATCGTAAGGCCGAGGGTTCAATCCCAGTCGTGCACCAATGAGTTTTTTCTGTTGAAAAAAATGATGTGCACTATTCCAGTACTCTCACAACGATGAAGGAAAACATCGTGAGGAAACCGGCATGTCGTAGAACCTACAAAGTTCGAAAACATGTGTCAAGTGCACGAAAGGAGCCTCATTGAGGCGCACTGAAAATCCTTTCACCACATTGGTGACACGATAAGAAGTAAGTTTACCTGTAATAACCCATTTAGATCATGTTTTTCTAAGTAAGATCTTGTCAGCGCTCTTCCGTCGAAATCTACTTCAGCCTGAAAATTACATAAAACATTTTAAAACCAGAAATTAATACAGTTCACTTTGGACCTTATTAATAAACGTGGTGTAAAATTACTCCGGGTGTAGCTCAGGAGTAACCATACAATTTTTGGAGTTTAAGCCTGGCGTAACTTTACACCACGTTTATTAATAAGGGCCTTTAAGTTTACTATAAATCAATATTTTCAACCGACTTCAAAAAAGGAGGAGGTTCTCAATTCGTCTGTATGTTTTTTTTTTATCTTGTTACGCGATTGCTCCGCCATTTGTTGACCGATTTGCAAAATTCTTTTCATGTTCGAAAGGGTATACTCCAGAGGTGGTCCCATATAAGTTTTATTCCTGAGGGATTGATAGTTTCACCTTCCCTCCTAGCCATGTCACAAATAGAAATCGAATCGACAGCTTGACGCCCTGAGTCACACCGCGTTTCGAGTCAAACATTGAAGTCGGTTTTCTTTTTAGTATAAAAACGTAATTTTAGTGAGACAACTGGGATCATAGAATGCATACCTTATATCTTATAAGATTACTTCCTATATCTATACCCTTCACGTCATGTATGGCTCTTATCATAAAGTCTCTTTCTAGTACGCTGTTTATCTCATCCAGTTGCTCTTGTGGAATTGACCTGTAAGAAATTTAAACTTGAAATTAGTTTACAAAAATGCACAGATAGATTAAATTTAGAAAAAAATTGACAAAAATTTTCTGTAAGTACTGTTATTTTTCTGTACTGTACTGTTACTGAATTTCTGTGCTGTTATTTTTCTGTACTCTACTGTTATTGATCCCACTAATATACTCGTAATAAAGCTGAAAGTTTTTGAGTTTGTTTAGATGTTTGGATGTTTGTATGATTGTGTCTCAATCACGCCTAAACCAGAGAACCGATTTGGAGGAAACTTGGAAGAGGCGACTAGATAGTTATCTAGAATATCACAAAGGCTATTCAAAATGTTGGTACCGCGCGGGCGAAGCCGCGCGCAGTAGCTAGTAATAAATAAGTATGCTCACATTTTCAATAACAGTGCTGTACGCTGTACAGCGGTTATCCAGTACACTGCGAATACAGCGATTATAGCATAAAAGCTTCTATTTAAATACCCCTTTAAGACATTAAATTTTCAAAGAATATGTTGGTCACCTGTCGTGCTATATAAAAACAGCAGGTCGTACATCGGTCAGACTGGCGCAGGATGGGGAAGGTTGGCACAAGCGAAGAGAGGCATAGGCCCAGCAGTGGGATGAAAAAGGCTGCGGATGATGATGATGTTGGTCAGATATCTAAGATATCTATCACTAACCTGCCCACAAGTGCGCCAACATTGCTGAGTATAATGAAGGAGGCCACTCCGCCTAACAAAGTGCCCACCAGGATGCTACCGGCTGCATCATATAACGGATTGCCGGTGTATTGTGAGAGTGCCATACAAGACGCGGCGCAAACAACGCCGGCCACTGCGGCTGTGTCTTCTAATAGCACCACGTTCACTGAGGGGTCTGAGCTTCGCATCACTGGAAAAAAAAAACGTAAACAGGTTCACGACTGTATCCCCAAGGTGCGGTAGACATTCTCTCAGATCTTTTTATGTTACTTATTCCAGATCCTTTGAAGATGTCTAAGGGGGGTAGTCAGAGGCATGTCCAAACACATATTTGATATATGCCCACATCTTGCAGAAGTTAGTATTCCATACGTGACAGGTTGCAAGCCCATCGCCGCCGGCATGTCGTAGAACCTACATACAACATGTGTCAAGTGCACGAAAGGAGCCTCTATGAGGCGCACTTATAATCTTTCACCACACTGGTTCGAAAGAACTGGTGAAACAACAAGAAGAAGAAGAAATCACTTGTTCATAATTAATTAATAATGTATTGGTGATCTCTTAAATGCGTAGCGTTATTTAATTTTTTATACGATATGATAAATCCATCGTCTGATTATAGTAGTTTTTAAACGAATTTAGTGTCGCATGGAAATAAGGAAGCTTGTTTATTCTATATAATTACTTTTAAAATGAAATGAAATGAAAAAATATTCATATAAATGCGTATTATGTATGCTGTTGGCGTTGCCTAATAAATAAATATAATATAATATACCTTTGAGACCTTTGCCCAGCATTGGACATGGGATGGTTAAATAAAAAATAAAATAATAATATACCTAAGCTTGAGACTATAGAATTCGCAATTGTATTTTTGTATCAAATGTATATGATGCTATATATCATGGCAATTATGGTTCCCAAACTTGCTTACTAACTGATGACCGACAGTGGTCTATAATTCAAGAAATCTGTTTAGCGTTTGAATGTGACTGGTTTTTTTTCAATGTACACTTGTATGAATAACGTACCGTATTCATAAAGAGGCATGTTAGCTTCCTTCGCACCTTTCCTGATAGCGCTCAGAGCTACCATCAGAGTAGCCCCTTCTGACACCACTGCACCGCCGAGGACGAAATAAGCCTAGAAATGTGCAACAGTTGAGTTTTAATAATACTTTAATACATACATACATACATAAAATCACGCCTCTTTCCCTAAGGGGTAGGCAGAGACCACAGTTCTCCACTTGCTACGATCCTGACACACAACTTTTGCCTCATTCACTCTCATTACATTCTTCATACATGCTCGCCGGTTTAGGGTACTTTTGACCTGGCCCTTCTCCAAAATGTCGCCAATTTGATCCAAAAAGGTTCGCCTAGGCCTTCCGCTTCCAGCTGTCCCATACACACTTGCCTCATACACTGGCTTTGTCAAACGACTGTCATCCATCCTCTCTATATGCCCAAACCATAATAATACTTTAAAAAGAAAATAAAAAGAACTTCTCTACAAAAAATTTTTTTAGAGGTAGGTTCAATGGATCTAACTGTTGATTAAATTGTTATATAATTGTCTTATTTTAACATATGAAAATAGTAAGTGTTAATAAAAGAGTTTTGTTCAGTGTGTTAGTAAAAGAGTAAGTGGGCTTAACGCCACATAAAAATATAATTATTATATTCCCGTTGTCCCCACTGACTGTCGGTAGGGACAATAGTAATAAAATTTTGAAATATAATTTATATAGCTTTGCGCCCCACATTGGGCCGAACTCAGTGGGGTAAACAGGAATACTCTTATGACATCACATACTTATAAATGCTAGCAAATCATGAAGTTCCGATAGGTGTGTTTACTTTAATTTTGTAATAAAATGCGCGTCGTGTTTCCCTATTTAGAACCATGACTTACCCAATAGAAGTCATGCAAGGGCTGTGGGTCCAGAATTCCTGTGACCCCGTGGTAGAAGGATAGGCCGCTGCCGACGCAGAAAATACCCACTCCAGAGATCAGTGATGAAACGTAGCGCATGTTCGTATAGCCGTACGGATGGTCTGGATCTGCCATCTGAAAAGACAAAATGTGCATATTGGGCGTCAATGGAACTCTGACCACGGTCACAAAACATTCATTAGGGCTTTGTGAAAGACAGCTAAAAAAGACATATTTCAAAAAAAAAATGCAAATTTTAATATGCCTTATAAAAAGCATAATCTACTAAAACTTAAAAGTTAAGTAATTCTGGCATTCCCTTCCGGCTAATACAATATGGATAAATAACTTTTTTCAACACACTTGCTCATAAAGTGGCTCTATGGTCACTGCAATTAGGCACATAATGACACCCATAATCAAACTGTGACTTTTTCATTACTATAACTCACTAGTGAGTAATAGATTTTTTTTTTAATTTTATTGGTTGAGTTGCTTTGTTCTTAAAAAGTTTTTATTCAGAAAAAAGATCGTGTTCAATAGAACAAATAAATTAATGTTCCTATTGCTTGCTCATTTCATGCAACTTCTTATTTAAATAGATAATTTTAACTCGTACGTGTTTAATAAATAAAACTTTCACTCAAATATAGCTTTTGTTTTCTCTGTAATAAAAGAAAACTTTAAATTCCCCATTTTGTCAGTGGCAGAATAGGCCGCAAACCTTATGCGTGGCGCGGAAATATAGTCTGTGGCCGATCGCAATGCGCGCGCATAGGAAAACTGATTCATTTTTGCCGCAATAGCGAAACATTTTTCACAACTCGTTTTCACTGTTGAAAATGAGTTTTTATTGTTGTTTTATTCACAAGTGTGTTGAAAAACGTCGTATGATACACGTGTGTATTGATGATTACCGTCCTCGGTTCTATTAAGAGCCTCGCCTAACGGCTCGGCTCTTAAAACAACTCGGCGGTAATCACCAATGTTACACACTAGTACCATAATGTACTATTAAACTATCATGGTTATCAACACTTTGTGTTCGAAATCAGACCATGGATTTATCATATCGTATATAAAATTAAATAACGCTACCCATTTATTAATTAAGTATGAACATTCTTTCGAACCAGTGTGGTGTAAGGAAAGTGCGCCTCAAAGAGGCTCCTTTCGTGCACTACACTATTAACGAAACACTATTATGAAACTCCAAAAACATTCACTCATGGTAAATATCCCGTTATTAGTGTTAATATAGATGGATTTTTGTTTGTTGTTTTCTCGCGCAAAAACAGCTGAATGGATCTCTCTATAAGTGTATTTTTTAGGGACTGTGGATATCATTGCTGAGCGCAGGTAGTATATAATTATTTAAAGTATGGCGCGTACCTGAACAGATTTGTGAATACCATAAGCTAATATCAGTTGGTTTACAGTGTCTGCCAGTGAATGTATACATTCAGAGAACAAGCTATGTGACCCTGTGTAACACCACGCGCAAGCTTTGAATAAGAAGTTGCAGCCGTTTCTGAAACAATCAGAAAATAATAAATGATCTTCTATTTTAAGGATTTACTCCTTGACGGCACAACTGATGAATCCCTCTCCATGTTAGATGCAACATGAAAAACCTCCTAAGGTCATAATTCATTGCAGTTGTAGAATCCATACTAATATTATAAATCTGAAAGTAACTCTGTCTGTCTGTTTGTTACGCTTTCACGCCCAAACCGCTGAACAGATTAAGCTGAAATTTGGCATAGTTAAAGGTTGTATTCCAGGGCATAGGCTACCTTTTATCCCGAAAAAATTAAAAAAATTAAAAAAAAGCTATAATTAGTTTCCTATACCATAAAAAGAAAATACAATAAAATGCACCGTAATTTCAAATAAGTAACAATGGACAACCATTAAAATCCTTATTAAAGCCATTATAAATATACTACAGCCTAGAGATTAAGCATTCGTGAAATTACCTGTTTTGGCGTGAATTAGACGTTTCATTATCAAACAGCTTAAACATAACAAATGCCTAGATCCGTTGACCATGTAGTACATAAGGAGAAAAACATACATAGCTATTGCAGTGAGGACAACCCTCCCAGATCTAGTTTTTAAGCCCATTTCTTCAGACTCGTGTGTTAGCCGCTTGTGACTCATTTCTCTCCTGTAGTTTCTCAACCTCCTTTTGACAGTGAAGACATCTGTAAAGATTTTATTTTTACAAAATTAAAAAAAAATCTATAACATTCCTTACAATTTGCAACTAAACATAAAAAATATAGAACACTAGCTGACCTTAACTAACCTAAACTTAGCTAAACTTCATATCACCATATTTAAAAAACAAATTATACAAACCTCACAATAGCACACACAAAACATTTAACCAATTTGGTGCAGTTGTTCGGAAGATATGCGCATTGCGCATACATACATTTTTATTCCTGAAGTTTTGAGATGAATATTATTAATTACCTTGTTCATATCGCCTTCTATCTAACTCTCTTCTAAGCAATTCTTTTTCAAGGGCATCTCTTGATCCCCATACCTAAAAAAATTAAACATTTACTAACCAACAAATAATACTATTCCTGAAGGTCTATACAATAATTAGTCTATATTAGTATATAACAGAATTGTTTTAAGAGATATATAAACATACATACATACATAAAATCACGCCTCTTTCCCGAAAGGGTAGGCAGAGACCACGGATCTCCACTTGCTACGATCCTGACACACAACATAGGCCTCATTCACTCTCATTACATTCTTCATACATGCTTGCCAGTTTAGGGTACTTTTGACCTGGCCCTTCTCCAAAATGTCGCAAATTTGATCCAAGAAGTTTCGCCTAGGCCTATATATATAAACATGTAATACTAACCTCAATAGCTTTAGATTCAACATCTTTCCTATAGTAAACTGTAATAGGAGGTTCTGCTTCGTATGGTGATCTCCTTAGAACCTTGGGCAGGGACTCCAAATCTGACTGCTTCAGTAGGTATTCGGTCATGGCTCTCATAGGTGTTATGAAGTTTCTTTCCGTGTATGATGCTGAGAAGTCAATAAGCAGCCTTTTCTTTACTGAAAGTACAAGAAGAAAATCATACATGTTCAAAATCAAATCAAATATTTTATTTGGAACAATAACACATGCGAGTAAAATACAATAGGGAAACGTTGACTACTGCAAAAGTTAGGAAACTGAGTAGCAGAGTCAGCGCTCTCCTCCAGACAAGAGAGGGATCAAGTTCCAACTTAAGGAATTTATTACAAATTTATACTTAAACTAATTACTAAATAATAGGTAAAGAAGCTAAATATTATCATGTAAGTAATAAATAAAGATAAAAAAAAAAAAATGGTAATGTGCTAAATAAAGATTTAAAAAATAAGTCGTAGTATTTTTACCCGGGGGAGCTGCAACCACTTTGTTTGTAGTGGATTCTTGACTTGGAGGCGGACTCTTCTCAATAGTTAATTTAGTTACCACTTTATTAGTGTCTGTTTCTGTTTTAACAACAATATCGCCTGTAGCGCTTTGGGAGATGATTTTTTGGTGGCTTTTGTCCGATTGAGGCGATGTAGCATCTTTAACCTTACTTTTGTCGTAAAAATATGAAGACTGACTGATATATCGCAGTGGAATTATCTCACCGGCATTTTCAGGTCGTAATACTCGCGTTGATCCATTGTATGCCGAATGAAAAAGCTTGAAATCGCTGGAACATCTATTCAGTTTTCGGTATAAACATTTAGCTACCACAGACGGCAACATTTTGGAAGGTATTCGCCCAAGAATCTTGTGTAATTTCGTCAAGAGAAGACGAAGATGAAGCCAGAGTTACTTACATTATTTTTATAACGTAAAAAATACAGTTACTCAACAAATGGTCAAAGAAAATAAGCTTTCCTGGAACTCTGGTTACATGCTGGTAATTCTAATACGAATAGGGAGTATTTTCGGTATAATTAGTGACCAACTTTTAGGCGAGCATAAAAAAATCCAATTAAATTCCATGAAAAACACAAGAAAACAGTAGAAAATCCGGAAAATCGCAATCCAACACTTTATTTTACTCAGTCAACTGCGAGTATAATTTTCTTTGGTCAACTGAGTCAGTCAACCAACAACAGCTGACATGCATATCTCTACCTAATCTGTGACATGCATGACAATTGACAATTGACAACTTCTCTTTCATTCGGTTCCCAGTGTATGTCAATGAACTATTAATTGAAATTGACATTCCTTTTTAAACAGACAAGACAACACCAAATTTGAGTTTGACGGACGCGTACCTCCTCCATTTTGTTTTTGTTGTCTGTACTGTGATTGTGTGATTTCGATTTTTCGTTTCCGCGTTCGTTTCGTTTTGCTAACCACATACATACCACACCACTTTATTTTTGCCGGGAATCGAAGCGACGCGAACTAAAATTATTCTACCAGTCCAAGCCGCAAACTAACCTACAATCTTCAAGTAAATCAACGAAGCACATTCATTCATTTGAAAAGGAATCTCTTGAGAGTAAAATCCGGCGGTATCCTGTAGCGGCATCATCGATCCTCTATTGCAAAACTGCTAAAATCCAGGTCAAGGAAGAAAAAAGGACTTAGAAAATGCCAGCCAGTGGTTTCGATTGTTACCTGCCAGACGCCAGAAATAATTTTGACACAGTTCGCCCTGCCCCCATTCCTACCGATGGCAGCATTTTTTTGGGTCAAAGTCAAAACATACACATATCTACAAACTGCTATTATGGTTATCACGGTACAAAAAATACCGGGAACGTTAACATAAGCACTGATTGCGAAATGGTAGAGGTTGCCGATACTCGCGGGCCCCCGACGATGCAAACAACAGCAAAAAAGCGGAGCGCCGACGTTGCAAACTGCCCGCAGTCAAAACGAATTCGTCAAGGTAAGATTATTCTTTTTTCGAAGTGGAATCTCACTGAATCTGTAATCTTGTTTCTAAAGATTCTTCCTATTATTTCTTAAATTCTAGACAGCTTGATTCAGTGAGGTTTCACACAACTTTGCATAATATACACAAGCTGCATGCATGCATTCAACATGAGGTCAGCAAGTGAAGTCACTATAATACTATTGCTATTACAGCTATTTGACCATGAGACCAGTTCAAGCTTACGTTTCTCAATCTACTTTCTTATCTTGACGGCCTAGTGATGCGTGATTATGCATGCTGAATTAGGTAAATAGGATGTTCACATAAAAACTTTGGACGTGAGCAGGATAAGAGCAGGCAAATGATGATGATAAAAACTTAAAGGAATTTCAAACTGAAGTACTGATTGGTTTTACTGTAGATCACATAATAGTCTTGTGAACATTTTATTAGGCCAATCTGTTTATTATGGAAGTCTCTTATACTATTGAAGCCATTTTTCAGACTTGAAAGTAAATAATGGCTTCTAATACCAGTTTTGTTGCAGTTTCATTTATGTAATGTCCTGTAAATAAAATAGAAAGTATTTCTAAGAATTATGTCTGGAAGTGGAAGTTGAATCATTATTGGTGAATTGTGGATTTTCATAGAGCTGACACCATGTTTATTGTTTATCTATTTCTGAATCGGTGAATTGTGGATTTTCATAGAGCTGACACATGTTTATTTTGAAATCTATTTCTGAATCGGTGAATATTCTTGTATAGTGACCACATTATAATATAGTGCTTTTTATGTGGAGACAGCAAAGGTAAGTTGATAAAAAGGTGCAACTAATAAAATAATGTTCAGTTCTTTGAATATTCTAACTGAAAATATTTTTCACACTTTCTATTTTATTTTATTATTGTATGAAACAGGTGCCTGTGCCTAATTACAAGCAGCATTTTTGTGTACTGCTGTTAAATTATTGTTTAAAATTTAGTTTTTCAAAACTGTACTAATTACCTACAAATATAAAATATTTAAATTATCTTGATCAAAACAAGATAATTAAATACATATAATAATATGTCTTAGCAAAGTTTCCATATAGCAGCTAGCTTTTGTGTAAAGCTCCCAATACATTTTGGCCGAGCGTTGCCGAGTGAAGGCCAATACCAACTTATAGACAGCATATTTGCCTTGCATTGCCATCGCTTGCCTGTACTCGTCTAGCTCGCCGAGTACAGGCAAGCGCCAACGTTTATAGATTTCATTTGGCTTAACTTGCCACAGCTCGGAGTCACTCACAACCACTCTTCTCACTTTGGAGCTGTGGCGGCGCTCGCCTGCGCTTGCCCAACGTGCTTTCTTGGGGCAGCTCAACAAAACTCGTCTACATTGGCCGTTTGCCAATCGTCTAGATTGTAGCACTTGTTAACCTAAGCTCGGTCAACATGTATTGGGATTTTAAAAAGTCAGTAATGTTGTTACTACCTAACTTTTCGTTTTGTAAATATATGTATACCTACTTCATTAATATAATAATAAGCTATGCATATCATCAGCAAATTGAATGTAATGAATACAGACTCATTCCTCAGCATATTTCCCATAGGTATAAAGACTTGCTTTGTATAGAATGACATCATCAAGAGTTACGCATTATGAAATCTCACTATTTAATTTAGTCATAGTCATGCCATTTTATATACTGTGCACTGCAATTGTTAGTAATCTTATTTCATACAAATAGCATAGGTACATATTTACTCTACCCAAATAGACAAAAAAATATCTTGAGAGGATGTATACCGATGTATACACATATAAACATTGTGATGTTATTTTTTCATGTTACATAAAATTAACACTTCGCCCAATGGATCAAGGCAGCTGTTTGTCTGCGCAGAACACAATTTTGTATGAAAAAGCGTTCATTGCGCAGACAAACAGCTAACTTCACGAATGCCTAGATCCGTTGGGCGATGTGTACATAGTTTATCAATATAAATGTTCACCTTCATTTTAAAAGTAATTTAACATGATGTTAACAAGTATTGTCTTTTGTTTGATCAATGTTTTGTTATTGTATTATTTTGTTAAGTTAGATAAAGTTACCCATAATTATTATTGTTAAAAATTTGGTGTACTATTTGGCAGTTCAATGTTAACATTAAACTCTCACTCAAGTATGCTACTATAAACTAACATTTTTTTATAGAATGAAACAGCAACAAAACTGCTAAGAGGCTTCCTGCTGGATGAGACTGACTGCAGAGCTCTGTGTGACGAAGTTTGAATTTGTATTTCAGAGGTTTTGGCGCCACCAACTCCCAACTTCAGTCCATGTTTACAACGCCCCACCCACAACAACCCAGATATATCTCGTTGTCTCATGGTCCATATGATCTAACTTGCTTAAAACAAAATTTATAAAAATTATATATCTAATTCAGAAATGTTAATTCTATCTGCAGAAGTACAAAGAGAGAATATTGAACCTGAGACAAACGAGACTATCAAATTGGACACAAATACTGAGGATTTACTGGAGTCACTGTATTGGAATATTCATGGTGGAAGTGCGTTTCATTTGATTCAGTGTCTGTGACTGTTAGTGTGATATAAGAAGTTTATTTTGGACTGTAAGGACTTCATTTACATTAACCTAGGAGTAAGGATCTATGTTTTGCTTTATATAAGACTAATTAATAAAATTATATAGGTAAAGGGAGGGCATTTTCATTTTAATCGTTACAATTAAACAAAACTTTACATAATTAAATATGTATTTTCTAAATAATTATTTTCACATGAACAATTAGAGCCATTAAGTATCATAGGAGTATACAAATAAATACTTCATCATTATAAATAAATAGTTGATCAATGTAACAAAATTGAAAGCAGGAATATTTTCAAGTTCTCTCACCAAGTTCAATCTGAAAAAAAAATGAACCAAATTAATTATTTTTGTCCACTTCTCTGTTCCAGATGCAGCTTTGAAGATCTAATAAATGTCATACTTTATTTCAGGCTCACTCAGACAGATGGCCACTGTGCTTGTTTGAGTGTTTGCTCCGTATTTACAAAAGTATTCAAATCACCTTTTTGTTTTTCAGATGATTCTTCCATATGCAGCCTTGTTGGCACACGGTCAAGTCCAAGCCATTCTGCTTCTGCCTTTAATGCAAAAATATTATGGTTTTACACACTGCATTCTCTTAAAATTGTGTTTAGATTATGTTTCACTCTGTAAATTGTGTTAAACTAGGTAACAAAGTTGTGATAACCACTGTGATATTAGTGATACCTTTTTGTAATTAAAACTTGTAATTATACAATTTTGTTTTAATTATTTTATTGTTTTACCTTGTAGGTAGGTTTATAGTGATGATTTCATGAGTGAAAAGGCAGATGACAGGTTTTCAATTTATTATTTCATAAATCCATACAAAAAACTCATGCTTCACTATCACAAAATGTTAGTAAATCCTCAAATTCTCAAAATATTTACTTTTTTTAGCAAGTTACATATTAAATGACATGAGTCAAAAGCAGGAGTATATCACAGGATATTAGTACATCAATACAAGCATGTATTGCCGTGTCCTTCCTAGAACAAGGCGCAGAATGGAAATAATATTACACTAAGATAATAGCTAACTAGCAACAATTGAACTAGCAGTCTAGGTCAGGAATATTAGGTTATATTTTGAGCTTTCCATACAAGGCTTTGGCTCGTCTTTACAATACGTCCAACAAGGCTATTACTTGATCTAACGATATTGCCTTCAAGCAATACTATAACAAAGGTACTTTAGGTACCTATAACTTTCAGATTTTAAATATTAGTTGCTAGTATGATAGCTATGAGGACCCAAAGATAAGTATAGATTAGAGAAAAAGATGACTTGTGTGACAGTGGTTTGAGTGCAAACTGGAGTTTGGTATGGATTATCTTGGCATTGACTAAAATGTATGCAAGTTATTGATACAAAGAATAGGAAATAACTCTAATAATTAATCAAAATCATAGAAAGATAATCAAGATAAAACATACAAGTTAAATGTTAAATGTTGGCTGACCTTCATTTTCGTTTCGTCCAAACGATAGGTAACATAAGACTTAAATGATAACTACAATTCTTTTAATGAAAAATGTACGAAACTCAAAATGTCAGTCAAGCTCTGAAGCATACAAACCCTTAGTGAAAGTTAGTAGCTACAGAAGGTTAGCACAACTTATTGAAAGGAAGACATCTACAGTACAACACATGTTCCGTTACCTCGGTGGGAGTCACTTCGTCGGTGTCGACGACGTCGGGCAACGCTTCCACAGCGCCCGCTTCGTCCATCCCTTCATCTTCCATCTCCGGCTCGTGGCAAGTCTGGTCGGCTTCGGCCAAATCTCCGTTATGCATCTCTGAACAATTGATCAAGTCCACTTTCCCGTCTTGACTCGATCGAGCGCTGTTATCATTTATATCGGCCTCCATTCTCGCGTGTCCCGGCCACACGTCGTAAGGACACGGCGCCATCTGGTGCAGGTGACTGTCGTTCGAACTGAACAGATTGAGCGAGCCGGCCACGTCTTGTAACATCGAAGATTCGGGCTCGTTCATAGGCTCCTCCGTGTTGGTCGAGACGAAGAGAGGAAGGTTCTCGATGAAGTCGCCCATTATCTGGCACACCCTCATACCTTCGTACTTGGTCAGCAAGTCGAGGAGTCTACGTTTAGCTTGCTGAGAGTAACGTCCGTCGTTGGAACTCCCGGTCAAGATCTGATTCGCGAGTGTCTCTAAGAATTCGGGCGTACAAAATTCATCGCTTTTCAGCAGCAAAAAGCGAATGATCTTGTGGTCCAGTTGCATACTCGCGTTCGTGTTGTTGCCGGACTGAGAGCTGCCACCGTTGTAATGGTTAGACTCGGCGGAGGTGGTCGACACCGCTTCGGGCCTCTCCTCGAAACTCTCTTGAGCTTGGCTCTCGAGCAGCGAGCTGTACTGAGACAGAATACCCCTTATCGATTGGAGGACTTTCTGCCTCAACGCATCGGAGCTTATCAGCTGCAGTTCACGGAACAGCTGGATCAGGAAGTCGGGATGAGATTCGTTGACGTCGATCAGCGCGGTCACTTCAGAGTAGACGTTCTCCTTCAGCAGGTCGAACAGTTTCGACGTTGCTTTATCTTGGACCTCTCTGCTGGTGGACGCCAAGTTCGGATTGGGCGTCTCCGAGGTGCTCGCGATGTTGATGTTGCTGGTCTGCGAGTAGTCCAGCGAGCAGTTCCTTCTCGAGTTCTTAGCGGGGAGTTTCGACGAAGACTTTCTCTTCGAGTTGAGATTGTTCGAATGCGCCTGGATGATCTCCGGGATCGGATTGGTGATGTTGAGGTTTCGGAACGAGGGGTCCTGGCGGTTGAGGTTCACGTTGGGGACGTTGGGTTCGTTGGAAGCGGGGGTTTCCTCGTTCTGGTTGACGTTGAGGACATCGGGCGCGGAGGAGAAGGATAGAGAGCGTTCGTAGACGTTCCTGCGTCGAGCTTCTTCATGTGGCGTGTTGGAGTTTCGTTTGGGAACTGGGGTGGGAGTGGGGACCGGGCGTCGTAGCGGGTTGTGTGAGCGAGCCGCCAGGGGCGCGGCGAGCGCTGGGCCCGCGCCTAGATGTCCGTCTGCATTCGCTTTGTTGTTCGCTGACAGTAGGTTCTGCCGCGAGTAGCTATAACAAACATGATAATGAAAAGACTTCTAAATACTTATCAACAAGTTGGAAAAAAATCAAACAAAAATAACTTTATTTTTCTAGTCTCGGTAAGCGCAGTTCTGTTTTGTTAGTTTTTACTCACGCTTCCCGAATTATTTTTTGTATAGGAAAAAAAGAAAATATTTTACGGTGTAAAAAACAGGATAGTTAGAAAACAAAATATAATAGTTATATCACACCTTAGAAATCACACTCACTCTTGTGAAAATATTAATCGTGATACAAAAAATCATGTTTAGTAGGTAAGTTTTAACTGATTGTTACTAAGATAACTATGAGTCATGTGTTACTTATGAGAAAATCTAATTCAAAAGCACACATTCTCACCATGATTTTCATTGATCAAAGGACGTCATACATAATCATTATAACTAGTTAAATACATATTTGCTTAGAAGTAGGTTGGTAGTAGATGTAATTTGTTGTTTTAAAATCTGAAAGAAAATTTTGACCATATTCATTTTCCTTTTCAATTAGAACTCTCGGGCAATTAGAAGAAACATAGTTTAGAATAATAAGGAGAGATTGAGGAATTAAAATCAGCTTAGTTACATCTATAGGACTAAAATTATCTTTTAAGACACAAAGCAAGGAGGCTTTTTTTGGACTACTGTGGTTTATAGCGTCGGGAAACTATGCCTACACTCAACGGGACGCTGCACTGCTCAGTGCAAAATCTAGCAGCTCTGATTTAACTATTGGTTAACAATTAAATATAATTAGTTTATTACCTTCTGAAGTTATCCCAGTAGTTGTTGGCACGGTTACCGGGAGGCACTTGGTTGTTGAGCGTATGAGACGCGGTGTCTACTCGCCAGCGTTCCTCCAACTGTAATCATAAAAGCTTGTATCAAGAATGTAATGAGTGAATGAGGCGAATGATGCAAATTAAATTAACATTTCTAGGGTTCCGTACCCAAAGGTTAAAACGAGACTGGCTTGTTATTGGGCTCGGATAAACAGTTTTTCAAGACAAGCCAGCACTGGTTGGAATAGAGTCCGGCTTTTTTTTCAAGCCAGTGACCTCCGCCCGCGTGACACACAACCCCCGCGATTTGTTCACAAACCGTATGCACACCACAAGAATCCATACTAATATTATAAATGTGAAAGTAACTCTGTCGTCTGTCTGTTTGTTACGCTTTCACGCCCAAGCCGCTGAAAAGCTGAAATTTGGCATAGTTAAAGGTTGCATCCCAGGGAAGGACATAGGCTACTTTTTATCCCGAAAAAATTAAAAAATCCCGAGGGACCGCGGGTCACACCGCGGGAGCGCAGCTAGTAATCCATAATGAATTGAATCCATCGGCCTATCTAAACACGGGCCAGGCCAGCGCTCGCTTATCTGGGACTAGTGCCAGCTTTACTGGCTTCATGAACCTTGCTTCAGACTAATGTCAAAGGGTAATACTACTAACATGGCAAGGACAAGATTAATGTCTCAGTAAAAACAACGTAAACAGGTTCACGACTGTATCCCCAAGGTGCGGTAGACATTCTCTCAGATCTTTTTATGTTACTTATTCCAGATCCTTTGAAGATGTCTAAGGGGGGTAGTCAGAGGCATGTCCAAATACATATTTGATACATGCCCACATCTAATGTCTCAGTATAGTGCACTAACATGAGTGAGCTGCTCCCTGAGCTGGTGTATCTCGCGCTGCTGCAGCACGAGCTGCTGCCAGCACCACGCGCCCCACAGCCCGCAGCCGCAGGCGCATCCGCCGACCATACCTGGACAAGCAATTACATTACAAAACAACCATTACATACAGAACTCTTTGCGCCTTACTAATAAACGTGGTGTAAAGTTATTCCTCGGAATAAAATAGGAATAACCATACATTTTGACAGTTTACACTCAGGAATAATTTTATACCACGTTTATTGGTAAGAGCCTTTGATTCTTTTTTTTGACGACCTCTGTGGCGCAGTGGGCGAAGGTCCGCCTGCGACACAGAAGGTTGCGGGTTCGATCCCCGCCGCGGGAAAAATGTTTGTATGACCTACAGATATTGGGTGTCTATGTATAATATGTATGTATTTACTAACAAAAAGTATATAAGTAGTATATCAGTTTTCTGGTTCCCATAGCACAAGCTTTGCTTAGTTTGGGGCTAGATGATGCTGTGTGAAAATGTCCAGCATTATTTATTATTTATTTATTAAAATTTTCGATTTCGACGGGATTCGAACCCGCAACAATCAGACGATCCTCCTAAAGCCGGAGTGCCTTACCATTCGGCCACAGAATTTTGATAAGCTCATATTTTATCGGTTATAGCACCGGTAACGCCATCTATATGTTTCACTTAGTGAACTCATTGTCTTTTGATCAGAAAATTGGCTTTTAACGAGGGAATGAAGGCCATACTTTTTATTTAATGCTTACCATAAGGCATCATCATGTTGAAAGGCATACTCGGCGGGTAGGACATTTGCGGAGTGCCGAGAAGTCGTTCCATCGTCTGCGAGTGACTGTTCTGAGTGAACTGGTTTGTGCGCATATCCTGAAAATGAACCTTATTTCAATAATATTTGAGTTTGATACACAGTTAGTGTGGCTATAAAGATCGCTTAGCTTCCTTCGCTGATTCTCATTATGAATTTGATTACAGAATATAATAGTGGGTACACACGTACGTACAGTACGCACAACCGATCTTTGTCTTTCTGAAGCTAGGTGCACTAAGCGATTGCGCAGGTTTACGTATGTAGTACATTGCGTGTGTAGAGTAAGCGAGATAGAACGATTAAAAAAAAAAAAAAAATATAAATAATGCTGGACTTTTCACACAGCATCATCTAGCCCCAATGTAAGCTTGAGCTTGTGGTATGGGTACAAGATGACTGATAAACTACTTATATACTTTTTTTTTTGTAAATACATACATATTATACATAGAAACACCCAAGAAATATTATACGATGCAACAAACTAAGCGAGTGAGCGAGGCAGCTATACAACTCTGTCTTCTTTTAGGCGTCATCAAAAATGGGTTCTGCGCAGCTACTTCAGAGACCTAAAGATTGGTTGTGTGTACGGCAAAATAATAATAATAATATTTTCAAATAGTACTCAATGCCATAACTAAATATAAATTCACCTGATTAGATTTGCTATTCCAACAAGGTGGCGGAGGGTGGGGATACGGCATGTTGCTCGGAGACTCGGCTGAAAGATAAGTCATATTAAATGCTATTTTAATTTTAAAATATCAAGTCAATTCTTTCAAAATTTTATGATAACTTTAATAATTATAGTTATCTTCTTCTTTTCATGTTCACCGATAAGTTCTTTCGAATTAAGTAACTTCGTATGAGTGATGGCGGAGTTATTAGGCCGCCTCATAGCCGTCATAGCTTAACGACTTAAATATCCGGGACTGACAATTTAACGTGCCATCCGAAGCACGGAAGCGCTCAGATGAAAATGCCACTGGCGGTCACCCATCCACTTACGGACCTTTTCGAACGTTGCTTAACTTCGACGATCTATCAAGAACGACTAAGCAAGCACGACCACGAGCGCTTCTCGAATTGAAAAATGAAATATTTTTTCCTAGAGGTGATGAAAAAACAGGCGAAAACCTGCCATAATCGGGAGTACTTACATTCAGATGGAATAAAACCCTGTTTCAAAGTATCAAATCTTAGAGCACGCGGGGTTTAAATAAATAAATAACGCTGGACTTTTCACACAGCATCATCTAGCCCCAAAGTAAGCAGCGGGGATCGAACCCGCAACCTTCTGCATCGCAGGCGGGCCTTCGCCCACTGCGCTACAGAGGTCGTCAAAATAAATCCATACTATCCATACTTAACATTATAAATATGAAAGTAACTCTGTCTGTCTGTTTGTCTATTTGTCTGTCTGTCTGTTTGTTACGCTTTCACGCCGAAACCGCTGAACAGATTAAGCTGAAATTTGGCATAGTTAAAGGTTGTATCCCAGGGAAGGACATAGGCTACTTTTTATCCCGAAATAATGAAAAAATCCCGAGGGACCGCGGGTCACACCGCGGGAGCGCAGCTAGTAGTTTATAACCTGTTTCTTTTTTTTCTGTTTTTGTATTTAACGTGATCTTTTAATTAGTTACTAAGCACTGTTTTTTTTCCTATGAAATAAAAATAAATAAATAAATAATCCTGCATAATATTTCCTATTTAAGCTTATATTGAAGGAGACTTACTGTTTTGTGCAACAGGCGGCACCATGCTCACATTCGAGGCTTCGGGTCTTGGTTCGTGCCGCATATTTTGGCTGGTGTTGTTTGATTGAGCCACCTAAAAATTTCAATTTCAATTTCTTTATTCACAAAAATTACAGTGATCTATTACAAAGCTAAAAATAGAGAAATTATGTATTTTACTCATCATCATCATCATCATCCTTTGTCATCCCACAGCTGGGTATAAGCCTCTCTTCGCTTTCGCCATTCGCCTCTATCCTGAGCTAAAAGCTGAAAAGGTACTTATTCCTAGCCCTACTAGGTACCTAGTACCTTTGATACGTGATGATTATGTGACTAGATACACTTTATAGAAATAGGTGCCCTGAGTTTCGGACAAGAATTTCTGTTTCCCCATACTAAAATTTTAAATGAATGTGGATTATCCACTACTAAAATAAAATTGAGGAAGCTGAGTACCTATATCGACTAAAATATGCAATAAAGATTCAACTTACACTGCTGTCATCCGATTGCCTCTCTTGCGTCTGGCGTCTTCGAGGGCGATTTCTTTGATTCGACTTATTTCGTAATGCACTAAAATTAAAAAAAAAAGACAAATTGACCATATGAATGCTCAAAGTATACAGTAACATACAAAGTATATTAGTTGGTGCACTTATTATATTACCTATCGCTGTCGCTCCCGTAGTTGCTTTCAACTAAATGCGCAGGCAACGCCGCCATTGGCCGTCCTAACGCACTGTCTCCACTGGCCTAAAAGAAAATGATTCAAATCTATAATATATAATATTAGACTCCTTTGATAGTGGCTGGTGGAACCTATCAAAGGTGAGAGGCGGTTGGAAAGAATTGGGGGAGACCTTTGCTCAGAAGTGGGACAGCAAAGGTAAAAAAAAATAAAAAGTGGCACTCCGGGAGTGTCGACAGAAGTGAAAACTTGAACGAAGTGGTTTAATATTAATAAGTTTACTTCAACAAGAACATTAAGTATTATGGATGTTTGTTTACCCTAAAGTTTTCAATTTCTCTGGAATTCTGCGAGTCCAGTAGTAACTGCTCCGATCTCGAATCAGGCTCTTCTTGTTCACTGTAAAAAAAATAATCACTTAAAAGTCTGATACAAAAAGAAATGTAAATAAATGTTTAGAAGGTTTGTTACCTATTGTATGATTGGTTGATAACAGATGTCGTCTGAGACTCTGGATTCGTTTTCTGGGTCTCTTGTTCTCGCGTAGAACATAATATTTTCTGAAAAGGAAATAAAGTTTCACTACATTCTGTACCGTATCGACTTAATTCTGTAAAGTTTTTAACATAAATTATTATCAAATTGTTGTCCAGATAGTAATGTGATGTCAAAGTGATCTGATAGCCATGTTGGCTTTATAGTAGGTCACCGACAAAACTACCAGGTTGTTTCGTCTGTGGTGTAGCTACACCTGTAAGTAAGAGTCTGCGGGACCCTGCCTGTGCGCACGTTCACAAGTCGGACACAGTGACCCACCTCCTTGTTGAGCAAGGCCTCCAGCTCGCGCTGCTTCTCCGCGAGCACGGCGCGCAGTTGCAGCTGACGCCGCTCGGCGGGGCCTGCGGGACCCTGCCTGTGCGCACGTTCACAAGTCGGACACAGTGACCCACCTCCTTGTTGAGCAAGGCCTCCAGCTCGCGCTGCTTCTCCGCGAGCACGGCGCGCAGTTGCAGCTGACGCCGCTCGGCGGGGCCTGCGGGACCCTGCCTGTGCGCACGTTCACAAGTCGGACACAGTGACCCACCTCCTTGTTGAGCAAGGCCTCCAGCTCGCGCTGCTTCTCCGCGAGCACGGCGCGCAGTTGCAGCTGACGCCGCTCGGCGGGGCCTGCGGGACCCTGCCTGTGCGCACGTTCACAAGTCGGACACAGTGACCCACCTCCTTGTTGAGCAAGGCCTCCAGCTCGCGCTGCTTCTCCGCGAGCACGGCGCGCAGTTGCAGCTGACGCCGCTCGGCGGGGCCTGCGGGACCCTGCCTGTGCGCACGTTCACAAGTCGGACACAGTGACCCACCTCCTTGTTGAGCAAGGCCTCCAGCTCGCGCTGCTTCTCCGCGAGCACGGCGCGCAGTTGCAGCTGACGCCGCTCGGCGGGGCCTGCGGGACCCTGCCTGTGCGCACGTTCACAAGTCGGACACAGTGACCCACCTCCTTGTTGAGCAAGGCCTCCAGCTCGCGCTGCTTCTCCGCGAGCACGGCGCGCAGTTGCAGCTGACGCCGC
The DNA here is from genome assembly GCA_951394285.1 of Epirrhoe tristata. Taxonomy (NCBI): domain Eukaryota; kingdom Metazoa; phylum Arthropoda; class Insecta; order Lepidoptera; family Geometridae; genus Epirrhoe; species Epirrhoe tristata. Next base: position 10,483,982 of record OX596142.1, read on the forward strand.
TCGGCGGGGCCTGCGGGACCCTGCCTGTGCGGACGTTCCTCGTTCACCTTCTTCTGTTTGCGGCTCACTTCTGATAGACAAAATAAGATAAGGGATGACAAATCTACAATTTTAACAATAGACTGATTGATAGATGATCCAACTCGCTTCCATTCATATAGATATCTGTAGCCGCGCGCGATCGGAGCGAGCGACCATTCGGTGCATCCGGCTTGCGCTGAATAGAAAGCAAGCTGGCGGCCACCCTGCCTCTTCCAAGTGACATTACGGTTATGGTCCTAGGTATTCTAGTGAAACACACTCCAATGCTAATCCGGATGACAAATATTTCATTCCTAGTAGAATAAAATCTATTGTTATTTCCGGACATCATTATTGAACGACAAAATGTAAATAAAGGCATTTGAAGGGTACTGTATGAAAAAAAAGAATTCTTAGAAACCGAGATATTTCTTAACTAAGTTGTCCCCCTACATTACTATGTTATAGTTCATGATATCAAACTCACCCTGGTTGGAAATCATGTCCTTCATCCGAGCTCGTTCACCCATTATCTTTTCAGTTTCCATCCTAAGTTCTTGCGCCATTTCTTGCAGTGACGCGATGTTGGCCTCGTGATCTATCGGGAAATAATAGTCATAAACTTCTTACAGAAAAACGTACAAGTACAATACGCACAACCGATCTTTGTCTCTCTGAAGTTAGGTACACTAAACGATTGCGCAGGTTTGGTAGAGTAAGCGAGATAGCACGATGTAACAAACTAAGCGGCTGAGCGAGGCAGCTATCTTCGTCTTTTAGGCGTCATCAAAAATGGGTTCTGCGCAGCTACTTTAGATAGCTACACATTGGTTGTGCGTACTGTATTTTTTTTTTAATTATAAGAAACAAAACTTTGTCTGTGATTGATCTTAAAATATTTGTCTGAATTTTGGTCAACCTTGAACACATTTACACGTAACTTCGAGCAACTTAGACCAGCCGGCCATCCTGTCTCCTATCGGGTCTGATACGTTAATACATTGTCAACTTACTCTGTTGTTGCAACTGTTGCGGGTGTTGCTGGTGTTGCTGCAACTGTTGCGCGTGTTGCGAGTGATGTTCGTTAGTGAACTTGTGCCGCTGCGGCAGTGAATTGCGGACGCGGCACATGCTACCGTCGTTAGACCAGCCGCCCATACTGCCGCCTCCATCTGATTTGCTATACAAACAAAATTATGTACTTACAGAAATACATAATACTTACATATACAAATATAAAAAGGAATTGAAAAGGCTAGTTTTTAAGATATATCAGAGATCTCGTGATAAATGAATGTTTGAACTGGACATAAACGTCATAGAGACCACATTTCCATTATTATTAAAAAAAAATAATACTTTTTAGGTTTTTTTGCATACATAAATCAATGCCTTATTTTGATCCCCGTTAAAGGCAGTACGAGAAAATATTTTGCGGATAAAACAACTTACTTGTCATGTATATTTGAGTGAGTGGAAGACATTTCCCTAAATGTATCATCATGGCCGCCTGATAAATGATCCACTTCATAATTTTCCACTGAACGCATCAAATCTGCAAGAAAACACTTATTGAAATTTTCATTTATATTGATTCAATCCACAGATTCAACGCATTGGCTGCATACCATACACAATAATAAGTAACATAATATGGTAGGTATCACTGTAAGCCTTATTGTCTAAATTGAAATCCATTCCCAGTTGTCATCCCAATAGAGCTCAACCAATCACACAATACGAAAATGACAGTTGAAGTCCAGGCTAGGTTTCAAATGTCAAAATGAAGTCCATGTCCATTGCCAGTTGAGTTACACAATAAGGCCCCTGGTCTGAGGTAATACCAACCATATTGCTGTTTATTACATAAACGTTAAACCTTAGTTAGTAGCTCCATGTTGACACATGTCAAAACAAAACTGTTACCACAAAAAAACGTTCTATGTACGAGTATTTAAAGATCTTTTTCTAGGGACAGTTTTTTAGGTAGTCTTAGTCTAAACTCGGTTCATTTTCTTGTAATAAGACGGATTATGTTTAGTTTGAGTAAGTTATTCAAACGGTACAAACCTTTAGTTTTTTGTAGTGCAGTTTTGATAGCTTTTATTTCCATAAGCTTATACGGATCTTCGTTCTTGATATTGCCGCCTCCTACTGCCTTATTGCCTGTAGGACAAGAATTACCTTGATTATTTGATTCAATACAAACTAGCTTAGGTTACCAGTCTTATTCACGAAATACTCCAAGATATACTAATTTTCTACGAAATTAATTCAGCATTGAAGCGAGGCTTTCCGTAGTATAACGGGTGGTGTTTTAAGAGGCGCAGTGACTTTTCTTTTAGTCTCGAGGTTTCGGAATCGGTCATCACCTCCCTTCTCAAAAAACTACCCTGTAGAATAGCTGTAATAAAAAAAAGTGTCGTGGCGTGGAACACTCGATTGGAACGAAGTTTTTACCTTGACATTTTTAATTTTTTTGACCTTTTGATATTTTTGCGCACTCTGCGAACCATTTTGCGCTCAAAACATTACAAAGCGCGCACTTTGTTTATTTATTTTTACTAACACTTTGCGCATGCAGTGGTACGCAACGACGATTTGACCTACTTAGGTGTCGTGACGGTAAAATCTAACGCTTTTCTTCTTCTTACCGTCTAATATAACTCACATTTATGAACAGGTTCTTCATCAGCACTTTCCTCATTAGAACTGGAATAAGTGTTGCGGGTGCTACCGATGCGTGTCGCCATCTGCAGTTTCTGGAACTCTGATACCTACAGAACCAAACAAGAGCAAGCATTATAGCCCGGTCAAATTAGCTCAAAAAACAGGGGTAAGCTTGCAATAATTCGCATAACGCTGAAAATTGGTACGAACATTGCGAACATCATTATGAATGAAATATAAAAAGTCCCCAATTATCCCACCTCTACTAAAAAAGTTATTCACGGTCAAAAGTTGCTCATATTTGCCTTACGTAACGAAAGAAAAAAACGCTGTGTAAGATTCATAGTTTAGGATTTGGATGGCAGACTAAAAATTCTCTAGAGCAACATACCAAGCTCTCCATGTGTTGTTTCTTAAGCTGCAACTCTCTAAGTTTCATCTGCAGTAGCTGTCCTCTTGCAGCTAGCTCTGCGTCATCTTCTCCTTCGCTGTTCGCACCACCAGCTGCCTCCTGTTAATTTCACATCTATTGATTTATTCTTGTACTAACAATTTACAGTAATATCAATTAATATTCAGGCGGTCTTCAATAACAGCGGCTTGGCCTTTTGACACAACTTTTCCGATCTCACTGAACTTTAAACCTTTTTCTTGTAGATAAGTTCGATTTGTACGAGCAAGAAACGCGACGAACAAATTTATTAAGATAGCACGTCGCTTTTCTAGGTGTGACTTGACATAAAGCGTTGCTTTAAAGTTATGGGCTATTTCACTTTTAAGAGGCATCCCAAAAATTGCAATTATACGGGGTTTAAACCCACGTACTTGGCGATCAAAAGAAATGCTCTACAAACTGAAATATGGTTTGAATAAATCCATGGGTGTTATTTTAAGTATGCATCTTAAAAAAAAACAGTGGCATTCCAGGAGTGCCGACAGAAGTGAAAACTTGAACTAGGTTTCGATAACAGTTCTAAACTTAAAAAAGTACAAAAAAAATAAAGTTCAAAAAATTATATTCCCATTGAGATTCGAACTCGGGGCTGTCTCACCAGAGGCGGTCACTCGAACACCTCGACCGTTGTGATGGTGTCGTAACAGTCACGTAACTGAGTTTGATATTTTTCTCCCATCTCAAAAATGTCCAACGCGCCTAAAGAAGTTTTCACTTCAAAAAACTGAGATCGTACCTCCCCACTGGCGATATTCCCTTCTCTCGAGAACCGTTCATCCTGACTATGCTGCGAAGAGTGACCTATTTCTTCTGTGGCCTGCGAATTCAGAGCTTCGGTGGAATGCGGCAACGTAGTGGCCACTCCGATCTGATTCGCCGCGAACATGCGGTTTGGGTAGTTACTGCTGTGTGGTTGGTGGTTCTGAAAGAAATGGGAATTTTAGACTTGTTATGGATCGGTGAAGGTCTTTCAACTGATCTAGGCATCGTGAAGTTAGCCGTTTCAATGCGCAGAACACAATTTTGTATGAAAAAGCGGTCACTGCGCAGACAAACGGCTAACGTCACGAATGCCTAGATCCGTTGGACGAAGTGTAGGTATGCATATTTAATATAATAATCACAAAGTGCGAGGTTAAAAGTATACCAACAATTAAAGGAATAATGATAGTAAACAATACAGATATTTTATTCCAAAGATGTACAATAAATAAAATAAATAATGCTGGACTTTTTCACACAGCATCATCTAGCCCGAAAGTAAGCAGAGCTTGTTTTGTTGGTACTACATGACTGATATACTTTTTGTTTGTAAATACATACATACATATTACACATAGAAAACACCCAGACCAATAACAATATCTTTGCAAGTAATTTTTTGTGGTAATTACCTGCATTTCCGTGTAGTTGTCGTGTGATGTTGACGGTTGAATTTCTTGAGTTTGCCTTTCTCTGTTCATTTCATCCAGTTGCTGTTTAGCGTCCTCCTACAAACACAATCATATTGAAAATATATTCATACTCACATTCAGCGATAAGGCCGCCCATTGTACTCATTTTGAACGTGCTTTATTTATGTGTTGTTTTGTTATTAATTGGTGTACAATAAAGTGTTCATTCATTCATTCAGAGAGTAAAGAATACACATTGTAGTCAGGATGATCTATAATATAGATTCTATATAAAAAGTTAAAACTTAAATCCTCTAGTAAGAAACATATTGAATGAACCTTAAACACTAATTTACTGTTTTGACAATTTTGAGCAACTAGCTGCGCTCCCGCGGTCTGACCCGCGCTCCATCGGGATTTTTTATTTTTTTTCGGGATATTAAGTAGCCTATGTCCTTCCCTGGAATACAACCTTTATCCATGAGAATTTTCAGCCTAATCTGTTCATCGGTTACGGCGTGAAAAGGCAACAAACAAACTGACTGGAGTTACTTTCACATTTATAATATTATGGATAAGTATGGATGTCCTATGTACCAACAGCTATTGTAAATTCCTAAGCTCAAATGGAGTTAATAGGCCATCTCACCTGATACTTCATAAGTCTTTTCTGCTGTTGCTTCAACGCAGTGAGTCGCATTTGCGACATTTCCATTTTGTTCTTGATCTCGTTCTGCCATAGCTCATTATCACTGTAAGCGGAGCCGTTGCTTTGCACAGACACGGGTCTTGTCACATCCTGCTGAAAGATACATCATGTTACAGCCAATAATTTGGTTACCTGGATAGATGCAGACAAATTTGACTACATACTACATCTATGTCATTTATAGTTTCAGTGTTGATAGGTGAAAACAAAGTTTCGAACACGTTTATTATGAAAATTCGGCTCAAGGAGAATTGACATAGAAGTAGACCACGTAACACTAATAGTAAGATTACTTTAGTAGTATTCTGTTATGATCTAAAGGATTTATATAGAAAATCTTTGTAAGACGTCCCCTTAGCATGGCGATTGTCTAGGCACCGGAGAATAGATAAAAATGACAGTAATGACATTAGAGTGTGGATAACAGTAACTTTTATCCACATTCTACCCGTTTTATCCACACTCTACTGTCATTACTGTCATTTTTATATATTCTCCGGTGCCTAGACGTCATGCTAAGGGGGCAGAATAAATTAAAACGGCAACATATCATTTCAATGTTAATTTCACAGAAACAGCTACAAACACTATGTTTTATGTTTAAAATAATGCACAACACAGTGAAACGGGTTATTATGATTTGAAATTTGGGAAATTTTTTATTTTATTTTATTATAGTTAGAGTCATAGGTACTTTCTCACTTGATAGTAAAACTTACTATCAAGTGTGATTAATAAATAATCTACTATCAGGTAAATTAGTTTTTCACTCAGTATTAAGAGGAAAAAATATGAAGGCTACAAAAAATCACTAAACAAGCCACTTGCAAACTCGTTAACATCTAGAAATGTTATTCGCGTTAAATTCAGTACAATCTATTGCACCGAGTCAACAAAAAACTATGAAAACGGGTTCTTTCAACATCCTTACAGGCCGTTGTTAAAGAAAGAACCAGTGACGCAGAAGGAGTACATGCTATTTCGATTCACAAGAGCACAATGCGCACACACTAAGAACCTGTTCTTCCGGTTTCAAAGACTCTTTAGCCTTCCTCAATTGTTCGATCTGAGCGACCTTCTCCACACAAGATAGGATGTTCTTCCGCAGAATCTGATTGAGTTGGACATCGTCTTTCTTTACAACCTCCATAGGCTCTGGGGTTTCATTTGTTTCTGTATGAACGCTATTTTCTGTTTCTTGCTTATGTTCATTTTGCTTATTGATTTGCTCGTTTTCAATGTTGGTTACCTTCTTGAGGTTGTTGTTAATGAGGCTGACATCATTATTGTTAGTCTGATCGTGAAGTTCCGTTATCTCTACAGTTGGTATCGGCGATATCGGAATCTCAGACTCTTCGGCCGGCACTTCAACGTTATCCGGTTTTCTCTCAATCAAAATGTGCTCCAGATTAGTCTCGCTTTCTTTCAGTTGCATGACCATTTTGACAAGATCATCATACTCTTCTTTCGTGTGTTCAATAAATGCCTAAATTAAAAAGATTATAAGAAGCGAATATTGGATGTAAAAGCGAGGTAGATGTATAAATAAACACAAGAAAAATATAAATCGTTTCAATGCAATAATGCATAGGAAACTATCGGAATTTATATCAGCCAAAACTAAAATATTAGCGTTGAATGATGAATCGTTTTTATATATATTTTATGATTCCAAATGTATTTTAATTGGAATTTGGCACATGCACGAAACATTCTATATTGAGAATAACATTATTGATTGAAAGATCTGTTTAAATCGACATCTTTTCAATCCGCAGATGGTTTTTCACCATCTAGTCTTGTTCCAAAGCAAAATATTCAAAGACAAATATGAATTCTAGCCTTAACCAGCGAGCATGTATGAATAATGTAATGAGAATGAATGAGGCGAAAGTTGTGTGTCAGGATCGTAGCAAGTGGAGATCCGTGGTCTCTGACTACCCCATAGGGAAAGAGGCGTGATTTTGTGTATTATGTATGTACATTGCGACGACGACGCGGCAGACCGTGAACAAGATGGAGGGACGAGCTCCCCAAATTCCGTGCCGACTGGACCTTATTAGCACAGGAGAGAGATGAATGGAGGGAGTGGGGGGAGGCCTTTGCCCAGCAGTAGGACATTGAGGGCTGATATAATAATAATAATGTATGTATGTTATTTTATCGTACCTCATCTTCAGAATTCCTCATGGTGTCAACAAGCGAGGAAGTGACTCGGATATACTCGCGGATCTGGCCGAGGCGACGCTCCACTGAAGCAACGTCGGGGCACGCGGCCACTATAGCCTCGCCGAGCGCTCTGGCTGACTCTCGGTGGACCTAAAATATAGGGCTTTATTTAGATTCAAACTTCTTTGAGATAATTTTCTACCAATGTGTTTTTCTAGAGACGTGGTAGCAGGATGGTGTCTCGACGTTGAATCCGAATGTCGGTGCATGGGTAAGAATTCCGGCCGTGTATCAATGGATTGCGCGTTTTAACATGAGATCTCAACCGTGGAAAACATGAGGAAAGCAGTTAGTAGTCATATAGGCGGCGATGGGCTTGCCACCTGTCACGTACGGAATGCTATTACTGCTGTGGGTATTTACCCCCTTAGACATCTTTATGTGTATGGTGTGTTGGGGGTCAAGTCGTGACACTAAGTTTTTCTAAGCTAGTTTAAAGCTAAGATACTGATAAAATACTGATAGATAGATAGATAGATAAATAGATAAAAGATTTATTTGACACACATAACATTTCAACAGTCACAAAAACAAAGACAAGTAACAAGTAGGGTACATAGGTAAAAAACAAACTAGAAAAAATACAAGTAGTCGGGCACCTACATAGGTGGGTGCAACAGTGGTCTGTGTGCTGCCGTGAGCCAAAAAGGTCCAGTCTCAGCTTATTGTTACTCCATGCCCGAAGGCACAGAGTAACGCTGATTTGACTGCCGCCAAGATTCAGTTTACGTCTCACGAGTTTGACAAATTCACATTTTAACAGAGTTCTAAAAGTCCAATAGCTAGCCACTTACATGGTTGTTTTCATTGATATTGTTAAAGCTGCCTTGCCCCTGCTCATACATATTGTTCATCAGGTTGACAGTTTTGGTGACAGTCCGTGAGTTGGTGGGAGGTGCGTTATTGTTGCTCGCGTGGTTGCCTTCGAAAGTGTTACGGGCTGGGTTCAGATTGCGGGTCAGATTGTTTCTGTTCTGATTTGGTGCCTAGAAATATTAATGTACAATAACTATACTAATAGTTGCGCCGATTCTGTTGTTTACTGACTGAATTTAATTCGAACAAGGAAGTTACCAACGAGGAAGTGCTGAGAAGAGTTGAGGAGAAAAGGGTTTTGATGAACACCATTCAAAATCGAAGAGGAAAAATGATTGGACATCTTATACGACATGACAGCTTTATCAAGAACATCATAGAAGGAAAAGTGGAAGGAAGACGAGGAAGAGGAAGGCCTAGAATAAATTTCATGAGTCAGATAAAGGAGAAGATCGCTGTCATGTCGTATAAAGAAGTAAAGGAGACCGCATTGGAAAGGGAGAGGTGGAGGAAGTTGCATCATTGCACCGACAAGAGCTGAGCTCTTAAATTTGATGATGATGAACAAAATCGACGACAATATTATGTTATATCACAAGTATTTGGTGAGAAAGGTAAATGATTTTCACCCATACAAATTAAAGGAACTTAAAATATTACTGCATTTTATCACTAGACTGACTGACATAGATTTTTAAACTTATAGTCATACATAATACTTAATGGTAAGGTGAAGAAGTAGATTTCCCACTACGACCAAAACTAAGATGTATTATGTACTCACATTAAATGATTGAGATATATTTCCTGTTGCATTCGGTGTGGTGGGGTTCACAATCATAACAGCTGCAGCTGCGTGGTTTGAATGCGGAATTAATCCTAAAACCACAGATTATTATTTTTGTTGAGAAGAGTATTTGCTTAGGGGGCATCCATTAATTACGTTAGGCAAGGGGGTCGAAAAAAATCACACCATAATTTGAAAAATCGCCAAGATAGCATCCCGTAATTTATGGATGACCCCATAAAGTGTAAACACTTTCCCTGTTATTTATTAAAGTTACATGCTCCTTAAATAAAGGCACCTTAGGCATTTTTGAATCCAGCTATACAAGTCAAAATGAATAATAGGTTACTTTAATAAAAATACCCACCATTTTGCATTTGATGTGCATATGGATGCAATGTGTGGCCAGTTATAGAAGAAGCAGTACCATCGTCTTGGTGCTCCGAAATATTGTCACGGTTCTGCGCGTTCAGCGGTAAAGCCCTAGGCTGTGGTCTTACAGGTACAAATCTACCAAAACCACCTTCAAAAGATGAGGAATTGTCTGAAAAAATGCATGACTTGGTTTAGAAGCATGTTAAAATGGATTAAGGTCAAAATGCAGGAGCAATACCAGAGCACATGGTGCTAGCAGTGGTAATTTGCCTTAAAAGGTGGACAGATTTGAATTCATTTAATTTGTGAATTCATGGGCACTCTCATACTTTGACTTTAAAATAAGTGTGCTCAAATGTTATCTAAACTGAAATCATATTTTATTAATGAATGACATAAACTTACCAATATCAGTTAGTTCATGGTCAGAGTTATTAGTAGTATTATTTGTTGGTTTCCTTGATTGACTGTAATTCGATCTTGTGTTGTATTCCGATACAGGCACCCAATCTAGGGAGGTCTGAAATGATGGAAAGCTCACTACACACTGAAGAGTTATAAATAGATAGTTAAAGTACACAAACCTTTTTCAGACTCAATTTAGAAAAACAACCACCCATAAGGTAGATACGCAATTAATCTATAATTGAAATGCTTGATATAATATTTAGAGAGTAAAAGTGTAGCAAAATCTATACACCTTATACACATCTATACTCAACACAGTTGGCAGATGTTCAAAATTTCTCTGAAACATCCAAAAATAAATTCCTTGTGCAGATGTTTTGAACAAACTTCATGCTGGATGTAAAACCGTCAGCAGACTTCAAAACAAGTCTATATTCAGTTTGTATCTTTCAGAGAGATCTAAATGTTGTTTTCTTGAATAATTATTGTACTATCTTGTAATTATATCCTTACTAGTGTAATAAATTGTTTAGTGTAACATGTCTTGTCCATTTTAACCTTTTCAGGGGCTAGGATACCTCTCAAGCTGAGCCCATAGCACCCATAGCTCAGGTTTAGTGTAAGTACCCATACTTAGCATAGTTTAGTGGTGTATGGGATCATGACTGTGTGGTATTTAGCAAGTGGCAGCAAACCATTTCAAATAAAACAATCAATTGCCTTTCCGAGTGCATACAACAGCTGTTAAAGTTTTATATTCTTACCGATACAAGATTCGTTGTCATATCTCTACGTGTCGGCGTCACAGCCTCTTGGGGGACATTGCAGTTGTTCCTTACTTTAGTCTTGGGTATGGTGCCCGTATGACTTGGATGGCGACCGTTGTTCCCAGGAGCCATAACATTCAGTTATTCCACGTAGATATTCCAAATGTATCCATGGATTTCACTATAATGATGCGTAGAACGACTAAAATATGGTAACAATATCGCCGAACTTTATTCCCACAAGCTGAATGTTCTCATAATTTATGGAAAAAAGGGGTAAGGATCAGTGCAGACACTTTTGGTGTACAATTAATACATCAGCGTTTACGTCTATTTAACTATTTTCTAACGCTGCTGTGTACGATTTCATCTCGAACTCGATTTTTCTTTCTTTCAGTTTTTTGTGATTTTTTGTTTTTTCTTGTTTAAACCATAGACAACTAAAATGCCATTTTCTTGACATGTATAAAAAGAAAGGCATATTTACATGATCAATCAACGAGTAAAAGCCTCTCACACATTGGTTTAGTTTGTTTCGTCCATTGTCTATGGTCAAATTACAAAAAAACTGCAATCGTCTCATCACCTCTTTGGTCATGTCACTCATTATCTGTGGTCGACGTGGTCGTGTCCTTGAGTTGACATTACTGACTTTGAAATGACATTTTGATTTGATAATTTCTTTGCTAAAAATTTCTAATTATTTTCTGAATTTTGAATAGTTTATACTACTTTGTAAATACATCAAGAACAATCATGACTCGCAAATTCGTTGTTGGTGGAAACTGGAAGATGAATGGAGACCAAGCACAGGCGAAGCAAATTATTGAAACTCTCAAGAGCGCGCCACTGGATCCCAATGTCGAGGTTGTGATCGGTGTGCCGGCTATCCATTTGTTCCTAGCGAAAGAACTTGCCGCTGGTAAACTAGGAGTCGCAGCACAAAACTGTTGGAAAGTAGCCAAAGGAGCTTTCACTGGTGAAATTTCTCCTGCTATGCTGAAGGATGCTGGCATCGAGTGGGTAATCCTTGGCCACTCAGAACGTAGAACTATCTTCAAAGAAAGCGATGAACTAGTCGCTGAGAAGGTGAGCCACGCTCTCGACGAAGGGCTAAAAGTAATCGCTTGCATTGGAGAAACACTTGAAGAGAGGGAAGCTGGCAAAACTGAGGAAGTAGTGTTCAGACAGACAAAAGCTTTAGTCGGCGCTATTGGAAACCGTTGGAACAATGTTGTACTGGCTTATGAGCCTGTATGGGCTATTGGAACAGGAAAGACTGCTTCTCCTCAGCAGGCGCAGGAAGTTCATGCATCTCTCCGCAACTGGCTGACCTCCAATGCATCTCCCGATGTTGCAGATTCTGTGCGCATTCAGTATGGAGGATCTGTTACTGCTGCCAATGCAAAGGAGCTGGCAGCATGCCCAGACATTGATGGATTCCTAGTCGGTGGAGCTAGTCTGAAGCCAGAGTTTGTAGACATTGTAAATGCTAATTTGTAAATCATGTTTTTAGATTTTAAGTCATACCTTTTGTTTTAAGTTTTTTTTGCATGTATCAAATCAATTTACTTTTAATGTAATAAAACTATTTATTTATCAAGTACAAGGAGATTATTTTAAAATGTATTTTAATTATTATAATGCTTAACTAGTAGGTATCTGAACTACCTGAAATCCCAACAAAAATTGAGCAGTTCACACAAATATATCATTAAGTTCACATGAATATTCAGGGGGATCAATGGGGCCCCTTTTTAAAATTTAAATTAATTTTAACAAAAGCAGAAAACTACATGTTTCACCTATCAGATAGGTTCCTACCTATCCTACCTAAATCCTTTCCTATGAGGGCCTAGGCCACGTCTAGGGCTTAGCAGCTAGACTGCATCAAAGTTTCTATATATAAATCTGTTATTTTAAAATAGTAAACTCTCAATAATGAAATGTAAAAAAAATATTTTTATGATGTATGTGGTAGGTGCCAGTGAAAGCTTATTTTCGCGTATTATTTTAATAACTGGGGTTGCCCGGAATATCACCCTATAATAATGTATCTAATACCTGACGTAAAAAGTAAGTACCTACATATTTATTTACCTCTATTTCTGTGGATATCTAGATACCACAGACATTTCCTAAATCCATGCTAGAGTCTGGCAAATGAAATTAGTAGACCCTGAAAAATCGCGGCAAATTCAAAAAATATTTATAAATAAGTCGAAAGCGAAACCAAGTTTTATACTCATTTCAAAACTATTTCCTCTATGTCACCAACGCGCCTAAAGAAGTTTTCACTTCAAAAAAGGTATTAGAGTCAAGTCAGCCATAAACTGACTCCACATGAATCTACCTAATGTATGTAGGTACAGTTTGCCCAACGAATCTAGGCATTCGTGAAGTTAGCCGTTTGTCTGCGCAGAACACAATTATACATGAAAAATCGATCACTGCGCAGACAAACGGCTAACTTCACGAATGCCTAGATCCGTTGGGCGAACTGTACTTCGTGGTCATACAACGGATCTTTAGCTCTCTGAAGTTAGGTGCAATAGACGATTGCTCAGGTTTGGTAGAGTAGGCGAGATAGAACGATTTTAGGCGGTCATCAAAAATGGGCTCTGCGCAGCCTGCAGTTGAATGAAAATAAACCGGCCGGGCCGGCTACTCCACTACTCCGGCAAAGCAAAGAAAAGAACGATCGTGCTGCGGTGCGGTGGCCGGTGCGCCGCCATCCGCGTGTTCAGTTCTTCAGTCAGTCATTGTTTTTGTTTGTGAATTTCACTTCACTCACTTCACTTCATTCATTCGCGCGTGCTGCTCTGCTGTGAATGTGAGTGAAGTGAGTGATGTGATTGTGTGTGAACGCCGCGCGCCCGCTTGCGCTGTTGTGTTGGTTGTTGAACTTGTTGAAAGCTATAAGCTATTCGATTCGCGATCGCGTTGCTGCCAGTTGCGTGTGTCGTTTTCGTCCCGCGCTTTGAATTTATTTAGTTCGAGTTTGTGCCTCGCTCGTAGCGGAATTATTTCGAATCTCGCGCTCCGATTGCGAGAACGGTAATCTGTGACTTAAACAATTTATTTTGTTCAAGAAGCTGTTTGTGTTAAAAGTTTTGATTTGAAGAAATTCGCTTTGGATCGTTGGATTATGCACAGTTTGCATGGTAAGCTGTGGCTGACTCTACATTTTTGAGTTTATTGTTTTCACAACTTTCATGTCACGTTATCCTATAAATAGGTAGGTAGGTAGGTACCTGGGTAGGTATTAGTAACTTTGAGTACCTACTTATTACTCAAAGGGTAGTAACCTGTACGTGAATACTTACCTACCTATAATCACAGGATACAGACAGATCCTATATGTAACTATCGAAAACAAACAAACTAACCTAGGTAGTAGGTATGTAGGTAGGTAGGTAGGTACTTACATCGAGGACCGAAGCGGAGTCTAAAAAGAATGAAGACACTGACTCCAGCCGGTTTTACCAGTTGTGATGTGAGCGAGCGCGGGAGAGCGTGCGTTTTGAAAAATATAAAATGCATTTTAGATTTATTTATGGAGAATCTGCAGATTTTACACGGTCTAGGTAGGTAAGGTACCTACTACCTACCTTACTTATAGGTAGGTAGGTGGTAGTAGTATTTATGGTCTGGGGTGGTAGGTCACTAGGTACCTTTCTTAATTTATCTAGTAGGTAAATAGTACACACTTATATAGATTTCTACTAAATATAGCTCGTAGGTAAATAGGTCATCGACCTGACTGACACTTAAGCTGGCACTTACCTACATAATAATATGGTGGTTGTTCCAGTACCGTCACAACACCCCACCTTACCCGCGCGCGACACATTTCGAGGCGTGCCGACCCAGATACACTACAAGACATATCGGAAATTATTAGCTCACAATTTTTATTTTTTTGACCGCAATACAAGACGGTAGGTACCTCTAAATGAGGCTTGGCTATTAGAACTATATAGTGGTATATAGGAGGAACCTTCTACATGTCTAAATACCTACCTTAATATATTTACCTAGCTCATTACATGCCTAAGGTTTATTACCTATACAAATAGATAGACTTGGGTTTTTTCTCGGAACACTAAAGCGAAAGTTGGAGATCCACTTTGGTAAGACCTACTAATGTCAAGAAATATTTACCAACCCAAGCCTACCCATCATAGAAGAAATGCCAACAAAACACTTCGCATTTCGTGATTATTAAAATATCTGAGTACCTGTAGAAATAAACCGTGGTGATAGGTACAGTCGTGCGTGACCCTGTTATGTTACTTATTCCATCCACTCCATTTCTATTTGACACCTCTTCTCATTCGTAAAACACCAAGTCAAGTCAAAATGCATTTATTCAGTAGGACCGCTGGGATCACTTTGGTGATTCTACTCCTGTTCCTTCGCGACCAATACCGTGAAGAACCAGGGCAACAAACACGGTTTGGGGCCTAGCTTTTTTTAGGTGATCCATCTTAGATCTTAACTTAGGCTAATTTCTTAGCTAACTTAGTTGCCTTAATTAAATTTTATAAAATAAATTCAAAAAGCTAAGCAAGATAGCAAAGCCATTCACATCAGCTGTCGAGGGGCAGAGCGACATGGCCACGCGAATTTATCTACACTTCTACACTAATATTATAAAGAGGAAAGATTTGTTTGTTTGTTTGTTTGAATTGAATAGGCTCCGAAACTACGGGACCGATTTGAAAAATTCTTTCACCATTAGAATCCTACATCATCCCTGATGAACATAGGCTATATTTTTTCCCGGGAAAGTGAAGTTTTCCCGAGGGACCGCGGGTAACACCGCGACGGACAGCTAGTCATTAATATACTCGTAATCACCAATAGAATAATATTTATTTAGGTATGTAACTTTTAAATCTTCGAATAGGCAGTTTAGTGGAGTTATCTGGAAGTTTATTATAAAACACCTTTGCGGGAACGTCAGAGTTGACTCTACGAACCACTCTTTGTTTGTAGGTAGGTGATTGGTCAGAAGAGATTAATTGGCAGTGATTTGTACATTGTTAGGTACCTACTCCTAATTCTATTACCTAACTAACCTATGTAAACTACTTTTAACTGATAAGACGCGTGTTTCACGCAGCAATTGTGGTGGAAATACAATTTTATGTTATTCTTTTCTGATATGTATATGTGAAACTGAAGCTGACGCTAAAATTTAAACCTGTAACTTTAATTTGATGATGTCATGAATGACGTAATGGAGCCACGAACAGCTAAACTGGTTCCTACGCCTGGCCTCCAATTATGCTAATACTGCCCATGACCACATTGACCACTCCTGTTATAATGCTCTAGTCGTCTAAAATGGCTCAGTTCTACTTTTTCTAACCACAAAAGGTGGGTTAGGAGCTATAAGACTGAATTTCTTTAAATCCGTATTTATGACCATAATCCCTTTTGACTAGTAGGTTATGTAGGTAGCTGATCCTAAACCAAAAGGGTTACTTTAGGTGGTACCTACTCAGACTCATAATTTGCTTCAGGACCTTCTACCTAGGTATGTACGGTTTATTTCGTATCCTCTCAGTTGAAACATATAATGACATTATGTGTTTCAACAACACATAATGTCATTATGTGTTAATAGGCACCTTCTGGGTAGGCTCGCTCCATCGTAGACCTCACTCTTGCCTGTGTAAGTTTCGAGGTGAAGAGCCGACCCATTCATCATAAAAAAAAATCTGTTTCGACTGAGAGGATACGAAATGAAACGTACTACCTAGGTACTCCTACTCAATACTCATCCACAAAATTTTGATTAGAACATTTAGAACGGTATCCGTTTGCCCCGTTTCTAAATAGCGAAAGAGAGACAGATAATAAAAAAGAAATAAAAAGCTATATGATGGCCAAAATTTAGTATTTGACTAATTAAAAATGATGGTAATTAAAAACCGCTCGAATGTAACATGTGCTCGGCTTATACAGTAACTAGCATTTTTTGCTACTTCTGACTGAATCATACATTAATCGCTACATTTTGCAGGTCTTATGTTGGCATTTCATTGCCCAGAAACTCTTCTTAAACAAGAAAAAACACAATAGCAACGGTTAAAAAAAACCTCTACGAAGTCGACCCTAAAACTAGGAGATAATACTTGGGACTATCCGATTGTCATTGAAAGGCTACAAGACAATCCCTTATCTTTATTTCATAGGGATTGCTGTACTGTTTATTCAAATGCATAATTCCAGTTTAATCCCGAGAGAGTCGAGAGAAATCCGAACCGCATGCAGTGATGACCCAGATCCCTCGGAGCATGACGATGGCGTTGGTGTATGCTATCGCTGTGCGTAACATGCATTACTGTTTAGCCCTAGTTTCACTTGCTGAAAGCTTCCATGCTAGAATGCTTCGGTGATAGAAAGATAAAAGTTTAGGCCTTTACATCTATATTAAATTTATACTGCGTCAGGAGGCAATCCATGCCTACACTTTACGGGACGCTGTAGTGCCTGGGACATTGTTTGAGATGAAAGAGGCTTGCCCAGCACCTAAATCATCCTCTCAGCTCAGCCTGGCCCACAGGAATTAGGTGCTGAACGATAAGAGCATTGCTAATAGGGTACCTAAAGGTATGTTACTGGGTCCTACATGTAGTAGAGTAGGTGCCATGTCGAATCTACTGATAGTGGAACATTTAGCTGACATGTAATGTAGACGTTTCTCATTTGTTTGGTTTAGGGCTTGTGTGGCAAAGTTGATTTAGGATTACAATGCAACTAAATGAATGGGCACAGATACAAAAATATTGTGGTGTAGGTGTTGTGTTAGTCTATTTGTCATAGAAAATATCAGAAGGGCACTCAATGGAGAGGAAATTGAATGCACACCGATACAACGCAACGTAATAAGTCCTGTGATGTTTAGTAAAGTACCCAGAGCATCTCTGCCCAGAGTAAATAAATCCAATAATTGCTCTTTAGCCAAAAGAAGCTGTCATTATTTTGCAATTGAGAATACCTACTTATTGTTCATTGGTACCTATAGGCTTGGTACATCCATACACACATAATATGGATACCTACCTACTTGAATAAAAATACGCCTACCTACCAACCACACTACCAACCAACACAATGAAAGGCAAACGTGGTTCGAATATTATTGAATGACATTTGGTAGGTCTCATCTTCATTGATCGATTTTTAAATGGCTTTAGTCTAGATATTTAGTCATAGCATTGTTTAGTTTCTATGGCCCTCATTCATAAACGTGGTGTAGAGTTACGCCGAGTGTAATTTAGGAGTAACCATACAATTTTTCGACCCTTATTAATAAACGTGGTGTAAAGTTACGCCAGGTTTAAACCTCAAAAATTTTATGGTTACTCCTAAGTTACACCCAGCGTAACTTTACACCAAGTTTATTAATAAGGGCCTTGGAGTTATACCTGGCATAGCTTTACACCACGTTTATTAATAAGGGCCTATGGGCCTACGGTGGTTTTAACTTTTAATGAATCATTTCTAACTGTTTGTGTTATGAATTCCAATTCCGCTGATTTCAACATTCTTATTTTAGTCCAAGTCGACAAGAGTTCTATAATGATTGCTTACGTCATCCTTCATTGAGTTCACGACGATACGACTTGAGACATTCTTGGTACAGTCAACTTCGTAAGCTTTTGAACTGTTTGAAATTTAAAATGATGAAAATAAAACAAGCAATATGATAAGCCTATCTTCAAAGTCATAACATTTGATATCCAAGATTTTGGTTCCTTGCTAGGTTTAAGTGGTGCATTTTATTTTAGTGTTGCGCCGTATAGTAAAATTATATTACCTACGATTACTACGTATACCTAGCAAGTAAAATAGGATCATTATAAATGTACAGATATTCTTTCTAGAGTAGAACCGAAAAATCTTGAGAATAGTAATATGATTTTAAAAACAGTCCATTTATGTGCGCTCGCGCACGGGTCTGTCACTATCACACAAGACTGCAGACCTTCGGCCGATTATAGCGGTGACGGCATCGCACTCTCCCGATTTTATTACAAAGCTGTTGGCGACTCTATGTTACAAATACACACACATGCTCAATACACACGCATAGGTAAACAATGTGTATAAGAATAATGTTCGTCTTTAGGTCTTTTGAAAAATTTTAGGCCGCCTTGCCGCATACGCTTGTAGTGATGCATTCGACAGCCTTCTTGGAAACTCAAGGAATACTATAGATCAGAACTTATAGGTAGAAGTAGAACCCACTACATTCTTCTTATTTTCTTGTCAATAGTTCTTTCGAATAGTACTTACCTAAATGTAAGTGTGCCCCAAAGGCTCCTTTCGTTCACTGAATGAAGGTTAGGTACCTAATAACTACGTTCAGATGGTTTTATTACAGTAGGTAGTATGCACCTACATATAAACTTGGTATAATAACTTAGTTAGGTCATAAGTACCTACTATGATGCACTTGGATCAATGAGTCACATCTTAGTAAGCTCTAATGTCTAAAACACGTTATTACTCACATTATTCATAATGTTTAGCTCAATTCACCTAAGTATTCTATAAATTCTGTCTCTGCCTATCCAATATCCATATTGGCTATCACAAGCATTTTTTAGAAAAGGTTGTAACCCATACAATAAACAATAAAAAGTACGTGAGTGTCGTGGAACACTCGGTTGGTACGAAGTTTGTACATTTGACATTTTGCGCACCTTGTGCACCACTTATCGCACTCTGCGGATCTATTTTTTTTTTTGCGAGATACTATGCGCACCATTTTGCACTTGTGAAGTTATTAACGAAAACATGTTTTTGTATTCTCCTGTAAAGTTGTTGTTTTTTATTTTATTTATTTTTTTTTATTTTTTTTTTATTTTATTTTATTTGGGAAACAAACAGTACATGATGACAGTATAAATAAGGCATATAAAAACACATAAACCAATCAAGTTTCCACCGTTATGTAGATCATATTATGCAAGTGAACAGAAATATCAAACAATAGAGAGAGAGAAAACAAAAAGAAAAATTACTAAACGAAGTTACAAAAATAGTTCTTATATCATCATTCTGAAAAGACAATAAAGTACTTAAATCTTAAAAATAGTATCCAATGTAGGCAAGCAAACATTACTAAAACTTAAAAGTTATTCCTGGCAATGTATCAGTAAGTTCTTTGCGCAATTTCAGCAAAGTAATATTAAAAATATCAATATCTGAAAAATATTCATTATAAGTTTCACAAGCTCTATTAATATACATATTTTTTGTGTAATTCGTTTTAGAAATAGGCGTCCAAAACATCTTTTTCTTACGAGATGACATCCGGGGGCAGTTAAAATATAAATTATCCAGTAACACAGGTGACTCTATTCCATTTGAAATAATTTTAAAAAGAAACATTTGGTCTCTGAGAACACGTCTATTCTGCAGACTGAGCAAGCATTCTGTGGATACAGAGGCAAAACGATAATTACAATGTTTAATAAATTTACGTTGAATCCTCTCTATTTCCTCAATGTGAATGTTATACTGAGGATTCCAAACGGTAGAGGCATATTCGAGAGTTGATCTTACAAAACTATTATATAGGAGAAGTAATGTGTTGAAGTTTTTAAATTCCTTACCAATCCTCAAAATGAAACCAAGCATTCGGTATGCCTTAGTTGTTATGTAATTGAAATGAGAATTAAAAGACAATTTACTATCAAGAAAAACACCCAGGTCTCTTACTTCAGATACTCGAGAAATAATGATGTCGTTAAATTTATATTCAAAGATAATAGGTTTGAGTTTGCGAGTAAAAGTTATAACATTACATTTTTTTGCATTTAGAAATAAGGAATTAGAATTACAATAATCAACAAGCCGGCAAAGATCACTCTGAAGTAGCAAACAATCTGAAAAACTATTAATCTTCATAAGAATTTTTGTATCATCAGCGTAAATAAAACATTTAGAGTGAAGGAAATTTCTTGTTACATCATTAATGAATACAAGAAATAGCAGGGGACCTAAATGGGAACCTTGTGGTACACCAGATGAGATCGGCACAAAGGAAGAACAGTAACCCTTTATTGTAACTGCTTGGCTTCGTGATCGAAGGTAAGATTCCAGCCATCTCAAAAGATCACCATGAATCCCTGCATCAGAAAGCTTGCGAATGAGGAGAGAGTGAGATACTTTATCGAACGCTTTTGAGTAGTCAGTATAGACAACGTCCACCTGAGCTCCGTTATCCATTGCGTCAGAGACAATGTGAGTAAATTCGCATAGGTTAGTCTCAGTAGAACGCTTGTTAATGAAACCATGTTGCTCCTTTACAATGATTGATCGCAAAACTGGAAACAATGAATCGTAAACAATCTTTTCAAACATTTTGGCCACTGTGCAAAGCTTTGATATGGGTCGATAATTTTGAATATCATGCTTATTACCGGACTTGAAAATAGGTGTAATGTACGATTGTTTCCATATCACCGGCAAAGAGCCTGTGCGAAGAGACAAATCAAATAAAAGGAAAATTGGAGTACTTAAAGCCTCATGATATTGTTTCAGAAAAATAGGAGGGACACCATCAGGTCCACATCCTTTATTAACGTTCAACTGTTTTAGGTATTTTTTTATTATTGGTATAGAAATTTCAACGGTGCCTATAGGTGAGACCGAATCATGACTGATCGTAGATGACGGATTGTTATCGGTGAGAGGGGTGCCATCAGAGCTGCTCGTCGGTACAAAAGTTGACTGAAAATAACTGTTAAATAGATTGGTGATAACAGTAGGGTCTGAGCTTTCACAGTCATTGTACGTCATTTTATCTGGCAGATCATCAGATTTCTTTTTGGATTTAACAAATGACCAAAATCTCCTACTGTCCAGATTAATATTACTTTCAGATCGATCAATGAAAAACGAATAGCAATCAGATTCTATAATCTTCTGTCTCTCCCTCAATTTACTAAAGGTGTCATAATCGCAAGCATTGCCATAGGTTTTCCATTTTTTATGATATTTTAGTTTCTCATTAATAATTTTGATCAGAGGTTTTGTATACCATATAGGATATCTATTTGATGAACTAACAATTTTTTTAGGGACATTACTTTCAATAATGTTATTAATCATCCTGTAGAATGTACCAGTAGCAGTCTCTATATCATCACAATCAAGAAGGCTGTACCAATTGACTTCGCAGAGCAATTTATTAACGGTATCACAATCAGCAGAGTTAAATAAATAAACTGTTCTGGGAGCAGGTCGAATGACTCTATAATTTATATCTTGTAATGTTACTTCTAGCGCAGGGTGATGACTAACCTCAGAAACTAGGGGTTTAGAGCACCTTATAAGTTTACAGGGGCAATTACTCATAATAAGATCTAGTAGTCTCCCATTTTGATTTAAAACATAATTATATTGTTGAAATCCAGTAAAGGCAAGAAGTCTATCTAATTCAGAGGAAAAAGGATCAAGATGCGAGTTGATTAGTTTGGGAATTTCCGTGGCTAAATTCCACTGGCCTTTAGTGATATTGAAATCACCAGTAACAAAGATAAGATCGTCAGGTTGATCTATAGTTTTTTTAGATATTAAATCAAAAAACTGTTTTAAAGCAGAAAGGTGACCGTTTCCGTGGGGGAAATAGCAACAATAAATGAAAAGTTTACGTCCACACAAATCTAATCCTACCTCGACGCCTTCCGCATACGAGTTTTCAAAATGAATACATGAATATGAAGAAATCGGCAACTCCCGACGCACAGCGACGAGCACACCGCCTCCCAAGCTATCGCCTCTAAGCTGGTAGTCGCGATCACACCTATAAACACTATAGCGACTGTCGAAACATTCGGCACTGAAAATACCCTCTAGGAGCCATGACTCACTTATACATATGATATCATAATCGGAACCTAGAGCATTTTTAAATATAATATTCGTTTTGGTACGGAGCCCCTGTGCGTTCTGGTAATAAATATTAAGTTTATCTATGGAATACATTGTAGTGAGAGATAATATGCAGAATAATATTCATTAAATAGTAAATAGTAATTATAGACTTTAGATTTAGACGCCATTATATGTAACAAAGTAATAATACAATCATATGTATAATTTACCTGCAAATAGAGTAGTGAAAGTAAACAAGGTTTAATAATAATTGTTATAGCTACATTGCCAAGAAAATACCAGTAAACAAATTTTGGAGCTAAAAAAGTAGCATAAGCAAGCGTAGCACTTATACAATCTTTTTTAAATCAGCCTCACATGCAATGTGTAGAACAGGGCTTATGTCAGACAAGCGAACCATAATGGTACAATGCTTCACCCACACATACTTATATTTTTTTTCCAAAGCAAGCTTTTTAACTCGTTGTAGGAGCGACTTGTTGTATTTGGTTAAGTGGTCATTAAAGTATATAGGAATATTTTTACCTACAAAGCCCAAATCAGCTGCTGTAAGGCGGTTAAGCTTCCGAAGTGCATACAGGAAGTCGTCCTTCCTGCAGCGAGCTAGCATGCGCAATACAATGGGCTTTGGCTTATTCCCTTCACTGGTGGACGGAGCAACACGTGTAACGAAGTCGATGTCGTTAGACAATAAAACAAAGTTCGAGCGCTTAGCAAGGTCTCGCACGACATCCATCAAGTTCTCCCCCTTCTTTTCCGGGATTCCGAAGATCTCAATATTCGAGCGTCTGGCCCATTGGTTCTTCATATTAATGTCCCTTTCAACTTGTCCAAGAGACAACTTCAACTTTTCGCACTCGACGACAACCGCCTCATACTGCTTAAATTTCGCCTCCATCCTCTCCATTCTCTCATTAATTTTGCAATTTTCCTGATTTATAAATTCCATAGATGTTTTCATGTGCATTAACTCCTGTTTGAGCGAGGAAATTTCACTGGCAAACAGAGCTTTAAAAGTGGATTTTAATTCCTCCTTCATTGTGTTTACTTCAGTCCTAATGAGCTCTGCAATATCATGGCTGGAGTATGATGGCAACTGGGAAGATGGCTTGCCCACGGTATCGGAACCAAGAGTAGCAGGTGATGATGATGATGATGGCTCCTTAACTATCTCCTTGTCGTCACGACAGCCAGAGCGTACCGGAGTGCTATCGGATTTAATTCTCCTAGTCTTGGATTGACAGTTAGGACAAATCCAGGTAGACCTCAAATCCTTCGATACCTTTTTGCCTGGCAAAATACACTGAGCGTGGTAAATCGCTTTGCATGATTTGCAATTCAAGGCGCTAGAGCTGTCACCATCCGTTGATTGGCAGCACCCGTAGTTCGTCATGGCTAGGATAATTTCGCGGCGGCGACTCACTGTACGCTTGGCTTAGTTGGTATAACGCCCGACTGCCAAGAAGCGGCCGCGAGCTCGAGTCTCACCCGGGACAGAAGATTTTGCACGCAAAAAGTTTTTCTTAGCTCCACCCAATTGGTTTCGCCGATAGATCCTTCTCGCTCGATCCGCCCACTGGGAGGAGCAACACGTCCAAACTCTCCACGAAGAAACGAGAGGGACCGAGGAACAGGAATCAACCAATAGCAAAAATCAAATTCAAATTCCAAAATTAAAAATACTAAAGAGCGACCGCACGTCTGTTCACAAGCTAAGGTTTAACTGAACTGTGTTTTTGCAGTTATCCTTTTATTCCCCGGAGACATCGATATGTCGTCGGTAAAATGGAACGCTTTCTTTTGTTTTTCTAGCCTAGCCTCCATCCTCGATACCGTCCGAACTTCGTTCCAAAAAAGGGTGGGTTGGTGGTAGGTAGGTACTAGGTAGGTATCAGTATTTCTGCGAAACTTTTGGCGTTAGTTCGTTCAATCGACCTCGTGCCTTGCCGTGCCCTAGTGGCAGTTATCAGACGACCTTCTGACACGCGATTTAACGATTTCTGCCTATTTTACCTAAATATACCCTGGCAAAGGACAAAAATTTCGCTTCTGAAATTGAAGACAAAAGATCGATAAGAAAATTCGAAACCATATAGGTGTTATAGGTGTAGAGTACCAAGCTGTAGGTAAAGAAATTGATGGTTTCGAGTTCATAGAGAATATTACCTTCTCGATGGTTCTCTTCAAACCACAAGGGGCTAGTAAGAGTCACGTCCAAATATCAATGAAATTAGATAATACAGCAATTATCTCAACTACAAAGTTACAAATAACCCTGTATAACAGGGTTATTTGTAAAACACCGGTAACCTCTTTTAATAAAAAAGTTTGTTTTTGGTAAATGTATTGTTTTGTAAAAAGTCATAGAACAAATTAAGTTGTTGTTTATGATGATAGTAATACCTACAGTCCTGAGAGGTTACCGGTGTTTTACACATCCTTCTAGCCACGGTTTACCGCATAGAGATTCATACAGAAACATTTCTTGGGGTTACCTACAGTGTCACAGATGATCAGTGACCACAGACATCAGAAGTAACTCTCCTTACCTTCATCCGTGTTCGTGATCCTGTGCATTCACTAACAAACCCATTGCATTACGAAATTGGGTAAAAATTATGTCATGAAACTAATTTCAGAATTGTAAACATTTTTTAATGAATAACAGGAGTAATGTTTATTGGCTGGGTGCCACCGGTCCACATGCCGCGATGTTTAGTAAGGTCTTGTTTATGAGATAATTGTATGTAACCCAGATTCAAGATTTCGGACAGAACACAACTCGTCAGTTTGTACATTTGCTGAGACCCGCAGTTTCTCGGGAATATCTTCCTTTTGAGGCACATACATGTAGTGCTAATCCAGGTATACCACTTTTATAACTAATGCGACTGACCAATGCGTTTAGCTTCCTTCCTATAGGAATTTCCTTGCAGTTAGATGTAACTATTACCTATTACGGCGGGAAATACTAAGAAGAGTAGATGGTGAGGTGAGATGAGATCACGGTTCAGACAATTCAGTGGTTTCATCACAACACAATTCAAAGGTGTCGTGTCGCTATGCTATGTCGATGTCCGTAGGCGTGTTAATGACCCTGGCCTCAATAATTGTTCAAACTGTTTACCTACGTACAGTTCCCGGCTTGTTGAGGTCTTCCACTTTAAAAAAAAATATCTACCGCTCTACAATCATACAAGACGATAGTCGATACGCAACGAACGACTGAATGATATTTGATTCCGCGCGGTGTGGTGCCACAGCAACTTCCCCTAACTATAGTTTCTTTCGACTCAATCGTAAAACCTAATTATCTTTGCAGGTAAAAAATGAAGTGAATTGAGTAACCGACCGAGCAAGTAGACACCACCGCACCGACAAGATGAAGGAAATCGTCAACAGAAATTTGATCACGCTAAAATGCGTGCTTTTTTGCTTTCTTTCGGGTAAGACTGATACTTATTTCATTATTTTTGATTTGATAGCTCCATAAGAGCCATAAGAGAAAGCTCAAGATGATCAAGATTTCACTACGAAACAGTTTTCATTTGTAGAATATCTAAATTAACTCTGAAGCTGTAGGTACTTCATCATCATCATCCGCAGCTAAGAATATCGCACTGCTGCCAACATGGGCGTAGTATTTACCTATTATTTAGAAAAGATTTACCTACCTACTTACCTAAGTAAGGTAAAGGTGAGAAATAAAAAATTCGAAATTCCTAGTTATTAGATTCCCGAGTTTAAAAATGGTCAACCAACAAGGAGATCCAAACGGTATGGAGTTGTGCAAGCTTCCTTCTAAGGACTGTCGCACACGGCCAGTGGGACCGTTCACCTTGCCACAGTATACTAAACATAGTCTTGCTGCATTGCAGGGCAATAAGGCTTCGATGTTATTATATTTAATCGACCTACTTCACATCAATCATACCGATCGCGTTGACCTGATCTAAAGTTCAGGTCACTTGCAAACTCCACTTTTACTGGGTTCATTTTGCAACATCTTATTGCATCTCCCTTAGTTTCCTGCTGGTTATGAGGGCGATAGGTTTGTAACCTTTCACGTATGGAACGCTTAATTATTTAACTTCTCTATAAGCAAACTGTAGGTAAACAAGCTATTATCTGTTATAGCGGGCAGGGTTTATGTTGTCGAATTAATATTTTTCAGACCATGTAACTCGAGCAATAAACGAATTGAGTCCCAGTAGCCTCATTCCTAATTGGGTTATCTAATGTTTCCCTAGGTGTGGGCTGCATATATCCATTCCTGCCGTTACATATGCTGTCAGTGGGTTTGGAGAAAGGAGAAGCGCGACTCATATCTGCCATAGCGCCATGCATTGCGCTCCTCGGACCAGCTGTTCTCGGACCCCTTATTGACAAGTGAGTTCTGTAGTTTTCCTGATAGACCTAAGTCGCCAAAAGCGTTCCATAATATTCAGTAGTTATTATACCTACAATGGCCGCAACTGTCATCATCATCCAAAGTTCAGATAGTTTTTGTAAAAACGATAGGCTTGTAACTTGTATCGTGGAATCGGTGAAATGCTAACTACTTTACGAAAGACAAAAATATATTTGAGAAATGAAAGTACTGAAAATAATAGGAGGAACCTACTTGAACTCGTACTTTACCTCCACTTACTAAAAAGTGAATCAATAAAAAACATGACGAAGACAACAAGTACCTAACATTCGCACATTCTCTTCTAATCGTCTCGGTCGTTGGCCAAGACGCTGATAGTAACAACGAATACATAAGTACTTATACAGGATGCACGACGATAATGTAATTGTCTCAATGGCTTCTACCAATTTTACCATCAAGTACATAATGAAATGTTCCTACAAAATGACTAGTGAGAATATCGAATTGCCAGTAACGTATCTGCAATACTAGGATCTCTACGAGTATGTCCCGATTCCCGACCAAATTTTTTTTTTCAATGCATGACATTGATATTGTATTGATCGCATGCCGAAAACACTTGTAAGTACTTAAATAAGACAAATATGTATTTGAAACAAGTTTAAATACAGTCACATACCTAACAACGAACATGAGGTGTAGCGTATTCTATTCAGAGATTTCAGGGCATATCTTTTGTTGACGCGATCAAGTATCTGGTTTTATGAATATGAAAGACAGCGGCAGCTAAGTTCGCCGATCGATGACCTGCGGTCTTATTAAAGTGGTTTGTAAACTTACTATACGATCGTAACCGACATGAATAAGGTTCCTTTTCTGTTCTAAAAATAAATGAGAGTTCGTCTTGTAGGTACTTCCCGGTCTGGGTTGTAAAGGGTCTTTATCGTCATGCAGTGCTCTGATGCGAATCGTTTTGACCCCTTTACGTATTCAAATCTCCATAATACTCAGTCGACAAATGATCTGTTTACGCGCTTTATTGGCAGGGAGACAGATCAAGAATTAAGGGTTTTCTGAGAAGGGTCAATTGCATCTTAGCATTACTCGACCGCGAAGGATAATAAAGTTTATTGTAAGTTGTTTTGGCTATCGCCGTTGTGCAACAATCGGACCAATAAGGTGTCGATGGTGTGATGATAGGAGTCACCAGACTCCGTCCGTGCCGGGGCCTATACTTTCGTACGCGTAGATTCTAATAAATAGTAGTGTTGGGATAATTATGTGACTGTCAATGATATTAAATGTGACTGTTATTGATTTGGTTCAGATTGTCGGTTGGACGAGGGTCAACAGGCGGTAATGCCGCGCCAAGCGGCTCCGGCCGGCTTCTTCGTATGGTGACGGCAATCTGCCTTATTCTGAGCGCTGTGTTCTACTCACTATTGCTGGCCGTGCCCTATACAGAACGCCATGAGGTAAATTACTTATCGATCCTTCCTTTCGCCATTGTAACGCGTGTGGCAATGTATGTGCCACATGGTAGATACCTACTACGATCGAACATGTATCAGGTGCTTACCAGATTTGACTATTGTAATAATTGCGTCGATAACTAAGATACAAGCCTTTACGCCGACTGACGACTGGCACGTTTGTGGCATTTTATTCGGACACTGGACTGTGCGTAGCCCTTGAGTGTATCCACTATCCACGTGTGCCTTGAACTTTATCAGTAAATTTTCCTTGAACTTTACGTAACAACTTGTTTCAGGCCCGCCGACCGCAAGTTCTGTTTATGTGCGACCAAGACAGTGCATATGTTATGCAAGAGGTTTGCAAGGAGGATATGCGGTGTAACAGATGGTCCGGTGAGAAGGTAAACTAAATCTCGATTAAGTATTATACCTATACGGACGAAGTGTAGATACGAAAGGAACCTCTATGAGGCGCACTTAAAATTCTTTCACCACGCAGAGAAATAGCGACACGACGCCTAATATTCTTATTAGGCGAACTACAGCTAGCCTAGGGATAAAAACAGAAGATTACGAATTCACGATAACCCCTAGCCACAGTACACCTAGGTCCATGAGGCATAATTAGTTATTTTGACTACTTATAAGACTTCTCTTAGCTTATCCAACCTATTAGTTAGGTGATAATAATGAAGTACCTATACCTACAAGGAATTGCAGGTACCTATTGCCGTTTCTACCACACATTGCTTGTTGTTTTGCATTAAAAATAAACGGAAGCACCAGCTGCTATGCATACTAATTAAGTTTTGCTATCGCGATCTTTATTTGAAGACTTAAAATGTATTAGGGCATAATAACTACATACCTACAGACTTTTTTTAAACGGGGTGGGGCATGTGTAGGCTTTTAACGACTAAGGTACCGTATAGCCCGGATAACATTCTAAAAAGTAACTTTAAAAACCTATTTGCTATTTTAACAGGTCGGAAGCTTATAGTGGGCATATAGACATGTAGGTACTAATACGATCTACGTCCCCCTTTGAAAAGTAAACAAAATGTTCCCCTTTTGAAAGTGAACAAAATATTCTCTCTTTGAAAGTCTACAAAATGTGAACGAACTCGCGAAGCTTTGTCATTACGCGTCTCCGACACCAGTTTAGTGATTAGCTCATGACATTTATAGCTGGATATAAATAACTATGAATTTACCGTAGTTAGCTCTGCGAACAAACAAAATGCTAATTATTTTCAAACTTCAACGAATTTTTAGCTTTGGAGATATTGTTGCCGCCTCCTAATCTGAAAGTTTTAGGTCAGATATTACTGATGTGGATCTAACTTGGAATAGGTGTACCTAAGTAAATCTAGAGTGGAAAATGCTGGTGGTTGGCCTAACAAATAATTTAAAAAATATTTAGACAGTTTTGTGTGTATGATGGCGCTTCTTCGAATTGCCAAACTACACTTCGCCCGTTGGATGATTCCGATGATGGAATCTTCCAAGAATCCAAGACTTCCAAGACACATCAGCAATTGACATATCAAAACAAACCCAGGTGTTCAATTGTGATGAAAATGTCCAACTATGGCTGGAATCAAAGCGTGTTTATTTATTACCAACAGTTAAACACATGGCGTAGGTATGGGGGAGCGTTGACACCTGCCTTTTCACTCAGATTGTGGGGTGAAATCGCGTGTTTGGTATACTCGTAATTAGAAATTATGTCGGTGAATGTTAGTATTGAGGCCAATGTTTGCAAACACAATTAGTTACGTTACAGTTATCGAATGTATCTGCTGATGGTTTTAAAATCCATCAATCAAGTAGATAAAGGTACTTAATTGCGAACGACATTTCTTTTGCGTGTGCGTTAGGTGTGAACTCAAAATGTATTTATGTACGAGTCCAATTAAAAAAGAATGCTCTGTTGAAATACTATCTTTTAAATACCTACTGGATATGATCTGTGCTACTGGTTACCTACTATTACTAAGTACTGATATGCGTTCAACAACAACCTCACCCGCATGATGGATTGAGATTGAATGGCCCTTACCACTTCGCTGATTGGACACGCTTCCTTTATTTTCGCGATTGATGAAATGGAATAAATACTCTTGACAAATTGATAATTTTCTAACAAATATACTAACTAACTAGGGATCTTTTAGGTAACATTCTTCAGCGTTTGTAGCCTGTGCTAATGGATTGTTAGTATTTTTTTTGTTTTGTTAATTTTTTTTACCAATTCTTAGTTTACTACCTCCAATTGGTTGACTTCTGGGAACTTAAGCTTCATTCAATCACTATCGTATCAAATCATTGTCAATTTTGCATCTTCCAGACAGGAGTCCTGGCAGTAGGTGCCTGTGAGTACGGCTGTTACAATGAGAGCTTGGACTGGGTGCGCCAGCCTTTCATCACCACGACAACCACCACTACGCTCAGTCCGATGTACAACAGCGTGGCTAATGCCACAACGGTTAGTATACAGTAAACTTTGCTTTTAATGGCCAGCCTGCCCATTGCACGGCAGCTATTTTGAAAGTGTTGGTACACGTATACCTGTGTTAAGCACAACCTCCCGTTTTTAGAGGATTAACATAATGCTAGCGACGCAAATGTTGTAGGTACTTCTTGGATGACATGCTGCGCCATGGTGACATGTATTATGAGAGTCTAGAACTAAATTTCAGTAAGTTCGTATGAGCTAGTGTCAACGAACTGATGGTAAAACAACCTATAGAGCTCCCAGTGGACACTTATCCCTTGTGGTCCTTTTTAAATAATGCTTATTTCAATTCAATTTTTAGACGCAAAAACCCAATACAACAGAGGAGGAGGAATCGGTACCTCGCATGAACTTCGAAGTGAATCCGCCGCACATCTGCTACAAGGGACAGTGTCTTGTGTACATGCAACATATGGATAGAATGAGGCTGCCTCTAACGCTGCTGGCTCCTGAACCACTCGATGACAACTCTACTGAGAACTCCAACTGGTGCACTTATCGGACTAGTGAGTTGGAATTTTAGTGCTAGTTAAACGGAGAACGAATTCTTCAAACTGAACAAACTTTGTAGAAAATATTATGGTTCTAATCAGAACTCTCTTATTTTAGGCTCATTCCTGTATTCTCAATCCCGTGCATTTCTAACTTGGAATTAATTTTATTTTTTTAAATCTTCACTTTTGTGAAATGATATCCCAATTGCTTCCTCTCTCGGTTTTTAGCTCCAATAGTAGTTTAACTTTTTAGTCAAATGTTAAGCCATCATACGTTGAACCGCAATATTCTATTCCACAAAATCAAACGATCTTCAGTAACTTTGAGGCTAACAAAGGGTCTTTTCAGGCGGTCAGTCCCAATGCCTAGTACCAGAAGAACGTCTTGGCGAGATAAAGAAACAGGAGAGTGATTGTAAACCCGCTGTGCGATGCCAAGTGCTCGATCCTTACGACGAGCCTGACGGAGTGCTGGCTGACGCGGAATGCAGGCTCGTTATTGGAGATCCGTCTTATACCTTCTGGAGCTATCTGTTTGTCAGGTGAGTTCCAATGTTATGTTATGTTTTGCCATGAGCCGCGTCCATTAGGCCATCAGTACTCGCAAAGTTCGTCACCAACTCTGGATGACTCATCCCCCTATTAAATGTGTTCATAACTATGATAGAACAATTGTTTTCCGCGACTTCGTCCGCATTGTATGCTGTTATATCGTTTCCATCAATAATTTCAGATCCACCATAATTATTTTTTACGTATTATAGCCTATGTTCGTTCCAAGGGTGCTTTACATTTTATCAAAATCTGTTCAGTTTGAGCGTGAAAAGGTGACACACGGACCAACTTACTTTCACGTAATAAGCTGAGTGGTAGGCTTATTTTGTGCCTATAACATTTTTCTCTTTCTAATAATTATCATAATGATATAATTCCAGGATACTAGCAGACATATGGCCAACAGCAGCCCTGGCTCTCCTAGGCGCGGCCTGTGTAATCGCTACCCGTGAGACATCCCTAGGCCGGGGAGACGTCGGCCGACAACTAGCCTTTGGTACATTAGGCCTGGCCATCTTCCCTCCACTCGCGGGGTACGCGGCCGAGTCTATGCCTGAAGCGCCATTCTTAGTGCCGTTTGTGCTGCACGCCGTGTTTATGGTGATTGGCGCGCTTATACTGGTGCTTGATAGGTGAGTTTTACTACTAGAATAGGGGTCCCACACCCATAGGGTGGGTGTAAAAGTGGGATTAGGGCAGGGAGATGATGAGTTTCTGTGTTTATCTTTTGCTGCGCTCCGTTGTCTTTCGAGATTCACATGGCTTTTTCGTGATGATAAGTAAAAAAAAACTTAGGCCTTTACATCTATATTAGATGATTTATACAGCGTCAGGAGGCAATCCATGCCTACACCTAACGGGACGCTGCAGTGCCTGGGACATTGTTTGAGATGGAATAGGCTTGCCCAGCACCTAAACCATCCTCTCAGCTTAATCAGCCGCCCACAGGAAAGACGACGTCGATACGTGTGGAACTGACTAAGCTGCGGGTTTCCTCACGATGTTTTCCTTCACCGTTAAGAGCTCGTGTTAAATAAATAAATAAATAAATAATGCTGGACATTTCACACAGCATCATCTAGCCCCAAACTAAGCAAAGCTTGTACTATGGGAACCAGATAACTGATATACTACTTATATACTTTTTGTTTGTAAATACATACATATTATACATAGAAACACCCAGACCCGAGACAAATATCTGTAGGTCATACAAACATTTGTCCCGCGGCGGGGATCGAACCCGCAACCTTCTGCGTCGCAGGCGGACCTTCGCCCACTGCGCCACAGAGGTCGTCAAAGGGTATTATAGCGCATGTAAATTTTACGAAACGAAAAATCCATTGATGCACGAACCTATTACCTTCAGATTGAAAGTCGAGGCACAACCCCATTCGACCAACACGGCACGGATGATAAGTAGTAATGTAACAAATACATTTGTCCTCTGTAAAGGAAACGCAAGGAGACTAACTATTGTCGCGTCAACCACGCCGCATATTTTCAAACTCTGCATACACACTACTAACCTCCCCAGTAGTGGGATAGCTGGGAAAAAAAAATTCCCAACGACCCCACTGCTCAAGTCAATGGAGTCGTTGGGAATACGAATTCCCAACGACTACACTAGCCTCCCCGTTGTCGTTGGGAAAGAAAACCCAACGAACCCACTACGCAAACAAAGGTCGTTGGGAATAAAAATTACCGACCCCATTGACTTAGTACCTATAGGAATATTGACTCGTGTTATGCCACCTTTCTCCTCGCAGCAACATGCCACTGTCTACACCGGAATGGTGGTGGCACACCGCAACCGGCCTCCTTACAATGCCGATGAACGCCGTGAGAAGATACGGCGCTGAAACTGCTGCTGTATTCTCTGTTGTCGCACTTTTGGGTATTTTATGCAGTGGAATCGATACTTACTTGCCATGGTGAGTTTGTTAGCATAATTGAAATTTGTCCTAATTGAATCAGGCAGCGGTCCAACCAAGAACAACCGTCATGGAGTCTGTTGGTTTTGTGGTATGCTCGATCATCATTGGATCCTCAGCTTACCCTAATAATGATGATCGCTACACAATATTATTGTGTACTTAAGTGAAGGAAACAGCCAAACGGACTTCTTCAAAAAGAGTTATCCAGTGACCTTCTATGCTGAATCTATGAAAATACAGAATGCTCATTTCCTAGAGCTAGTATTTTAAAATATTCTTCAAAGAGTCTTTGATTTCTAAAAGACACATTCTCTAGCATACTGACGGTTACAAGACCCCTATAAGACTCTTCTCCGCTATTAGATTCCTCTTCTATTTCCTCAAATGATCATATTTCATTCATACAGCCATTTAATTTTCAGGACTGTGTTAGATCTGAACGGTACAATAACCGAAGTGGGCCTGACATTAACTATAGGCGCATTACCCGCGGTGCCGGCGCTGTGGTGGGCAGAAGCCGTGGTCGACTATATCGGACACTCTAATGTATTTATCATGGCCTTCACTTTTTACGGCCTGCGGTATACTGGTAAGAACGAACGCTGTTATATCAACTTCTTGATGAATTGAAACGGTTTTGTTGAATGAATTTTTGTAGAAAGACATCCTTTCACAATGGGCTTCTTATAGCCTTCTATATATCCAGCCGGTAACACCCACTGTTGTGTTTAAGCCTCTTCTCTTTCAGGCCACTCCAGTCGATTTTGTGCCAGCCGGCCTTATGGCCTTAACGACTGCTAAATATGAAATCTCTTTTGATGAATGATGATAAAAAATCTCCAGAGACCAGCGGATTTTTAAGCTATTGCATAGCTTCTATCGCGGGCCTTAGCGTGGAGACCGAATCCAGAAATTCCGTAACGAAAATAACCTAACACCCCCCACTCCGACCGGCACAGCGGTGATACTTTTTAATTATAATTACATAAGTTAATAAAAAATGCTATGCAATAGCTTTACCGCGGCAGTCTCCGAGTGCCACACGTCTTTTTTATTTTTATTATTTTTATTTAGGGGAAACCGTGGTCTACAAAATGTACCCTATTAAAATTATACCGTATGCCAAAGTATGTCAATGTTATGTTCTTCCAGGCATGGCGTTCAGCACAGATTACTCATGGGTAGCAGTAAGCGAAGCACTTGAAGTGTTCACACTCAGTCTGACGTGGGTGACGGCCATGCTTTACTTCAGACATCTCGTGCCCCGGAAATACACCACAACGGGACAGGCTTTACCCGTTATCGCGCATTTCTGTATCGGTATGTGCATTTACTAGGCAAAGGAGTGTAACTTTGAAAGAGAAATTCGTCACGTACCGCGCAATACCAAATACATCAAGAGACAGGTATTACCTGTTATGCGTATCACATGGGATAAACTAGATTTTGATGTTTTTTTTCTGCAAACGATTTACCAGCCTAAGCATTACCCACTTCGCCACCGTCTTCAAAAGTTACATTTATTATCTAAGCTTGAAGTATGTACTTTAAAATATTAAACTTCGCAAGCAGTTCATAGCCGAAGCTAGCAGTAAACTAAAGAGCTTGAAAGTAAATGTAAAACCAGGCAGCTCACCAGTATAATTGTTCCAGGTCGCTGCATAGGCGCCATCGCTAGCGGCATGGTTTCCCTCTCGCCGCCGCTAGAGAGCGCTCGCGACGCATACCGCGCGCTCGGCATCTGTTCCCTGGTGGTCGCGGCGGTTTACTTGGCGCTGTACCATTTGTTGTTGGCCCCTCGTTGCGCCGCTCCGCCCACCAAACCTCCGCAACATTTGCTGCAAGGTAAAACTCACAAATTATCTAGAGAATATCAAATCTTATCAGATTGGTCCTTCTGACGAAACATGTAGTTTGGTCCTTCGAACCGGATAACATTAGCAACATCCTCCGAGTGGTAAAGCATCACAAAAAACTTAAATTCTCTCAATTTTGAGCATCATTCATTGAAAGACTACTTAAGAGTCAGGTTTCGAAGGTTCTGCAGGCCAGATGAGTAATGAACGAATCAGCGCTGTGTATTGATTAGAGGAAAACATTTTCGGAATAACATACCTTTGCTTTATTCGATTATTTGTTCCCAAAAGCTTCCACCGTGGATGGTCAGCTAGATGCCAAAGGTATGATCACTGTAGGTTCCATCAGAACATTCCTTGGATTTACAGCACATTCAACCATTTTAATCCTTTTTTCAGGACAAAATCTGTTCCAAGTTTCTTTTTTACTTTATCTGGTTATTCTGGTGTTACAACGATTTAATCAATGTATTTTTGTACCCAGGTTTGAACACAAACGGATCGTCCAACGGCCACTATGCACCGATGCGAGTTTACCACGAAGAGCGTTCAAGAAAAGGACATTTCCGATACTAACTTTCGTTTCGTCTTGCAATATGCAATATAATATAAGTGTAGCTGTTTGTCAATTTTATGTGACTGTGAGAATAAGGTAGCTATCTACGGTAAGCGCAACGCGTTTACGGTGTATTTTATATCATGCGCATTTTTAAAGTGCCTTTCTTAGTCATAATATTATTCTACTTTTTCCACTTTGCATAATGTTTTTGATGTTTAATAAGTTTTTCTAGTTATATTTGATCACTAAATATTTAAATAGGTTTTGTGATATGCGCTTATACTAATTAATAAAAAAAAAATGAAGAATATTGTTTTATTAAGCCTAATTTTCTACACGCGCAAGGTTATGCTACTAATGAAAGCTTGCAATATATCCAATATATTATTAAACACCATAGTTTCTACAATAGCAGTTGATTGGTAAGTTTTGTGCTAAAAAAGCAGAGATATCACTTTCGCCAAAAGACAAGTACCTATCTCGCTCAGTGCTACTTCTTGAAATAATATAATGGACTGTTACGCAGTGCAGGCAAAAAAATTACAATTAGAAATTGACCATGCACCTTTATTTTAGGGTCGATTCACATCTGAAGGAAGATGCGTCGAGTATTATCGGTCGCGTAACGCCATAACAGACAATTATTGAGTAGACATTCAACCTTTCGCTAATCGATGATGCGTTAGTGCGACTGAAACTTAGTACACGCGTAATAATGTGGCAAAACGAAGTTAAGCTCGACGCATCTTCCGTCAGATCAGATGTGAACCGACCCTTACTCTCACTCCAGGCGCAGAGACACAGCATGCTCAATAAAGAAAGCAAGAACGCTCGCTCCAGCTCTATTTTTCTGCTCATTTGGTCTAAGTCCACTTTAACAAAAGCCATAATTTTGCATCGGAACTTTATTGAATAAACATTTCTATCAATTTGAAACCTAACTTAGTTAAATTAAAATAAAATGGTACAACGAACAATTACAAATATGTACTCAAAAATGTATAAAAAATACACTGAGCACAGAAACTAATATTCCTGCGTAAGTGATTACACATACACGTCTGATATCACGATCAATATGGAAGGAAATATCCACTGACTACAATTTTCACTCATTGCGACATTTCTTGAAGGTTATAAATACAGAGTTATACATTTTAGCTTTCGCTTTAGCCAGGTAGGTATCTAAATCTTTTTAGTCTGATCCGACGACGGACTAAAAACGGAATATCTGACACAGAATAAATCTTGTCTTATCAGTTTTTCTACTATCTTGCTATAGCTATTTTTAGCCACTTTGGCAATCAAAGATTTATGAAACTGTAAAATTTTGTGCTCTGTATAGAAAAAAAGCAGTTTTGAATCAGTGGACATATGCATGAAAGGTTCACAACGAGAGCGAATTTGAATCAGTCACGGTGAGAGAACAACAGATATTCACTGGCTGTAATAGCACAGAATACAAAGCCCCTGTACTGTAGTCAGCCCATCACACACATAACATTTATTTGTACTTATTTTCATCAAAGTCTTAAGAGGTTTTATAAGAAAGAGGAATATCCATTTTTGAATATTAACAACGATACATTAAGTATCTGAGTAAAGCCGCCTTTAATGAATTCAAATAAATTCTTAACACAAATTAATTTATCTGTGAAAACAAACCGATAATGAACTAGAATGTAAAAGGTAAATAACAGATCAAATAAACCATCACATAGAAAGCTTACATTTTATTCTTAACTACTATGTATTACAACACCGAGTACAATTCACTTGCTTGTTAAGGATTATTTACATAGTCAATTCTCTTACTCGGTATTGCTCAGTTAGGATTTTCTTTATTCTATTAATAAATGATCTAGCTAAGCCAGAGCTGAATTATTATTTACAAAATTTTGTTGTCTGACTAAATTAAATGTTCTTTTAATAATAATGTTTTTATTATCTACTGTAAATGCTATTACAAAAACGAAAAAGTGTACTTTAGTTTGACACGGAATACATCATACAATTGATTGATTGAAGTCTGAAACAGAATATCGCTTTATTTATCTATGTAAGTCATAGTAACCACATAAAATTAAAATACATAATTTATACGTTTACACTTATCTTGTGAAGAAGGACAAGGAAATTGTACCATTCCTGGTATTTAATATTGCAGACTTGAAAATATGACGTGTTGAATACTGTTGGTGGGAAATATTCAAAGTATTCTTAGAGCCCTGTCAATTTCGATCTTAATAGCAGTCAAAGACGATATTTGAAGCTACTTTAAGTGCGGCATACATTTATTTATAAAGGCTAGATGTTTTTTAACAATATTCTCTAGGTGGTAAACCGGAACATATTGCCATTCAAGTTGCAAATTAAATACAAGAAATTACCGTTAATGTCACGGGTTTGAATTATTTTTATCATAATTAGAATCCCTAGATTAAATATATAATTCGTACCAAATATTGTTTTCTTACCAAAATAAAAAAGTAATTGCATACCTACATACTTTCTAAATAAACATTCTTACAGTACCTTATAACAATTACACCAATCTGACTCAGTTCAGCTTTTGAAAACTGCATGTAAAAAAGTTGTTTTTTAAAATAGTGTCACAATGCAATGATATCAGACATAGTTGGGTCAGTGTCAGCCATTGGCACAGCCATGACTTTCATCACATACATTTATCCTAGTCACTAATGTAATGTTAAATGAGGTTCTCCATCAGTTATCATTGAATTGAATTTAGGTTGTAAATTACTAGCATCATGATTTACAAAATATACCTCATGTAGAACTCTTTTCACTATTCAAAAATCTCATGCAATTATTTTAGGACAATATCTCTTCAGCTTCTTGTAAATCAGACATTTCCATACTAGGATGTTCACTAAGATTATCATCCTTCAGTAAAGTTTCTATCATTTCTTCACTCATATCTGCATCATGCTCTCTATCATTTTCTTGATCAGACTTTTCTTTTGTAGACTCCTTATCAATGCTGGTTGTATTTTCTTCATCAACTTTCTTGTTATCATCATTTTTGACATCTTCTTTTTCGTCATTCTGTTGCGTTTTATAATTTTTTTGGTCTTCGTCCTCTTCCTTTTTTGTAGGTTCCTCATTGTCAGTTATATCATTATCATCATCATCATCTATTTTAGCACTATCAGTTTTACCATCATCTCCGTTTATGCTGTTTAATTTTGTATCAGATATGGTTTCAGTTGTACTAACTGGTTTTTCGTCAACTTCATCGGTTTCCATTTTCTCACAATCATCTTGGTTGTCTAACAGAAGTTCTTTAGCATTTTCTGCATCTCCATTATTTTTGCTTGTTTCAGCATCAGATGTACAAAAATCAAGCTGGACATTAGTACAATTGGAATCTTCATTGGAATCATTGTTTCCATTTTCATGATCTCCTGCATTTTTAGGGTCCTCGTGATTTCTGTTCTCATTGCTATCATTATGTCCACTACTCGTGGTCGTTAAATCGACTTCTTGTCCTTCATTATCTGAATTTTCATCTATGAAAATAGGCTCCTCATTTTCGGTATTCGGCAATATTTCAACATCATCGTCATCATCCTCTTCTTCAATATTGATTTCATTTTCCTTTTTATTCTCAATATACACTCTCAGCTCTTTATTGAGGGTATCGCGAATTTCAAGAAATCTTTTCGACGAAGTGGTCAGCAACTGTTCTAGAGTTCTGTGCAAATATTTCATTTCATCTACGGTTCTCGTTCGCAGATAGGCAGAAGTGGTGTCATTCTTTATCTTGTGAAGCCGTGTTAGAGAATATTCTAAGGCGTCTACAGCATCGATCGTGTTGTACCGGAACCATTCCACCGGCACTTTCAAGTCAGTTGTTCTAGAACTCTCCGATTCATCTTTTGATTTCAATGCTTTCGGTTTCGGTGAATTTTTGCGTCTCGGTGTAACCGAGTTTCGAGCGCGCTTATTCTTAGACGAGGTGTACGTCACGGCGCTGAGCTTCGCAGCGAATGTTTCACTTCTGGGCGTGACTTTAGGGGAACCGTCAGGGTTTTGGGACACAATAGTAGCAGAGTACCCGCCGGGCATATTCGGATTGGCATTGATAGCGAAGATACGCCCATCTGGTAGCCTGTACATTTTATTGGAAGAGAGCGTTTGAGGATCTACGCGAAACTTGAGCCCTCCGGTGAGCGCGTTGACAGTGACGTCACTGTCAGTCATTTGGATGACGTTTCCTTTCGGCAAGATGTTTATCGGATTATTGCGGGTTGGAACGAGAGGTGGAGGGTTGGTACTGACCTTTGGAGCCGCCATAGGGCCGGGTGTTATACACTCAACATCATCATCGTTATCCTCCATTACCTGAAACAATAACATTTTAGCATATAATTAGACACTTTGGGGCTTATTACAAGAAAATGAGCCGAGTTTAGACCAAGTGTAACTAAAAAAACTGTCCCTAGAAAAACGATCTTCAAATACTCTTACTAAAAACGTAATCGTCCATAGAACGCTTTTTTGTGGTAACAGTTTTGTTTTGACATGTGTCAACATGGGGTTCAACCAAGGTTTTACGTTTTTATATTAAGCAGCTTTAAATTCAGTGGTGATGTGCGCACTTCAATAGAAATGTTTCAAGTAACTTAGTTTCAAGTATATTCAAATAAAATACCTGACAGAGAATGCAGTATACATACATACATACATAAAATCACGCCTCTTTCCCGAAGGGGTAGGCAGAGACCACAGATCTCCACTTGCTACGATCCTGACACACAGCTTTTGCCTCATTCACTCTCATTACATTCTTCATACATGCTCGCCGGTTATGAAGATATTAGAATGCAGTATCATGTAGATAATTATACAAATTATCTAATTAATCAGCCCGGTTACACCCACTGCTGCGTGTAGGTAGGCCTCCAAATATACAAACCAGGCATTACAAAAATAAATTTAAAAGCAATATTATTACCTCGCATAAAGGTTCTAATGGAAAATCTGGAGTGCAAACTACATCGTCATTATTTTCGAAGGCTGAATTCGTATTGTTCATTGCTTGCACCGCTGCGAAATCCAAACCCTGCAAATAAAAAGCATATCAATACATTACAACAAAAACTAACTCTGCAAGGCTGAATTTTTTATGTTACATTACATTCTCACCTGTGTTAAACTGTCCAAAGATAAATTAATATTATCATTATTAACTAGGTTCATATTATTCATGTTATTAATATTTATATTATTCATGTTATTCATATAAACTCCGGGGCTGTTGAAGCCATTGAAATTTGGGCCTAAAATTCTAGGTCTTGCAACTCGCGTCAAGATCTTTTTCTCGACTGGAAACCTGATTGGGCTGTACATATTAGGGGTTGCCATCTGAAAATTATTGAAATTCAAATTAATAGTTTTATCAAAAAAATATACAGTCTTACAACAAAAAAGTTGAGCATCCATTAAACACCATGTTGACACATCTCAAAACAAACTGTTAGCACAAAAATGCGTTCTATGCACGAGTATTTAGAAATCGTTTTTCTACAGATAGTTTTTAAGTCAGTGCTTCGCTAAACACGGTTTATATTTTTTGTAGTAAGACGGATACTGTTCCCACATAAAGTGGAGGGTTGATTGACATAGTGCAAATGTACTTTGCCTGTCTATAATAAGCTTAATTGATAGGACAAGAATGCTGCTGGCTTTAAGGTTATGAACAAACTACAAGCAACAGAAAAACAAACTTACCCTAAATTTCTTACTAACTGATGTAGGGACAGGGCATGGCGCTATAGAGATTGGGTTTTTGATCATAATTGACTTGCTCTTAGGACTAGCTGGCCTCTTTTGAGCTTTTTTCTCAATTTTCGGTTTCATCTCAATTTTCGGTTTCATATCGTCCAAATTCACAGAAGCAAACTTTTTAACCTGAGAACAAAATTTTGTTTTATAACATTACTAGCTGTCTGTCGCGGTGTTACCCGCGGTCCCTCGGGAAACTTCACTTTCCCGGGATAAAATATAGATAGATAGATAGATAGATAGATAGAAGATAGAAAATTCTTTATTGTACATGGACATTACAGAAAAAACAAACAAAGATACATGAGAATATTTAAATCGCACGCGGAAACAAATATATAGCAATGTATGGTGACGATTACGTTCAGGCGACGGCGGTGACGGCGGCTGTCACCGCGTTCGAAGCGACGGCG
This sequence comes from Epirrhoe tristata, assembly GCA_951394285.1. Classification (NCBI taxonomy): domain Eukaryota; kingdom Metazoa; phylum Arthropoda; class Insecta; order Lepidoptera; family Geometridae; genus Epirrhoe; species Epirrhoe tristata. The sequence continues at coordinate 10,526,530 of OX596142.1, forward strand.
ACCGCACGGCAATGTCAAATAAACGCATGCAAAAACGTCTCTCCGTAAACACACAGGAACATCGCCATACATTTAACTTAAGCACGTGCCGCGTCGCACGCAGCGCCGCCTGTCCGTAAACGAGCACTTAGGCGTGTCGCTAACAGAATCGAAAGTCGAGGCGGGTCGCGAGCCTCGTTGTTTCTTTTGTACCTGTGCACAGAACAAAAGTCGAGGCACGCCCCATCCAAGACTCCTAATCACCTGTCTCTACTCATCTTCCAAGGAGGAGATATTGAATGTATGAAACAAGGCATAAAAGCCGCCGCCTCGACGCTTAGCACATGTTAATTTCACCCACGCCCCGACTGTGCCTCGACTTTGCTGTTAGCAACCTGCCTTAGGCCGATGCCTCAGGTTTTTAAGTTTACCTGTATAGTTGGGGGCATTTTGGATATGATCTTCTTAGTAACACTTTCAGTTTCTTTCTCTTTCTTTTTAGCTGAATCAAGCTTCTGACTTCTCCTAGCTTTGTTTTTGCAGCATTCTGTCTTGTCAATGGCAATCATCTTTGCATATTTTTGTCTTTGTTCAAGATCTTCAGTTTTGAAGACCAGCCTAAAGACAAGATATTAGCAATTAATAATTTACTCACAGGCCCTTATTTAATAAACGGTTTAAACTCCAAAAATTGTATGGTTACTCCTAAGTTACACCCGGCGTAACTTTACACCACGTTTATTAATAAGGGCCACAAGGTTTAAAGCGACTTAACTAATTCCTATATTGAGTTAAAAAAACAACAGAAACTGGGTCACAACTGTACCCAAGCGCAGTAGACATTCTCTTAGATCTTTTTATGTATTCTAGATAATTTGAAAATGTCTAAGGGGGTAGTCAGAGGCATGTCCAAATACTTTGATACATGCTCACATCTTGCAGAAGTTAGTATTCCATAAGTGACAGGTTGCAAGCCCATCGCCGCCTATGAGAATACTAACTGGTTTCTTCACAATGTTTTCCTTCAGTGTCGAGCATGTGTTAAAGTGTATGCAAATTTTACATAATGCAATCCATCAAAAACAAATTCAAAGAAAATCATATTTCAAACAAAATCAGTCTGTTACCAATGCAATAGACTTAAGGTGAATAGCTTACTTATTCCTTAGATCACAGTAACGAAGTAGAGCCCAACAGACGGCCCGCAAGTCCCAGAGACACGTAGGGTTGCACTTGAAGCACTTCCAATCATCAGTGTTTTCAATTTCTTTTATTTTAGGCAGACCCAAATTGCGCTTTATGCATTTCTGTAAAAAACATGCAAAAAATAAAAAGAAATATAAAAGATTTAGATCACTATTACATCTTTGACGACCTCTGTGGCGCAGTGGGCGAAGGTCCGCCTGCGATGCAGAAGGTTGCGGGTTCGATCCCTGCCGCGGGACAAATGTTTGTATGATCTACAGATATTTGTCTCGGGTCTGGGTGTTTCTATGTATAATATGTATGTATTTACAAACAAAAAATATATAAGTAGTTTATCAGTCATCTAGTACCCATAACACAAGCTCAAGCATACTTTGGGGCTAGATGATGCTGTGTGAAAAGTCCAGCATTATTTATTATTATCTTTAGAAATCAGGATATGTCTGGGGAAACTTACAGCACAGAACACATGTTCACATTCGGAACAACAGTAAACTTGGCCTCCTTGACCACACCAACGGCAATACAATTCCGAACCATCTTCACCTTTGTCAAATTCCCCGCTGTTATAGAATGAGTGACAGGTGACGCAGATTAGGGTTCGCAGCATCGGATGAGGTCTCATACGAGTCTCATTCGCCGCAGAACAGCCCAAATGACGATCACATGCAGTGCAATGCAACCTCACAGAGACGATACTGTTTAAATCTGAAAATTACAACATGTGTAAAATAATTACATTCGAAAGATGGCCTTAGATAACTAAATCACTTAGGTACCAGCAAATTTGTTCTTGTAATGAGCTTTCTCTTCATCCGTAATATCATCATCAAAATCGTCGTCCGTAGGATCTGAAAACATAAACGATCATCAACGCTAAGAACACGAGGAAGTAAACCACAACGAGATTTATAGAGATACAACTATTACATACCGGGAAAAGGCGGGATAATGAGATTGACATCATCAGCAGTTACGACCGGCTTCTCAGACTCTGTAGAAGCCATCTCGCTAGCTGAGATTTCACTCATGCTGAAGCTTTCGATGGAACTTAGCAATCATATGCAACTTTATTTAAAACATAGGTGAAAATTATGTAAATGCTGTGTAGTATTTCTCAATCACAAACAAGATTTAGAACAAGAAAATAACAAACAATCCTAGTGAAATGCTAAAAAACTCAGCCATCTTGCTTTGCTTTTGCTTGGCATTTGGCAATTGGAAATGGATGGATGGATATGGATGGATGGCAAGATAGAGATGGGAAAAAGAAAAAATCGGTAACGCTGACGAACGTCAGTCAATCTAATCAATTAATTCAACTTAATTCAAAACGTTATCTTGCTTTACATGATGATGATAGAAATTATTAGAAATGTACAGTTCTACTAAGTTTACTGAGTTCTTGCATTCGTGAATTCTTGGATCTAGGCATTCGTGAAGTTACCCGTTTGTCAACGCAGGATAAGATAAGAAAATAAGATAAAATAAGATAAGATAAGATAAGATAAGTTTTTATTGTAAACTGTTGGATTTAACAAAGATGGTAGGTTTGTTAACAAATAAAATGTACAAACAGTTTGCCCTTTTCGGACGTACAATATTAACATTAATAGTATGTTAGTACTAAGAAACTAAAAAGCACATCTACCTATCTACTTAGACAATCTATTTACAATCTTCATCGCTGTAGAATTCTTCCAGATTGTAAAACCCTTTGGCAACAAGCCAGTTCTTTAGTTTGTTACCAAAAGCATTTCCATTTAGCGATTTGAGTGGAAGAGGAAGATGATTATATATTCTAATACAAGAATAGAAAGCGCTTTTGTGGAACATACTATTGTTGACCTGAGGTATACTTATATTAAATTTGTATCTTTTACGGAGATTACGTTTAGATTGTGTTTCGAAAAAATATGACTGATTGTTTTTTACGTATATAAAAACATCCAATTACGTCGAGGGAACGTAATTGGGGTGTGTGGGGTTGTCGAACACCCGACGACCCACTAAAAACTACCCGATGGCCGGCCTCTATGCATAACGAGGGGCTCCGGGATCTCCTACGGAACGCACGCGGTGCCCCTCTCGCATTTTGCCTTGAGCACAATCCCGGTAATGGCACCCACAGCCACGCCCGGCACCCACACACGCGGTTGTTAAGCCACGTGCGTGGAGCTCACGACGACACTTGCCACACAGTGTCGCCGCCCTCCCGGGATCTGCATGATGAGCAGCCAGAGCCCTCACTCCGACCGCCCGCAGACCCGAAAAGTCCCCTGTTGGGCAGGGGATACCACTCGCCCCCTCGCGGGGCAGGCGGTGCGGGGCTGATGTTGCCAACAACCCGTTCCCGCCTTCCATCCCGAGCGGGTTCGGCCTCGCTCCGAACTCACTCCGCGGCCTCGTCATCCAGACCATACAAGTGACTGGTGCCAAGGCAAGTCAGTCAGTGCCTATCCGACCGAGTCGCCAAGGCACCCACATCCCATGATGCCGGGCAAGAGTAGCGAAGGCGGCGATATTGCGTACCACGCACTCTCCAGAGGAGGTATCACCGCCTTCCACCTCTTCGGTGTTCCGCCGCCTACGAGCCTACCAGCTCGTCCTAGTTTCATCCACTGCGCCCTCTGCGAGTCAGAGGGACGCGCGGAGAAGCTACCCCCTTCGTCAAAACGGCCGCAGAGGACAGGGAGAGCGGCAACGAAACACCGACACTCCTCTTCCACTGCGGCCCCGCCGCCAACGCATCAGACGGTGCGCCACCGTTTGGTCGCGGAAGATAGGGCGAGCGGCAACGACACACCGACACGCCTCTTCTCCCGCGACCCCACCCTCCTCGGACGCATGCAGGGCGTCCCCGCCTGGGATTCCTTTTAGCTTCACCGTGTCTCCCTCACGGCTACTGAGCCCCCCCATCGCGACAAGATTGGAATCCATCGGGGGGGATGCTCCCATGCCTGTCTTAGCATACTGAATATAGCTAGTGAAGTGTGTTTCCCTTTTTGAAAGCCAAATTGATCTTTATTAATAGTGTCATTGTGGTTAAGAAAAGAGATGAGACGCAAATAAATATTTTTTTCGAATATCTTTGAGAAAGTAGTAAGCAGGGCAATAGGTCGATAGTTATTAATATCTGTTTTTGAACCTTTTTTATATAACGGTTTTATAATGGCGATTTTAAGGAGGCTCGGAAAACAATCAGTTTCTAGGCATAAATTTATGATAAACACTAATGTTTCAGCAATGTCATCAATAGAATGTTTAATAGCTTGAATAGGAATATTATCATAACCCGTGCTTTTTTTATTTTTGAATTGACTGACCACAAATTTTAATTCTGTAATATCAACAGGTCCAATAAATATACTATTTGGACTAGGTTTCGTTATAGGTTTGTACGATTGATTATTTTTCACACTAGTTTTGTTCAGGCAACGCTTTTTCATACAAAATTGTGTTCTGCGCAGACAAACAGCTAACGGCCCTTTCTCACGACATCCAGTTCTGTGGGAACGGTTTTTTTTATTTCACACACAGAGTAGTTTGCATCCTGTTTTTTGCGGCAGAGCAACAAGTGGTATAGATTGGCCAGATTGAAACAAAAATTCAGGCGATATTGTATTGCTATCGTCGCCGCCGCTGGCAGTGTAAAAAAAGAAGATTTTGTGTTCACCCGATTCTGAAACATCTTTCGTAATCGTGATTTGAGAAAAAATAAATCTAAGTTTTTTAATTAAGTACTTTAAGATGTCTATGACCACGTTTGAGCGGGCGCGGGCGACAGGCAGCGGGGAGAGGTGTCCTCTCCCCGCTCGCCATTCAGCAATAAAATGGTATGCAGGAAGCTGGTGAGAATATTCCCATTAAACTATACGTGTAATTGAACTGGATCCTACTTTTTACTGGACATTGTTACTCGTGTGACTGCTATCTAGTATTGCAGCACATACACTACTAAACAGGATCCTGCAAAAAAACTGTACCTGCAAAAAACTGTGTTGCCGTGGGAAAGGGCTGTAACTTCACGAATGCCTAGATCCGTTGAAAGAAGAGTAGTGTTTCCTAACAACATGAACCCCGCTGAGGGCAACATTTTTGTTTACCTAAATAAATTACTAGATTCACATAACGAACGTTTCGCTTAGTGAAATGCCCGACCTGAGGGCCTAGTAACAGTGGCACCACTTGGACTTCACCGTTACGTACCGAGGCCGTAAACGCGGATTTGTATGGGATTGGAACAGCGCCATCTGGTGGCCAGTAGTGGCGAAAGTGTGAAACTAAATTTGCGAGTATGAGATTTTTACATATTTGCTATCGAATGGTTTTAAACGGTCGACATCGACTCGTAATCGAGAGGCAGCGCGTACGGGCTTGTGATTGGTTGGTTTGGTTAACTCAGCGAGTATGAGTTCAATTTTGACAGTTAGCGTGATAAAATTTTCACCATAATCGTGCGTTATGTCCTATCATGCTATCACTTGTATTTTTGTAGTGAAAACTGTAATTACGAGAGTCATACCGGTAAAAAGATGTCGGCAAGATATTATTTTGCTTGGAATCAAAACGAAATAGCTAAGGATACTCAAAATGAAAAGAGAATTGCCGAAGCAAGGGCTCGCGCGTCATTGGATTACATGGATTTGACTGATCAAGAGTTTAAACACAGATATCGCCTTACCAAGGAAATTTTTATTTTCTTGGTAAGGGAGTTGACGCGGCTCACGTCTCTCCGATCATCACAAAGAGTTTCCGTGGATCAAAAAGTATGTAAACACAAAATTATCTACTTACTAGGTGCCTGTTTACTTTGTTTTTATTGAGTTAGCCCTCCCTATCTTTTTCAGGTGCTCACTGCTCTTTTCTTTTATGCCACGGGCTCCTACCAAAGGCCGGTCGGGGTATACGAATGGGTGTGCAGTGATTAGAAGGCGGCCTATCGGAGTGGCAAGCCATGTGTCCCAGGAAACCTGCTGCAACTATATACACGAAGTAACAGAGGCCTTGACACATCCAAACTTTGTGAATAAATTCATAAAATTCCCAAATACTCCAGCTGCCAGACTGGCACTGAGTCAACGGTGGGTACCAAACCTATGAATTATTATAATTTACTTACAGTACATTTACATTCTTACACATTGTAAAATATTTACCTACACACTACAATAATGAAGTAGGTACCTACATAAGTAATAAATAAATAAATAATAATGCTGGACATTTTCACACAGCATCATCTAGCCCCAAACTAAGCAAAGCTTGTACTATGGGAACCAGATATCTGATATACTACTTATATACTATTTGTTTATAAATTCATACATATTATACATAGAAACACCCAGACCCGAGACAAATATCTGTAGGTCATACAAACATTTGTCCCACGGCGGGGATCGACCTGCAACCTTCTGCGTCTCAGGCGGACCTTTGTCCACTGCGCCACAGAGGTTGTCTAAGGTAGTCCGTCCTTAGCACTAGCTCCATGCGAAGCACATGACACTTAAAGACCTAGCTGGAAACCTATACCAATGTTGTCTTTTCAGGTATGTGATGATGAACTGAGGATTTTATCCATAAATCCTAAGTTTGGTGGAGCGAATCATGATGCATTTATATGGGAGAACAGCGACCTAAATCGTTACATGCAATCTCTACATCAAAATGGGGAAAAGGTCTGGCTTTTAGGTAAGTAAATATCTATCTACATCAAAAAATATTGGAAGGTTTTAACTGAATGTTAATTTTTTGATCTATTGTATTATTTTCTAGGAGACTCGGGTTATCCTCAGCGCCCATGGATAATGACACCCATATTGGATGCCGCTTCTGATACACCAGCCAGAAGCTCACTATAATCATATCCATATGAGAGCCAGAGTTTTAATCGAAAACACATTTGGGAGACTTAAAATTCGATGGCGTTGTCTGCACAAAGACAGAGTGCTCCATTACAGACCAGCTAAGTGTGCAAAAATTATAATTGCATGCTCGGTCCTTCATAATATATGTACTGATTTTCACATTGAGGAAACTGATGAAGATAATATTATGGGTAGGTAACAAAATAATAAAACGAGTTTATTTTAATCAAATCTTATTTTAAACTAATAATAAACATTTATTTTCAGGACATCAAAATGAAACAAGTGTTTACACAGAGCGTGGCGAAGGTACCAATGATTTAATTAGAGGCAGAGTACTACGAAGCCAATTAGTCAGAAGTCTACATAGATAGTTGACTGGCTCCACACTGGAGCTTAACTACCTACTATTTATATAATAATAATAAATAAAACTTTAAACTGTACATTTCTTTCAATAAAATTAAGTAAAACATTTCTTTCTCAAAGGTAGGTACATTATTTTCGATTCATTTTACAAGGCATAATCTATCTTCTTCTATATTAATAAAATTATTTGTCCTTACTGACTGACAGACAACATACAGCCTAAACCGCTGGTCCTAGAGACATGAAATTTTGAGGTAGTGCGTAGGGGGGTGTACTAAGAAGGGATTTTTTGTGAAAAGGGCATATTCCTGGCACTTAGAGACATGAAATTTAGAATTATGATAGTTCAACAGTTTTAATCCAACTGTGAATTATAACTCATATTTTGTATAATATAAATTAGATTCGAAATGTTTTACAATTAACATTCAGGATAAAAAATATGAAATATTTATTTAGCCAGTAAAGTATTATTCTTGCAATTATGTTGAAAATTTTAAGGAGTATGAGTCATCATCATCATCTCCCTGACCTTATCCCACGCTAAGTGGGGTCGGCACAACATGTCTTCTTCTTCCACTCACTCCTATCACTCGTCAATTGTGCATCCACTCCTTTTACATTCATATCCTCTCTCACACAATCCAACCACTTCTTCTTCGGCCTTCTTTAAGGAGTATGTGTACATGTTTGAAAAATAAAGCAAAACGCACAGCTTCTTATAATCTAGCCGATGTTGGTAGTCATCTGGTTCCTTTAGGACGATGAATTAGAATGGTATTTTAAAATTGGTTGGATTACCTACGTGCTACCAACAAAATAAAAATTAATTTACGATAGTTTACCGTGAAAGCCGTGACCTAACTCGGAGCGTACGGTGTGCTACACTGTCCCCGATACTCGCTTGAATACCTTACTCCCCGCGTACGACGTTAGCTCGCATTACGGACTGGTGAAGTAATTCGCATACTTTAGTAAAACGTAGTGCCACTGTTACTAGGCCCTCTGGGCACTACGTTTTACTAAAGTATGCGAAACATGTACACATACTCCTTAAAGAAGGCCGAAGAAGAAGTGGTTGGATTGTGTGAGAGAGGATATGAATGTAAAAGGAGTGGATGCACAATTGACGAGTGATAGGAGTGAGTGGAAGAAGAAGACATGTTGTGCCGACCCCACTTAGCGTGGGATAAGGTCAGGGAGATGATGATGATGACTCATACTCCTTAAAATTTTCAACATAATTGCAAGAATAATACTTTACTGGCTAAATAAATATTTCATATTTTTTATCCTGAATGTTAATTGTAAAACATTTCGAATCTAATTTATATTATACAAAATATGAGTTATAATTCACAGTTGGATTAAAACTGTTGAACTATCATAATTCTAAATTTCATGTCTCTAAGTGCCAGGAATATGCCCTTTTCACAAAAAATCCCTTCTTAGTACACCCCCCTACGCACTACCTCAAAATTTCATGTCTCTAGGACCAGCGGTTTAGGCTGTACGTTGTCTGTCAGTCAGTAAGGACAAATAATTTTATTAATATAGAAGAAGATAGATTATGCCTTGTAAAATGAATCGAAAATAATGTACCTACCTTTGAGAAAGAAATGTTTTACTTAATTTTATTGAAAGAAATGTACAGTTTAAAGTTTTATTTATTATTATTATATAAATAGTAGGTAGTTAAGCTCCAGTGTGGAGCCAGTCAACTATCTATGTAGACTTCTGACTAATTGGCTTCGTAGTACTCTGCCTCTAATTAAATCATTGGTACCTTCGCCACGCTCTGTGTAAACACTTGTTTCATTTTGATGTCCTGAAAATAAATGTTTATTATTAGTTTAAAATAAGATTTGATTAAAATAAACTCGTTTTATTATTTTGTTACCTACCCATAATATTATCTTCATCAGTTTCCTCAATGTGAAAATCAGTACATATATCGAGACCGAGCATGCAATTATAATTTTTGCACACTTAGCTGGTCTGTAATGGAGCACTCTGTCTTTGTGCAGACAACGCCATCGAATTTTAAGTCTCCCAAATGTGTTTTCGATTAAAACTCTGGCTCTCATATGGATATGATTATAGTGAGCTTCTGGCTGGTGTATCAGAAGCGGCATCCAATATGGGTGTCATTATCCATGGGCGCTGAGGATAACCCGAGTCTCCTAGAAAATAATACAATAGATCAAAAAATTAACATTCAGTTAAAACCTTCCAATATTTTTTGATGTAGATAGATATTTACTTACCTAAAAGCCAGACCTTTTCCCCATTTTGATGTAGAGATTGCATGTAACGATTTAGGTCGCTGTTCTCCCATATAAATGCATCATGATTCGCTCCACCAAACTTAGGATTTATGGATAAAATCCTCAGTTCATCATCACATACCTGAAAAGACAACATTGGTATAGGTTTCCAGCTAGGTCTTTAAGTGTCATGTGCTTCGCATGGAGCTAGTGCTAAGGACGGACTACCTTAGACAACCTCTGTGGCGCAGTGGACAAAGGTCCGCCTGAGACGCAGAAGGTTGCAGGTTCGATCCCCGCCGTGGGACAAATGTTTGTATGACCTACAGATATTTGTCTCGGGTCTGGGTGTTTCTATGCATAATATGTATGAATTTATAAACAAATAGTATACATATAAGTAGTATATCAGATATCTGGTTCCCATAGTAGGTACAAGCTTTGCTTTGGGGCTAGATGATGCTGTGTGAAAATGTCCAGCATTATTATTTATTTATTTATTACTCATGTAGGTACCTACTTCATTATTGTAGTGTGTAGGTAAATATTTTACAATGTGTAAGAATGTAAATGTACTGTAAGTAAATTATAATAATTCATAGGTTTGGTACCCACCGTTGACTCAGTGCCAGTCTGGCAGCTGGAGTATTTGGGAATTTTATGAATTTATTCACAAAGTTTGGATGTGTCAAGGCCTCTGTTACTTCGTGTATATAGTTGCAGCAGGTTTCCTGGGACACATGGCTTGCCACTCCGATAGGCCGCCTTCTAATCACTGCACACCCTTTCGTATACCCCGACCGGCCTTTGGTAGGAGCCCGTGGCATAAAAGAAAAGAGCAGTGAGCACCTGAAAAAGATAGGGAGGGCTAACTCAATAAAAACAAAGTAAACAGGCACCTAGTAAGTAGATAATTTTGTGTTTACATACTTTTTGATCCACGGAAACTCTTTGTGATGATCGGAGAGACGTGAGCCGCGTCAACTCCCTTACCAAGAAAATAAAAATTTCCTTGGTAAGGCGATATCTGTGTTTAAACTCTTGATCAGTCAAATCCATGTAATCCAATGACGCGCGAGCCCTTGCTTCGGCAATTCTCTTTTCATTTTGAGTATCCTTAGCTATTTCGTTTTGATTCCAAGCAAAATAATATCTTGCCGACATCTTTTTACCGGTATGACTCTCGTAATTACAGTTTTCACTACAAAAATACAAGTGATAGCATGATAGGACATAACGCACGATTATGGTGAAAATTTTATCACGCTAACTGTCAAAATTGAACTCATACTCGCTGAGTTAACCAAACCAACCAATCACAAGCCCGTACGCGCTGCCTCTCGATTACGAGTCGATGTCGACCGTTTAAAACCATTCGATAGCAAATATGTAAAAATCTCATACTCGCAAATTTAGTTTCACACTTTCGCCACTACTGGCCACCAGATGGCGCTGTTCCAATCCCATACAAATCCGCGTTTACGGCCTCGGTACGTAACGGTGAAGTCCAAGTGGTGCCACTGTTACTAGGCCCTCTGATCAATCAATCACATCCTCTACCAGATGAAAACCAGCGCTCCAGCACTCTCGAGCTGTTCGAGCAAATGCTGAGGGGTAGCCGTATTTTCACCCACATAAAATTGTATAGATTTAAGTACCTATTTTGTAACTGTGTATATGTGGAGAAAATAAAACTTTATTCTATTCTATTCTATTCAAATAGTATGTTTCTGCATCATAGCTAATCTGTGATCACATCCCTATATATTTAATTTTTATTTCTGTACTTGCTACTGCTAGTTTTACATTCTACCAACTTTTGATCTTGAAAGATAGACTACTCACATTGACTTTTGACAAATGACTTTGACTTGAAAGTACGCCAGCTGCACTGACAGATAAAACAAAAAAAAACAGTTTAAGAAACGAATTTGAGGCGAATGGTTGTACTTTGCTAGCGGAAACCGTCGAATTTCGCTAATTGAGAATTATGAAACAAAAGTAACAAATCAAAGTAGTAAAGTATCCAATCCATCACAGTCTAGCAGTGTAAATGTTTAATTGATATTATTTGTGAAGATTTTTCACTATATTGTGACTATATTGTGAGGACGAAATTATAGTGTTTATGTCTGGAGACTGAGGAATAAGAATAAACTTTACACAATTTGAGATTATATTTTCATATAAAAAAATGACTGTAACATACACTGGAGAAGTAGCTACATGTCGGGGTTTCGGGACCTTTCTGAAAGTTTTGTACCGGTGAGTTTTTGAGTTTTGTTTACTATTACATTTATTCATACAAGGATTATGTTAATTCATAGTTAAGTACTATGATAACCTCTGTGGCGCAGTGGGCGAATGCCCGCCTGCGACGCAAAAGGTTGAGGTTCGATCTCCGCGGCGAGACCAATGTTTGTATGAACTACAAATATTTGTCTCGGGTCTGGGTGTTTCTATGTATAATATGTATGTGTATACAAACGAAAATTATTTAAGTAGTATATCATTCATGTTGTACACAGTACCCCATAACACAAGCTCTGCTTACTTTGGGGCTAGATGATGCTGTGTGAAAAAGTCCAGCATTATTTATTTAGTTTCTCTATACAGTATCTCTCAGCCGATAACGCCCACTGTTGGTAAAGTCATATTTTGTATCATGCCATTCTTGCAAGTTTTAGGCCAGGTGGTGACCCGGGTACTCCCTTACAATGTTAGCATTAGAACTGGGTATATTTTAACACAGTTTTGAGTTTTTGAGTACTTAGTCATTATCTGTGTTTTATGGCTATTCACCAATATACTAGTGGATTTTTGAGATGGGACACTAAGGGCAGGTACCTTAACTGTTGTAGCTACAAGAAAACATTCTTAGGCCCTCACTTTATGACATATTTCGGTCAGCAAAAAAAATGCTAAAATACCAAAAAAAAAAACTGCCAATCGAAATTCTTCCCTCACGAAACGAAATCTAATTTGATGTAGGGATCATAGGCTCTATGGGACCATTAATAGAAATGTAAGAAATCGTCAAAAATCTTTATTTGAGAATTGTGGAACAATTTTAGATTTTTTGTTCGCCATATAAATTTGTTTGGGGGGAGACCTTTGCCCAGCAGTGGGATAATGTAGGTTAAAAAAAAAAAAAAAAAAAAAAATATATAAATTTGAACCCTGAGGGATTGATACGTTATCATCATTCCCTTGGTTTTCATCCCTCTTCATAACGGGTCCATACCAAGCCAACCTAGCACACCTTACCTTTTCAGAAATAGGCGCCACTTTCAAACTTCCCCTAATATTACCCATTCCGTATCTTATCTAACCGTGTTACCCCACACATCCATCTTAACATTCGCATCTCGGTAGCATATACTTTCCTTTCATCCGTCTTCTTCATTGCCCAACTCTGATCCATACATCGCGACAAGTCTGATGATGCTACGCGGGCTGATGTTTCCTCTAGGTTTCTATAGATAGTCCAACATTGAAGTCTAATTTCCTTAAATTGTTTTTAATTGGCGCATGACTTTGTTGCTACGGGTAATAGCATTTAAAGTATTTGTATACATCCTTTTGGTATTTAACCATTGAAGGTATAAAGAGTAGGGGTTGAGTGGTTTCATTTCTGATTTCAAGTAGAAGAGGTGCTTCACCCCAACCTAACATCAATCTTGAATGGAAACTACCAGCATGTTTGCCCGTTATGGCGGACTCACGAAATGTTTACATGCCTATAAAATACCTACCTACTATGAACTATTCTTGCGCGACCTTGCTATGGTGGTGATAAAAATATGTGTAGAACCTCTAAGCTATAAGTACTTAATTTAAATTATAGTTGTCTGTCGGTTTTCCTGATCTGATAGAAATGTTTTGAAACTTAAGTAGGTAGATATCATACTGCAACTAGTCAGTCATCTTTACCTTTGAGGTAAACAATCAGAAATCATGGAACTAGTCAGAACAATTTTCTTATTTCAAATTTCGTAAAGTGCAAGGCAAAGCACCCAAAAATAAAAGAAATTGGTCATAAACATACACTACAGCATTCGAAGACATAGAAGATAAATATGAATTTTCACGATCTTTACTTTTCGTCTCAAAAGTGACGCGAGGCTGAATACATAGATCATAGATACTTAACTACTTGCTAAAATTAAGGTAGGTGAGAAACTATTAAGGTAAATGAAATACCTACAAGTTGTTTTGTTCTGTCTTTTAAAAGTCGGTTGAGTTCATCGCTCTACTGCTAGAGATCGATATTATGTCGCATCGTACTCTAGCTGGATATGCTCTTGCATAAATGTGTGTAAAATACATATGTATGTATGAGTGAGAAAATTTAATTAGTTTAGAGGCTTCTAGGTAACTCTCTGATCTGCTTGTAGTAGTCATTCAGTCATACTTGAACTCTACTTTCTATAAAGCATCTTTGAAGTCAATCAGTATTACTTTTAAAATAACTTCGTTGATCGAGATGACTAATATTACTGTCTGCTTATTATTTTGTTACATATTGATTGTGTAACTTGTATTTGTAGAGCAGAATTTGCATATTTCTAAGGCTTTCAATCTCGCTCTATTATCTCATCTAGTAAGTGTGAAATCTATTGTCATCAAATCGTCTGTGCTAAAGCACCTAATTAGGTTCATAGAATGACTAATATTTATCTTCGTGTCATGCACTTTATCTTGTGTCACAAACAAAAGCAACACATTTTCGACTGGGAAAACGAAGACGATGTTGGAGATAAGGTTAAAAGGTTTGTACATTTTAGTATGATACCTAGCTAGCTAGCCACGACGATTCCCTATAACCACTTTACCTACATAGAGGTCCATCCTACCTTTGATCCCTTTCTTGTAGGTACTTAGCCCTTATCCCAAGGCGTGATCGCTAAAACATGATCCATTATCCCATTAGCACTTGCCTTTAGGACTTCCTCTACTGGATTTCTTACGTTTCTTTGTTTTCTATCATCTATAGAACTACTCATAGAAATTCTCGAAGAAATACTATGTTTGTGTTCCTCCAGTCATCAATCTCTATGGTAATTTATTCCCATGATTGTCACATCTTTTGAAAACTTGTACGAAGTAATTGCGATGTGTTATCGTGCCGATGGTGAAATCTAGGTAAACTGGTCTAGTCATACTAGCTAGGCCTTCCTTTGTTTATTGTGAGTTGTATTTTTAGCCTTCGAAGAAAGTGCCTTGTTGGTTCTTCCCGCAACTTTTCTACGATGAAATTAAAAACAGCTGCTTGAGTTGGCACTGCTTACTAGCTTTTCTGATTCATACTTCCAATCACAGCCAGCGGTCTATCTATTCAGCCCGGTTACACCCACTGCTGAGTATAGGCCTCCTCTCTATTCCGCCACTCTTCTTATTAGGGCGTCTATCATAGAGAGGGGTTTTAGCCTTAAAACACCACGCTGGCCAGATCGTCTTGGTGAGTCGCCAGAGCCTAGTTTGTTGTCTAGCAGGGTGCACCACGTGCAGGTTAGGTTGGCTTGGGGAGCGAGATGGTGGGGCTCCCCTTTACACCCCTGGTCGATCAATAGCCAGCGGTCTACTTCATTCATATTGAAATTCAAATCTTTCGCTTAATATTTATCTAAGGTTTAAATTGTCTTCGGTTTTCCTACCTTCTGTTCATCATAAGACAAAGGAAACAAGTATTGATCTAGTATTTCCTTTGTCTATTAAATACACTTTGCTCATCTCATGGTCTACCGTCTAATCTTGCTCATCAAATCGATCTTAATCTGTAGCAAAAACAATATGCAAAAAAAACCACGTCTTTTCATTTAAAAAAAACTATGTGGCTTCTTCATGGGGTTAGTTGGTATTGTGGTGGCTTCAGCAATCGACGTGCTCCATGTCTTACCTCGTGATAGCCAGGCAAGGGACATTTATTATTCAGTAGACTAGCCTGCACCTCCCGGCCCCTTTGTTCCGGTCATTGCACTATTGTTTTCAATCGATTTTATTCAGTGCTATGTTTTTTGTGACATCCGTGATCTAATGTATGAGAACAGAGAATTCGATGTTCAAATCTTGTTTTTGAATGTAATAAAATAAAACGAATTTGCAGCTTGTAGCTTCACGAGTTTTATACGTATGTAAACTTTTTAGTCACGCGAGCCAGTTCATCGATCTACGGGTAGGCGTGCTGCGAATTTGTGAACAATTTTTTTAGCTGTGGCTAAACAATCTAAGTTAGTAGGTACTTATACCATGCTTGTAAACACTGAATTATTGTAAAGAGGGAAAGTGGTTTTACGTTTGAAAGCGGGACAGTAATTTAATTTTTAATAAAATAAAAAAACCGGACAAGTGCGAGTCGGACTCGCCCACCGAGGATTCCGTACAAAGGACTAAGTAGGGACGTATAAGAGTGCAATCTGTTAGGTACTACCTAACTTAAAAAAAAAAACACAGCCTAAAGGGACCGCAGACCTGCATCAGTTCAATATTAAATATCAAGATGTTATTGTTATCCAAATGTGGCACTCAGGTTATTGTTTTAATTTTTGCTGACAAAACCAAAAATAACAACATATTTTTATCTATTGCTGGTTTTCAATGATAAAGTTAGTGTAAAAATAACAATATTATTTGCGTAATGAATTCTAGGAATTGCATTGCAAACGCACGGTTTCCATCCATTTCTATTATTTTGATTACTTACTAGGAACAGAAAGTGGCTGTGGGTGGAGGGAAGGACTCTTTGAGGGTGAGCCAATTGCCCCCACATTGTATAGTGTAAAACTGCCTTCAAATTACCAGTGACGTCATCAGGGCGAGAGATGTGGGTGGCGTGATACAAAACTGGTTCGAGAATCGAGTTCAAAACCCCTATCACACCTTCAAACTTAACCTTGACAAAACGTGGTTTTGCATGATTAACACAATTATCAATCACTTATTAAGTCTTCGTCCACCTCCTCGGTCCTAATACGAGAACGTCTACCTGGCTGATACAAACTCGTACTTTTGTAACGTATTCAAAGGTAATATTTACCAGATTTTCCTACAAGTTTTTTTTATGATAATTATGACATAAGCACGGATAAATTGGAAATTGGCGCCACTGAAAACCAGCGCTCCAACACTATCGAGCTGTTGGAGCAAATGCTGAGGGGTAGCCGTATTTTCACCCGCATAAAATTATGTAGATTGTAAGTACCTATTGTAACTGTTGTATATGATGTGGAGAAAATAAAACTTTATTATTCAAGAATAATGAAGAATTAAGAAGAAGATTATTCTTAAATTACTAAAGTGTTATGGTAAGTAAATACACAAAGACATTAAATTCAATATGACTATAGATACATTTTTCATACTTACCATTAGGTAATATTCTTTTCAACACACTTGCTCATAAAGTGGCTCTATGGTCACCGCAATTAGGCACATAATGACACCCATAATCAAACTGTGACTTTTTCATTACTATAACTCACTAGTGAGTAATAGATTATTTTTTTTAATTTTATTGGTTGAGTTGCTTTGTTCTTTAAAAAGTTTTTATTCAGAAAAAAGATCGTGTTCAAGCTTGCTCATTTCATGCAACTTCTAATTTAAATAGATAATTTTAGCTCGTACGTGTATAGTACATTATGGTACTAGTGTGTAACATTGGTGATTACCGCCGAGGTGTTTTTATGAGCCGAGCCGTTAGGCGAGGCTCATAACAGAACCGAGGACGGTAATCATCAATACACACGTGTATCATACGACGTTTTTCAACACACTTGTGAATAAAATAACAATAAAAACTCATTTTCAACAGTGAAAACGAGTTGTGAAAAATGTTTCGCTATTGCGGGAAAAATTAATCAGTTTTCCTATGCGCGCGCATTGCGATCGACCACAGACTATATTTCCGCGCCGCGCATAGGGTTTGCGGCCTATTCTGCCACGGACAAAATGGGGAATTTAAAGTTTTCTTTTATTATAGAGAAAACAAAAGTTATATTTGAGTGAAAGTTTTATTTATTAAACACGTACGAGTTAAAATTATCTATTTAAATTAGAAGTTGCATGAAATGAGCAAGCAATAGGAACATTAATTTATTTGTTCTATTGAACACGATCTTTTTTCTGAATAAAAACTTTTTAAAGAACAAAGCAACTCAACCAATAAAATAAAAAAAAAATTCTATTACTCACTAGTGAGTTATAGTAATGAAAAAGTCACAGTTTGATTATGGGTGTCATTATGTGCCTAATTGCAGTGACCATAGAGCCACTTTATGAGCAAGTGTGTTGAAAAATATAATATAATAAATAAAACTTTCACTCAAATATAACTTTTGGTTTCTCTATAATAAAAGAAAACTTAAAATTCCCCATTTTGTACGTGGCAGAATAGGCCGCAAACCCTATGCGCGGCGCTGAAATATAGTCTGTGGCCGATCGCAATGCGCGCGCATAGGAAAACTGATTAATTTTTCCCGCAATAGCGAAAAATTTTTCACAACTCGTTTTCACTATTGAAAATGAGTTTTTATTGTTATTTTATTCACAAGTGTGTTGAAAAACGTCGTATGGTACACGTGTGTATTGATGATTACCGTCCTCGGTTCTGTTAAGAGCCTCGCCTAACGGCTCAGCTCTTAAAAACACCTCGGCGGTAATCTCCAATGTTACACACTAGTACCATAATGTACTATTATAGATCTCCTGCTAGAAACTGACTTCTTAGCATTAGCGTGCAGATTCCAAGTCTCAAGTCAAGGTCAAAACTTTGACTAAGGAGTATCGTAATAAAAACTACTGCAAAGATTTCATTGTCTTCCGATTTTGCGGTACAAAACTGCTGGAATATTGATTTTTAAAACAAACTCCATTGAGAAGTTCATTGGTATCTCTATTAAAGATAATGATGTATACCTAAATCACTAACATTAGCTTCATTTGTTTTATGAACCTGTATAACCTAAGTACTCTACTGGAAATACGAATATGTAGTACATTGATATGCATCTTTTAATCGCTGTGTACAATGTCTGCCACTTTCGTTCTATTCTCAAAAGCGGTTTCTTTATACACTTGATGTCCTCTCCGAAGTCATTAAAACGAATGGTCATGAACAACCGTGTCATCAAAAGCTATGTTCCAAGTTTAATGACGTAATTCGCACTATTGTTGCGATGAGCGATTATTCGCATACTAATGAACATGTCGGTTTGTGTTCTGCTACTGTTTTCTGGGTTTGTTCAACGATGCAGTATGCCAAGAATCGCATTTGTGTAAAATGCTGACTGCCGGCGTCGGGCGCACATCTGGCTTCAACGGAACTGTGCTCTGCTGAACACAATAATTACAATGTTCTAATTAGAGAACACAAAATTCTGAGTATTCTGTTTACTTAGGCATTTGCTTAGGATAAAATTGATTGAAGGTTCATCATCTCTTCGCCAATTGCACTTTGATATGGGCTTCTTTCAACAGATTCCTCTTCCACTGAAATGTCTTCATCTCAAAAGATATTTTTACATACTTTCTACATGATACGTTTTAAAACTGTCGGATGTATAGCGGGTTGATTAGAGACATCGAAATGCAGTTGTTACCATTCCATAGGAGACAGATTGCCAACTCGCATATTAGAATATTACCTGGCTAGAGAACACAATATCAACTTCATGTCTTTGTGACCCGCAAACTAGGTAGCATGACCTTACTAACTAGTTCTGCAGGTCGATTGAGGAGGGTTAAGTTTAACAGGTGTTCACCAGCTTGTTATGTCAGTTCAGCCTTCAACCGAAGATTGTTACATTTTCATTGAGTTGCAAACTGCATACTTTACGGTATTCGATTACTGGGTTGTGGCTTTGAATGCAAATTATTTCAACTCGGGCACGATAAGAGTCAGTACCATCTCAGTCCTTCTGTAGTGATGATTTGTTCGAATACTCGCGAGACACGCGATACTATCCTTGTTCGACGTTATAGGTAAGAATGCATTTGCTAAGATTTGAGCATGATTTATTAGGTAGAAAGCGACAAAGCGTATTATTTCCTAATTAAGCGTTTAAACATCTAACACAGCTCATACTTCGCGCCTTTCCTAAGGTTAGTGACCTGGGCTGGTTAATTTAGTTATTTTTATGCCTAAAGTTATTGCGAATGTTTGTCTCTCGCGATGTAAACAATGTATTTGATGAACAATTTATATGTTTGTTTCAGATGGCGCGGAAGCATTTACAAGTTGGTGTGGTTGGATCTACTCATGTTCCTGCTATTATATTACATACTGAATCTAACTTATCGGCTGTTATTAGATGAAGAGAAGAAGCGGTAAGATATATTTGACTATTCGAAACCGTAGAGAATAAGGAAAAATCCAACAAACCAGAACCAAGTAATTAAAAGTGATTCAAGGAAAACATTAAAACTAAGAAATATGTTTCGTGCTTCAACAGAGAAATAATAACGGCTCTGGTTTGTACCTTATGATGAACCAACGACCAATACAATAATTTATTTAGTTTTACGTTCATCACCAATCAGCAGATCAACTTATCCACTCACATACTTTTTACAGATCAAAGATAATGTGCTTTGTTAAGAGTGTAAACTCAATGTTCCAATTAATTGATAATTTTTATCACAGCATAAAGGCTGATTGTGTGACCTTGACATTGTGTAGATACTTGGCCTTCTTTTAGCCTCTTAGTATTTCCTCTGGCCCACTACCCAGTTGTCTGTACGGTCATGTTTACCTTCTGTAGTAACATTTTGATGAGAATAATATTTTCTTCCATTTTCCTGAAATTAACACTAGATATGCTAGTCTGGCTTTTGTCTGTGGTTTCGCTTGCATGGTATTCTTCTAGGAAGTAATGTGTATTACAGAGAACCATCTCTACATCTATCCCATATCTCTCCAACAAGAAACTAATGTATTTATTTCATGTTCTCATAATTGTGCTTTAATCTTTGCACGGCTATGAACACGTCAAGTAATTGTCATTGTTATACAACTATTTGAACAGGAAATTAGATGGTAATAAGTAAGTTCATTATAAGTTAGTGGCCAACTCTACATTGATAATGATGATGTTTTCGAAATACTGGATTTATCTTGTCTATGAGAGCGGTGTTGTACTGTTTAGCTACAATGAACTTTCAATTTTGTCAAAACACGAGCTCTAAAGGGTGAGGGAACATCCTAATGAAACATGCAGCATATTCCGTATTGACCATGTCTTTCTGTGAGCGAATAAGGCAAATCAGGTAAGCTGAGAGGATGGTAAGTGGCTATTTATCTCTAACAATGGCCCATACACTCGTCTCGTCTCAATTACCCCCTCAAGCTGTTTATTTTATATCATCTAGTCAAGATAGAGCCCCTAAGTACTCGTATATGTATCCTTGATTCCACCAAATCTGCCTGAATGTGTCAGAGTTTCTTTTTATTGCAGGATGTTCGAAGGTGTAGTAAATTATTGTAGTTTCCACGGGAATGTTATACCCCTGTCCTTCGTGTTGGGTTTCTACGTGACTGTGGTGATGAATAGATGGTGGAATCAATACACGACCATACCCTGGCCTGATTCCATCGCGGTGTTCGTCTCTGCAACTATACATGGACAGGTAATTACTTTTAAACTTATGTAGATAATTGCTTCATGTTTGTAAGTGTTACTCTCTGGTATGCGTAATGATGCTTTCATTTCTTCTATCGTGTCAACGGCTCATACAAATTTTGCAGCGAAAAAGAAATATTTTTTCTTGAAAACGAACCGGCTACTAATTGAATCAATTGAGCCAGATAAAACTGTGGGGACTTCTCTTTACTAAGACGTGTAATCTTACGCCTACGATCTAGCTGATTAGGCGGTTACCGTCACACCTATTTCTGCCCTTTCAATGGGCATTATTTTTCTTGTAGCTGATTAATCTATTCATGCAGTTTTACTGCATCTGCTCTTTATTAACTATTAAGTGCAGCGTTCCGCTTTGATGTGTTTCACGCTGAATCATGAACTAATTAACATTCTTGACCATGTAATACAACTGCTAAAGAAATCCCAGATTTATAGTCTCAAATGACAAAGCGAAACGTTCGTTGTAGCTTGCTTTGTCATTGTTAGGTCGAAAATAAGTGACTTTCTCCGCGGTGACAAAATGAATCAACCGCTAGTGTCACATCTGTGCATCGGAGTCGTACAATTGTCGGTCCCGGCTATGAATTTAATGGAGACTTCCAGGTGCCTGAAACTCCCTCAGTAGCCGTACCACAGTTTGTTGTCATATTTTAAGTTTCTTCTATCATAAAAACAACTTTTATACATAACGTTTTATGGGCGGATCAACTTTTTTCTGTCATGAATCAACTTTTTGTGTAAAAAAATAAATGTTGAAATATTGCTATAATTTCACCTAATATTGTTAAATAAATTTCTGTAGTTTATAAATCTACTACGAGCACCAAAAAATTTTGTCGTTTTCATGGATTTTTATACCTTTATTCCAAAAGTGGCTCCCAAAAATGTCACCTAACTCACAATGACGTATTATGGTAAAAAGTTCATAAAAAACTATATTTTAATAAGTAAATCTGTTTCAATGTGAACTATTATTCAATTAAATCAATCTGGCATAATCAAAATTTAAATAAAGTGTCTCAATTTTTTGAAAATATACCTCATTGTGTCTCTGGGGTCACTAAATGAAAGAAATTGTATTTACTTTTCTTGTAATTCTGTTTCTAGAAACGCCAGAAAGATGCACTTTTTACATGACTATTGTAGGTTATTCTTCAAACATTTGTCATACAACATTTTGTATAATAACCTTTACTTTTTTAATAATCCTGCTATCAGTGTCCAAATTTTTGGGGACAACTACGTGAGCCCGGAGACATAATGGTGACTCCAGAGACATATATGGTACTATGCCATAGGCAAATTACATTATACAAAACTATACAAGGTACAAAAATATCTCCTAAATGTGACAACCAGTTTACTTTTTAAAGTTATCATAGAAAATAAACCCTAACCTAACAATTATTAATTATTTCTCTAAAATTAATGATAACATTCTATGAAAATGAGGGTTTTCGTTTATTTAAACAGTCATCTGCGTAGCAAACCAGTCCTATATCTCTAATAACATAAATCTCGCTTAATAGAAGACCTAAAAAGCTTTTTGTAGATGAAATCTATTTTCTAGGCTCTAGCGCATTGGACCGCGGCTCGCCTTGAGCGTAGTTTTTTCACTAACTTACCGACTGAAGATATCTTTCAACATATGGCCAAAAAAAAATAATTTTACTACCTGTAGATTCATCAAAATATCATCAAAATTTTATTCCGTGGGATGAGAAAGGCTGGGCCAGCTGTGGTCAGTCTGGCCAGCTATGCCGGGGGGTACAGGCCTTTCTTCACTTTTGTCATTCGTCTTTGTCCTGTGGTATGGTAATCTTGCCCTTGTATTATATTCTACAGACTTTACGATGCCGTCGATCCTTTTTTTCTGTGATGACGACCATCACTCTATTTACCACCTCTGGGACACCACTCATTTACAACTTTGATCCTGTCATCACCGCACCTGACCACTTGTCCTGCCCAACCAACTCCATTTGAGCCCCACTAACCACTTGTGTGTGTGTTTCGGCATCGAGGACTGGGTAGATCTAATAATAAATCTCTAGTGTAATACCGAGCATTGCTTATTCCATGCGAAGGAGACGGCACAAGATCAGAGTCGCACAGGGGTGCGACTCTGATCTTGCGCAGTCTCCTTCGTGAGCGCCCATGTCTCGGCACCATAATTTCATAGTTAGTGGACTGAATTACTACTTTGCTACAGCCGCCTGGCTAGTCCTGCCCAACCAATATTATTTGAGCCCCAATAACCGCTTGTGCATCTTACAATTTTAGCTTGTTCATTCGGGAATTTCGGTATTGGGGACAATCTTATAAGTGATACCGAGCATTGCTCGCTTTATAGCTCTCAGTGCGACTCTCAAGAGAGCACAGTCTCCTTCGTGAGCATCAATGCACCATGATGGTAGTTAGCACCATGATGGCAGTTGGTAGAACACATTGGCAGAGCTTGTTTCCAATGCAATGTTTGGAACCATCTTCATCATCTTCAGGCCTACTTTTGAGGTAAAAAGTAAACTACTTAAAGATGAGTGATCAGGATCACGCATCTCTAAAAGTAGGCCCGAAGCTTTCGAAGAATCTTTTTTTTGTTCCACCAGAAAAGGATGAGGTTGAGGTCGTCTACAAATCGTCTACAAACCTAAGGTGCTACAGGAATACACCTACCTACAGGCAGACTTTTATTCCCGAGCTGTCTAATTCAAGAGTTTTTACGACGTCTTCTAGGACACCCGTAAAAAGCTTGGGTGATAAGGTTTTCCTCTTTACCGCACATTTATGGTGGTATACATCATCCGCAGTAAATCCATATAGTTAAAATGGATCTTACAGCGATGCAGAGAGATTTCTTGCTTTCAAAGGTTTTTTTTCGTAATCTACGAAGGCCATGCATATTCGAGCCAGTTGACCTCTTGACTCTTCTCCGTCGCCGACATTGAGTGTGGGTAAAAATAAATCAAAGAAAAGATAAATGGAATGTGTAAAAGCAGAATCGAATGAAGTGTGGTGTATTGTATCGACCTCACAACTGACTTGTATTCTTAATTCATACTTAAAGCTATTTTAAACTTAAATCTGAGTGTTTTCTATTAGAAACTAAAAATGTGCAATGAATCTTTATGTATTTAATCCGTTTATCACTCACCAAATTGTTTATTGTATAAATTATGATAACTTTTATGCAGAATGTCTCTTGGGTCACTAAAAATTGTCTCTTGGGTCACAGTTTTTGTGAGCCAGTGGAACGGTGACTCAGGATACAAACTAAGGTTTTTAACTCTTTTTCTTCAACGAATTTAATGAAAGTAAAAAAATAAGTGGATGCAAAGCATTTCAGAATCAAATGTCAAAACATAATAACAAAATTACTTTGAGAAGCAGTTTACTTGTAAGAAATTTCGTCGTGAGTCAGTGGATAAAAAACAATGACACCCAGTCCCGCTGCGAACTACAGACGTAATGGCAGAGTCCACATAATGGCCAAGGGTCAGCAATCTTTATTTTACGACATGCAGATGAGTTTTCTATTAGCCTAGCCAATAACTGTCTATATTACTTACACTTTGTAATACTTTTTTGTCGTTACCCAGTTGACAACGCGAATTGGGTAAAAGTCGGGGACAACATTTCAAACCGTGTTTTTTCATTGAAAAATGCAATATTTTGTTTCGCAAATCAGTATTTTAGAATGCTGGTACATCAAGGAACAATGTAGATAAAAAATATAAAGACAAGTCAAGGAAAAATTTTACACAGCAGCGTTACATATGTGCGTGATTTGCGCTGGGGACAAGTGAAATTTGTATGAAAACCAATTTTCGTCCACTGGGTCACGATAATTTTAAATATAATTGACTAAATATTTTTAAAATATTGATGAACAAGCGTAATGGTAAAGGATCTGATTTTATTAATTAATGTTAAAACCGACAATTAATCTAACTCAGCACCTTTTACGATTTTTTTTACGTCGGGGACAAGATTTTACACTAAAAAGTTGATCCACCCTTATAGTAAACATAATTGTTATTAATCATCTAGGCAACATTCTAGGCTTAAATGGTCCAGTAGTACAAGTGACATGTGATAAAATGTGGATAGCATGACATGTGTGCAATGGCGTGACTAGCCTCCGTCGTAAAACACATTAAATGAATGAAAACATTGAGATTGACATTCACTAATGTAGATTGCACACAATATCAGCAAAAGTAAAAAAAAAGCAAGGACGAGGGTTATCAAAACCGTAATAATATTAGAAATTGACTGCTTAGAATTTCTGTGAGAATTTGGTAAACTAGTTTTCCAGGAAAACATTGTTTTGAATCAACAATAATTTACAATAATGAATAACTCCATCACCAAGGTCGACCACAAACCACAACAGAATTGAAGGCCTCCAAAAGAGCCGAGTTGGCCGAACGGGATATTTCTTCGTTATGTTATACTAATGATTTTACTGTTTGAGATTATTTTTTGCAACGCAAAATCCATTGATGGAATCGAACTCGCCTTCGGTTCGAAAGTCGACGAACATTACAGACCAAAACAGTTGTGGTCGGTTCAATTTTGATCTAACTAAAGTCTGCTTCAGATTCAATTATTTCACTGGTCTGATAGTTCTGCCCTTCGAATCGGGACGGCATTTGTTGACAGGTAGAAATAAATATGACATAATATCCCTCTGATCTCTCGGATGAGGAGTTCTTGCCTATTTCAGAGGCACGAACTATTATTATATTATTTATTTATATTTTGTATATTTTTTTGTATAGGTATATAGTTAGTGGGTGGTATTTATATACACCGTATTTTATAGCTTTCTTTTATACAGCGTACGTACACAGTGCATCCACATTTGTTAATATCTTCTCCCTAGACTCAAAGGTTTGCTGGTAGAAAACTCTTTTAGGGTTAAGCTCGCCTTTGTACATGTACTTTCTAATTATTGTTTTGTAACCATTGTCTTGTGTACAATAAAGAATTACAGAATTACAGAACTCCTCATCCAAGCCGACAAAGGTCAAGCAATAACGCCACATAAGTGTAATCTAGTGTGTAATCTTATCATTTCCTACAATATTTGGAGTTATTAGTCGTCATCTTTCACTGAAGAATGTGCTTGATAAGCTCGCTTTATTGACTCCACACTTATAATTGTTTAATCAGTTCGCAGATATTGATGAAATGTTCGTAATCAAGGACTTCTGTAGGTAAAGTGTTACTCTGAATGCGAATGAATTCATTGAGCTTAATAGTATCCTTGTGTTAGCCTGAATTGTTTTAATCAATAAGTAGATATTTTAGTATCGTATCTTAGGTAAGGTACCTAAGACAAAAGTATCATGACTATTACTGAGCATGATTTTAGTGGTGTTAACCATCCAAATTTTGATCTAGTTGTGTCCTAGCATCTAGTTTGTGTTCCCAAGCCTCACTGACGATGTAAATGTAGAGAGGTAGATCATGTACCTGAATATTGTCTCACTTTATCGGTCTGTCTCATAAATTACTTAATTACTTTCTATAGTTCCAACAGGCTATATTTATAGCCATCTATTTTCATTAATGATTGAAAGGTGTCAAGCAAAAAACTTATCTAATCCTTGCCAGGTTTTTATGAGACAGAGCGTTTTTATCATTGGTTAAATACTCGTTTAACTCATTTATATTTGTATATGACCTGTTGCGTATATTCATGTAAAAGTGAGTACAGACTAAGAGTATTTTCTCAAGCATAATGTAATGTAACGTTTTGCATAATTTCAAAAAGACGTCATGACACTACAGACAGACATAGTATCTCTTGTGATATAGACTTGAGCCTAAGTCCCCTCCCCTCAAAATGTTGAATCCCATGTTGTATTGTAGGTACATAGTGCTAAGTATTCTAATCAGTCCGTGGCCTACAAGTAATTCCGGCGCAGACACTAACACACGCATGTTGCAGGACGAACGTGGGCGACTGATGCGTCGAACAATAGTTCGCTACGTGTGCCTCTGCCTCACAATGGTGCTAACTATGATCTCACCAAGAGTGAAGAAGCGATTTCCAACTCTGGACAATCTGGTAGAAGCTGGCCTTCTTCTTGAAAACGAGAAATCAATTCTGAACCACTTGAATGAGAAGTTTCCTAAACCGTCCAAACACTGGTAAGATGATTCATCATGAACTGATAATGTTAAGTTCTCAGAAAGCCTTCATATATGACGCATGAAGATATCGACTCTTAAAATGAAGATAAAATTAGGTAATCAATGCTCATTGTTTCTCCTTTGAAATTGTAGCCAGTCTTTACGGGATTATGTCATAGGTATGATCGAATCGAAAGGTATGCGCGGGAATCTATACTCTCTGTTGTGTTGTACTACGCTCTACTGAATGCTTCCTGCCGTCTTGGCTTGTCGGTCTCAGTTAAATTAGACCAATTATCCCATATTAGTTCATAACCATTTCTATCGTATCTGTCATGTTATCTATCACAAGTTTGATAATGCTTTTATAGCCATAATTTGTGCGAGTCATTACATTTGATAAACACGTCATTATATTACGGAGAAATACTCTAGGATACGAACGGTGACGCTATAACTACAATTGTCTTTACCGTTCATCGTTCATCGTGAGGAAACCCGCAGCTTAGTCAGCTCCACACGTATTGACGTTGTCTTTCCTGTGGGCGGCTGATTAAGCTGAGAGGATGGTTTAGGTGCTGGGCAAGCCTATTCCATTTCAAACAATGTCCCAGGCACTACAGCGTCCCGTTAAGTGTAGGCATAGGTTGCCTAATGACGCTGTTTAAATCATCTAATAAACAGGGTGTAAAAAGAAGTCTACCGAAGCCGAAAGGGGTAGGTACAGCATCCCAAAACACAACCAAATCCAAAAGGATTTTCCGAAAAAATCATTATATCAAAAGAAAACAGCGTTTGAAGATCACTGTTTGCGTATGTACTGGGCGCATTTTTATACGTAGATTGCTGGATTTTGAGTTTTAATTGTTTTTTTCTTTTATAAATGGAATGATTAGGTAGGTATGGTCTTATTATGTTATACTAGTAGCAAAAAACTAGAAAATAAAATAAAATGACGTAGCTAAGTCAAAAATTTTTTTGTGTTTTTTTTCGATAAATATGTTCAGAATCATGGTCTGATTGCAATCCCTCAGTTTTCGGTAGCAGTCTTTTTACACCCTGTAGATGTAAAGGCCTAAGTTTTCTTTACCGTTCCAATAGTTTATTGCTCAGAGGTCCCAAATGTTTTTTTTTCTTAGAAGGGAATTAGAGAAGTATGCTCAGCATCGCTAAAATAATCGTTTCTCAAAGGGTGATGCTACAAAAGAACACTATACAAAGATCCGCAGCGCACATAAAGACTCGTTTGATAAACATTTCCAAAGCAAACCTAGTACGGTATTCTACATATAAATTTCTTGATTGTAAGGTAATTTCTTGCAAACTGTGGGCAGTATAAAACTATTTTATAATGATGTGTAGGTTGCCAATTGTATGGGCCACTAGCATAGTCACCAGAGCTCGCAAGGAAGGTCGGATACGAGACGACTTCGCTGTGAAAACAATTATAGACGAATTAAACAAGTTCAGAGGACAAGCTGGATTATTGCTCAGCTACGATACCATAAGTGTCCCTTTGGTGTACACACAGGTAAAGTTTAAATAATTACCCTTTAGTAAGAACAAATAAAGCTATACAGGACAAAATACTTACACACGTCTCTTTGTGCTGAGTTGATGTGATAATGATCTCAAATGACAGCGAACAAAGTTGCAATCAATTTAGCAAAATGATACACTTTTCACATAACATTTCACACAACAATTTACAGTACTTACTGTTCATTATTTATAATTCTTAAAATATTTAAAGAAGGCAATGACTTAATCATAGTACGTACTAGATAAGATCACTTGACAGGCTTTTGATGTCGTGTTGATTCGTTCTGGCAATAAGCCAATAAATTAATTTATACCGGAAAAATTAAACATGTTTATGGTCTATGATCATCATCTTCCTGCCCTTTTCCCACATTATGTGGGGTCGGCACAACATGTGTTCTTCTTCCATTCTCCTCTATCAGCCGTCATCTCAACACTCACTCCTTTGTGGTCTATGATATAAATATCTAATGCGGAACAATGCACACACAGTCGCAAAAATGCCTGGAAATTAAGGCCTGCACTCAGCAGTGGATGAATGGCGGTGGAATTATTTTTATTTAAAATAAATCTAAGGAAATCAGTGATCACCTAAGCTGCCAGATACGCTGATGATGTCATTGTTTTTTTTTATTTTGGAAAATTAAAAAGCTATGACGTTTATCTCCTAGTAGATGAGAAACCCATAGCTAGTCGATATTTGTTTCCATGCACATAGTTTAGTGTAGTCATAAATCATTTACTACTGTTTTAGGTAGTTACAATAGCTGTATACTCATATTTTATAACTACAGCTTTGGGAAGCCAATGGGTAGAGAACAAACTTCACTCGAATAGCAGTGCCTACATCAGTAATATAGATCTCTATTTCCCTATATTCGCTACATTAGAGTTCTTCTTCTACATGGGTTGGTTAAAAGTCGCTGAGTCGCTTATAAACCCTTTTGGAGAAGATGATGACGACTTCGAAGTCAATTGGTTGATTGACAGAGATTTGCAGGTAAGTTGTACAACTTTCGTAAAATAAAGTCAACACATCTGGGGCCGTATTCGCGTTCCTTTTTTCGTTCGTTTGATGAATATTCAGATGCTTCCCACCACGATTTCTGACTTGAAGGGATTTTTTTTCGGTTTGGAATATTTGGTTCTAGGTTAGGACCATGCTTTAATGTTTTAAAAATTGGCCCTTTAAGTCAGAAATAGTGGTGGGAAGCATACGAAAATTCATCAAACGAACGAAAAAAGGGAACGCGAATACGGCCCCTGTGTCACAAGATCATTCTTAGTTTTATGACTCACTATCACGATCAGTAAATATTTATTTTACTTGATATTGTCTCGCAATTTTCCTTTTTCAAGATGAGACTTTGATGTGTTACTATGGCTTTATCAACAAACATGAGTCTAGTCAATTCTAGTCAGTTCTGCAACTTTTCGTCTCTTTATAGCACACTATCCCGAACAGGTTTCCTACATGATCGTGGACGAAATGCATCACGAGCATCCAGAACTAATCAAGGACCAATACTGGGATGAAGTGTTCCCATCGGAACTGCCTTACACGATAGCAACGGAAAACCAGCGGGAGGAACATCCAGAACATTCGACCGCCAGGATAGCTGTTCCCGCGCGGCAAAGAAGCATGGTCCTAACAACGCCTTCGCAGATTCAGATCGACAAGATGGTACCATCGAACACCGTGAGTTACAAGTTCGACCCGCCAGAGGTTAGACCCGTCCGTTTTTCAGCATGCTGCACGCTTGGCAGTGTGACGGTTTCGAGTAACTAACGTATCTATTTGGTCTCTACGAATCTGTTTCTGGTTTCTGGCTTTGTATTTCGCCATGTTGGATATAGGTCTCTACGATTCTGTGTATATCGGTTGGCGGTTCATAGAGCGATTTTACATCGGCTTTTTTATATATTCGATGTTTCTTGCTTGTTCAATGGATGGCGGTTTTTATATGAGCGGTTTACTCTCTGTATTTTTATTATTCGATGCCTTGGTAATTGGAATTAATACCATTTTCTTCATCAAAATTCGTTCTTTATTCTTAAATTCTTCTGCTTCTTTATTTAGTATTTCGAATGATGGTTTATTTATCCAGACCAACCTTAATCTTCCTGTATTTTACTCTTCTAATTATCAATATTTTAATCTGCTCATCAGTCAGAGCTATATCTTTACTCTTATGTATTTCTCATTTAAAAACCATATTAAGCATTTGTTGATAGGTCTTATCTTTAGCATCTTCGCGAAGCAACGATAATGCAATAACCAAGTACGCCTTCGACACTTTGTCCGATCACGGACAAATGAATCATCGCTCTGCACATTTTATTCGTCAGGATTTGCCGTACACCCTTTATACCCTGTCGCTTTCGTTCTTATTTGGATAAGCATTTCTCCATTTTGGAACCTAAATCAGTTATTTGACGGTAGGTTTCTGGGCGCAGAAGAAGGTATGGTAGTTGGTCTGGAGCGAAGATCGACAGAAAGTTACTTTTGGATACGAAATTCAACGCGCGAGAGGTTAGATCAATCCGTAAATAAGCATGCTTTAATGTTTTATAACAAGCTTTGTAGTGCAAGGATACCTAAAGCTAATAAAATTTGAAGAACGAAACTGATTAATTTGAATTCTTTGTTCTACAGAGTTGCATGAAATAACCATTAACTTTTTTGGTTCCCTTTTATTATTTGAGCGTATTGCGTATGATGGCTTTGTCTCAGAGACAAGTAGTTACATGATGTAAATGAATGTTATTACAATTTTTGGTCGTTTTCCAAGCTATGAACGTAAATAAATATGTAATGTCTCTTAAACTTATGCAATTTTATACGCTGTATCAAAACCAGCTGTGCTTGATTCAAAAGGGCATTTTATAGTACTCTTTTACCATAAGTTTGTCTGATATTCCGATGGTAAAAAAACATACAAATAAAATCAAATATATTATACTCGTACCAAGCATAAAAATGCAGTTTTACAAGCAAAACTAAATTTATTTTTGACGCTAGGTGGTCACGCCGACTGAAAGCAAGATTGACGATGTGACCCCATCTTCATCGAACGGCGTGAATTTCAAATTCGGTCCTCCAGAGGTTTGGTCGATTTTATAAGCATGCTGCATGCAGCATCCAGCTAATTCTATGATAAAGGAAGTTTAACGATTGATAGGGGTTAACATGATTATTTCTCCTGGCTAGTAACATAATAGGCATGTTCTTGGTAATTTACAAATTCCTATTCTCATTTTCCGATCTCCCTTGGAACAGTTGGAATGGAATGAGCTCTATACCTATCGTTATTGTTTTTGCAACTTTATAATGATTCTTTTTTTTAGTTGGGCAATGATAAAAGTACCTACTATTATCATTGACTTAACCAATTACAAAAAAATATGAAATATAAGTGCGACAGATGACGAACATTTCAGATGACATTACAGCTACCCTGGTTATGAGTTGACTCATTGACTCCAGCCAAAACGTCGAAATAAAATTTCGCAATTGAATCTCGTACATTTTCGATATCATTTACCTACATAGCTCTCAATAGTTTTCGTGTAGTCTAGACTTCCAAGTTTGATGAATACCCAACGGTTATGTCATTCTCAGAATGAGGGATTCTCTCATTGGCATTTCCTATAATTGCAGACCAGTTATGTTGAACTTTTGTATTAGTGTTTTAAGAGAGTCGAGTGGTAAAACCTAAACCTCAAGGGTTTTTTGAATAATTAATTTACCTCGTTGGTTTTATTTATCGAGGTTATGTATTTTTCGATATATTGGTTGTCTTATTGTTTACATGTTACGGAAAAGTGCTTATAAAATTGCACGAAATATTGAATGTATCCATATCCATATTATATGTAATTATTTTTATTTTTACTAAGAGGAAAATGGTAGACTAATAATGTATAATATAACAATGGTTCATGGTTTATTAGAATGTGGTTAATATATGTAATGTTTAATTTTAAACCATTTAATATTATTAATATTACCTACCACTGACAGCTTAAAATCCCAATCTTAGTTAAAAAATGCATAACTCAGATAACCTATACTATCATAACCGGTTGGGTAGGTACCCATAACTTATCGTATATCGTGTCTGGTGTTTAATATGTCTTTTAAATGTGCATAACGAATTTATAACTATTTTATATATTTTTGTCTTAAATAGGTGGCATTTACATTGAAAGTGGTTTATCAGTGCATAATTATATAATAATACTAGCTGGTACCCGCGACTTCGTCAGCGAAATAACATACTTATTAGCAACGCCATCTATTGCATTTAACCGGAACTACCAACTCCCCATACAAACTTTCAACCCTTATTTCACGCCCTCCATGATTAATATATAGATTTTTTCTGTCATAAGAACCTTCTCCTGACAATAACGAACACAACAAAAAAAAATTTAATGAAATCGGTCCAGGCGTTGTTGAGTTATGCGCTTACCAACACATTTTGCGATTCATTTTTATATTATAGATTTATATGGAATAATATTTATATGGATTTATATGGGACCAATGTTTATATGATCTACAAATATTTGTCTCGGGTCTGGGTGTTTCTATGTATAATATGTATGTATTTACAAACAAAAAGTATATAAGTAGTATATCAGTTATCTAGTACCCATAACACAAGCTCTGCTTACTTTGGGGCTAGATGATGCTGTGTGGAAAGTCCAGCGTTAAAAAAAATATATATATATATATATTAATTAACAAAACCGACCTATGTTTTTGGACGGCTAATGATACCTATTATGGAACTTAATTTTGTACTAAACGAGTTAACTCACATTTATTTTTAAGAATCTTAAGCTGTCAAATTCGATTCGATGATTTGAATATGCATTGGGATAAAATAAAACTGTCTTGTGGGATCCCTGTACCAATAATGGATGAACACTGATAACCAGCTCTCAACATGTGACTGTACAATTCGCTGAATAGCCTTGCATTAACAATGTCTTCTTGCTTTCGCTGCGTCTATGTTATCAATTACAACAATCTTATCACAGAATTATCAGTCCGTTTTTGACATAAATGCTTTGATAACATCACTTCCTTTAAGTACCTAATATGGTAGTAGGTACGATGATGTCATTTTCTTTGTAATTATTGCAAGACATTGAAAATGCTTAACAAAAACTGATGAATGTTCTTCTATTTCATAGAATTCGAACCAACAACATTCATTTTATGCCTAGTTCCCCATTTCCAAAATACTCGTACGCTACGGACATCAGAAAAGAAAAGGTCGAGAATGGTGTTCCTATATACGTTTGAATTTTGAAATCAGACCAATTAATTACGTCAAATTGCAATGCTTTACTCGGCATAGAATATTTTCTTTTGGTCTCTAGACTCGTCTCATCTCATATAATATAAATAACATAACTACTGATTAATGTTATAAACTGTTAATCCATACTTCCATACTATTCATACTAATATTATAAAGCTGATAAGTAAAGGATTAGCGAGTTTATATGTTACGTTCCCCAAAACGCAACGATAGCGCGATCTAATTTTTCCTGTGGCGCCATCTATTATGTAGTACAATGTGTCTGTCTGTCTGTCTGTTTGTTACCTTTTCACGCCTAAACCACTGAACAGATGATGCTGAAATATATAGTATGGATAGTATGGATGTTATTTTGCTGACGAAGTCGCGGGTACCAGCTAGTTAAAACATAATCTTATTATCCAGCAATTGCAAATGAACGACGACGCTGTCTCCGGCATCCATTTCATCGTGTCCCGCGGCAGTAAGCGCGGAAAGAAAGAAGATCGCAACTCTATGGGCTCTACAAACTCTATGGCATCTTTAGCTCAGACGCCATTACAGCGAAACAACTCTGTAACCTCTATGCTGAAAAGATTGTTCTCGAAGGAGGATCAAAGGGGAACCGCGCAGACTGACGGTAGTACGTTTATTTTGAACTAACATTCATTCATCTGTTCGCAATAACTACCCAGCAGTGGGTGAGTGGAGCCATTAGGCTTCCCTAAGCTTGTACCATCCACCACATCATTCATTCCATTCATTCAATCAAATTATGAGTCATTTACTCATCAACGAATATACAGTACGCACAATCTTTAGCTCTCTGAAGTAGCTGCGCAGAACCCATTTTTGATAACGCCTAAAAGACGAAGACAGCGTTATTATAACTGCCTCGCTCACTCGCTTAGCTTGTTGCATCGTCCTATCTAGCCAACTCGCGCAATCGTTTAGTGCACCTAACTTCAGAGAGCTAAAGATCGGTTGTGCGTACTGTACCTACCTATCAGCACCAACAATGATAATTTATAAGTACCTACCTACTTGGACAATAGTTCTATTGTAGGTAAGTAAGTAGCTAACAAGGAAGTAGAAATATTCATACTACATAATGTATATAATTGCACACAGCTGATCGCACAGATTAGAGTAGAGTTAGTATGTTACATATAAAATTATCTTTACGTATTGACCCTCAGTATAAGCTTAGTGTGAGTTAAATGCAATAAAATAATTTATAGTCTCTAAAAATTTCGTAGGTTGAACAAATATAACAGGCAGGTAATGGAAAATTACATTATGTTAGAATAATGTAAAGTAATTAAAGTTCGTACGAGTCAGTGGCCAACTCTGGTGACACGGTGAGGTAGGTATAAACAGTAATTTATTTGTATCACTTGTTTTATGATAATAAATGAGGAGACAAGGCGCGAATCTTATCGCAAAATTGTGTTAGATATATCTTTGTAACACCAAAGATTTTGATGAACAAAATGAGGTAGCTCAAAAATGATTATATCAGTAAAGTCTACACAGACTTGCTACTATATTGATAGGAAGCGATAAACAGACCACACAATTTTATTGCTTATGTTACAATATTATGCTACTGTTATTGAAGAATGTTTTAAGAAATAGGATTTCGATGATGCGGTATTTCACCTTCAATTTCTATAATAAATTACTTATTTAAAAAAGATTTGAAATAAGAAATCTCAGGATGAGAACTTACCTTAATGAAGTTTTACCAATTCTTTGAGATGTTAATAGATTTAATTTATTATTTATTTATTTAATTGTATGACAGGTAGTAAGAGCCGTGTTAGTTGAATGGGGTTGTGCCTCGACTTTCAATCCGAAGTTCGGGGGTTCGAATCCCA
This sequence comes from Epirrhoe tristata, assembly GCA_951394285.1. Classification (NCBI taxonomy): domain Eukaryota; kingdom Metazoa; phylum Arthropoda; class Insecta; order Lepidoptera; family Geometridae; genus Epirrhoe; species Epirrhoe tristata. Next base: position 10,562,738 of record OX596142.1, read on the forward strand.
GCCGTGCATCAATGGATTTTTCGTTTCGCAAAATTTATATGCGCTATTACACGAGCTCTTAACGGTGAAGGAAAACATCGTGAGGAAACCCGCTGCTTAGTCAACTCCACAAGTATTGACGTTGTCTTTCCTGTGGGCGGCTGATTAAGCTGAGAGGATGGTTTAGGTGCTGGGCAAGCCTATTTTATCTCAAAACAATATCCCAGGCACTACAGCGTCCCGTTAAGTGTAGGCATGGATTGCCTCCTGACGCTGTATAAATCATCTAATTTAGATGTACCTAAACGTAAGTTATTATTTTTAAATGTATTATTATAAATTCTATTTCCAGCTGGTTCCCGTTTCACTATATCAGCGAGCAACCCCCAACTAAACAAGCCAGCAGCCACGGCTGGTAGTATGAAGATAGCTAAAGACGTCATCGAGGAGGTGGACGAACAAGCCACCATCACAAGCATGGCCAAAAGGCCTGAAGCCAGGTATTGACCACATTGCTGTTTTCTTCGATCAAGAATGTGACATATACTTTCAAATACAAAAAAACGATCCCATTAAAACCATGGTTTTTTAAAATTAAACTCAGTAAACGTGCCACTTCTATACTTATTCGAAAAAAAGAATGTGACAAGTGACGTACAAAATCAAAGCTAAATTCTGTCCACGTGACAAAAAAGTTTTAAGTGCAAGCGAATTACACCCTTTGTATCTAGTAATAAAGTCACAAATCCTCAAAACATTGTCATACAATTACGAAGATTCATCACGAAAAACGTCAAATGCTGAACAAAATAACAGCGTGAGCTGTTATTTACCGAGACGGTTTTGCTGTGCTGACCCTGAAACTATAGTACTCTTGATCGAAGTCTGTTTTTGAAGGCGTGATTATTATAGTTTTTGAGAAAATACTGTCTGAAATTTTTAATTTTTCAAGTGTTAAATCACACTGGTATTTCATTGAGAAATGAAAAGTCTTATCAAAATTTTCGATTCCGACGGGATTCGAACCCGCAATGATACGACGATCCTCCTAAAGCCGGAGCCGCCTTTTACCAATTCGACAACGGAATCCTTGTTCGTCGCAGTCGAAATCTTTGCTAAGCTCATATTCTATCGATTCATTTCATTTTCTCGATGAAATACCTAAGTAGATTCATTTCTTTAATATTTTGATGCTTATAACTTTTTTCAGGCCGACAGCGATGAGTCTGTTCACACAGATGCCTCCGCCAAGCGATCCGGTCGACGTGCCCCCAAATAATTACATGAACAGCTCAAGTGAGTTCTTTAATACTCTAATAACCTATCAACATCGCTCAAAATTAAGGATATTTCTATGGAAAAATAACCCTGAAGTAAGCACTAGAGATGGCGATACTTAACTAATTAGATCGCGCTATAATTTTTCATCTTTTTTTCTTACAAAATTACTTAAGAATTATTAAGCTATTATAAGCTATTCCATAGCTTGTATCGCGGGCCTTGAGCGTGGAGACCGAATCCAGAAATTCCGTAACGAAAATAACCTAACCCCCACTCACAAGTTGATAAAAAATGCATGCAATTGCTTTACCGCGCAGTCTCCCAGTGCCACACGTCTTTTTTTTATTTAGTGAGGCGCACACTATAGTGACTGTCTATCCAAAATACTGTTCAAAAACAATTGTTATCAAACCGCGAAAGTATTTTTATGTTTTTTTTAGGTACTACTAGCATTCATAAGAAATTAATGTTTCTTTCCAGAGAGCCGGCTATCATCATCGGCGCCAAACCCGTGGCGACATTCACTCGGCGACAAGAGTCCCGCCTCGGAGCCCCACGGCTCCATGCCCAGCTTAGACGGAAGGCCGAGACTCGATAGTGACGTGGGACCCGAACTCAGCGCCGCCGGCAGTCATACACAACGTGAGTATCTGTATATAACAGGCCTCTAATAACAGGAGTAGAATCACATAGTTTTAAGACGTTTCAAAGTGATCCCAGCGGTCCTACTGAATAAATGCTTTTTGACTTTTGATTGTGCCATTACCTACTTTCGCCCAACGGATCTAGGCATTCGTGAAGTTAACCGTTGATCGCAGAACACAATTTTGTATGAAGAAGCGGTCATTGCGCAGACAAACGGCTAACTTCACGAATGCCTAGATCCGTTGGGCGAACTGTACTTTAGTACAACCCCAGACTTAAATACACAGCCAATGGAAACAAGCGTCGTAGGTATATTTTAACTTTAACTATTTATTTGTTTCAGTTGACGAAATCGATGGCGATGACGAAGAAGTGGACGATTTCGAGCGTCTACGAAGTAAACGCGAGAAAGAACGACGGTTGAAACTCATGGCGCGATCAGTCAGTGCACAGCAGGTAAATGCTATGAACCCTGAACCCTAAGGTAACTTGAAAAAATCATGATAAACTCAGAAGTCTAACAATACGTTATCAGAAGCCAGGTACCTTTAATTGGAGTATCTGTATTGGTTAGTATGGGTTTTGTTAGTTTACGCCCCTAGCGGATACATTGAAGAACTAAAGTAAGTAAATGTATGACGGAAAACGAAACTTAGGTAGTATGCACAGAACTATATCTTAGTTCTGTGGTAGTATGTAAACTATCAAAACCCTTAAGTAACCTTCTAAATGTACGTGTACGGAACAAATACACATTTGTTAGATCCTCACATTTTGCAGAAGTTAGCTCTATGAATGCAAAATCATCATTTCGTTTCTTCGCGATATTATACACCAGCTACTGCGCGCGGCTTTGCTCGCGTGTTACCAACATTTTGAATAGCATATGTGCTATTCCAGGTCACTGTCTACACCTATTCCAAGTTTCATCCAAATCGGTTCTCTGGTTTAGGCGTGATTGAAATAAACATACTCACAAACTTTCGACTTTATTATATAAGGACTAGCGACCCGCCCCGGCTTCGCACGGATGTAATGCTGATACTAAATATTAGGGTTCAGCCAGCGTTTGCAATGTAAGCGCAAAAAAATGTGTTAATTTACGACATCACATTGGAAAGCTCAATAAACCTTCCTCTTGAATCACTCTGTCTATAAAATAAAACCGCATCAAAATCCGTTGCTTAGTTTTAAAGATCTAAGCATACAATAGGGACAGACAGACAGCGGGAAGCGGCTTTGTGTTATACTATGCATTGATATACATACAGTCAACTTAACTTTTTCTTTCAGCGTACAGCTAGCATGGAACTGATCGACAATGACCTGCTATTGGAAGACCTCTTGCTACAGTCGGGGGCACTCAAGAATCAGGAGGAAAATGATACTTGACAAAGCAGCTTCATCTTCCCATGGGATTTCTAAATCAGCTTGGTCATAATTATGGATTATGACAAAATGCAAAAATTCTACAATATTCATTTATAACCTTCGATCAAGAATATGATCGAAGTTTATATAAAAACACGATAATTATGTTGGTCAATAAGTAATTAAATACGTATTTTTGGGTATTTCTTGCTGTGAATGTAATGCTCTGGTTTTTAATTTTATACACATCTAAGCATTCCACTGTACATACTCTATATTTCTAATGAACAATTTTAGAACTTTTTTGAATTTTGTCAGAATCATGAGATTAAACTTATGCCACAGAATGCTAATAAGAGTAAAAACTGAAAAATAATATGACCACTTTCCTGACGTATTTCAAGCGTGAAAATGTCGCACTAGCCTTTCACCTCACTTGTACTTTTGTACGCCATAGGGCCACCATACCTCCACTCTGTGAAGGAGGTAGTGACCAACTTTTTATAGTAATTATTTATATGACCAGTGATATCATTCTCATGAGGCAAGTTGAGGTCTCAGCGCCTTCTCAGTATTAAAACTGTGATGTACATAATTTTAAGTACAGTATTGAATCATGGTGTTATTACATAGGTATTTATGTAAGTAAACAAAAGACATGTAAAATAGACACAATTATAATGTTAAAGTGTACAAATACTTTGTTTTATTTAACCAAGCTAACTAGCGAGCTGAGTAAGTAAAGGTTCATTTTTTAAATGTGTGCAGTTTTCCTTGTTACTAAAATCAATGACATGGTTCCTAAGAACAGATCTTCATGTCTTATAGTTTCAAGACTTTCCCATACTGACCTATCTAATGTTACAAGCTGTATATCGGAATTAGTCAGACCCTGCTTAGCCAAATGTTTCACTTCCAAGAAAAAACTACCTAGTTTTAAAAAGTTTGATTGACTAAATAAATTATTTGAAATGAAACCTTGACCTACACAAACCCTAGCTAACTATGAAAACAGGAGGAATCATATTTTACTTGCCTACATAGAACTATTTATAATTAAAGAAAATACGATAGTAAATTTTCAGGAAATGTTTATTACTTATTAATAGAAAGGTAAAGGCTCCCAGCTTACAGCTTGAGCTTTGTCCTCCTCCAGTGACGCCTCTTAGCGTTGTACCTGGAAATAAAACAATAAATAAATAATGCTGGACTTTTCACACAGCATTATCTAACCCAAAAGTAAGCACAGCTTGTGTTATGGGCACTACACGACTGATATACTTTATTTTTGATATACATACTAATGTAATAATAACTTATGTTCTTTGTAATCCAAGAAAATACCCAGACCTGAGACAAATATCTGTAGATCATACAACATTTTGTATTTGTTTTAGAAATTCCTATATAAAAGGCTAAATTTCAATTTTATTGGTTTGTAGGTAATATTGTATGGGCTGAATTTTTACTAAGTGTAATATTTTAGTAGGTAGAATAGAAACCTAAGAATGTACCCCAACAAGAGGCTCTATATGAATCTTCATCAGAGTTTATTAGATATTTTCTAAGCAAGGCTAACACACGAATTTATTAAAATAATTTACCTATGTGGAAAGGACAATCAGTTTTGGGAATGGGATCACTTTGTAAACATTGTTCCTAACCTTTAAATCTACATCTGTTTAACTTTGCAAAAACTCTAGAACTACTTATCTAAATAAAATGCCCGTAGTTTACACTGTAACTTACCGGATAGTGTTTCCTGTACGCATTCTAACCCATTGAGGTATGGGTCGGTTTTGTTTCAGCTTCTTGGCAAGCTTGCGCTTGATAATAAATGTCTTGTGGGCCGACTGAAAGGTAAAACAAAGTAAAATTATTCACAAATCAAGAAAACATCAAGGGATTTCTACGGTAATTTTGGATTTTTATTTATAAAATCGAAACACCAACCATTTTGCCTGCCTGTCAAAACCAAGTGAGTGAGAGAAATTTAGTTGACTGACATACTGACAATGACATTTATGACATGACAGTTCGTTCAATAAAAATGTCAGTTCATTCAAAAGATCTGTCAAAGTCAAAACTAAAGCATAGACATTTTTTTTTCTTAAAGGGGCTTGTACACGAGGGCAGCACCAATAGGAAAGCAGCAAACATCAAGCTGCCTGAAAAAGCATTCGTTTGCTAGAGTGCTCGCAAGATAAGTCTGCGCGCGGCCGAAATCAGAAATAATCGTTTATAGTTTTCGTCGTGTCAACTTTATTAATTTACTTTATAATAATACTCAGGATGCCATCGGAAATAAGTTAGTAAGAACATGAATTAAACCTAGCCAGAATAGGTACTTCAATTATATTATTTGTCGCCATTAGTCGCGCGCAGACTTATCTTGCGAGCACTCTACTTCCCTATTGGTGCTGCCCTCATGTTCAAGCCGCATAAAGCTGGTTGAAGTATTTTTAGCACTATGCGGTGAGTGAGGCAAGCCCTCTTTGCTGGGCGGTCAACCAAATAGCTGGCTGGGCGCGGGGCGCGCCACCTTGGGCGTTTTTGTTTTTGAGCTGTATTATTAGAAAGTCGCGTAATTTACGCGACATAATTATGTATCTACTATTTCCTTCCTAGGTTTCCTACAAAAGGTTTGGTGGCATACATACACCACATAAACTATGTCACAATTCGTTAGTCGTTACCTTAGATATCTGAGGTCGTTACTTATGTACCAGAATCCCGTCTAATCTCTTGTTGGCTTCATTTGGGCTGTTTGGGCCTTAGGCTGCTTTTACACGAGGGCAGAACAGTGAGACAGAACAGTGTGTTGGAAGGACAGTTGCGTTCAATTAAGGACAGTTCGTGAGGATAGCGATGGAGGAGTGGAGCGATGAGCGTCGACAATGACAACGGCAACATTTACGCCAAAGAGTATTAATATTATGATTTACGCCATTATGGGCACCATGCAGCACAAATAGTTTCGGATGAGCTAATTGAAATAAATAGGAAAGAAGAACTTTGGATCAGACCCTGGCTAGCAAGAAGACCGGAGCTTGGTTGGCGTTTTGAATTGAATTGAATTGTTCAGTTCAAGTTATCCTCCCTCACATCCACAAACTACCATAATACCATACTACCTACATACCTGCCCTAGCTTTCAACTTCAACTTGTATTCTCGATAAATCAATCAATGTCAAAATCAGCTGGCCAGCTGGGTTGGGTTGTTTGTTTGGGGGTTATTTACTAGTCTCACTCAGATTTCTAGATTTTTCAGTATATTTTGGCAAAGTAATACTAATTTAAAGTTTATTTTGTGATTACAACCAAATTCCATAACAATGGCCTAAGTGGATCTGTGATTTGTGCCTCAGATATTGTTTTTCTTATAAAGTATCTACTGCCAAAAACTGCTACCAACCAATTGAGTTTCACTATGAATAAGTTTTTAGCGCTATTCAGTGTTAGACGATTGGTTGAGTGTAGAGCAATCAGTACAAGATTGACCGCCGATGGCAAGGAAGTTCCCAAGCGAAAGGTTTTCGAGAACAGGATTACACTAATAGGTACTGACAATTCGGTCAGCATCACAGATCTTAAGAATGCACAGAATTTATCCGTGAGACGAGAACTGAAGTTGGTGAAACTGCAGGATGTTGATTCTAAAACCAGAAGACCAGTTTATAGGTAAGAATTTTATTTCAAAATAGGTACCTACAGTAGGAAACCTTGCCATTGAGTGTTTCATATTTCAAATGTAAATTTCTATAAACAATGATTAGGTAATAACCACAGTAATAACTACAGAGTGGACTCCTCTGAACGGAAAACAACCTTGCAGTAGACCACGCCGCAGATGGAGAGATGAATTGGATGCTCACATAAAATAGTGGTCTAGCCCAGAACAGGGAGTGGAGAGAGGGAAGGGAGGCCTTTGCCCCACAGTGGGACACTACAGGCTCATAATAATAGTAATAGTAATAATTAGGTATTAGGTATTTCCATTAGGTGCTTACTCTTTGATTGGAAGGTCATCTTTGGCCTCTAACATGTTGGATAAATTACATCCAATAAAGTTACTTACTTAATGGAGGAGACCCTAAATTAATACTAAAATAATGGGGGAGACCTTTGCCCAGCAGTGGCAAAAAAAAGTTACTTAAGTACAGACAATTTGAGTTGTTTGTTGATGCCTTGGTTGATACACAGGTACTGTAGAGTATGCGGTAGTGGTACTCATCCACAGTTTGTATAAGTAAGCGGCCAACTCTACCCACAGTTTTAGGTCGAAGGCCTGTCCTCTGAAAACTACTATGTGGTTGATTGCAAGGAATCCATTATTTATACGCTTGCCTGCTGCATTCATCCTGTGGTGCCATCATAGCCTATGTTCTTATAGCTTCCTATTGGTGATTAATTTTATACATTTAAGGTTGATTGTAGATCTTCGTGTTCCAGATTAATGACCAATGCAGAATATCTAGCTGAAGATTTAGCACGGAGACAGGAGAAACAAGAAGCACGCCAAAATACCTTAATAAAGGGAGATAAGCTTCTAACATTATCATCGAAGATCGGAGAGCATGACCTGATGACTAGCGTCAGGAAGATGGTGAAACTGCTGGATAAGCAGTACGAAGTCAGAGTAGTTGTAACGGGAGAAGGAGAAAATGCTACTGATAAATCGGTGATTATTACAAAACTATAAACTACTATATGCCCATGGCACGGTAGACTCTTTCTCAGATTGTTTGCATTTGCCAAAACATGCCTCCATGTCCAACTAACTTGGCACATGCCCACATTTTGCACTAATTAGCACTCCATAATATTATATTACAATCAGTGTGTGTTACCAGTGATGACATATGGAACTGAAATGTGGTCCCTCACTATGGGTCTCATAAGAAGGCTCAAGGTCGCCCAACGAGCTATGGAAAGGGCTATGCTTGGTGTCTCTCTACGAGATCGAATCAGAAATGAAGAGATCCGTAGACGCACTAAAGCCACCGACATAGCCCACAGGATTGGCAAGTTGAAGTGGCAGTGGACGGGCACATAGCTCGTAGAACTGATGGCCGTTGGGGCAGAAAGGTTCTCGAGTGGAGGCCACGCACCGGAAACCGCAAGTGGACGGCCCCCACTAGATGGAATGACGATAAAGGTTGCTGGGAGCCGTTGGGTGCAGGCTGCACAAGATCGATCGCTGTGGAAATCGATGGGGGCCTATGTTCCGCAGTGGACACTAGATGGCTGACATGATGATGATGATGAATATTATATTGACAGTTGCAAGCTTACTAGAATGCTAACTGTTTTCCTTCACCTCACAGAGATATATTTTGCTAGAACATAAAACACATTTAAAAATAATTGTTTCTAAATTACAGGATCACATATACTCAGTTATAGAGAAGAATGTCAAGGCAGCAGGGAAAGTTGTCCAGAAAAGATTGAAAGGTAACACATTACGCTTCCAATTAATTCCGCTCAGAGAAAATAGTTCAAATTCTGACAAAAATAGTACTGACAAAAATAGTGGGCCGCTATGACTAGGGGCTTTCATACTTATTTTGCTCATTTCAAAATACGTCATCCTAAATCAATATTACTATTTTTTATACTTATCAAAACAGAAAAAAGACTCAATAACTAATACTGGTCTTAGAAGAAATAAATTAGACAAAAAAAGGTTTTATTGAAAAAAGGTTTTCATCACTTTCTTTCAATGGGCTTTCAATTCAAATAAGCCCAAATGCGGATATTTCATTGTTATTAATTGAGGAGTTCCATTGAACTGTTCCTGACTCCATCATCAGAACACATAATTACAAAAAAATCTAGTTAAATAAAAGCTTGTATATTGATTGCATTCTATTTTTTTTTATCTAAAGCTATTTGATACATTATAAAATATGTATTATGAAACTAATTTATTTACATAGCAACTAAGTTAGATATTCAATACACAAATTGTTTTTCAAAACATGTTGTTTTATTTTGAAAATCAAAGTCTTGTGTGTAGTTAACTCCTTAGTCAGTCACATTAAAATTAATACACAACATTAATACACCTACAACATACTACATCTCAATAGTTACAACACAACTACATTACTACTTTATCTCTACTAGGCGTCAGAAAAACATTTATTTTGTAAAAGTAGATGACATCACTAATTTATAAATTAACGTTTTATTCAGTTGGAATTATCACAGATGTTTTGGAGATCTTAAATTCTTAAATGGTAGGAGAAATCTATAACATACAGATTATTACATACAGATTATAGAAAATACAGATTTTATTTATGTTCCATCTATTATGACAATTCACACATAGGGCAAACATACATTCTATGACAATTGATTTAACATAGAAATTGATTTACCTACTTAGCTTATACATGAGTAACGCACCGATCTGAAACTAAAAATAACTATGGGCCTTACTAATAAATTTGACATAAAGTTATGTCGTGCATAAACTAAAAAATTGTATGGTTATTCATAGGTTATGCATGACATAACTTTATGTCAAGTTTATTAGTAAGAGCCTAAGTATTTTTTTTTCCATAATTACTTACTTAATTTCCTATCCAATTATGAGCTTAGACAAAACTTTCAGTGAAATTAAAACACAATAACCTCATTATTCATTCATCTGTCAATTTACCAAGGCTTTAAATAAGAGGTGTTATGTATGCTGTAAGAAGCTTCAGTATCCAATAGCAGGATCAGATAGGTGCGTTTCTCGATTAAACGAACTTCGAAACTCAAGTTCGTGCTGAATCACACACTGACAGCCCCGTGCAGTTTCAATTTCCTTGTGTATGGCTACGTGCGTACTACATACGCGTACCTGTCGCGGTCTTCGGGCGCGGTCGGTAGGTCAGTGTTGAGTGTTCGGCCCCAGGTTATGAGAGGCGACACCGTGCCTACTACGGGAGCAGCGCGTGCATTTTTTACGACGCCCTGTAACAAGAAATATTCAGAATTAGATACTATTTATAGATTTTAAAATGTAGTGGACCCGTTGGGAATACAAGTGTGAACCAGTCGTGGACCTCTGGGAATAAGCCTTTTCCTCGGTAAAATAGGGACCAGCATATTGTCTAACTTGAAATCCATCCCAATAGAGCTCAACCAATCACACAATACGAAAATGACAATTGAAGTCCAGAATGGGTTTTAAATGTCAAAATGAAGTCCATGTCCATTGCCAGTTGAATTACAATATAAGACCCCTTGCATCGAATGCCATTGCCCATTGGTGTGGTTTTTGACCATGAAAGTACAGATAAATATGGAGTAGAATTCAGACATCTATTTGAAGCTTGCTTAGCTATCATTCTCGCACTCAGTGGGCAGACCGTCCCTTTCTAAGTCCCCTACTTAGGCAGAGAGGGTCTGTCCACAGAGAGCGATAGAGTGATAGATAGTCAAGCATAAACCTGATTCGACCTTCGAAGTGTGAACTCATTTGTTTCTGTACCTTCATAATTTTGAAATGACATTCAACATTTTATGTCAAACATCGCGCTGATTGGCGACATTAGAACATTTATTAAAACAGAACGGTTAACTTAACAGATAAAAATATTATTGTCGCCCGCTAGATGGCATTAGTTGAGAAGCTAATCAGAACACATTGTGAAGTTAAAATGTTATTAATGATTCAAATATGTATTAATCATGTAAAATATTAATCCTAGATAATGTTTCCTCCGATTTGCGAATTGTATCCTAGGACTTTAAAGCTCATTCCCAGTTGCTTACACTAAAAGCATGACAGTTAATAGGCATTGTTAGATAATGAAAGTCAGTAAACATGCTTAGAAGCGTTAATATGAGGGTTAATGACGCTGCTGGCTTATTCTCATTTCAAAAGACATCAGAAATTAAATTTTATTATTTTTACCTACATGTTGTAAGGCAATTTGAATTTACTGTTCAAATAATTTTAACTTACATCCGACCGATAAATAACGCTGGACTTTCCACACAGCATCATCTAGCCCCAAAGTAAGCAGAGCTTGTGTTATGGGTACTAGATGACTGATAAACTACTTATATACTTTTTTTTTTGTAAATACCTACATATCATACATAGAAACACCCAGACCCGAGACAAATATCTGTAGGTCATACAAACATTTGTCCCGCGGCGGGGATCGAACCCGCAACCTTCTGCATCGCAGGCGGACTTTCGCCCACTGCGCCACAGAGGCGTCGAGCTTGAGTGGTCAACATTTTCAATAGCCTTTTAATGCTATTCTGGGCTGAATTACAAGTCCTAGTTTAATCCGAATGAGTTCACTTGATTATGACACAGATTTATAACATTAGAACAACACAGAAAGATATATTTTTTAGGGTTCCGCACCCAAAGGGTAAAATGGGAACCCTATTACTAAGACTTCGCTGTCTGTCTGTCCGTTCGTCTGTCACCAGGCTGTATCTCATGAACCGTGATAGATAGACAGTTGAAATATTCACAGATGATGTAGTAATTCTGTAGGCGCTATAACAACAAATACTAAAAAACAGAATAAAATAAATATTTAAGGGGGCTCCCATACAACAAACGTGTTTTTTTTGAGCTAGGATTTGAGTGATAAGTATTTGAAAGCTGTTAATTTAAAAAGTATTGATAGATCAACTTCAGTAACAAACGGTGAGCGCAGTTTGTCTAAATGGCATCTTAGCAAATTGACCCAAAAATTGCATCGTATATAGTTTTTCCATCACATTTTGGCGGGTGGGTCTTGATTGTGTGTGTAGATGCACATGCAAGTTGTTTCTGTGCGCGGAACAACGTGCACTTCCACTAAGTATCTTAAGGGCTAATAGCACTTGAACCTTTTCCTTGACCCAACTTTATGTTCTATTACGTAGACTCATCTTTGTGTTTGTTTAAAAATGTTCTATTTATTTTGTCTCTTCGATCAAGTTTTGTCTAATGTTTATACTAATTTGTCTATTTTCTGTTTTGTACTAAGTTTATGTTTTCCTTTTCCTTTGGTGCTTCTTGTGTGTGTTTGTGCCAGATAAATGTTTATTCTATTCTACCCGCCTTTGTAAGTTGCCTTCAGTAACAAAGTAGGGGGGTTGAGTAAGCCAGCAGCTAAGACACACCATGTTACCCATGAGCGGCGCTCGCCGACGACCCGCGCGCTTGCGGCGGCGGCACCAGCAGCGTCCCACCTCGTGCGGGCGCGGGGGCTCCGTCGCCACCTCCGCCGACCGGTCCGCGATCACGTGCGATTCTAGGGCTTCTAGTGGCGACTCGGAACTGTAACACATCACTAGTATTATAAACACATCTATGCGACCTGTCTAGTTTCGCGTTGTTGACGCTTCCACTTAGCGTCCAACGTCATGCGTGTTTGATGCTCAGGTTTGGCCGAAGCCAAGCTTTACTTATGGAAGAAACGCTTAGTGTCGTTCTTGATAGATCGTTCCTACTCGTATGCACGATAAGGCCAATAGATCTAGGCATTCGTGAAGTGAGTCGTTTCGATTAGCAGTAGACGATGTAAAAGAGTCTACTGCGCATAGAATCGAGCTTCACGAATGCTTGCATCCGTTGACCGTGTTGTAGTAATAATCAATTGTAAACCGAACTTACTATGCGCTTATCGAGCAGTACTCGCTGAGTTGTTCCCAAGTGCATCCTATAATGCAGCACTCGTCAGCAATCCCCAACTGCCGCTTGCGCCGCGCCACCACTCCTGGCTGTTCTACAACTAAATATTTAACTCACTGAAAAATGTTTCATTGAAATAACGGTAATAGCGGTAGACATTATCTTAGATCATTTTTATTTATTCCAGATCCTTCGAGGAGGTCTAAGGGGCCCTCGGACTCTGAGTCAGAACCTCAGAGTCCGGAAGGTTTTGTTCTTAGGAAACTATAGGTATGATTATTTAGAAAATAAAAACAACTGCATTATAAGTTTTTTGAAATAGTTCAAAGAAAAAATCTATTTGATTTTTTGTTTACATTTTGCCACATCCTGCATATTTTGACTTGATAAAACCTAAACCGTTTAGGCCCCGGTTTATTTTGCACCAGGGCCCTTGGCTACCAAGCTACGCCACTGGTCAGAGGCATGTCCAAATACCTACATCTGGCCCATGGCCACATTTTGCCCCACATCCCGCCTATTAGAATAAGTACTACTTAAATAATTTCCCCATGATGTTTTTCTTCACCGTTTAGAGCGGGTAAAAATGCGCACAAAGTATTACCGAAATGAAAAACCTATTTTTGCACCAATAAACCCTAAGTGTGAGGTTGAAAAACACAATACAAATAATCTATACGCGTAAAATACGAGTTGGTACCGACTCCAAGCTCAACAATACTAGTTTGTTGACAAAGTGTTCTCAGTTCGCGCGGCCTTTGTGACCGATAACCTCTGTTGCCTTGCGGATGCTAATCTCTGTCCACCATTAGATGCCCCCAAAACTAATCATGACTTTTATTACTTTTATCAGATTTAAAATTATTAAGTTTTTTTCCATTAAGTATAAAAATAAACAACTACTTACCTATCGCTGTTGAAATAAACATTCTGTTATTGGAATATTTTCTTTTATAGCTAGTAATTTGTTTGTGATAATGTAGATGAGTAGAAAAAAGTATCATCAACAAAGTAATTAGTTATGGATACGCACGTGAGGTAAGCGTCCTATCAATTTGTAATAAGTAATCTAGTATATTCAGTGATCCGGGTTAGAGGTTACCAATTAACTCTGAGGTTGGGAACCTTTCATCATCATAATATTATCTGCCACTGAAAGTAGACGAGACAACGCGTGCCCAAACATCTCACTTTTGTATTATCTTCTCTTACTCTTTTTCCCCGGCTAAGTCGTTAAACCATGACTGAGGCCGGCGGCCTAAAAACTCCATTACCAGAGTTGGCCACTGACTCATACAAACTAACTTAGTCTTTGTTTTGTACTGGCCAAATTATTATAAAACACAGGTTTTGACCAACCAAAGGCTATGTCTTATTTTTAGGGTAAGAAAATGAACTCTCCATTGTTGATATAGACTTGTTTTACGAGCTACAATTCTTGTTCCTTTGCTACCAATACTATGAAGAACTAGGACAACCGGCAATAAACACGGTTTGGGGCAGATCGAAGGCGGATCGCCTGAGATAATGAATATTTTACCTGTGGGTACGTCCCAAGATGGGCTGTTGTACGCATGGCAGACTCTGCTCATGATCTCGCTGAGCTGCCGGCCGCATAGCTTCACCGACGCCATGGGTGCTGCCTCTATGCTTCGACTCCAAAGCACTATTGCGGCCAGCACCAACTGTGCAACTTCTTTGAACAGCATTGTCGGACTGTGGACAAAATAAGGCTTAATTTAATACTGATATTTTAGTTAGTGTGTTATTTAAAAAATAACGTTTTTTGTGTAAAAAATATTTTAATTGGTGGAGAAGGGTCGGGTAAAATAACTTTGTTTCAATTAATTATAATGAGGTTATTGTTGTATGAGAAGTTGTTAATTATTATTCTAAGACATCAGATAAACAATAATTAGAATGTGACTATACTCGTAACAACCGCTGATAAACCTAATAACTAAATAAAATAAAATGAGTTTGATACCAATAACTTATATTATAATGTTTGAAAGTCGTCGGCGATAGTGTGTGATATTTCGGATAGGTTTATTCCAAAGAGATATCAAGTTGGATTAAAGATACCTTTGTGACTAAAAATGTAAACTGCTCAGAGATCTGTTACTACTGTTGCTAGCCCACTGTCCGATACAATGAATGCGTGTAATCGGAGCAGGCTCAACGCTTTTATATCGAAGGGTGAATTTGTAACCAGACACCGTCTACGCCCAGTTGATACAGGATATCCCTCAAATGCACCTTTTCATTTCCTAAGTGCAGTCAAATTCATTCTTATCTAAAACATCACAAAATCACTAGAGCTTAAACGGGTGTCGGTGTAGGCGATTCGGTATCGGTAACGTTATCTCCATGTAATTTTGTTCGGGCTCATTCAAATGTAAGCATGGCAAAGATCAAATTCGCACAAATCTTTGAACCTCGCATAATTTAATTCACGATGTTTACTGCTGTAAATTATTGTAAGAGCGTAACCTTCGCAGATAAAGCACTGCTCTCCTTGGACTGTTATGTAATTAACTTGTTTTGAATTCATTTATTTTATGAATACGCCTTTAGCTCTATATTTAGTAAGTGCTCTGTAGTTTCAACTCGTATATTCTATCTGTCCATGGTTTTGCTTACTGGTTATACAAAACCAAAAATAGAAATAGAAAATGGTAGCCTTGTATAAAAATTAGCACAAGTATTGCTTCTTTAGGCAAACAACTTCTTATTTAGCAATTCTATCTATTTATCCATTTGAAGTTAAACTGCACTTACTTCAGAATTCAATGCCCATTCGTCCATTCCTAGCATTGCCTTAATCGTTCATAAGTCGATGATTTCACTTCACCTTCCTTGTTCATAAAAATGCAAATCAGCTTCTTCCTTTTACTAAGTGCCATTAGAGTAGGGTGGGTGCTACGTACCTTACCTACCTACTTATATCATAAGCTGTCTATGCTTTGCCACTTGCCACAGAAGAAGTAATACTCGTATAAGTGCACACATCGTTGTTAGTCAAGAGTAAACCTAGGTTTACTCTTAAACTAACGCTGTGTGAGTCTGAGTCGTCAGAAACGTGAGCTATATCGAAATCATCGACGACTCAGTGTTTGATTGATAGCTCAAATTCAGTCAACAAAGATAGAAAGTAGGTAGCTCTGTGAGCTGGGGCACTATCGTTTAACAACAATGGTACAAAGTTAATTTGTTCCCGCCATCTCAGTTTTACGGTGGCCATTGCTCTACCGGGGAAATCAACTTTACGGGAAATACAACATTAGTTATTAATTAATTGATTCGTGAAGATTTAATTCAATTAAATTGACAACGATTTAAATAAGTATATTACAAAATTTTATATATTTTGGTTTCTCCAAGTTACAAAGGTTAGAGTCACAGCCTGGTGCTGCACTGAGACGCATTATTCTATTATAGCAACACGGTAAATGCGTTGGATCCGATCTATTTATAGGTATAGGAGGGCGTGATCTGCACAACGTGACTGCATCTCAGAATCTAGATCAGAGGATGCGTGATCATATTTTGTAACCCTACGTACCTACGTACTTGCGCAGTGCCGTAAGTAGGGCGGCCAGTGATGCCCAGGCACGGGGCACATAGCCTTCAAATTTTCTCGCGACAGCAACAGTCTCGCATTTTGCTAACATCAGATTTGATTTGGAAAGATACGCATAGACCTGTCTCCCAATTATACTCCTCCAGACAACTTGAACTTTGAATATCTGTCTAACTAAACATCTCAGTGGACGACTATCGTTGAGAATACAGTGAGCCTGTTTACTGATTTTGTATGTAGAGTTTGTATAAACTACCTATCTGAATTGAAGTTCGTTGTTCGGAGTCTATTTTGAGAGCAAAAAAATAGCGATATCTGTTATTATCTATTTGTCGGGTCAAACATCTAGAATTTAGGTTTTACGTCACAGAAATACAACCGTGGTCGCCACGGTTGTTATTGAAACGTCGTGAAATAATATATAAAAGGTAAATTAACGCAATGAAGTAAGACGACGATTATTGCTACGCCGAATGATCCTTTCAAAGCAATAGGCTTGTTGTCAGCTCACAACTGGCTCTGAATAGAGCATCAGTGTCAGGTTATTGTTGATCTGATGAGCATCGAGTAGTAGTATTTGTAATGTATTGAGTCGGTCACACGCAAGACGTACGTACTTATGCGTCCCTTGGCGGCCTCGCTAGGGCTGACATAACTTAATTTTTTTTTATCCTAGCTTCTGCCTTTTTCATTACATGAGACCGGATTTCACGTAGCTAGTCCAATCCACAATCTACATTATTTATCCCAAATCTGTCCTCTCGTTGAAATACAAACAGATACACAAACTTTTCGAGTTATAATACTTACCTATTAAAATCAAATTACCCAGTTAATTACCATTGCAAAATGGCTGGGATTCGAACTCCGCAACCTTCGAATTAAAAGTCTGGGGAACATTTAAGCCAACATGGCACGAAAGCTGATTACGTTTATAAACGTTGCTGGTATCTTTATTCCACAGGCAGGAGACAGCCCTAGTGTTGCGAGCAGTCGCCATGCACAGTACCAGAGTACCAGCTAACTGGTCTCGGTGCTCGCGCACTTGATTGGATAATAACGCAAATCTCACTAGCCTTGTTTCGTCCATCGTCTCAGGTCGGCTTTGTTGTTGTTTCAGCGTTTTATTTATTACCAGCGCACGCTTCGCTCGCGTGGTACTGTACAGCCAATGGAGGCATGCGTGAAGTTAGTGGACATGCCCAGTAGACAATTTTACACGAAAAAGCATCTACTGCGCATTTAAGGTGCATTTACACGATGCGATTTCAACCTATACGATATCGTATCGCACGGCAATTTTCCACGTGTAAACGCTCATCGTATGCGATTTGTCATAGATAGCGCGACGCTCGTCGGCACGTTCAATGGGCGGGCGGGGCTTAGCAAATCGTACGAAAAATTGCATCGTGTAAATGCACCTTTAAACCTTTTACTTTACGAATGCTAAGATCCGTTAGAGTGGGTACTGTACCAACATTGCCTTGGCGGCGGTAAGGTAAGGTACCTACCTAACCATAGTTTCAGTAATTTTCTGTTTGTTTATCGTGGTAGGTAATATCCGGAACCAATGCACTGTTTAAAAAAAAACACCATTTGAAAGGTACCTACTACATTACTCCTAGTCATTGCTATAGGTATAGGCTATAGGTATATTACCTAATCTGCACGAAGTCGTGTCGGACCGTTAAGTGTTTGTAACTTTATTTTTTTAGCAACAAATAATTAACAGTGTAATTTAGAGTAAATTATGACTAAAGATAGGTTATGTTGACTCACAGATTACATAGGACTTGGTGCCCTGAGTTTCGGACAAGATTTTCAGTTTCCCGATCCTCAGTGCCCGTTTGCATTTGTTGTCAGGGTTGAGGCTGTTGTGGTTGAGGGTTTGGGACGACCAAATTCGGGATAAATTATAAACTAAGGTTACGGAATATTTTAAACAATAATAAGGCAACTAAAAACAAAACCACAATTACAAGGATCGCGAATGCTGCGACTGAATCCCCCTGTATTTTAGATTGTACCTTTAAGCAGGTACTTGTTTATTTAGGAGGAGGAAGAACACGCCTAAGTGCATTAGCATGTAGTTGAGGTTATACAGGATGGGGCAAAATCTCGATAAATAAAAAAACTTTTTGATGCAGTTCTTATTTTCGTCAAAACCGAGCCCGTGACGTGATTCCTGATAAAAAAATCATAAAACCGTTTCGATTTTCCCCTCAGAGGGCGGTCGAGAGGCCTCACCTGTATATTTTACCCTCTTATGATTTGTTGGGGTATAAAACGCTCGTAGACTATAAAATTCGCTTTACGGGCTCAATTATTTTGAGGCATTTTAACAGCCCACTTGACCAACACTTCCCTTGCGCATGAGTTGGTAGGTACCTAATATTTATCGTTGGTTAGCAACGACCGTTTATCATAGTGATTTAGTGGTATTTATGGAGTAAACTATGCTTAAGGTGCTCAGATAATTATCTATCTCACAGCATTCCTGACTACCTTGTTTAGTAGATATACCTACCTGGTTTCTAAGCTGATTGCGAATTGCAGCGATAATCTCTGCCTGCCTTTTTTATCACCATTTCTAACTTTTAATAGGTGTTGATATGAACTCTTATTTACATTACAGGAATTTTACGGTTCCTTTTAAGGCTATAGCGTTAACTGCCTGGAAATACTTAGATAATAGTAGAGAAAGAGGAATCTATAGAATAAAAAAAAGAGGACCCGAAAGGCATTTGTCTGAAAATTGTTACATAAATTAATTTGGAAAATGGAGATACCTAGTTTTCTTTTCCTGTATCACGTGTTCCCATAATACCTAATCTACACGTGCGCTGTCACCTACACCTACGGTCAATTAGAAACTAGACACAATAGGTGAATAGGCACCTAATCTCTTACATAGCAACGCGTCAAGCCAGACGTTACAGAATTTAATTCAGAAGTTTGCGCGTTCATATACTTAGGACGATTTCAACGTGAGAGTAGAGTCAATAACCACTATCGGGTAAAAAAATCCGGTGTTTATCAATAATCCACGACGCGACGCAATTGAGACGCAAGCGCAATGCGGGCCAGTCGCGTGCGCTGCGTGATTGCGATGCGTGTAGTGTAGGTAATAGATAGGTAGGAGCTGTTTGTTATTCGAGTACACGGTACCGTGAGAGATCGTAAAAGTGTACCTATATTTATCGATATGAAAAGTTCGAAAAAAATATAAAAAATTAACTTCTATTAGCTTTTGAGTAGGAAGCGACTCGTACGCGACGCACACGCGGTTTAGAACTTTCGAGGCGAAATTCGCGCTAATATGAACGCAGCCTCAGGGGTCAAGTGCACGTCGTCGCGCCGCCGGTTCGCCCAATTGCCAAGTTGTGGGAGGTCAGGGGCTCGTATCGCGACACCTCGACTAAATATAGATCTGCTAGCTTCCGTCCCCAGCTTTGCTCTCTTTTATAGGTTTTTCCCGTTTTCACTCTTTTCCCAAAGTATCTACCTAACTTATCAAATCAAATCGTAAGATTTTACAAAAACTAAAAATTTTTGGAACAAAGTTCCTTTTCGGACGGTATCGAAGAAAGAAAAGATTGAGGCTGGAAAAAAAATTTGTTCCATTTAACCGTCACGACACTTGTATATGTCAAATCGCCACAGTGGAAATGCGCAGCCGCGACACAGTCCATAGATTGATTGTTACATTGTTAGTACGGACGGAAGAGCGTTTATAGGATACCTAATTGACAATTATTTTTCTCTCTCTTCTCTTTGCTTCGTTCCAGTCGAGTATTTCACGACACTCACGTACTTTTTTTAATATTTTCAATAATAACAATGAGCTAAAATTTTCCCCACCCTAAGGCAATAGGATTGGTAACGCTCGATTAGGTAGGTATATTATTTTCTGTCCTTAACTAAATATGATCACGACTCACGACGTTCTCTTATAAGTACTTATCTTTAAGCATTTATGAGCCTTTGAAAATGTTTGGCTCGAACATACCTAACATGGCGCTTGTCCTCATTTTGAAGTAATCATTCCATTTAGGACAGGTTACATACATTCCTCACAAAGTTTTCCTTGTACTTAAGCTTTGGCGCAGTGCACGGTAACCCGAGATTCATCTAAACCGGTTAGATAATGATTATGTCTCCTTGATTTTTCCACTTATTTAGTTCAAAAATAAATTGTCTTGATTATGTACTTATAACTTCAGTTGCTGACAGTGTATTATGTAGGTACCTACTTATTATGTAAACTACTTACGTAACTTGGTGTGGGTCAAGGAGTAGGAATGAACTCAATTAAGCCATAATTGGAGATAAATTTACCTCCAAGTGAAACTGTTAATTCTATGAGTAACTAGGTAAGCGAGTTTTCTGCATTGTTAGGATGATTACAAGCCTTCGTGTGCACTAAAATACCTAATAACATAGGTAACACCGGTGCCACAGAATACCAGCGCTGCAGCTCTAAGTTGCTGCAGCACACGCTGAGTGGTGTCCATTTTTGTGTCTAGTATTAGTTCCTAATTGTATTTTATGCTCTTTGAAACACAAAATAAATGTTTTTCTATTCTATTCTATTCTAATGGTAAAAAGAAAAAAACTAATTTAATGACTCAATAGATTTTCTTAGAACACTCCATCATGACTACTAAAAAATATAACTAATACAAAATAATATAATAAATATAACTAATACAAAATCGCCATCCGTTTGGGAGCAACGATTACGATGCCTGCCCATGCCATAACAGGGAAGTTAAACACTGTTCAACTGAAAAACAAGGAACGGGTAGACATACGATTCAATATAAAAATATTGACGAGTTCACCGTTCGTCCTTCCGAGTGTAAATTGAAGTGAGATCAATCTCAGCAGAGGTCAGGAATCAGCACGTTGCCACCAGGCCCGAGGACTGACCGCTTGCGACCCCAATTTGCGAGCTGACCCAAGGTTCAAATACCCAAACTGATTGGAAAACATGCATCTACTCTAGATCTGGTTTGTAAGATTGGATTACACTTGACAATTTTAACGGGCAAAAGCGAGTCGCACACGAAGCTCTGTAGGGTCATCCACGAAAATTTATGAACATTTGATGTTATAAATATTTTTGGAATCTCTAGAGTTAGTAGGTATACCTATTATAACCAAATTTTTGTAAGTAGTACCTACAATTATTCGATTCTTTGCCTTGAAACATTAGTATTTGTACCTATACAAGATATACAATTTTCTCACGTTGGTAAGTAGGATGCTCAAAAAGGCTAGATCATTGATATTTTAGTTTTTGTAACTTTTTATGCAAACTTTGTCGAAGCTTTAGGTGCTTTAGGTATAAATAGTTTATTAAATCCTAATCACTATTATTTTTCACAATTCATAAAATTGTTAGTAAAAGTCAAAATACGCGGATGGAAAATCTTAGCTACACCTTGAACAAAATACAAACTTGTAGAGTCAAGTAGCAGAGATATTATAACTGCATTGTTCATAACATTTTGCAGTAAAATTGACGTCCCGGAGATTGGAAAACGGTCATAACCTATATAGTAAACCTAGATTAAAAGTGAGTTCGGTAACAGAGGTGAGGCTGTGAACTTAGAAATATGAGAAGAGCCAAGTTAAGGCCAGATTACACGTACCGTTTAAACCTATCTGGGCGAGACAGCATAATGATACTAGGCCGAGAGAGTTAGGCGTTCGTTGAGCATTGTCGCGCTCCGCCGGGCACTCGGTCTGTGACTCGGTGATGTATCGATGTACCGAGCACTCGGCCGCGGCCGAGATTAGGTACTGTCTCGCCCATCTACTACGAGTAGGTACCTTCGTGTAATCCCACCATTATGGTGTCTTTGGTTACACAAGTCCTCGTTTTAGCCGGTAGTGGTCATAGATTAGAGCTTTTATATCCGTAATCTTTGACTTTCATGTTTTCCTGTTAGACAGAATTATTGCAGTATTAAGTTTGTATATTTTGTAAGTTGTGAGTTATGTAAAATATTCGAATAATGCGAGTTCCACAGGTTTCAAAAATGACAAAATCTTCTATTCGGTCTAACTAAGTAGACTGGCTTCTAGACTTGGACCATCTAAAATCTCTAAAATCTTAACCATCTACTCGTAAAAACATTTAGGTAGGTACGTAACCGAACTTTGAACTTTGTTTTGAATATGTCCTGCATATTCTTGTTAGAGATAATCTGTAGCTCTGATTCATGCAAAAACCTGTCAACAAGTCCTTTAGCTGGGTAGCGACATTCCACATGTAGGCCTATATGCTACCTCTGTAGCGCAGTGGGTAAAGGCCTGCCTGCGATGTAGATGGTTGCGGTCGATCCCCGTCGCGACAATGTTTGTATGATCTACATATTTGTCTCGGGTCTGGGTGTTTTCTATGTGTATAATATGTATGTATTTACTAAAAATATACACAAGCTCTGCTTACTTTGGGGCTAGGTGATGCTGTGTGAAAATGTCCAGCATTATTTATTTATTACTAGCGGAACGCCCGCGACTTCGTTCACGTGGTACATATCAACATATCCCTTATCACTTGAGTAAGCTTAAGCTTTTCATCACATTAACTAAACTGAGTGACTGTGACTGCAAGTTCAACTTTGATGACTGAGTCTGAGTCCTAATCTCACTCTAAATCTGACCCTCAATCTAACCCTTATCTCGCTCTCACTCTTAATGTGACTCACAATCTCACTCTCACATTTTAATCTGCCGCCCCCCCATAAACTCACAAATCCATAAATCCATAAATCCATTAACCCCACTTCCAATCTCACTCCCACTTAAGAAATACCACACATACTAAATCACCGCCAACACCCTGTTTCAGGAATTATTTACAGCCCTCCCTTTCAACCCACCCCCTAAATACAAAAGTTCACCCCACCCCTACGAAATCCTAAAATGCAGCAGAAGAAGAATGTACCCTCCAAGTTTCAAGTTTTTAGGACTTATGGTTCTCATAGCAACTGTTACTCCCTCTTTCACCCCCTGAGTGAATAAAAAAATCCCCTCCTTATAGTGGAGTAAAAAAAATATATATAAAATATTACTCAGTACTCACACATAGCGAGTTTCCAGCGAATCGGACCACGCATTCAAAAACCCCATACAAAAATTAACACCCCCTTCTAGGAGTAGTTTTTTTTTTTTTATGAATGCATACATTTTGTAATTACACTAATTAATACTCATACCGAGTTTCAAGCGAATCGGACAACGCATTCGATAAACCCCATACAAACATCAACACCCCCTTCTAGGGGTAGTAAGTAGTTTTGAAGCTTTTTGAATGCAGACTTTCATTAAAACTGTTGAACTATCATAATTCTAAATTTCATGTCTCTAAGTGCCAGGAATATGATTTTATGATTTTTTCCCGTTATTTCCCACTTATCCCACATTATCCCATTTCCCCCCACTTTATCCCGCATCATCCCATTTTTCTCGCTTGATCCCGTTTTTTCCTGCTTTTTCCACGCTTTATCCCGAATTATCCCGCTTTATCCCACATTATCTCGTTTTTTCCCTGCTTTATCCCTCTTTTTCCCAGTTTACCCCGCTTTTCCCGCATTATACAGCTTCTTTCCGCTTTATCCTGCCTTTTCCCTGCTTTATCCCGCTTTTACCTCACTTTATCCTGCATGATCCTGTCTTTTCCCAGTTTATCCCACTTTTTCCCGTTTGATCCTACTTTTCCCCCACATTATCCCACTTTTTCCTGCTTTTCCCCCACTTTATCCTGATTTTTCCCAGTTTATCCCGCTTTTTTCCCACTTTATCCCGCATTATCCTGCTTTTCCCCAGTTTATTTCGCTTTTCCCCCGCTTTATCCCGGTTTATCCTACCTTTTCCCCACTTTATCCCACATTATCCTGCTTTTCCCCAGTTTATCCCGCTTTTCCCCAGCTTTATCCCGTATTACCCCACTTTTTCCCAGTTTATCCCCCTTTTCTCCCGCATTTTCTTGGTTTATCCCGCTTTTTCCCAGTTTAACCTGCTTTCCCCCCGCTTTATCCTGCTTTTTTCCAGTTTATCCCGCTTTTCCCCCGCCTTTTCCGCATTATCCCGCTTTTTCCTGGTTTATCCCGCATTATCCAGCTTTTTTCCTGTTTATCCCGCTTTTCCCCCCGCATTATCCCGCTTTTCCCCCGCATTATCCCGCATTCTCCCGGTTTATCCCGCTTCATTCCACTTTTTCCCGCTTATCCCTTATACGTTATCCCTTCCCCAAATACCCCACTTCCACTCCCAATGGACTTATGGCTCCCATAGAATCTGTACTGTACTTCCCCTTTTTCACCCCCATTAAAGGGTAGATTTTGAAAAAAAAACATGCAGCTATTTTTTATTACACTACTGCTAAATACTCATACCGAGTTTCGACCAAATTGAACCACGTATTAAAAAATCCTACGCAAACTTTAACACCCCTTTCACCCCAGTTTAGGGGTAGTTATGAAATTATTAGAGTGCGGAAATTTTTTATTTACATTTTTAAATAATCATACAGAGTTTCAAGCAAATCGGACCACGCATTCAAAAAACCCCATACAAACATTAACACCCCCTACATCCCCTTCTAGGGGTAGTTTTGAATTTTTTTGAATGTAGACTTTCATTAAAAGCGTTGAACTATCATAATTCTAAATTTCATGTCTCCAAGTGCCAGGAATACGATTTTTCATACAATCGTTTTTACCCCTTTTCACCCCTTTAGGGGTTGAATTTCAAAAAATCCCTTCTTAGTACACCCCTACGCACCATGACGGACATACCCTCAAAATTTCAAGTCTCTACGACCAGCGGTTTAGGCTGTACGTTGTCTATCAGTCAGTCAGTCAGGACAAAGATTCTTATAATAATAGATTTATGAGCTAAGTAAAGGTATGTATAAACTGCAAGATTAGTAGATATTAGGTTGGTACTTTTAAAAGTTCGTATAATGTTCAGAGTACCTACGTAGGTAGGTAAGTATATTTTTTTGTTTGTTTATACAGGGTGTAAAAAGACAACTACCGAAAACTGAGGGGTTGCAATCAGACCATGATTCTAAACTCATTTAGCGAAAAAATAATGCAAATTTTTTTTTTTGACTTAGCTTAGTCATTTTATGTTATTTTCAGTTATTGACTAATAGTATAACATAATAAGACCATACCTACCTAATTATTTCATTTTTAAAAGAAATAAACAATTTCAACTCAAAATCCAGCAATCTACATAAAAAAACGCGCCAAGTACATACGCAAACAGTAATCTTCAAACGCTGTTTTCTCCGGATATAATGATTTTTAAGGAAAATCCTTTTGTATTTGGTTGTGTCTTGGGATGCTGTACCTACCCCTTTCGGCTTCGGTAGACGTCTTTTTACACCCTGTATATAGATTTAAAAAAAATCTGGTCGGGCGAGTGTGTCAGCGCAGGGTCGCAGCCAGAACACATTTATGTAAGTAGGTATTTCTTTCCCGTAAAAATGTAAATGACAATGTAAAATACTAAAAAAAAAAATACTTACGATAGGTTACCGCTCAGATCTCAAGATATCTAAGATTCTTAGAAGATGTCAATGGGTATGATGCACTTTTTGGCCAAGCACTTCGCCCATTAAGAAAACTAACTTTATTTATGCCCGGTTTACATTATTCCAGTACCTACAGCAGCGATGGATTGCTACTGAAAAATGTAAAAAATGTACAGTCCTGTAACTAGATTGGCGTCTACTCTGAATCCAGCTGTGGATTCGATCGCTGAACTGAAATAATGTAGGTAACCAACCGGGCAATGAGAAGGAACACATCGTGATAAAAAAAGACAGTTGCTATTATACTACCGGCTTTTGACTTACATGTTTTGTTGTTGTTGTTTCTAGCCCGGTTGTCCCACTGCTGGGCAAAGGGCTCCCCTCCCCTAGGAGTTTTTAGTTTTTCGGTCCATAAGTAAATAATTGTTTAATGTCTCTATGTATTTTAGCATTTACAAAAGTAGACATATTGTGCCAGTGAGACTTGCACACGCACAGGGTCATAGTAAATCTGAGTAGAATTATGCGAGAACGGAGACACTAGCACTTAATATTTTGGAACGAAGTTCCTTCTCGGACGGTAGGTATTGGATGGGGGCTAGACGAAAAAAAAGGGTTAGATTTTTGCGTCACGCTCACTACACATACCTACATAGGTCAAAACGTCACAGAGTGAAGAGCGAAGTCGCAAAACAGTCCATAGATTGTTACATTGTTATACGGAAAAGCGTTTCTGGGAATTTAATAATTTATTTGACAAATGCCAAACGTCAAAGTTGAAACTTCGTTCCAACCGAGTGTTCCACGATACTCACGTAGGTTTTTTATTCGAACTTATTAATATTTCGTGATTTGATGATATAATAATTATATAATCACGCGTGCTCATTTCGTTTTTTTTCGCGACGTTTTGAACGCATTTTTTTGAATTCGCGCACTTTTTTTTTTTTTTTTTTTTTTTTTTAAATTAAATAGGTCAGCATTTGACCTCCCTCTGCCTGATGTTAAGCAGTAGTGAGGTCTAAGATCTAAGCCCTGAGGCACTATTTCACAATTTGACATGACGACATGAAATAAAGGGCTGCTCACATTAGAGCATGACGACAGACACAGATAGGACCATTTTTAACGAAAAAAACGCGTCGAGAGACTTCAGTCACGGTGCGCACATTAGCCCTACTGAGGTTGCTTGTAATTACCTTTTGCTTATTTTATCCGTGCTTGTACACACTTTGTGGCATACAAACAAGTATACGGTCCGTCTGATGGTAAGCTGTTACCGCAGCCTGTACTCGTAGTATGACGCTTGCAACACCACTCGCGGTGTCGACCCTGCAAATAGGTACCTACTTATCTCATAAAAACTTTGCGAGTAGATAAAATGTCTTGAGTACAAAACCAATATTTCTTTATATTGATTTAGGAGACGTAGCAAACACAACTAATGCACATCGCAACGATACCGCTCTAGCTATTGTCCAGTCTAAACAAAACTACGAAACCATCGAAGCTCTAACACAATTATGAATGCTCAGGTTACATCGGTATTCCAAATTTTAATTTTTTCGTTGTACTTCAAAATCTATAGCTACATCCTAGAACAAATATAAAAACTATTTTGTAAGGTAGGTCTTAACCGCCCATATAAATGACACCCCACTCGATTAATTTGTAAAGCTTTATTTTCTTTAACCCCGTTGGGAACCCCACAACTTCCTAGCAAAACTTCACAGCACTCCTACAACCTAGCAAGTTCCAAGCAGATTGGATAAACGGTTAGCAAGTTATGCTCTAACATAGGTAAATGTTCATTTATTTATTCACCAGCATACAAACAACAATCTTACACCAGTGTGACAATCTAGTGTATCATGTAACCACGAGTCCGTCGTCAAACATACAAAGCAAAATAGCCCAAGTTACCTTCTGAGATCTACTGAGATCTTCGCTCGCTTCGCTCGCTCAATCAAATATTTCTTCACATCCTGGTTACGAGCCTGGCAACTGTAGGTAGTAAAAACTAAACTGACTGAACGCAGAACCGGCTGGATTCGACTTCTCAGAAATTCAGAATTGAATGGTTTCTAATAATGTTACTTTACCGACCTTATAAGAAGAATGTCTCGTCAGCCATTCAATATACACAACAATATAATTATATGTCTTGTGTATGAGATTCAACACCGCAACCTTAAATTAGCTTAAGTACTTGCCTATATAATATTTAAACGAATTAAATCTTAGACATCTTCAGAATGTCAATTGCGCTTTAGGGTTA
Organism: Epirrhoe tristata; assembly: GCA_951394285.1. Taxonomy (NCBI): domain Eukaryota; kingdom Metazoa; phylum Arthropoda; class Insecta; order Lepidoptera; family Geometridae; genus Epirrhoe; species Epirrhoe tristata. The sequence continues at coordinate 10,591,075 of OX596142.1, forward strand.
AAGTCGTGATACGGTTATTTATACTCACCTACCAACAACTTTTCCGCAAGGACGTTCGTCCTTTTATTTGCACTTGCATGAAATAATGATTAAAACAAAATAACTATAATAGTAGAATTTCAAAATTCAAAATACATGCTAAGATTCTAGCCAATAAGCTTTGTAAAAAATTAAGGCAACTTACAGGAGTTATTCAATATTCAGCGTTTTGTGTATCTGCTGCTGGAAAGACAGACCGAACGTTGTACGAGTGATCACTTGTTAGCGGAGAGCGCGATCTTAGCGCGGGATCCACGCTTCGCTTCCGCAACACGGCCGATGTCCGTACGGAGGTGACACCGAGTGGTCTGCGCAACGCTGCGCCGGCGCTTATACGGATTGGGCGGCGCGCGCGCTCCCGCCACGCCCCGCACTCCGATCCGCCCTTTTCGTTCACCCTTAACTTACCCCAACCAAACATGACCTGGGACTTCTCGATCAAAAAACAAACATGACCACGACTGTATCCGCTGATCAAACATTATCCTCCAGGGCCCAGGCGTAGACATTCTCTCAGATTTTTTTGTGTATTCCAGATATACTCGTACCTACCTATGATTCCATAAAGATGTCTAAGGGGCTAGAGGGACGTCGGCGTCGTGGGCACGTCCAAATACAATATTTAGCTCATGCGCACTCCTTTGTTTTACAGGTAGTCACAGTCAGAAACACGTCCAACAACATATTTGCACATGCTCACATTTTGCAGATGTTAGCATTCCATACGTGACAGGTTGCCAAGCCCATTGACACTTATCAGAACACTAACTGAGTTTCCTCACGACATTTTCCGTAACCGTTTAGAGAAGTTTTCCGAAATGAAAAATCAATGATGAGATGCACGGCTAGGATAACCCGTTGATGCACGGCCGGGATTCGAAGTCACAACCTTCGGATTGAAAGTCGAGAGTGAATCCCACTAGGCCAACACAGCTCGATAACCAAATACATCAATAAACCTACCATCCTTATGGTAGGTACACTACAAAACTATCGATCAGCTACCATTGTACCCGATAGAGTTGAGGTCCTATATTAATCTAATCTAGTTAGTTGGTATGAAGTATTACGTAAGAGAAACAAATTGTTTTCTTCGAAGATCTCTACTTAGCTTGTTAAATTAACTTTCAGATTCCGTTTATTCCTTAAATAAATAAAGAATCATCTTTTGGAAGTAGCAGGGTAATGCGAGAGATACTCGTATCATTAGATAACGTGATTTATAATGGCCCTCGTCCAATGGCATCATCGATTCACCCTATCGTCCTTCACCGCAATTGCTGCACTTCCTGACGGCTCTGATTGACTTGTTGACGCAGCTCTCACCAATGCAGTGGCACCACGACCAGTGCATATCTGAAGGTGCCCCTGCGGCCTGCCCACACTCTCATGCCGAGACGTGTTTGCGACACGTTTCTTGCATGTAAATACACACTAATCCTGAGAAATAATGCCATTAGTCCTTGAAAAAGATTATAGACTTACACAAAATTAGATAAGTAAGTACCTACATAAATTACTTAGGTACTTTTAAAATATTGAAGTCAGGGTAAACTCTAGCGGTAGATACCTACCAGTCAGCCAGTAATAGTATTTCCAAAATATATTCAGTTATGTTAGTTATTTGACGACCTCTGTGGCGCGGTGGGCGAAGGCCCATTACTTACTTTGGGGCTAGATGATGCTGTGTGAAAAGTCCAGCGTTATTTATTTATTTCCTAGCTATGGGATTTTCTCCCATATAATGTTCCTTGGTGTGTGGGAGATATTGAGGATCTATTGTTTTGGTCTCGCCATGAGTCTACAACCGTGGGCAGGTTATTCACGTGCATAAATCCACACGTGACGATGTCTGATTGTACTCTTCCGTGATGTGTAACGTCGACCCAGTGCGCTCATGAGTCGCTGTTATATAAGGTCTGACCTTCCTTGAAGACCCTGTCCTAGAGTCCTGGTGCCTTAATTATACATTGATGAGTATTTTTATCTCTAAAGTGCTTCCTGTTTTTCTTTACCGTTCGATATCACTAGTTACACCTTTTCAAGAGTCAAACGGGTAAAATAATTATGATTTTACACGTTTAGAAATCCCAGACCGGAGTAACGGGAGTCATGTACGTATTCGATACTCGATATAGCTGTATTAGCAATTACGATCTTCTCATCGATGAACATCGTATTTCAAATGCTACCACAAAATGTAAAGGCGGCGTGGAGGCATTGTATTCGACGAGCACAGAGAGCGGCGTTATATAACTCAGCAGTGGATGTAGGCTGATTAGATTTAATTAAAGATAAGGGAAGGAAAGTCTTTACGTCTGCAAAAATTTGGAATCAGCTTCCCGCTGGAACGACCAAAGACCAAAGACCAAAGACGCTTCTTTGGCGCACGACCGGGATTGAACCCACGACCTCACGATCGGAAGGCGTGGCCACCAGTGCTCTAGCTGTGCGACATTATATCTAAATAATACCTACAAAATATTCACCTCATGCAGGTAAGAAAGTCCAGCAAAGTTCACTGACAGACTAGTAAGCCAAGTCACTGACTTTTGAAATACCTACAGAATTCTTTGCTATAACGTGTTGCAATAATAGAATTGCTATTTCTGAAGTGACAACTTATTGATGGATGTAATGCAGATACAACTAATTGGTGTGTAATTGTGTCGCCTATCGTACTTGACGAGGTGAAAACAAGACTACTTGCTAAGACCCATAGGCAAGGAAAGAATCTTTAAATTTAGCAAAATTTTTCATTTTGCTAAATCTCTGATATTGAAAAGCCTCATCGTTCTTATTTAAAAAAAATGGCGGTTTATTTTTTTAAGGTACTGTTTATCGGATATAACTACCAAAACATAGCAATTTCAAAACTGAGAATCAGATATTTTTTACTTGTTAACCAAGAAAAAAGAGAGCCGGTTCTCTTAAAGATGAAGGTATTTTACGGGGTACTTTTTGAAAGGTTTGTTTTAAAATCCCCTTTAGAAATCTCTTCAAAGAGTCTTTTGGTAATTTTAGTGTCAAAATCCCCTTTAGAGTTTGAAGCTCCGAATGAAGGGTATTTTGACACTAAAAAATCCTAAAATCCCCTTTGAAGGAAAAATCTGTATGAAGGTTTGGCTGTGTATTTTTCTTTGTCTTTTCTAATTATATTTCTAAGTCAATTCTAATCTCGTCTTTTGTTGCAAGTCTGGCCACAATTTATAAGATGTCAATCAGTCAAAGCTGTCAAGGTCCGACTGCTGGCGCCTCCAGACTTGTATCACGTTTGGGGATGTCTTTGTTTAAATAACAACGCCCTTATCGCCCGCTATTACTGGACGAGATGGAATACATCAAATAGTAGGTAGCAATTACTACCTACAGATAGTTAGGTTGACATGGTGGTAACGAACAATCTTGACGAAAATGATTAGAATCTCGTTATATCTCGCTATATCTCGTTAATCGTGGGATTACCACGAGGCCTAGTTAATAAGGTTCCAATACCATCGTAGTAGTTCAATACCGAATTGTTTTTCTTCACATTCCACCTTTACCCCAGACCACCTATACCTACATATTTAATGTTACACAGCGTCAGGAGATAACCTATGCCTACACTCAACGGGACGCTGTAGTGTAATCTAGTGATCAATAATTATGATATCTAGATCTGATTATCTATGATCATGCAAAGTCACGTTTGCTCTTCTGAACGTGCGGACGTAGAGATAACTCTACTTAGATAAAAGTTAATATTTTTACTGTACAAATATACATACCTATATGAATAGTACATTATGGTACTAGTGTGTAACATTGGTGATTACCGCCGAGTTGTTTTAAGAGCCGAGCCGTAAGGCGAGGCTCTTAATAGAACCGAGGACGGTAATCATCAATACACACGTGTATCATACGACGTTTTTCAACACACTTGTGAATAAAACAACAATAAAAACTCATTTTCAACAGTGAAAACGAGTTGTGAAAAATGTTTCGCTATTGCGGCAAAAATGAATCAGTTTTCCTATGCGCGCGCATTGCGATCGGCCACAGACTATATTTCCGCGCCACGCATAGGGTTTGCGGCCTATTCTGCCACGTACAAAATGTGGTTAAAGATGTTTATTTTCTCAAAGAACATGGTTCACTTAAAGAGAAACTTAATTTTAACTTATGCTAGTACAGAATTGTACTGGTTGAAGACCAGCAATATAATAATTAAACATACTTAATTTCTAAAATTTTTAAACTATATCAATATTCCTTAGAACATAATCCTTTAATCTTTTTTTAAAAACAACCATACTTGTCGCTTCTTTAACATTCTTAGGCAGATTATTATGTAGTTGTGCTCCTTCAAAAGTTAAGTTATGCTTTCCATAATTTGTTCTAGGCGATGATAATGCTAAGTTTTTGGAGTTTCTTGTATTATAATTATGTATTTGATTTTTTCTTGTGAATGTTATGTCAGTGTGTATGTCTTTGTTGATGATCTTTTGTATCAAACAGCAGGTGTTGTAAGTATAAATTTGTTTTAAACTCATTAATTGTGTTTCTCTGTAGAGCTTTTGAGATGGTGTAAAGAAGTCATAGTTAAAAAGAACTTTTATGATTTTGTTTTGTGCTGTTTGCAGTTCTTTTAAATGTGATTTAGCTGCAGTTCCCCATATTTCAATCAAGTATTCTAATTTTGATTTTACAAGAGAGTTGTAAATCAGGATCCTGACATTTTTTGGAAAACATTTTACTACTGGTCGGAGCATCCCCATCAGTGATGATATTTTAGATCTAAGTTTATCAATATGTGGTTTCCAAGTTAGTCCTTCATCTACTATAAGCCTTAAGTATTTTTCAGTATCACATTGTTTTAGAGTTTCGCCATTCAACGTTAGAGGAGTGTAGCTGTCTAAGATCTTGTTTTTTGCCTTGAATATTATATATGATGTTTTAGAGGCGTTAACTGTGAGTAAGTTCTGTTGGAACCATGTATTTATTAAAGCCAAGTCTTTCTGTGTTTTATCAACAACATCACTGATTGAAGTTCCATAATAAAATAAACAGGTGTCATCAGCGTATAATAAAATTTGTCCATAAAAAAATGGGAAATTTAAAGTTTTCTTTTATTACAGAGAAAACAAAAGTTATATTTGAGTGAAAGTTTTATTTATTAAACACGTACGAGTTAAAATTATCTATTTAAATAAGAAGTTGCATGAAATGAGCAAGCAATAGGAACATTAATTTATTTGTTCTATTGAACACGATCTTTTTTCTGAATAAAAACTTTTTTAAGAACAAAGCAACTCAACCAATAAAATTAAAAAAAAAATCTATTACTCACTAGTGAGTTATAGTAATGAAAAAGTCACAGTTTGATTATGGGTGTCATTATGTGCCTAATTGCGGTGACCATAGAGCCACTTTATGAGCAAGTGTGTTGAAAAAATAGTTATGAATTTATTTTTGCACTAAGAGTTCCGCCGGGACTGTGAATTGTTGCTAAAAAAAATACAAAGAAAACCTTATTAAAAGGTAAGTACTTTTTTAAATCGACTCAGACGCTTTCTTGCTTTTACCTAGCAAAATCAAACTTGAGGATTCCTTCCTAAAAAACTAGAAAAAATCTGGTACCTATCTAATCATCATCAGCCTATGGCACTCCACTGCTGGACATAGGCCTCCCCTTATAATAATACCTAACCTAACCTATCTAATGGTTATTTATAATTTGCTATCAACGTCCGTAAGTATTTGAATAGTTATTTAGGGCGAACTAAAATAAATGATAATACAAAATAAGCGACGTTGATTGGACGAGAGAGATGAGAAGGTCACATCTAGATAATTAAAATAATTATATCATGCAAGTTAAAGGATAGGATATGATACAAATGTACACTTTATAAAGTGGTAAGTGTTTCCAAGAATTTGTAAAATAAAATAAAATAAATAATGACCCTAACCCCAGACCATAAATAGGTAGTCCCTAACTAAGGCTGATAGCACACCGATGGAAAAGTTCCGTTCAATTAAAGTAATAAAAATGGCTAGTTATTATGTAATCTGTCGTGTTTCTAAGCCGAGTCATGTAGGTATAGAATGTAAGTGTAGATAAGGAGATCGCAATCATAAGGTGACCGTATGCAAAAACAAAACAATTTAGTTGGTACTTACTGTGTGTTCTAGTAACATTAAAAAAAAAAAAAAAAGATTACATTTTCTATCTAAAGGAATTTCTAGCATGAGTTTGTTTGATAGGAAGTTATACATATTTACTTATAATGAAATGGAATTAAATTTATTCATTTATCCTGAACGGAGTGTTAAGTTCTCTAAGGATATCTTGTCCTCATTTATACAAGTTGGTAGTAACATGTTACTTTGACTTAGTAACATGTTACTTTGTAAAGCAAACTAGTTACGAGTATACAGGGTGTAAAAAGACCACAACCGAAAACTGAGGGTTTGCAATCAGACCATGATTTTAAAGTCATTAAGCGTAAAAAAAAATTTGTAGCTAAGTCATTTTATGTTTTTTTTTCAGTTATTGACTACTAGTATAACATAATAAGACCGTACCTACGTAATTATTTCATTTTTAAAAGGAAAAACCAATTTAAACTCAAAATCCAACAATCTACGTAAAAAAAACGCGCCCAGTAGATACGCAAACAGTAATCTTCAAACGCTGTTTTCTCCGGATATAATGATTTTTTGGGAAAATCCTTTTGGATTTGGTTGTGTGTTGGGATGCTGTACCTACCCCTTTCGGCTTCGGTAGACGTCTTTTTACACCCTGTATATAGTATAACTGGTTGTTTTCTTATTTTGATTTATTCATCTACCAATTATGTAGTCATTGCAGACCATAACCTACGATGGAATATAAACGATTAATCCATTTATTTTCTCAGCTGTTTTTAATACTTGTATAGGCAGATTTAATAGGCAGGTATAACCATTTTATCTTATACCATCACAGGAGGGCCTTACCATGAGGTGCCATGAGCTTTCGGTCCTAAACTGAACTGCTTCGCTAATTCGTTACATGACGTATGCTATGAAAAGTCGAAATTGAAAATTGATCAACATCATCGGACTGATATACTGAATACAGAGCATCGGACTACTGAACCTTTTAGTCCGATATTTACACATTTCGACTTTTCATAGTCGAGCCGAAATTGAAAATTGATCAACAAATTAATATTGGTATGAGAATGTTAAAAAAAAAATTAAAAAAAATTAACCGGAGCAATCTGCTGGTTCGATGCACTATTATCTGTATTTGTCAACGTAGTGTGAACGTACACCTTTCGAATGATATACGATACTCTATGGTCCTAGAAGACTTTTCACTCAAAATTTATTAAAGTGCAAGAAAAAACGGCCATTTTTTTTGTCGCCATCTTTTTTTTTTGAAATCTCCCTACAGCTTGAGGGGTTAATACAGATCATCGGACTACTGATACTAGGCCATGACGCTGACGATAACTCGGAACCTAAACTGAAAAAGTTTCTTTCACTCAATTTGTAAGTATCATAACCGTTTATTACGCGTTGAGTTGGTTTACTTTTCTGTGAAAACTGTCACTTTGCGATTCAGATTAGGAAACTAAACTGGATAGCACCCAAACTGAATGTTTACTATGAGGTCGTGGTACGGCTCCTGATATCTAAAATTCTGTAGTTACGATAGATTGGATAATCCATATAAGGCAAAATCTGTCAGTCTGTTTTCAGTCAGCAGTCAGCGACCGCTGGGTACGAGTGCATGGTCAATGGAACAACTTCTCCCACGAATGGAATTTCTTAGAAACCATTTGTGGTTATTACCCCTTTGGCGATACTTTGCCTGAGATCAATGGGCTCTTTATGGCCACCATGAGGTTATGACTGTTCAAAACTTGAGGCTTGCTTTTGTTTAGAGTAAACATCACACTGTATGACACTTGGGACTATCTTAATCGATTGAATGGATATTGATTTAATACCTAACGAACATTTATGACATGGCACTGACTAGAGGAGGCCTATGTCCAGCAGTGGACTTCTATAGGCTGATGATGATGAACATTTATATTGTATTACCTATATATATTAAGGTACTTAAGTATTATTATTATTGGTTGTTGTCCTCCTAGGGAAATGCCTTTTATATTTCACTCTTCAGGGTCTAATGCTCTAACTAAAGTCAGATGAGAATCATTAAGTAGAACATCAGAAGCGCTCGTGGTCGGGCTTGCTTAGTCGTTCTTGATAGATCGTCGAAGTTAAGCAACGTTCGAAACGGTTTGCAAGTGGATGGGTGACCGCCAGTGGCATTTTCATCCTGAGCACTTCCGTGCTTTGGAAGGCACGTTAAATTGTCGGTCCCGCCTAGAGGCAGCCTAAAAACTCCATCACTGTGATACACAGTGTCGCTGTGTATCACAGTTGCTGCTTTGTGCGCAAACTGCACACTGGCGTCACGGAAGACCAGCGTTATACTCGTAGTAGCTTAGTTACTTAAACTACTATAACAATATGCTGAGTGGCGGCCAATTTTGTTGCCATTTATATTATAAGTACCTACGCAAATATTACTTGCCTATAAATTAAGCTTTTTGTTACTCCATTCTATGTATTTTATTGTTTTTGTTGTGGCACAAAATAAACTATTTTTATCTTTATCTTTATCTTTATCACCAGAGGTGGCCACTGACTCGTAGATCATTCTTCCCAAATATTTTGTACGTCAATTGTTTAAGGAGAACTGATGGTTTATTCTTAGCTTGTGTCTTTCTGATTGTAGTCCTGATGGCCGTTGACAGGGGATAAATTAATATTTTATTGTTCCCACCGCCCACTCAACGATCTACGTCTCTATTTGGTAGCCTACATTTGTCGTTTGTCTGAATGTGACTGCTGTCCTAGGACACATCGACCTTCGCCCATTTGAGTCTAGACAAACTCCATTAGTTCAAACGTCAATGAATTGATGATCTGTGTGATGATCCTTTCTGCGATAGCTAGAGTGATAGTAGGATAATAGTAGTATCAAACGAACGAGGAAAGCGTGTAATAAATGTATTAAAAACCATAAATAAATAAATAGTAAGTATTGAATTTGAAACATTAAATTTTAATGATAAGTATGTGTCTGTTATAATTAGTGGATCGTAACCGAATAAATAAAATCCTAAGGCAAAGTTGTGTAAGACAATATAATACATTAGGTACGTATGACCTAACTACCTACCGACATCAGGATATCGACATCTGCCGACACATGCCGGAAGGCCACGAGACGCGCGTGGGCATTGCACTTATATGAAATGCACCATAAAATGCATGATCAGCGGTAAAGACCATTGCTCGAATCCCTTCGGCAATAGACCAAGCAGAGATTCGTAGTTACTAAAGGTGCCCTTGCACATGTTACCTAAACCTTTCTTGTCGGCACCCTCTGCCAGTTAAAGCCCAATAATGGTGAAAAAGGCAGACGCCAATCATTTAGAAAGTACGAAAAAAATTTACCGTGTGACTGCTTCATGTAAGCAACGTAACTAGATATCATATCAGAAAGCTATAAACACAATCTAGACGAGTCTCGAGCGCAGTCAGCAGGTCATAGTCTGCTCTCACTGATAAAGCAAAAATGCATTTGGTACTGGGATGATTGATTCGTAATATGAGCACGCGGCGGGTGTCACGTTGATCGGGTAATTGATTTCAGAAATTTTCCTGGAATTCGTTCGTTACAAGCTTTTTTTAACTTGGTTTGTATGGTTGTCCGGGTATTTGAAAGTTGATTTTTTCCTACTTGTATTATAGTATTTTTCACGTAAGTACGTATCCCTGACACATAGAACTTTTACGTTTTTCGCTGTACACAGTACAACAATGAAAAATTATGAAATAAATGAAATCTAGTGATAATACTTACTAAGAGATACAACTTCAATAAAAAAGGATTTTGTCTTTTACCTTTTTAATAATTTAAGAAATTGAGCCTCTGTGCACATGTGAAAAGGACTATGAATGAGGTGTCCTGATTCAACGGTTTTTAGCGCATTTATCTTTGGTAATAATCAACGATCTCTTATTTCTCAAGAGATCGTTGGTAACAATACAATAGTGGTGATTTCATCATCAGACCGACAGGCCGAGCTGTTCTGTTCAACGTACTTCTTCAGAAAAGGCAGATTGAGATGAAACTCTGCATACCGGTCAAGTTTCATTCACAATTGCAAACTATGGTGACAGTTACCTGTTCTGAGGATCGAGTCAGGAGCTGTTCCATAATACTAAAAATATCTGTGTTTGGGCTCATTTAAATCAGCTCACGGTAACCTATTTAAAGCAGGTACATAATGAAAACAATATCAATCGTTTACTGGCGATAAAAATATAATAAATAAGTAATTAATTAAATAATCATTAATTTAATTTTACTTACATTTATATTCTTTGTAGTTATATATAAGTAAGTACTTACCAATAATATGGGTTAACGACGATCAAACACAAACCTTAATTTAATTTCGTACGTTTCGGACCCACGGTACCCTAGAACGTTGCGAATATCGTCCTTCGTGAATCGTGTCTTCGTGCGAATATGAGTACCTAGCTGGCAACAATACAGATACGAAACAAAATGACAGTCTTATTTCAAGACGAAGTATCTATGATTTTGGCCTAAGTACAGTTTAAACCTGAGTCAAAACCTAAACGTTATTACACGAGTTTTATCTCCAAAGTGAGGTAACAAGTCTAGTTCCTAAAGAACCAGGGTTGAGCCGGGTCTAACTTCGTTTCTTGTAATAACAGAGAAACTGTTTCAGGTCTCCAGCATCACAGCCAATTTTAACTGGTGTTATTTTACGACTACAAAATCTCAAAGGATAGACAAATTGAATCTTGATCTAAGTACTTATTCCTCAATGATGATTCTTGTTAATGAATTCTGTCTGCCATAGGTGCATACATCAACATTTACCTACCTAAATAATTATAACATTTAAGTACCTACCTACTTAAAAGCACTAGTACCTTATATAAATGACTGTTATTTCTAGTAGTTGTTTATACGCATATTTGGTACGCATATATATGGATCTAGCTTTTGAGTCTCGGTAAAAGCTAGTAGTTGTTCACCTGTCACCTAAGGAGTTAATATACCTAGTAATGGACTAGGGATTGCTCCTTTGGGTGCATACCTAGTCTGTAGTAACTGTAGTACTGATCCAACGGATCAGTTGAACAGAAAAAGCATTTAAAATCCTCATATTTTAGTAGGCTTTTTTTCGCGTACATCCCGAAATCTATGGATTGAACGATCGGTGCCAGACAGAAACACGGAAAACACAGATTTTTTTGTCACAATATCACACTTGTCTAATAGGTATTGGCATTGTTGCCTCTCATAGCGACGCTCATCCGTCGGACAGGCGGGGGTACCGGTCTGGCCGGCAGAGGATGCCTTGCCCGAGCTGGTCGCGGTGGCAGGCGGGAGTCAGTGCTTGCGCGGGCACGGAACTCGGAGCACTCGGACTGACCTGACGCTGATGAGGAGGTTGAGTCACTACGGACCATGCACACCTCGTCTTCCTCTTCTAAGTCCATAGCTGTCCAACGACCTGAAGTTTAAATAAGTTAAAAATGTATAAGGCGATAGTACAGCAAGATGGAAGGCCTAGTGAACATACTTGGCGAATTTGGTAATATTTTAGAGAAGGTTTAGTCAAGTACGCGACTTTCTCTAAAAATCCAATCTTACCTACTACCTATCTTATCTAAACACACAAATTTTGGCATAATTTTTGTATTAAAAAAAGTTAAGTAATTAAGTAAAATTATGCCAATTGTAATCTAGGTACATAGAACCACGTAGTGTGTTCAAAATTATTAAAATTACGTGATATTCACGTTAACTTAACAGAAGGTATCTGATTAATAACTTGCGTTTAGGCTCGATTATGGAATGAATAATGTAGTAAAATAATCTATTTTATCGTCCCTTCATCGAGTGACCGATAAGTACCTACTTAGGTACCACAGATAAAAAGCGGATATTGGATGGAATATTTATACCTAATTCATGCACTAGGTGGTCAGCAACATTTTTACGGGCGGACTCATAAAACCCACTCGCCGCACCATTTGCTGACGCGATAGAAACTACTGGCACCAACATGCACGACTAAGTTTTATACACAAACAACATAGAAGTTAGTATACCTATTCTTGGTGTTCGTCTAATATACTTACTTGTCAGTAGTAGTTACTGTGTGTAGTTTGCTATTTTGGGGTGCTTTGCTGGCCAGTTATTGCTGTGTGAAATATGTTTGCTCAATAACTCCATATGCAAAATGCTGACGCTCTAGAAATGGATGAAAAAGTTACGTACAAAAGTTAGAAGGAGTGGTAGTTGTATCTGTGTTGTCGGAGCCAGCCCTGGACAGCGGTCTGCTCAGCACAGTGCAAGTTTCAGTGGAGCGCCCGCCGCGCCATTTGCTGACACGCCAGAAGCGACGCGTGTCCCGGAATACTCCCCACACCTGGAAAATATTTATAAACAATCAAAATAATAAAATAATATTGCTGGACATTTCACACAGCATCATCACAAGCAGAGTTTGGCTTTTGGCAACCACGTAACTATTATAAAACTAGATCGCATCTGTATTCCTAAAGCACGGTACTCATCTCTCCGATCTTATAGTGAAGTTCAATCTTTGGTACATATAATGTCTATGGGTAGTCGGAGGCACGTCACATACATTAATGCCTTCATCTAAAGAAACATTATCATTTCAAATGAATAGGTAGTTATTCATGTCGGAAACCAACAAGGCTGGATCCTAATCTCCGCCCATTTACTCAGTAGGTACAGGTACCTAAAATCAAGCTTTTTTCAGCTCAACTCTGACAAAAACTTCAATGGATTATTACCAAACACTTAAAATGCGTAAAGCGTATTGTATTTATGTTGTAAAAACGAATACGAATAACGAATTTTGAATAATTTAGCGGAAAGAATCATATCAGAAATGGGCATGTACTGAAATGTAATTTGAAAATCGCAACTGGATTAGGAAACTCTGGCAATGTCAATGGCGAAGTAGGCTTGCGCCAAATTGGACGCGATTGTTAAGTTAAATTGCCTCCTACGTGTTGTCGAGGGGACATTACCTAATAATATTCAAGGTAGAATAATTAAACAATCAGAAGAAATGGATTAAGTACCTTTAAATATCATAGTACTTAATGTTCTTTTTAACAATCCGCATACCTACACTTTTTATACGTAATATACGCCCACAGTACGTAATGGTAAAACGTAAACGTAAACAGGTTCACGGCGGTATCCCCAACGTGCGGTAGACATTCTCTCAGATCTTACTTATTCCAGATCCTTTGAAGATGTCTAAGGGGGGTAGTCAGAGGCATGTCCAAACACATATTTGATACGTGCCCACATCTTGCAGAAGTTAGTATTCCATACGTGACAGGTTGCAAGCCCATCGCCGCCTATAAGAACACTAACTGGTTTCCTCACGATGTTTTCCTTCACCGTTTAGAGCACGTGTTAAAGCGCATATAAATTTTACGAAATGCAAAATCCATTGATGCACGGCCGGGATTCGTACCCACAACCTTCGGATTGAAAGTTGAGGTACAACCCCATTCGGCCAACACGGCTTTTCCCATTCGGTCAACACGGCTTTTAACGTAATGGTACCTGCACGTAAGGCATTGGTAAAAATATTTTCAACAATTTTCCCCAAATTAAAAGTCCATTGATAGCCGACCTGGATTTGAACCTACAATCTTTGGATTTAAAGTCAACTCAAACTATGCGTCCTGAAACGTTAGTGTATCCTGTAGTTGGTACAACGTATGTATGTATTATGTATGTGTGTGCCATAACCGCAAAACGGGAGGTTATTTGCACATACCCAAATCTAAGCACATGAACGTAAGTTATGTTTATCGTGGATAAAGGGATTACTGGTGCGATATTTGGATTTCCATTTACGTAGAACTCTCTCGAAACTCTTATTAAATTTGGGATTTTCTCGCTTGTATTCCTGGCTTATCAGATTTATGTGTGTTTACGAGATTTGCCTTCATAAATGTAAGATGTTCTTCGCCAGTATTTCTGTTAGCTTAGACCCTCTTTTAAGTACATTACTTTCTAAAATATAAACAACACCTAGTATTATGTACAAAATCTTGTATTTGCTACAAGGTTTGAACCTTTTAGAGACGAAGTACGAAACATTAGAAACAATATAGAGCTAATAAAAGGCGTATAAAGCGAGAATATCGGACTGGGGAGGCTTTATTGCGATATTATTCCGTAAAATGGAACAATAATACTAGTGAGGCGAGAATAGTGGTTTTGCCGGATACAGGATATCGCATAACTGGCGCAGGCTAGACTGCGGGATACCCAGCGCAGAAATTGTGTGAGCGAAAATGTTTGAACAAAAAAAAAAACCTATGCGTTAACTAAAATAAGTTCTAAGGTGAGCATTGTGTCACTTGTTTTTTTTTATGAAAAGCAATTTTTTTTTTAATTGAACCCTCCTAAACTTTTTATACTTTTTTTAATTTAGTTCAATTGAAACGTCGCGTCGTGAAAATAAATTTCAAGTAAACACTTGTTGTTATTAAAAAAAAATGCTGGACTTTTCACACAGCATCGTCTAGTCCCAAAGTAAGCAGAGCTTGTGTTATGGGTACTAGATGACTGATATACTACTTATATATTTTTTGTTCGTAAATACATACATATTATTAACTTACTTTACCGGATAATAATTGAAAAAAGGCCGGATAGGCCGGAAATCGGTTACAAAACGGATATTCGTCGTATCTCTAATAAATACCCTAAGGGTATAAAAGAGGTCTAATAAAGTAAGGGTAAGCCTGCTTTGTATGTTGTAATCGGCATTTCCAGTATAACATGAAGTTGCTCCCAAAGTGTAACGAGCAGGTAATTCGGACGCAAATAGGGAACATTTAGGTATTTTATGTGAGCTCTTTATGGTGAAGGAAAACCGGGCAGTATTTAAGGCTTTCAAAATGTCACATTATGGAGTGAAACTTAAAAAAAAATACTCACTTAAACAGCCAAAGAATCTGGTTTCCATAAAGTTTGTTTAGTATGCCAAGCTAATCAATAATTTGTCTTTATTTCAACTTATACAAACGAACACCAAATATGTATTGTCTTCACCACCCAAAACTGTGCTTCAGTTTGTGAGCATATCAATTTTCAACATTCTGGTTAAAAGAGCTGGCTCTTATTGTTTACCTGTTCTATGCTTTCCCTCACTGAGATCTCGTGGAAGCAGACGCAGCCGATTTCCTTGCTTCTTCTCTGCCCTTCATCCGTGGTCACCATACGGTCTCCTACCTGGTCCACTTTGTTCCCCACCATCACTACCGGCGTGTCAATTGCGCTGTCCTGGAACCGAGAATAACATAAATGAGTCAGTAACTCAAATGATCAAAGACAAAGTTTTGCCTTAAAGTTACCTTCCGTCCTAATCCATTATGAAATAACTTTCTGATCCTTATAAACTATGCACGCCTGGTACTTTTATTTTAAGAGTATTTTAAAGTTTACCCAGTTAACTTTCAAGTCACAGTCAACATAAACATGTTTAGGTATAAGTACTTATAATGTGTGATTATTTCCAATTTCCTATTCAGTCAGCATGTCAACTGATCATGTCAGCTAAATATTCTACCAAGATAGCTCCTTCATCTTTAAAGATGTCAAGGTAGGTGGTTCAATCTCATCCGATTTCAACTAAACAAAAAAAATGCTATTGATTTAAATGATTTTTCTATGTGTTTGTAAGTATATTATCTGATCTTTAGACTTTCCTTCGGTTTCAAAATAAATAAGAACACAGCATCTTTTGAAACGTTTGACTATTCGTATCCATAATGCGTATTTCAATACCGTTAGACCCTCCGCCGAGCGGGACAGTTTCCAATAAGATTCACCAAGAAAATTGCTATCCTCTTCCCTTTGTTGTGTTGCTTTACTGGGATTCTACATACGGATTTAGGCCGGAAATGTTGAGGAAATAATAAGATCAACTCAGGATGACTTTAAAATAACTTGTGGTTTTGAAAACATAATATTATACGAAGATTATAATAGGAAACATGAGCTACATAAAAGTTTCCTGGAACTTGTCTACATAATGATCTGCTACGGATACCGTGTTTCGTATTTCTGTCGTTTTAAAAAAAGACGTTATTCTTCTTTATTCTCAGATGACAGGTACCTATTACTTTTTATAAGTTCGATATTTTATGTAGGTAAAATCCGATTTTATTAATAAAACCTAATATGAAAAAATTCACTGAAAATGAATTTTCCTCTTCCATTTTGCAACTACCTTGATACTTACTAAAATTTTTCAAGAAGTAAACTCGTATTTCCATTACAAAGTAACTTAGGCCTTTACATCTATATTAGAAGATTTATACAGCGTCAGGAGGCAACCTATGCCTACACTTAACGGGACGCTGTAATGCCTGGGACATTGTTTGAGATGGAATAGGCTTGCCCAGTACCTAAACCATCCTCTCAGCTTAATCAGCTGGCCCACAGGAAAGACGTCAATACGTGTGGAGCTGACTAAGCTGCGGGTTTCCTCACGATGTTTTCCTTCACCGTTAAGAGCTCGTGTTATAGCGCATATCAATTTTACGAAATGAAAAATCCATTGATGCACGGCCGGGATTTGAGCCCACGACCTTCAGATTGAAAGTCGAGGCACAACCCCATTCGACCAACATGGCTCTTACAAAGTAAGTTAAACTAAATCAAGTAACCTTCGCGGTGAGCCGGCGTCGCCGCTTGTTGTAGTTGATGAGGAACTTGAGGCGATGGCACTCGTCGAACGAGCACTTGTCCGTCACGGAATACATCAGGATAAACGCCTCGGCCCAACGGATATTGCTCTCCAGATTTGCATATTCGCTTTCCTGGTCAAAATTAAGTAAATCATTCATAATTCAGTATGCAAAAACTTTCAGACATAAGCACTAGCATAGTGGAAGCGTTCGTGGGCTCGAATCTGGTCGTGCCAATGAGAATGTCCAAAATGTATGTGCTCTCCAAACATAAACTTTAAACTGGCCTCAGCGGCGCAGTGGGTGAAAGCCCGTTTGGGACGGAAGGCTGCGGGTTCGATCCCCGCCGCGGGATAAATGTTTAACCCGAGATAAATACAGGACACCCAGGTGTTTATATGTATAATATGTATGTATTTACAAAACAAAAAGTATTTAAGTAGTATATCAGTTAGTGACCTTGTTCTCGTATAGTACACACAAGCTTTGCTTAGTTTTGGGCTAGATAACGCTGTGTAAAAAGAAATGTTCGCTAACAATGAGTCAAAATCATTTACTGGTTCCATACATAGGTTACCAGGAAGAGATCGCTTTTAGCGATAAGGTCACCCTTTGTTACATATTTTGTTATCAAGGTTTTTATTTTATGTTTGTTACTTCAACTTCAAAACTTTTAAACGAAACTCACCGGCACATGAAATCGCGTTATTTTATTTACCTGCCTTTCTCTTCATTATTCCTACATTATGTAGGTACAATACAATTCTTCAGTTTAATTTGGAAATACCCACACATTTCCATGAAATGTTTTCATCTATTGTGTAGACGATCATAAATCATAAGCTTTCCACAGTATAAGACAGCCTGACAGCAGTCGTAGCCCTGCGACCTTTGCCCAACAAAGCTCCCTAGGTAACAGATCCGGTGATGTTGAATCGGAAGATAACTTCATGCTTTTGAATTTGTTAAAATACATTTGTATTTCTAAACTTATTAAACTTTCGTGATTTGACGACATAATTTATTTTTTAATAAACGGGTTTTTATCACGTATTTGTTTTTCACCTATTTAAATCGAGTATGGATTGTATTATTGTCATAATTTTCAGATAAAATAGTAACTTATACGAACTTACTTGAAGAAAGTTCGTGTGAGCTAGTGTAGTGACTTTTCTGTGACGGAGTTAGATCTGAAGTGAAGGTGTCCTTTATGATAAATACAACATCTAAGTTTAATGAAGAAACTTGCAATAAATGACATTCTGTTCTATTCTAAACTTATGTACTAGTTTATCTCTTTCCGATTAGTTATGACTGTTTTTGATAACACGAAAATATAGAATTTTAAGTTGTAATGTCGGGAAAATACCACTAATGACAATGTAACCGCAATGAATAAAAAATACTTATTGACTTTTATCGTTTACAGTGTTTCAGCTGTTAACTTTCACGCTTACGAAGGAACAGGAGTATAATCACCTGAAATCCCAGGGCTCCTGAATAAATAATACTTCTAACTAGAAAAAAAAAGAGTGATAAAATATTTCAGACCTAACTTACATAAGACCATAATATTTCACCAACATTCAAGGCCGTCAGGACTATTCACAGTTGAGTGTGTCTGCTAACAAATAAGGCCCTACTAGTGTTATCTTGACTGTCAGTGCGCAGTAAATAAGTACTTATTGCGAAATTTTGCTTGTAGTTTGATGCGGACGCGGTCAGTGCTTTTCAGAACGCTTGCATGGTTTTCATGGCGATAGCTATGAACAAATTGAACAACCGCGTCAGTACTAACCGTCAGGATTTCACTAAATAGGGCCTTATGCAGCCGCCCTTGGGACATATCACTTACATGCGATTCGCCCGCAGAGTCCAATATCTCAAAATACACCATCTCGTTATCTATCACCGTCTGGAATTGGTACGTCTTTTCTAATTTGGGATCGTACTCGCCAATAAATCTGCGGGTTATGAAGCGGACGACCAGAGCTGCGGAAAGATATAGGGGTTAACACAACGAAATGCATAAATTAATTTATAATTTAAATCTTTATTTCAGACATCAATATAATTTGGTCCATAGAAATTACTTAGCATAAACAAACTTAATATTATTATTATTAGTTAAGGCATGCATCCTAGAGTTGTGGTATAGATAAATGCAGTCAAACCTATTTGCGAACACGGTGAGAATGCTGTTGGAGCTGGCTCGGACCCTGTGCACTAGAGATGCTCCACGCTTGCGCATGGTGGTGTAAAAGCAGTCAACTCGCGCGTCAGCGAACATCCCTGACGCGCTGCAGAACCGAGGCAGCCCCATCAGCACTCTGAACGCGTTATTATATTGAATCCGTAAGGCGCTGTACCGCTTCTGCGTATGATTCACCCACAGGCTGCATGTGTAAAAACTGGAGCAGAAGGCTTTCAAAAGTGTAGTTTTTACTTCTCTAGAGCAGCGAGCGAACCTGCGATAAAATACACTACGATTCAACGTAGAGGTATCTATGGCAACATTACTGAAAAGCATATTGCTATCATCTGAAATTTCCGAAAATGCGCGGCCTATTCGTAAATATGAAGATAACGATAAGAAAATATTTATATGAAGAGTCAAAGCTGTAAACCTTGGTTTATGTTATGTCAAGAACTGAAAATGCTTATCTAAAATCCGCTCATCCGAACTTCCAAGGATCATGTCTTTTAGTTTACACTTTATGATAGATACTTCAAGTTTGAATTCTACAGATTGAAGATTTCCCTGCTGCTTTATCTGATAAAACCTCTGTGATTGAAAGCTGTGAAATTACATAAGTTTTCTATCGTCGAGAGTTATAGAATTTGTGTTTATGAGCATGTGCCAAAACTTCTAGCTATCAAGTCACTTCCGCAACTAATTTCTTTCTCTGCTCATCGAAACAGAAGTAACAATGAATTACAAAGTTTGCTTAAAATATTGAACTAGAGTTTAAGTAAGTGCGGTTCTAGAGTAAAACATTTCTGTTCCATCTTACAAAGATCGTATTTTATGATTTAGTTATTATGATTTAGGGTCGGTTCACCTCTGGCGGAAGATGCATCGCGTATTATCGGTCGCGTAACGCCAGAACAGACAATTATATCAGAAAATATTTCACCTATCACACTTGACCGATGATACGCGACGCGATTATGATAACGAAGACCGCCGAATACGCTCGACGCATCTTCCGTCAGATGTGAATTGACCCTTAAGCATTTAACTTTGTATGCTGGGCTTTTGTCCCATTTAAACTGAATATTGGATTGCGTGTTAACGTGTGGGCGTTGCTGAATAATGACGTCATAGATAGGTACTAAAACTTCCTATGGGATGTTAAACTACAAGTTACACACGCAACATTACGCGCCTAAGTTTTGTTAAGTAAGTCTCCATAGTTTTTCCAATCATGCGATCTGTAGGTACTTTTATTTACCTAATCGAATTCATACTGATTTGTAGAATTGGGCTAAATTGTGATTAGGTTCGTTGGCTGTAGAGTCTTTTTTCTCTCGCCACATTTCCGGGCTCTGTGCTAACCTCATCCACTATCGACCTCACATATGTCATGCATATTGTAGTAAGTATCTATATCGCTTTCGGGTGAGATAAAATCCAAACAAAAGTATCAGCTTTTTACCAGATTTCCCGACTCCTGACTGCCCGAGAACCATCACTTTGAATGGTTTAGGCTTAGGATACAGCACAAGCTTAGCTATCGAAGTCTTTGGCGAGGTAGTGGTACTCATTGTGGAATGTAATGAGTTTAAAGCTATGAAGAGGCTTCAAACGCCGGTTCTGAAACAAAATAATTCAATTTGAACTAAATTCTAAACAAAAAAATACGCATACTTACTTATATTCAATTATTGGAATGAAGTTCCTTTTCGGACGGTATCCAAGAAAAACAGGCTTGGGATGAAAGAAAAATTTCGTTCCATTTTACCGTCACGACCGTCACGTCACGAAATCGTCACAGTGCGAAGTGTGCAGCCGCGAACAGTTCATAGATTGTTACATTGTTAGTACGGAAGAGCGTTTGATTTGAATTTGTATTTGAAATTCCCAGTATAGAAAATAACTCTTTGCTTCGTTCCAACCGAGTGTTCCACGACGCTCACGTACTTTTTATATTTCTGTTACCTTAACCTTTTGACAATATAAAACATTATTTAAACTATTGAGTTCTACTGAAGGCTTCTTCTTATGAAAAAAGTCCGACTACGTAGCGTAGAGCTTCATGTGAAAAGTAACTAAAAGCACTGGTGGTCTATCTAGACAGTATTAGTCAGCCCCGCCCCGGTTTTCTATCAGTCAGAGATTTATGTGTACTATGAGTGTTCTCAAACACTTAAGAAAAACATCATATAAACGTATTCGTGGAACCTTAAAACTTGTCGCCTTTCTCGTAGTATACCTCGATACTACGCGAAAGGAGACAAATGCAATTGTTTTTCCTTGTCTAAGCAAAATAAAGTACTTATTAATGAAGTAAATCAGTGAAAATCCTGTTTTCCGCTTCTAAATCTTTATAAATCCCTTCTCGAGCATATTAACAAAGATTTATAGTCGGGAGATGTTTAATGGTATGACCGGCTACAGTTTCAGACGTGTTGATCCGCCCACCACAGCTCAGTTGCACCACTACCTAAATAATCTCAAGTTGTATCTAGGTACTTACTTTATCATCCGATAATTTAACTTTTATCTACTAGTGCTTTAATTATATGAGCATTTTAGGAAGAATTGGATATGAATACGGTTTGTAAAAGAGATAAAAAAATGCCTCCAAAATCCCAAATTTATCTAACAAGTTACCTGTTATTTTAATAGACTGATCCTTATTAGAGGCGAGTTAAGACATTATATTTACCGAACCAGTCGTTAAAATGAACGTCTTTAACCCAGATTTAAATCATTGGTACAATTTGGCAGCAAGAATGTAGGTGACTGGTTCAGTAGGAAGTCACAGACAAGCTAAAGAAATATACTTCCCGGCTATTTTTAAATTACCTATCGCAGTCACGGTTAAGGCTATCCTACACGTGGCGTTATAGCGTGGCAATCTGATTTTATCTTTAATAGCGGTATGACCGCGGCTTTGCTCACGAAGTATCAACTATGACACTTTTGATACGCTGTAACTTACCACCCATGAAACATAATTTTACTGTTTTAAAAAAAACTTATATAATTAATTTCAACATAATACAATACAGGGTGTAAAAAGACAGCTACCGAAAACTGAGAGGTTGCAATCAGAACATGATTCTGAACATCTTTAGCGGAAAAAAACGCAAAAACAAAATGTGACTTAGCTACGTCATTTTATGTTATTTTCGGTTATTTACTACTAGGACAACATAATAAGACCTAATAATTTCATTTATAAAAGAAAACAAAAATTAAAACTGGAAATCTAGCAATCTACGGAAAAAAACGCGCCCAGTACATACGCTCGACCAGCTGTGCGAGGTCGGTTTTCTCCGGATATAATGATTTTTTCGGAAAATCCTTGGATTCCTTTTGGATTTGGTTGTGTGTTGGGATGCTGTACCTACCCCTTTCGGCTTCGGTAGACGTCTTTTTACACCCTGTATAGTTTTGAGAGAAAATCACAAAACAAATAAAGGACATTCAATCAAGTAAGTGGTAATAATGGTATGTTTGTTGTTCTTAATTTCATTGTATTGTGTTGTGTGTGTCAAATAAATTTATTCTTATTCTTATTCTTATTCTTATTCTTAATAATATAAGAGTTCCGTTTTTCCCCTTTGAAGTAATAACTATAATATGTGAAAGTGCTCTTTAGAGATTCTGAAATACAATTTTATTTATGACTGCACGTCACATATCTTATACACCCACGTAAATGTAATGTAAATCGTTGGTAGAGTCCCCGTATTAGGTATTGATACGAGACATTGCCTTACCTCTCTAGTCCCTACGTGCTATGAATAGGGAATACCTTCTTTAGACATAAGGTAGATATGTCACATGTAAAGTTCCGAAGGTATAATATTGGGACGAGTTTAAAAAAAAACCACCAAAATTTTTTCAGCTACTCCAAAATATCTGATTATGGCTACACACTTACACAGCCAATTGCAGATATTAAATCATTAAAAAAAATCGTTAAGCTGTGTCGGCATTATAACACATACTGACAATGACAAACATACACACATTACTGACAAACTTTCGATTATAATTTTTGTGTGATGTGATTGTGTAATGTGTATGTTCGAGATAGCTAGGATACTATTATGACAAGAAGAACAATATCAATCAATATGCTCAGTTTCCGAAAATTAATAATTTGCAAACATTGAATTCTGTGAATTGATTTTTTATCTGTGTCTTTCTTGTAGTCGAATGGGTCCGTTTCATGTAATTGATTTTTCAACACACTTGCTCATAAAGTGGCTCTATGGTCACCGCAATTAGGCACATAATGACACCCATAATCAAACTGTGACTTTTTCATTACTATAACTCACTAGTGAGTAATAGAATTTTTTTTTAATTTTATTGGTTGAGTTGCTTTGTTCTTTAAAAAGTTTTTATTTAGAAAAAAGATCGTGTTCAATAGAACAAATAAATTAATGTTCCTATTGCTTGCTCATTTCATGCAACTTCTAATTTAAATAGATAATTTTAACTCGTACGTGTTTAATAAATAAAACTTTCACTCAAATATAACTTTTGTTTTCTCTATAATAAAAGAAAACTTTAAATTCCCCATTTTGTCCGTGGCAGAATAGGCCGCAAACCGCAAACCCTATGCGTGGCGCGGAAATATAGTCTGTGGCCGATCGCAATGCGCGCGCATAGGAAAACTGATTAATTTTTCCCGCAATAGCGAAACATTTTTCTCTGTTGAAAACTCGTTTTCACTGTTGAAAATGAGTTTTTATTGTTATTTTATTCACAAGTGTGTTGAAAAACGTCGTATGATACACGTGTGTATTGATGATTACCGTCCTCTGTTCTGTTATGAGCCTCGCCTAACGGCTCGGCTCATAAAAACACCTCGGAGGTAATCACCAATGTTACACACTAGTACCATAATGTACTATTACCTTAGAATCAACCTTTTAAGTCGGAAAGTAATTTAATAGCCGTATTTGGGATAAAAGTTTTTAGCTTGGTTTCGTTTTTACTGAGAACTCAGCTAATTTAATTGGTACAGTCGGCTATTAAAAGTTTGAAAGTATCGGCTATAAAGTCTTTACTTTTCTTATACAGAAACATCGTAGGCTTTGTTACCCTGCAAAAATAATTACTTAGTTCAATTTGCATTACTATTGTACATCACATTGAACGTTATTTCAAATTTTAGTTAACTTTCATTCTGTTCCTACCTTTCTTTCGCTAAGCTACCTCTAAACGTGAGAACCTATAATCGGCTTTCTGTTTATATAAATTCACCTAATTAAGTTAATTTAGCTGTTGGTTTTCCTAATAATAATAAATAAATAAATCACTTAAATCCGTTAACTATTTTTGAGTAGCCATTAACGACTATGAGTGCGGACATAAGGAATTGTTTTGGATTCAAATTCAATACGCAATAAAAAAAATATAATACAAATTATGTTTGTCTAACTAATCTGGATTGTAATAAAATAAGCTTTTAAAATTAAAATTTCAAAGTGCAAGCTAGTTTAGTTTTTAGCTTGATAGAAATAAGGTTAAAATTCGAAATTTTATTAGGTGTTACAATTCGGCACCATTGCTTCCTATCTGTACTACATAAAAATATTTTATTGAATCTCGATATAGAACACAGTACTTGCTCTGTGATTTTATGCATCGGCAATAATGTAAATAAAACGTAAACATCTAAACGGTGAAGGAAAACATCGTGATGAACCAGTTAGTATTCTAATAGGTAGCGATAGGCATGCGAGGTTCCATAGAATCTTTCACGATGGAACAGACATTTAAGACCCTTTGCAGATGACAGATGATGAGCGTCTATAAGCCCTTCCAAAATAATATTAATCTTTGAACATCATCTGCCTTACTCATAAACGTAAAGTTATTCCTGAGTGTAAACTGTCAAAATGTATTGTTATTCCTATTTTATTCCGAGGAATAACTTTATACTTACCACGTTTATTAGTGATACCTATAAATATAAAAATATTAAGGTAGGTACAGCTCAAACTAAAATAAAATAAACGGCTGAACGTTATTTCAGTTTACAAGCAGAATAATATTTAGTGAAATTATGTTTTAACAAAGCGTGTTTACAGAAGCTCGACTTCAAACGAATTTAAATTCTAAACTGTTTTTTGGTAACTATGTTTAGGTAAAGTATTCTATTATTTAGATATTTACCTTCTACCTATTCAATACAGCCTACGAGCTAAACCTATTCATCTTAAGTACTCTCGATGAAAGAGTGTCTAAGCCCTTGCTTACAAACTCTTTCATCGTTCTTGTTAATAATAAACAAAATGACAAAAATCCCCGTACATTTTGATAAAAATCTCCGTAGATTTTTATCATTTTGTCGAAAATGGGAGCGTAATATAATAATATATGCAGGTACCTAGTGACAGAGCTCTAAGAAACAAATATGTAGTGCTATATTTTTTGTGTGATTGTACCAAAAACATTCTAAAATGACCATTTAGGTAACATTACTAATTCGCTCATTAGCTTTATGTCTCATTAACTCTAAAAGCGTACTAACTTATCAAACGTAACGAAGTGAAAGCTAATCGCACAATATAAAATTACCTGTACTCTACATCATTTTGAAGCACAAACAGTAGTCCATGTATTTGTGTACCGGAAAATTTACGAGCTATGAGCACTTGAGTCAATGTATTAAATCTCTTTGGTATTTGGTCGGGCCCGGGCGCCCGTTCTCCGCGCGCACTGAGCCCGAGTGACGATTGTTCCCAACTGCGACACACTTTTGTGGCTACTTGATTTATAATGAGGCTATATTGCAACCGCGTTGAATTTCTGAGGCTTTATACGATGAAATATAAAACTTCCAGAATATTAAAGAAGGTTAGTGACGAGAAGGTATTGAAATGAATTGATGAGAAAATGATTTTGATTAAACGCCATTTAAAACAATAAATCTTCTGCCAATAAAGCAAGAATGATTGGATATCAAATGACATGACAGCTTGCAGAAGATGAAAAAGAGGACAAGAGTTATTAACCTGAGTCAAATTGAAGAGAAATTCGCTTTCATGTCGTTATAAAGAAATAAAAGAGACCGTATTGGAATGACAAATATGGAGTAAATTGCATTACATGAGCTAAGATAAGCTTATTAAAAGAGCTTAGAGAGAGCATTTATTGCTCTCTCTAAGCTCTTATACGAGCTTGTAAAATTATATTCCAGGTTCGTCACAATGGCTGGAGCTAGCGCAAACGGGCGAGTTGGCAACATTGATATTTCATCCGTAGTTAGAGCAAACCACAACAAACAAGTATCTTCTTCAAAGTCCTTGATTGCTCGCGGATGGATAGGATATTAGTTGGGACTTTGTAAAACTGATTTACCTACTTGATTGCCAGAAATAAACATAAGAAAGTTTGGGTCTAGAATCGTGAAAGCAGGAATTGAGGGCTAAAAATGAATAAAACCGGTAAGGGTTTGCTTCCTGATTATTTATCTATCATTTCTATCACATGATAATGCATAGTTTTCGAGAAATTAAAAAAAATTACCTTTCCGTTTGTTAGGTTATGTTAGGATGTTAGGACCACTAATGCGCGAGGCGAGCGAAGCGTGCCGCGGTCGTGGCCGCCGAAGCGCCAGAAATCTTCTGCCCAAAGTCAATGGTATTTACCATTTTGAGGCGTTGAGCTATACCAAAATGCGGATCTTGATATAGGGATGAGGAAACTAGTGTGTATTCTAATAGGTTGTCAATGGGTTCGTTACCTAGGCTGCCACATATGGAATGCTAAATAGCTAAATGTGATACAAAAGTATGACCTACATTTTATAAAGGTACTTTACGTGCATCTTTAGGCATCTAAAAAATCTGTAAGTACCTGTACCTAATGCTCAAATATCTGAAAAAAAATCCTATATCATCGGGTTTCAGCAAAGGATGGTTTATGTGCCTTTGTAGGATGATACCTGACTGGAAACACGGCGCAAATAGTTCGCTGAATGACTAGGTATTGTACTCACTGTACGTACAGTCAAAATAAGAAATGGACGACTTTTCCGTTGACCGAAAAAAATGCAGCAATCTGTCACCTTATGAATGTTACGGGATTAGATAATGCGTTTAATACTGCCTTAACGGTTAGAGATATTTAGATGATTTCTAATTATATTGCTTTCTATAGAAAAGTTGTCCAAAGTCTTTGATAATCTTGGTAAATTTACTTTCTTGTTTTTGGGTAATACATAGGTAAATTGATAAAGGAATACCATAGATATTGCATTCATTTGATATTTCATTCAGGTACAACGGGAGCACAGCTGCGAGCAGCAGCTACTATTGAATTAAGGGAAATTCATAGTGAATACTGAATAGAATATTTCTTACGAACCTGTCACTAGGGTTTATCTATTAGAATGGAAAGCTAAGCGTACATTGGAGGCGTAATACAAGCCGACGCATCAACTCAACTGTGTTTTCACACTTAGTATGTGCATTTTGATGTACAGATGATAAAGTTTACCAACTCATTAAACAGCCGTTAGCAATCTAATGAGAAAAGCAAGGAAAGCTAAAAAGTTAAGAAAGTGGCATCGCATAATTTCTATCTATCTATCTATTCAGCCGGTAGCACCCACTGTTGGGTATAGGCCTCTTCTCTTTCACGCCCTGATCGCATAATTATCATCGCATAATTTAAAAAAAAAATTGGACTTTTTCACACAGCATCATCTAGCCCCAAAGTAAGCAGAGCTTGTGTTATGGGTAGGTACTTCATGACTGATATACTTTTGTTCGTAAATACAAACATATTATACATAGAAACACCCAGATTCGAGATAAATATCTGCAGATCATACAAACATTTATCCCGAAGCGGGGATCGAACCCGCAACCTTCTGCGTCCCAAACGGACTTTCACCCACTGCGCCACAGACGTCGTCGAATGGAATTTAATTACCTCGTAACTTTTTTCAGACTCGCACGTGAAGCTGAAACTTTTATATATTGTCACCGAGTTTGTAAAAAAAAAAAACCTTGACCTCTTGACCTAAAACGATTCCATCACCTTAAAACGATACGAGATTATAAAAAATTCATTCAGTGATTCTCAAAGATTATCTTCAATTCGAATGCGACACGCAAGCTTAGTATGTGTAATAAAGTAATTTACCAAAAATCCTATTGCCTTGTACCTGTAAGAACTACGCGTTCCAATGTACGCGTAGCCGGTTACGCGTACACACGCGCATACATTTTGACATTTTACTTTACGCGTAGGTAACTGGTACGCGTTCACCGGAACGCGTATTCAGTACAAGGCTTATGAAAGGGATGCTTGATTATTTACTTTACTTATTGGATTGGAGTTCCTTTTCGGACGGTATCGAATGGGGGCTAGACGAAAAAAAGTTTTAGATTTTTGCGTCATTTCACAAGGCTCGCAGGCGCGAAACTGTCCATAGATTGTTACATTGTTAGTACGGAAGAGCGTTTCTAATCGAAGGTGTTTCTTTTTTCGAAAGGTTTATTTACAATAATTTATTTGACAAATACCAAATGTCAAAGTTGAAACTTCGTTCCAACCGATTGTTCCTAGACACTCACGTGAAATATAACATAATATAATAACTCAAATTGACGTGACGTAATACATATTTTGAAGAAAGATTTGAAGTGAAGTAAAAGTGAAAAGAAGAAGAAGGAATAAAAGAAGAAGAAGAAGAAACCAATAAGTGAAGTGAAACCATAAAGCATATGAAGACTTATATGATGAAGACCTAGACCTAGATGATGTTTATTACCGATTGGGCGATATAGTCGCTCAGCGACAAAGCCCTTTTTTTTGTGAATAAATAATAATAATAATAGACACTCACGTACTTTTTTTATATTTATTTTGTGCCCATAGGCAGGCACTGGGCAGTACCTACTGTTTACCGGAAGAGATGTCATATGGCACCGTCCCACGATTTTATCGTTATCCTTTCAATAACGTTGAAGAGCCTTCAAGCTTTGTTACCTATTTGTAATTTTATTGTAAAATCGGGCGCGGTATGAGAGCATGTTTGTATAGCTATCATATAATATTTCTTGGAAGAGTCGGTATGTGGTAGGTATTTTTAAATATTCACGTTATTTTAAATCAAGGATAGATGGATACTTACACTATAAAAATGATCTAAGTACTATTTATTATGTCAGTATTAAATCTTTTTATTTATTAAGCTAGCTCACATTTAATCTATACGAGTAGTTCCTTTGATCAAGAGTAGTTCTGAAAAGCGGTTTATACAAAAACAAATGAACGTTGCAATAAAACTATTAAAACGTAAAACGTAAACAGGTTCACGATTGTCTCCCCAAGGTGCGGTAGACATTCTCTCAGATCTTTTTATGTTACTTATTCCAGATCCTTTGAAGACGTCTAAGGGGGGTAGTCAGAGGCATGTCCAAACACATAATATTTGATACATGCCCACATCTCGCAGAAGTTAGTATTCCATACGTGACAGGTTGCAAGCCCATGGCCGCCTATAAGAACACGTAACTGGTTTGTTTCCTCACGATGTTTTCCTTCACCGTTTAGAGCACGTGTTAAAGCGCATATATATTTTACGTAACGCAAAATCCATTGATGCACGGCCGGGATTCGAACCCACAACATTCGGATTGAAAGTTGAGGTACAACCTCAATCGGCTAAAACGACTTTTGTTACTGGATGTACTCAATCGCGTTTACTCTTAAAAGCGAAAAACGTTATTTCATGACTTGTTGTGGATTATTGTTGTGTGTAACCACAGTAAAGGACGGCCCCCCACTAGATGGAAAGACGATCTGGTAAAGGTTGCTGGGAGCCGTTGGGTGCAGGCTGCACAAGATCGATCGCTGTGGAAATCGATAGGGGAGGCCTATGTTCAGCAGTGGACATAGATGGCTGACATGATGATGATGATTGTTGTGTGATGAGTAAATACAACGAGGCCAAGTTCGCACCGAGGCGAGGTTCTGTCGGATGTAGGTAACTTAACTTTGTAGGAAAAAGTGTTTGTAGATGGGAAAAACGCTTAGCGCATCCAGAAGTTTGCTATGCTAATATTACATGCAGTTTGTAGGTGAATATTATCGTAGAATATATTTTGTTTCAGTTAAGGTTATTTTACCCATATTAAAAGCGTTGGCATTATTAATAAAATTAAATTTTACCGACCTATTGCAAATGGTTTTCTCTGGTTGCTTCATTGAACTACAAGAGGAACAGGGCTAAGGCCTCTACTAGCTGTTTGCAAGAATTCAGAACAAGGGTAGAGCAATAAAGACTACCAAATGAAACCGTCCTCTAAGGGCACATTTACGGTTATGAGCATACTCGTATGTTACGGTGGTTCTCACTAGGGACAGACCGGCCTTTGTGGCCTAACAACGAAGCATCTTATTCATGGAGCCTGCTTAAATTAGGTTTACGATGCCAGATTCAAGCTCAAATAACCAACAGGAATGCTCTGAAACTCAAGGCGGCTCAAGGCGAAGGTTGGCGATGAAAAATTATGAATGGAATGAAAAAATGAAAGAAAGCTTGCAATTATTTTTCAATGTTATTAAGACTGTAATTTTTGCGTGAGTTAAATGCGGAATTGAACAACTTTTTTTAAGGGTATTGCTACTGATTTTAGCCTCCCATCACCCCCCTGCAGAGCAAAACCCTTCCTTGATGTATAGGAGTAAAGGGATACCTGATTCCCTAGCTATTTTTGCTCCTGTCGTATTAAACACGCAGTTCAGCTTTGCATATTGCTAGTAAACTTTATTAAGGAAACTCCATAATGAGTAATAATAATAAAAAATAATAATGATGATATAATAACGCTATTTGTGTATTACTGAAATCAATAAAATTATCATTTAATGTAGCATTATAGCTAGCTGGCACTGGCTAGAAAATATTTTGTAGGTCCGTCTCCGTTTCAACATGATTGTGATGTCATTAGTGTATTTATATTTTGATCTGGAGCCCTTCGGGTTTTCAAAATTCTTTCAGGGCGTCTGGTCGAAGCGACGCGTGATCCGGAGCTGGCACATTTTTGGCTCAAAGGATCAGCATTGCCATCCAGCGTGGTAATTCCGCCAGTGTTCTGGGCACGCTTCCGACTGACAGTGACCTGGATCAGTTGAGCTATTTATAGATCGTTTAACGATCCTTAGATACCTTGACTAATCTTGTTTTATTTTGTAAATATATAGTAGCTTAGTTTCTGTAAATAAACTTTAGCTTTTGAAATCAATATAACCCAAACCGACTCGCAGATTCAAACGTTATATTTATAAATCTCTTGTTTTGCGCAGGGTAGTTAAAAACCCCTAAAAACCCATTGAAAGAAGTTGTAGAAAGCTTGTGAAAGAGTGTGACGTCAACTTTCAATATAAGAGCATACTCGTACATAAATAATTCTGTATTTTATTAATATGCATGGAACTCTACAGATAGCCGACCTCGTAGACACTACGTACTAATAATAAAATTATTATATGTTACATTTTACTACACCAGGTAATGAGTTTAAAATACTTGTTATAATTGAATGTCTTTAGCGGATATAAGGTACTGTGATGAGTGACGCAAACAGAACCAATCGTTTACAATAATACAAGCGAAATCACTCAGCCCCACGTTATGTCGCGTATTAGGTAACCCTCGCAGACCTATTTAACTAACTGACCATTCACCGTTGCACACTTTTTTATGCTAAAATATTCAAAACTATTGTTTTTATGGAAGTAGGGACCATCTCACTGTACAATTGACAAAATATTTTTATGTAAGCGTTCATGGTAATTTTTTGAAATCAGACTGAAAAATCGAGCCTATTGTAGAACGATGTGCGAAACAACTAGTCCGGCTGGTTATGAGCCGTGACCAGCGTAATGGGAGCTTTTGGGAGTTTGAAGATATGTGAAAGGAAGTGTCTTTCGGCGCTGGTTTCGCGGGCAGCTCGGGGTAACTTGCACATGCGGACAGCAGCGGTGGGCAGAGAGTGTCGCGAGGGCGATAGTGTCCGCAGTCGCACCGTGCGCACCGACCGGCGTCCGCGCACCCGACACACGCTCAGTAGGTAACACACACTACCCGCCAAATTCAAAATCACAACCGAAAAAATACAAAAGTTTTCGTCGTTGCGCATGAGTGCAGCGGCGCGTGAAAAGTCCCAATCGACAACTGCTCAGTTGCCGGATTGCGTCGAGGACGTTGACATCGATACTGTCGATTCGGTCTTTTCAGTGTAATAAGCATGTAGGTTGGTTTTGCGGGTAGTGCGTGTAACGAACATTTTTTCAACAGCCAGTGAACGTGCATTTGTGATTCCGCTAAGTGAAACGATGGTGAACTCTACCTAACGGATACTAGTGAATTTATATGATTTTTTGATACCCGATAGTCTACAAAAGGTGAGTTTTGATTTGTTTTATTATAAGGCAGCCAATAAACATTTCGCTTTCTAAAGCGCGTCGGCCATGAGTGTTGGGGCAGTCACGACCGCTCGAATAATTTTGCACCAGAAAATATTTAAACTGTTAATTATTTCTGTTATATCTGTGAGTTGCACTTTGTCGAGCGACTTGAGTTAAAACTGGTTTTATGAAAGTAAAGCAGTCGCCAGCCTTGCGACATTTCACTCCGCAGAGAAAATTGAACCATTTTTGTTTAATCAACGGAAATTGCTTTATTTATTATGAAGTTTTGATAACCGACCATAGAACTAAACATTAATATAACTTCCACTAGACTAGTGTTGGCAGAGCCACGATAGTTGCATCTGTTTCATACAAATGATGTTCTATCTACTGTAATGCATAGTTACATACATGTCAGGTGAGACTCGTGCACTTGTAATATCGCAAAAGCTCGCATGCCGCTGTGCGTCTAGTAGCGCAATTATGATTATCTTTGCCACAATAACCCTGTTGCCAAAACATTACATATTAAAACCCTTCTTTGTATCGTCAGGGAGTTGGTTCTTCTGATCTTTTGCAGATGTGTAAAGCGGTAGTCAGAGACAAAAGTCCAAGTCCACATATTCAGAAGTATTTCATACCTGTTACAAGCACATCTCATCTTATTAGAATACAAACTATTTTATTGCTATTTCACGATTTTTTCCTTTACCGTTTAAAGCTCATCGTCTCTTCAACTTGGAGAAGCCACTGGCTCCTGAAATACAGCTTTTTAACAAGTTCGGGAGCCTATGGATTCAAAGTTTTTTGTACATTCCTATTATGTCAATAAACGAAATTTTTACTTTACTTTACTCTTCGGCCTTTTTTAAGTGTACAGTAAGTCTTTTAAAATATGGGCATGATTGCCATCATTTTGCGGGATAAATAGAGTAGTAAAATAAGGATAGAGTGTATTACGTTTCCCGAAAAAAGGTCAATTCAATTTCATAATCCATTATCGGCTTTGGTCTGAATTCGGAAAAAATATCGTGATTGGTCAACGCTCAGAGATTTTAATCGTTCTTTGTTGTAAGTAGCTTTGTAATTTGTAAGGCAATTATGTAGTGTCTTGTAAAACGGACCTTGAAATGCAGTTTTAAATGACCGCGGAAAAAATCGTTCCTGTGAATCATAATACCGTTAAAGTAGTATATTTAATAGTATTTCATTTTCACAATTTAATATAGAGTTACATATAAAATTAGGGAATAACTCACACACAATTTCGTCGATAGCTTTAGCAAAGGTTGCCTCCTGACCGCTCTGCTTAGATCATCTATCAAAAACAAGTTCACGACTTTATCCCCAAGGTGCGGTAGACATTCTCTCAGATCATGTTATGTTATCATCTATCATATCAATATAATATGTAGCTTTTTGCACTAGCCTATTTCATGTGGGAGATACAACAAGGAACTTAGAGTACTTTTAATTAGGTACAATTTGTTTTACTATAATTTGTAATTCACTACAGCGTCCCTTTAAGTGTAGGCATGGATTGCCTCCTGACGCTGTATAAATCATGTAATATAGATGTAAAGGCCTAAGTTTTTTTATAATTTGTAACAGCTTTAACCGTTTGTTGATAAAATGGAGTCTAACAAAATAATTTATTTCTGTAATGAGATTGCTCCCATAATTTTTAATAATGAACTTTATTTGTATCTTGCCAACTCAGCATTAGGTATATTAACTATATAATAAGTAATCCAACGCAGAAATTTCTAAAGTGCACCTTAAAATGCAGGGTCTAGTTCCTATTAAAAATGAATTATATTTCGATACAAATGGGTGCCCGTCAATTGAATAGCTGTAGAGGTCTGCTATTAGTAAGTGATAATCTGAGTGTCGAGTCACGGTGAAGTGCTGTACATTGTACAAATAAAAGTAAAACCAGCAGTCGCGTGAATGCAGTAGCATGCATATCGAGCACGCATTCGCTTTCTTCGGCATTTCGGCATGCTGGAATGTCGCCACTTTACATAATAATTAGGAATTTGCTGGCTGAAAAGCTTTAATACTTTTCGGTAACTAACTCAAGTTCATGTGCCAACAAATCCCCACCCACATTGCTTGATAAATAATTAATGCTGGACTTTTCACACAGCATCATCTAGCCCCAAAGTAAGCAGAGCTTGTGTCATGAGTATTAAATGAGTGATATACTACTTATATACTTTTTGTTTGAAAATACATACATAGAAACACCCAGACCCGAGACAAAGTAGATCATACAAATATTGGTCCAGCGGCGGGGATCGAACCCGTAACCTTCTGCGTCGCAGGCGGGCCTTCGCTCACTACGCCACAGAGGATTGTTATAGTCTTTAAAACCTATCGCGAAGAAAAGAAATTAACTAGGATTCGTGTCTTCGCGAAAGGTTAAAAGAAAGCGTTTATAGTTGTTAAAGGTTTTAAGAAAAAACTCTGCTTTTGTTCCATAATCTTTATAAAGAGACGCAATTTCTGTGTAACAAAGTGTGATTTTATAAAAATATCAAAACAAAAGACAGTGGCTACCGTTCCGTTATCGCGGTGCCATCAACCCCGCTCCGACAGAAAACGTTTTTATAAAAACAGAACGTAATAATTGCGTAACACAAAAATAACGCACCGTACCAGAAGACACTAGCATTGTAAAGTGCTGAGGAGAAATAAAAATAACGGCATAAAAAACAAGCAGCTTACTCAATCATGACTTTTATCTTTTATTTCATGAATACTAGAAATAAATGTATGTATTGTTCCTGTAAATTGCTAATGCGGTTGGAAAAAGACATAATTTTTTTTTATGAACAAATACTTACATAAAATGTATTTTTAGGTTTACGGTATTTATTTCTATGGACCTTAGAATTAGTTTGTACCATCTGACTGGGGACTGGGGAAACTATGGGAACTATGACACCCGCCGAAACAATGTTAACGAACATGTAAAAATGGCATATATTATTGTTATTATTAAGTCCTTACAGCTACTAAATAACCATCCCACGGTATTCTAAACATCTTGCTTATTCCTTTAACGGTATGAATATCTAGTTTTCAGCTATTTGATGCTGTAAAAAGGGTTTTTACGTTTTATGGGTGTTTTTAAGGAACGTAACTCTACAGTGTCTTCTGGTATTTTGTTTGTCGTGATTTTGGTACGTCACCTCAGCGTAACAATAGCTAAATGTAATTATTTCCACGTGAAATTAGCCTTCAAGATTCTCATATCTCAGCCGTCACAATAGAATTTTGAGCGTTTATCATCGCGTGGACGATTAAATAATGATTACAGGTAAAGTATTCACTTTAGAGGACGTTAAACATACATAAATTTACTCAAATAAGCCTAAAAACTATGTTTTTTGTCACGATAGCTTTCAGTGCATACATAAATGATTTTAATAGAAAATCTCGGGAAATTTGATAAAAAGTAGAACAGTTGAATCTTTTTATATCTAGCTTTTTTTTTTGAGTATGTAAGTAGGTCTTTAAAATTCTATGTAGTCTATGTAGTAAATAATATGTTGACTCAAATGTTATTTGAAACTATTACTATTTTGCCTCTTACCATCGATCGAAGTCTTTTAAAGAATTTCACCACTTTTAAACCCTATTGACCAAAAAAGTCAAAACATTATCCAATAAACCACAGTAATTACGTGTTTTATTAGTTAAATTGTGTTTGGTTATTTATTGTGCTATAATAACACAAATTACTCTCAAAGGTTACCCTTCGTGAAGCTGGTGTAACTTTGATTATAAAATGACTATAAATTGACCTTTAAAAATACTTATATTAAATTAAGTT
Source organism: Epirrhoe tristata (assembly GCA_951394285.1). Classification (NCBI taxonomy): domain Eukaryota; kingdom Metazoa; phylum Arthropoda; class Insecta; order Lepidoptera; family Geometridae; genus Epirrhoe; species Epirrhoe tristata. Next base: position 10,627,437 of record OX596142.1, read on the forward strand.
GTGGCAATGTGTGACCCTAACTTTGCTCCTGCCATAGGTAGGTACTACCCCACATCTCATCGAATAGAAGAGTTATTATTGAGCGATCAAGCTTCATACAAATATAGTATTTTATTATTTAATAGTGCACTAAAGAAGCCTGTTTGAGGCGCACTTATGATCCTTTCGCCACACTTGTTCGAAAGAAATCGAAGAAATAATTATTATTTCGTAACGGGTAGGTATTTATGCCCTATTCCACTCTGGTCCACCACGTACAAACGTCGGGAAAAATAAAATATTAGGTACGTACGTGATAAATACCCGTTAGGTACAAAATAATAATAAAATCGAAGCAAGTAAAGGTATACTTACATAGAATGAGAGTTAATAACACACATTTTTATGACGAATGGGTCGGCTCTTGACCTCAAACTTACACAGGCAAGAGTGAGGGAACATACAATAATTTACCCCATTCATGAACAAAAAGGGTCCACAATGTTATGGTGGTGACACAACACACGTACGTACATGCTTGACAAAACTTGCTTGATCTAGAGCAAGTACGAACGGGTGTACCATGCAAGTCTCAGGACAAATGCTCGAAGCCAACCAAAATGTTCCTGAATTTTTTTCATCGAATGAAACATGCGCATGTACGTACGTGTGTACTCACCATTAATGAATCATTATTTAGATGACGCATGAATTTGTCACACACAGAGATGGCGAAAGTTCCGCTTCCATCAACATCCCTATACAGTCTTGATGAGTCAAGCTCACACAGACAGATTTGGTAAATACATCACACAATTTCACTTGTTATAAGATAACACGAAAATTTGCAATAGCCGGTCACAGAAGTTAAAAAAATAATTTTTGAGTTTTTGTTTTTGAAGTTGCAGGTACACAAAGTACAACACATTTTTTTAAACATAAAGAAAAAAGGTGTACAACTATCCTATAGAATAGACAATTAAATAATTGTTTTATTTATTTATTTACCTAAGTTGGTACCTACTCAAATTCTATAAAAATCCAGACACTAAGAGGTCCTGCAAATAAAAAACACATTCATATTTTACAAGTAGTTAAAACTCCGTGAAATAGGTTGACCAACACGCCTTTACTCCACACAATAATATTCGATATTCAAAATACTATGAATAAAATAAGAATTGCAAAAAAAATCTGTGAGAATCATGTCAAAACAATGAATATGACAGCAAAACAAGGCGATAAAATATGCGTGCACGCGTTGATGTCTTTTGTATGGTGCATAAATGCGCGTAGCACGTGCCATGCGCAATGCGCAAGCGCAAGTTATAGTCAAGAGTCAAAATCTGATTGGAATGTTCATTTATGAGAACAGCAAAAATGTCACGCGAAATTTCTTTTAAGAAAAAGTTTTACTCAAGGACTAATTAAAGATGTAAAATAACAGAAATATTTAATTTTAATTTAAAAAATGATTAATTTAAAATTATAAATTAGCGAAATAATCAAGGACGATGCACTTGCCTTTAACTTTCTTTCTTCAAAGTTTCCGATTTAAATTAATAATTTATGATACCTACGGCGGAATTCAAATAAACACCTAAACCTATCAAACAAGTTTTTCAAATAATTTTTGTGCAAATTAATTCTACGAAATGCAGTATACTTTTTTTAAAGAAGCGAACAGGATTTTTGACATTTTTAATTTTATGAGTTCGCCCGCGAACACGATAATTGTTGCCACACAGCCGAAACGTCGGGAAATAAGGTAAAAACGCTGTAGTACCTATTTATTTTAAAATTATATTTAAATTTATATGCGCTTTAACACGAGCTCTTAACGGTGAAGGAAAACATCGTGAGAAAACCCGCAGCTCGGTCAGCTCCATTGACGTCGTCTTTTCTGTGGACCAGGCTGATTAAGCTGAGAGAATGGTTTAGGTACGTGCTGGGTAAGCCTATTCCATCTCAAACAATGTCCCAGGCACTACAGCGTCCCGTTAAGTGTAGGCATGGATTGCCTCCTGACGCTGTATTAATCATGTAATATAGATGTAAAGGCCTAAGATTTACCTATTTTCTTTTTATTTCTAAAAATAATTTTATAATCAAAGATAATTTTAATAAACCTAGCAAATTTTTTTGAAAGCAACCCTTTAATTTCTTATTAATTAAATTTACTCGACATTTTGATAAGCTAATCTAGCTTCTGTTAGTCAAAGTCAAAAAACATTTATTCAGTAGGACCGCTGGGATAACTTTGATACCGAGAATAGTCAGAACAAACAGACATAAATAGATAAGGCTAACTTTACGAATACCTAGATTCACCAGCTGTGGTATTACTAATTTAGTTCCAAAACTGTTTGTTCACTGAAGTGCCAAGCTACAAGCCAATAATCCACTTTCTAAGTTGCATTCGAGTTTCAACTTGACCCACAAATGCTGAATGAACACTGAATGAACTGATAACTAATTTAATTTACAATTAATTCTAAATTTATATTAATTCATATTGTAGTAGCTTAGTCATAATCATAAGTTAACATAATTTTCTTTCTTTCTTTAATCATAATTTACTCTACACTAAAACTATTTGTTGTTAAAAAAAAAAAAAAAATTTGTTTCTATAAATAAATTAAAATTTAGAATCATTATGATAAAGTTGTTGCGGTAGATTGTGAGAATATTATTTTTTCGCGTTTCATTATCATAAATAATAAAATAATACGATATTGTTTGGTTTTAAATTTCGGGATTAGAGACAAATTATTATACTTAGTTGAAATGATTTAATTAAAGGCTGAAAATTATTCATGAAAATCAAAATTCAAAATTTCGTACTCAATCATAAATTTTATACAAATCAGTTTAGTTCGTGGTTATGTAACTAATACAAACTTTCACATTATATTTCTAATTAATTTTAATTCGTTGAAAAAAAACGGATATAAGTAATTCAGAAGTTAAAATTCCCATTTACTATCCGTATTTGTAGGTACTACTTCATTAGACTATAAAAGAGTTTAGAAAAAGAAAAACGGATATGAAGTGATTAATTACAGTATTTAGATAATTTACGACTTACACAATTAACCAACTGTAAATCTTTTAATTAAAACCACGCCTTAGAAATCAGTAAACATTTCAGAACATTTGTTTCCTATTACTTTACCTACTGACTTATTAACTTAAGTATTTTTTATTGAATACACATGAGTAGAGTATAAGCATGATATACGATGCGATGGTACATAAGTAGAGTTATTTATCATTATCAATGACTATGCGTAGGTCTAGGTATTATGTAGATATTGCTCATACATCGAGCACTGCTGGGAATTATTTAATGAATGAAATTATTTAAATTTTTAAGCGTAATTTTACGACACCTTGGTCATCATCCATTAGAATTAATAGCAAAAAATGAATTCACACAGAAAAATCAGTATTGGAACGAAGTTCCTTTTTGGACGGTATCGAGAATGGGGGCTAGAATCAAAAAAGCGTTTGATTTTACCGTCACGCCACATCAAAACGCCACAGTGCGAAGTGCGCAGTCGCAGAACAGTCCATAGATTGTTACATTGTTAGCACGGAAGAGCGTTTCTAGAGTTTTATTATACAGGGTGTAAAAAGACTGGTACTGAAAACTGAGGGGTTTCAATCAGACCATGATTCTGAACATATTTAGCGAAAAAAATTTTTTTACTCAGCTACGTCATTTTATTTTATTTTCTAGATAATTACTACTAGTACAACATAATAAAACCATATCTACCTAATAATTTCATTTATAAAAGAAAAAAACAATTAAAACCCAAAATCCAGCAATCTAGGGATAAAAACGCGCCCCATACATACGCTCGACCAGCTGTGCGAGGTCGGTTTTCTCTGGATATAATAATTTTTTCGGAAAATCCTTTTGGGTTTGGTTGTGTGTTGGGATGCTATACCTACCCCTTTCGGCTTCGGTAGACGTCTTTTTACACCCTGTATGACAATAATTGTATTAACAAATGTCAAAGTTGAAACTTCGTTCCTAACGAGTGTTCCACGACACTCACGTACTTTTTTATTATACTTACATTCATATCAAGCACTCTCTTCTTAGTTACTTCGTCCTTTCTATCATCTATGTTTTTTCTACTGTTCAACAGCTCAGTTCAGTCTGATCATACTTTTGATAAAGTACCTAGTAAGTATATCCATTCGCTTTTTTTTTTTTTTTTTTTATGTTGAATGGGTCGGCTCTTGACCTCAGACTTACACAGGCAAGAGTGAGGTCTACGATGGAGCGAGCCTACCCAGAAGGTGCCTATTAACTCTCTTCTTAAAAACAATAGGGTCGTAGCTCAGCGGAAATACAGACGCTGGAAGCTGATTCCAAATTTTTGCAGTGCGCATAATAAAAGAACTTTCGAAGCGCTTAGTTCTAATAAGTGGAATATCAACCAGATGAGGATGATAATCAGCTGTGCGTCTGAAGTCCCTGTAAAAGAACGGTGAAGGCGGAATAAGGTCGTGTAGCTCCTGGGCACACTCACCGTAGTATAATCTGTAGAACACCGACAAACACGATACCTCACGACGATGGCTCAGACTATCGAGTTTTGCTTCGGCAAGATAGTCTTCACCTACGAGCTTCTTGGCTCTGCGCTCCACCGAGTCAAGTGCAGCAAGTTGGTACTTGGCAGAACCATCCCAAAGGTGGCTGCAATACTCCATACAAGATCGAACTTGAGCCTTATATAAAGTCAAAAGTTGACCCGGCGTGAAATATTGCTTGACCTTATTTAGAATGCCCAGCTTTTTGGCCGCAGTTTGTGCTTTGGACTCGATGGAGGTGCCAAAGTTGAGGCTAGCCGTCAACTCTATGCCAAGAAGGGTGAGGTGGTCGGTTACTTCAACCGATAAACCTTGGAAGGTGGGAGCCAGGTCAAATCGACGCTTTTTCGCCGAAAAAAGACATGCCTGAGTTTTGTTGGCATTAAAACAGACTCTATTAGCGTCACCCCATCGGGAAACGAGACTAAGAGTCTGATTCGTCCGCTCAACCATGGCCTCTCTCAAGAAACATACCTCCAGATTGGTGGATCGTGCGCTAGATATGTATCTCTCAGTGACAGTACTGTCATCTGCATACCCAAAAATGCCCAGCTGAAGCAGGTCATTAATGTGTAGCAGGAATAGAGTCGCTGAGAGAACAGACCCTTGAGGAACACCAGCGTTGATACTCTTATAGTCCGAGGAGCAGCCATCAACTACCACTCTGATGGATCGATCACTCAAGAAGTCGGATATCCAGGCACAAAGTTCAGGAGATAAACCGTACGCAGGAAGCTTATTCAGTAGGCTTGCGTGCCAAACCCGGTCAAATGCCTTTGAGACGTCCAGAGAGACAGCGATTGCCTCTCCATGTTTTTCAATGGCTTCTCCCCACAAATGCGTGACGTACACAAGAAGATCGCCAGTGGACCGTCCTCGGCGGAAGCCGTATTGATGGTCACTGAGCAGGTCATTAGCTTCAAGGTACGTCAGCAGCTTATGGTTAAGCACTCTCTCCATAACCTTACTGATTATGGAGGTGATGGAGATGGGTCGGTAGTTGGCCGGGTCGGCTCGGCTTCCCTTCTTAGGAACAGGCTGCACGTTGGCAATCTTCCAGGACTTTGGTTTTTTTTTCCAAGGAGAGGCGAAACAGGCATGTCAGCACAGAAGACAACTCAGGAGCACAGCGTTTAAGCACTCGCGCTGGAATACCGTCCGGACCACTGGCTTTATTCACGTCTAGACTAAAAAGTGTTCTACGTACTTCTTTAGCATGTATGCTCAGCGTCTGCATTGTGGTGCCACAATGAGAAATGGTTGGAGGTTGAGTAGAGCAAGAGTCCAGACGGGAATTGCTCGCAAATAGATCGGCAAATAAATTTGCTTTCTCCATTGCGGTGTGGGCCAGAGATCCATCTGGCTTCAGAAGCTGAGGTAGTGTGGGACGACAGAAGTTGCCTTCGACCGATTTAGCGAGAGACCAAAACTGCTTACTTCCTGGAGGGTACGTTGCTAGTTTAGCTCCGATGCGTCCAATATGAACGAAACGAGCCCTGCGCAAAACCCTTTTGCAAGCCTTGGCAGCGGTATTAAATAAACGCTTCTTCTCACGGACCTTCCGAGGTCTTGCTTTGCTGGCGCGGGCTTTCACCCAAGCTTGGTAGGCAGCTTGTTTACGTGACTCGGCACGAGCACAATCAGCGCTGAACCAAGGTCTAGCTTTGCCACCAAGTGAGATGTCAGAGAATGGGATAAAATATTCCATTCCCTGGCGAATCACGTCCGCAACCGCGTCTGCGCAACAGCTCGGATCTTTGGAAGAGAAGCATACCTGCCGCCAAGGGTAAGATGCAAAGAAGTGCCGCATCTCGTCCCAATTCGCTGACTCGTATCGCCAAACTCTCCTTGTACCCTTTGGGCTATCATCAGGAGGAGAGCAGATTGATACTGATTTCACCATGCAGTGATCTGACGTACCCAATGGAGCGGAAACCGCAATTGAGTGTCTTGCAGGATCGGTTGTCAGGAAAAGGTCCAAGCAGTTTGCTCTATGGCCATCTCGGTCTGGTATCCGTGTAGCTTGGCTGACCAATTGGGTGAGATCTAGCGATAAAGCAAAATTACGCGTCTCTCTTCCCGCATGGTCAGTCACCTGGTATGGGAACAACCACTCAGCATGGTGGGCATTAAAGTCCCCCAGAAATACAAGCTCCGCAGTCGGATACCGTTGCTGAGCCAAGTCGGCCATCTCAGTGAGATGTGTGAAGAGCCTGGTTGTCTCCTGATCACCGTCATGGGACCGGTAGACACAGGCATAGAGAGTCTTCTCAGTGCCAGTATCCACCAGAAGACAGACTATTGGAAGACCCGATGTTTCAAAGCATCTGAGACGGCGACAGCAAATATCGTCGCGGACATACACACAGACACCTGCCTTCTTCTTGAATTTGTGTTCAAGAGAGTAGCCCGGGTAGTTGAGGTAGCTTAAGTCCGACGGGGTTGCTATCTGCGTCTCTGTAAGGAAGAGAAGATGCGGCTTCTCAGTCTCAAGGTGGTGGTGGACTTCAACGAGATTTGAGTGCAGACCTCTGATATTCGTGAGGTGCACTTTGAGTGGGAGGAAGTGCAGCCGTTGATTTAATTTCTTCCTTTTATTGTTTGCTTTCATGTTGTTGTTGGGTAGAGTTATGGGGATGTCGAATAGATGTCGAGGCATCACGTGACCAAATGGCATTCTTAAGCTCGGCTCACCGATGGGAGACCTGTAATGGAGACTGCGGGGACGCCCGAACCCCCCCGAGGATGGCCACCGGGTCCTCCCATCCAGTCGCCAACTGGCACGGTGGAGCATCTCGGGATTTTTCGTGAGGTGGCGGGGCAGCCTTTGGCACGTGGCTGGCGCGCTACTTGGGCCCCCTACTGCCTGCGGTCGGCCAACGGCAAGGACCGTGCTTCGGATCCCGCTAGTCTCCAACACAAATCGCCCGGTTGCGCTTTGCTCAGAAGTCATCTCCGGTCTTACGCGGTTCAACTGACACCCATCTTATCCCCAAAGACGCTGGCACTCCCGCGCACCAACGGAACACAGCGAACTGCTTGGCGTTGGACTTCGGCAGGAGGGTGGTTGCAAGCCAGGCGGACCTTCGCAGGTCCTACCACCGCGAGTAAGGATCATTCAGCCGTAATCGCTACCTAACAAGGATTAGCGATTCCGTTGCCCGGGGTAGACCACTGGGAGGTAGATCCTACCTACCCCGCTTTCAGTAATAAATAAACAAAGTCAATCAATTCATTTCATTTCATTTCATTTCATTTCATTTCATTTCATTTCATTTCATTTCATTTCATTTCATTTCATTTCATTTCATTTCATTTCATTTCATTTCATTTCATTTCATTTCATTTCATTTCAATCAAGTAATGCAGTAGCCACAGTTAAAGTCAGACGACCGTGAACAACGGAATCATCCGTCATCGCATCATCGTAACTATTACGCTGTGTTACGAATTACGATAGCGAAAGTGTCATTGATATGTTAAAACGGTAAAATAAAGCATCCGATACCGAAGAGTAATTGCACAACGGTTTAGGCATTCATGGGTATGAACACTAAAAAACTCTTAACTAAGAAACCTATAAAGGTAACAGACATCGACCTAAATCTCAGGGTCGGAAAGTAAGTCGTAATCATTTTTACTTATCTACACCCAAAAATAGTTTTCTTTGGACAATCTAGCCATTCAAAGTCAAAGTCAAAGTCAAAAAGCATTTATTCAGTAGGACCGCTGGGATCACTTTGAAACGTCTTAAAACTAGGTGATTCTACTCCTGTTCCTTCGCGACCAATAATACATTACCATAATAAGTGCATCCTAAAAATAATAACAATATAATAAATGTTCAACATTTAATACCTACATAGCGTAGCGTAGGCCTAATAACTCCGTCACCAGAGTTGGCCTCTAGTTCATACGAACTTACGTGTATTATTATCCACATAGTATATTTCCACTCGTACTGTGTTCTGGTTTAGAAAGTGAACTCCTTACTACGATTTCCTACAGTTACATTAGATTGTATCTGATTTTTAAATCTTAGCCGAATCACATGACTGGCGTAAAGAAAGTAGGTACCTTTTAGAAATGCATGACTGATCATAAACACTTATATGAAAGATAAGTAAAGTTTCATATTATAATGTAAATAAATACAAGATTTATGGTATCAGATAGATTAAGTAATAAATTAAGCGATTTTTTTTAGCTAGCATTATAATAAGATATAATTTGTTATTCTCAGCATTACTTATTTATTTATTTATAAAAGTAGTAGGAGTAGGCAATCACCGACTACAGATGAAAAAATAATTCACCAAGATATGAATATTGTTAGTAATATTTTGTATTTCTATAAATATTTGTACACCCCCTGCCATACCTTCAATATGTTCGTTTCTTTCCATCCCAAGGTTGTCTGGAAGAAATCGCTTCTAAGCGATAAGACCGCCCATTGTACATTATCTCATTAGGTTATACTAGTTCATACATAAGTTATTGTGTAATTATTGTGTACAATAAAGCGTTTTTCATTCATTCATTCATTAATTGTACAGATATTTGTCTCGGGTCTGGGTGTTTCTATGTATAATATGTATGTATTTACAAACAAAAAGTATAAAAGTAGTTTATCAGTCATCTAGTACCCATAACACAAGCTCAAACTTACCTTGGGGCTAGATGATGCTGTGTGAAAAGTCCAGAATTATTTATTTATTTATTGTTCTGGAGATTATTTAATGTGTGGTATTTTATTTTATTGATCCATCAGATCTTTAAATAAATAAAAATAAATGAAGCAAGACTTTTGCAGGAACTGATATAAAGACCAGAGACCAGACCAAGAATTTCTAAGCTTAATTTGCTTCGGACGCGCCTATTAAACCTGCGACAACTTCCTAACATTGTATCAGTTCATAATCAACTAATTGTATTGTAGCTATTATTTAGCATACAAAGCATCCTTGTATTGAGGTGTCAAACCTATCGTGGGATCTTAACTCCTGCCAAAATTGTTCCTTACGGGACAATACAATGTTATTTCAATTGCATTGAAATAGTATCGAGGTCACTTATTTTAGGGACCATTGTTTTACGATCTGATTCATCGATAAATATAGTACATAATGGCATAACTATCAAGTTTACAAATTCAATGAAGGATAAGAACAATAATTTAAGTAAATAATAAATGAATTTTATGAAAGTTAATAATTAAAGCTATAAGTAATATGTCTCTGTGCTTTCAATTAATATTTTTTTGCTTTTTATGAAAATTAAATATTGAAGACTTGCTTTTTCGAACTCAACTGTAAAATAAATAAAGAACGCTGGACATTTCACACAGCATCATCTAGCCCCAAACTAAGCAAAGCTTGTACAGTCAGCATCAAAAGTTGATTAACATTTGAAGTTTCCAAAATCAGAATATTTCCGATATCCGTAACACCATGACCAAAAATTTTACAAATAATGAAATGGCGCTTTAAAAAACAAACTGTTAATCAACTTTTGATGCTGACTGTACTATGGAACCAGGTAACTGATATATTACTTATATACTTTTTTTTGTAAATACATACATATTATATAGAAACACCCAGACATAAATATTTGCAGATCATAATAACATTTATCCCGTAGCGGGGATCGAACCCGCAACCTTCTGCGTCACAAGCGGGCTTTCACCCACTGCGCCACAGAGGTCGTCAAAAAACTGTTATTTTTATAAAATAATACAAATACAATCAATACCATACCAGACGCGGTCCCAGGGGGTGTGGGTCACAGGGACATGACTCCCCCCCAAAATAGAAAAATCTTCTAAAAAAACAATATAAAAAAAATCGTTTTAATAAAGTAAAGAAGAAAGATTAGTGACCCCCCAAAATTTCAGGCTGCGACCGCGCCTGTACCATACCATCTTCAAAGAATCTACATTGCGAACGAACCAACACAATGTCTACCGCGTCCTGATTCTCTTGTGACCTAGTTCCGTGTTTTTACTTTCAATGAAAAAATACGCGATACACAAAAGGCACTTACTGTTATTTATTGATTAAAATCTCCAAGTGAGAGGCTAATTAATATAATAATCTATTGTGTCCGATCCAGATAGACGCCAAGGTGAAGTGAGTAGGATGTCGATAATTCAGTATTACAGTATATTACAGTAATAGGTAGGTATTAGTTTTATTGTGATCGTATCTCGTGAAGTGGGTGGTTACCTGAAATTCGGCCAAGGCATATACGTTGGCAACAGTTGAAAAAACTTCAGCTGTCAAACTTTATACGAGTATGATTGGCAGCACTAACGTTAAAATATATTGCGTAGTTTTTTGGACATCCTTGTAATTAAAAAGGTTTGACGTTTCGTTATAGGGATGTCCTAAGGCAGTTGCACAAACGCCAGATTAAAAAGAAGAAGAAGTAAGGCAGTTGCAGACAGATATTAAAAATGTATTTCCATTGAGAGTACTAATTTAAATAAGCAAAACGTAATTACTTGAGTATTTATACGATTGTGAATAATTTCGCCAGTAACACACTACCCTATAAACCGGAAACCATCGCTATTTTGCAATTTAAAGTCAAATGCTATAACAATTATTAATCTCAGTGAATAAATTAAGAAAATAATTGCACTTCCGCCGCTATTTTTCATACACAACGACCATTTTATTTGAAATATTCAAATTTTATTTACACTTTGCGAAGTAATCAGACCATTTTATTTATTCTACTGTTATTATTATTATTATATAATAGTTTTCAGTCTGATAAATTACATATAATCAGCTAATTACATGTGTAAGTACATATTAGAAAGATACTTAAATATTCTTTTAATGGAGACTTATCTACATTTGACCGCAACATAATAATGTCAATTTGGCTTTTGGCATGAAACGAATAAAAAAAGTACGTGAGTATCGTGGAACACTCGGTTGGAACGAACGAAGAGTTCTTTTCTATACTGGGAACTTCAAATTCAAATTCAAATCAAACGCTCTTCCGTACTAACAATGTAACAATCTATGGACTGTTCGCGGCTGCGCACTTCGCACTGTGACGATTTCGTGACGTGACGAAAAGGAACTTCGTTCCAAAAATAAAATTAAGATTTTTGACTAAATTTACGGTCACAATTAGAAACAGTGACTTAAGGGTAAAATTTTCAGTTTTAAGTCGTTTAATGATTATAGCTACCCTATAGATGTATGCATCACAGACGAAACCTATCATTTTAATTTCTCCAATGGAATAACTGCCACAGAACTGCTAATTTATTCAAAGTTGTGGTGTAGGTTATAATTACGTGACTAGTAAAACGTCGATAACCGGATGGCTAGGGGAAGTTGTATACTTAACTAAAAGTAACTTTTACACTGCGAGTCGTTTTCGCCTAATCTTGCAGGAAGCTGGGTTTTTTTTTTGCTGGACATTTCACACAGCATTATCTAGTCCCAAACTAAGCAAAGCTTGTACTATGGTAACCAGATAACTGATATACTACTTATATACTTTTTTGTTTGTAAATGCATACACATTATACATAGAAACACCCAGACCAGAGATAAATATTTGCAGATCATACAAACATTTATCCCGCGGCGGGGATCGATCCCGCAACCTTCTGCGTCCCAAGCGAGCTTTCACCCATTGCGCCACAGAGGTTCTTTGTGTGTTGATGAGATAATTGTCTTTGAAGGCTTTAAGAAGTAAAAACTATTAAAAGGGAGAAAGCAAGTTAATTAGGTCCCATTTGGGTTTAAATTCGTTCGTACAAGGCGTACCTTGTAGAACAAGAGAAGAACAAGAAGTAGGAACAGGTCATAATAAGGCGTCAATATGACCTGTTCTTTTGTCTCTACTAAAATACGAGTATACTCAATATGAGTTCAGTATCTAGAAGTATCTAGAAGCCAAGTCGATTATATACCAAAGTTTTCAGTCGACCAACGAAACTGTGAAATCTTTGCTTTGTCGTACAAATTTGTATACAAACAATCGAAAGGTAGCCAGTAAAGAATGTATGATTGAGTACACAGCTTAACTTCATCATCGCGTGCCAGCCCTAGCATGCCAGCTCCTGACAATTGACAGCCCAATAACCCACAAATAGAATTAGCATACGACATTCTTCCAATTACTTTTTTTGTCCGTGACATTATTGCTACCGGCATTGTATTGTAGCGTGCCATATGAAATGTCAAATGTCCAATTAAAACATCCGTGTGGAAAAATAAAGATCAACCCATTGATGGCATTTGAATAATGATCTAATTTGTTGTTCAATATGTCTTAAAATAGCACAAAATTTAGGGAAACCCTTGTCCACTCTAAAAGGCAGCTATATGCAAAATGTCAACACTATTTCAGATCGTATTAGAAGTGTTATTTTAGACACCACTTCAGGGGCCGTATTCCCGTTCGTTTTTTAGTTCGTTTGATGAATATTCGGATGTACCTACTGTACATAGGATTTTAATCACACATTTCAATGATACTAAAACGAATAACTTTGATTTAATTTTCGCTTTGCCGGATGACAATAATATTAAAAAAGTCAGTTAGGTATGAACTGTTGCCCCTACGCCACGTGGTTGACTATCAGTCATTCTATGCAGTGAGCAATTCTGTGGCATTGCCTCAATTCTTTCTTGAAAGTACATTGTCTTTCAGTACTGTCACCGCTCTTGTCCAAAAGTAGGCTGCAACAAGAAGCCGAGGCATTTCAACCGAGACGGCATTTAACGTATCTGGGGAAGCTGTAGTGACAATGAAAGCTGCTAGTGTGCCTTTATTATGCGTTTTATTAAAATTTTCAGGGTAAGTTGCGGCCCCTGGTTTTCATGGATGTAGTTTAGGATTATTATACGGCGTAAGTCAAAGTCAAAAATCATTTATTCAGTAGGACCGCTGGATCACTTTGAAACGTCTTAAAACTAGGTGATTTTACTCCTGTTCCATCGCGACCAATACCGTGAAGAACCAGGGCAACAAACACGGTTTGAGGCCTAGCTTTTTGTAGGTCCATCCATCTTAGATCTAAACTTAGGCTAATTTCTTAACTAACTTAGTTGTAAAATTAAAAGTAAAGTTAGTAAAATTCAAAAAGCTAAGCAAGATAGCAAAGGCATTGTGCACACATCAGCTGTCGAGGGGCAGAGCGACATAACACATTGAGTACGATTACTATAATATTAGAAAGGTTTCTATTGAGAAATTGAGAGTGCATCTCATTGCACCCACCAATTAAGTCAACACAAAATGCACTTCAAATAGTAAATCCAATTGATTTTCAAAATCGAAATGGGATATTGTGTATTGATTTGACGAATTATCCAAATCGATGTTTGATTTTCGAACTCAAATTACATACACTTTTACATTATTTATGAAGACAGTCACAGTGGAATCTTTCAGACAACCAGCGACACCCAGCTTTCTATACAAATGCGGTGTTCCGCGGCGTACGGACCGAAACGGTATTTCTGGGACATAACACATTATTATCGTTCCAAATTTTGCACAATATGTTACGTAAGTGATTAATTGTAATACTTCGAACGCGTGTGGTTTTGCGCACGGAAACTAACATATGGTCTTGTTAACCTTGTTGAAGTGGTTAAAACCATCAAAATACGTTTGCATATATAAAACACGCATTTTTCGTAGGGGTAGGCCAAGATCAAACATTTTCACAAAAAAGGCTCTGCTAAAAGTAAAAAAAAAAACCATTGAAAATTAAAACGTCCAGTAAATACATTAATTTCTGTAGGTTGTTGGAACTTTTACGTTGGTTTTGTATCTGATTCTGACAGGTTTTACTAAAAGACTCTGAACTAAAGATTAATGATGTACTTAGAAATTCACAAATTTCTATGAATTTTAATTAAAATTTAGTTGTATTTTATTTTGTCAAAAATAGCATCAAAATTTTAATTTAAAGCTTTTTAAAAGTCGCAAGGAAAATTGTACCATTAAATGTTTTGTCTGTGCCTACTCGTTCCATTTCTTAATAGGTGTTTGCATCTAAATGAGTTTGTAAGTTAAAGCAACACTTAAAATTTATGAAATAAAATAATTTAGTTTCTATAAACAATATGTGCGTGCATGCCTACTAACGTTTATCAACTAGACACGCGAAAATTGTGCTGAATAAGTAATGGCTCACGCATGTCTATTCTCTACGATACCAGAGAACATCCTAATAATACTACGTACAGAATGGACACTCTTTGCCTTAATCTCACTGATAGTCTCATTGAGGACTCGAGGTATCAATCGAACCAAGAGCGTATTACACACACAGACGCGCGTATATAAAATGTCAATGCGTAATGTAAGTAGTATGTTTGAATGAGTTAGTGATAAACTCTGGATGACGGATTTCTAGGCTACTCACAGGCCTCCGTCATGGCTAAACTACATAACAGTCAATTTAACGGGCCCTCCGAAGCGCGGCAGTTCTCTTTTTTTATTTTTTATAATGAATAGGTTGGCTCTTGACTACGAGACTTACACAGGCAAGAATGAGGTCTACGATGGAGCGAGCCTACCCAGAAGGTGCCTGTAATAATAATAATAATGATCGTCGTTTAAAGTCCGGTAGCACCTTACCACCTTCCAGCCGCTCACGTCCTGTTGCCCCCTTGTCGCACGAGCGACTGTTTTAGGGGGGCCCAGTAGTGAGTTGGCGAGTCTCCACCCGCCATTTTTACATGTTCGTTAACATTGTTTCGGCGGGTGTCATAGTTCCCATAGTTTCCCCAGTACCCAGTCCACTACCATCCCAAACCATAGCCCGGTAATTAGTTAACCATATCCTCAATAGTTCTGCACAAACCGGAGACTGTTCCTGAATGCATTTTTATAGTGTTGAAGGGATAGTAGCCGTTATGTGTCTCCATCACACAAGATCAACAGTGTCAAAAAGGCCTCTGTGTGTTGGCTTCGGCCCCATGCATGCCTATCAAAGGTCCGGGACTCTATAGTTCCGTGATGTTAAACTTTGACAAACAAAATAATAATAATAATAAAAATAAATCGTTTATTTCAGACACAGAGGATCCATATAAAACCTATTACACACAAATTATATTTATTTAAAAAACAGTCACAAAAATAAAATAATACTTATACCTAAGTAAATCATTTTAGGTGGTTGGACAGAACGGTCGTGTGACTGTATGAGTGGTGAAGTGTTAATGAGCCGATTATTGTTATTAAGAAACGATCTCCGATCATACTAAATATCTCACATCACAACAAATACAAATATCGACATTACAGTGCTTATTAACTCTCATCTTAAAAACAACACTCTGTTGATAATCTAGCGGTTACCCATCTACTTTGTGATCTCAGAATGTTGCCGTCGAAGATCTATCAAGACACGCAAGTTACATCACGATGTCTACAGTAGCAATAACACCGCGTTTTGTATGGAATTTTTGTCAAGTGTCCGAGGTGTGATACGTCATACAGTAGCCACACAAGTCTAACAGGCAAGTAATCGCATTACCATTGCCCAGACGAGAACGAAAGCAAATATCTAAAGGAGTGAAAGTACACACCGATTATGTCCACGTTACATTTTATTGGAACAGTGACGCTGACTTTGAATGTATTGACGTAGACAAATGGTAACGAGTAGTATAACATTTTGTCTTGGGTTTTGCTTGCCATTTTTATGATTTTTTTCCGTATTTAGAAAAGCGCTTTGCACTTTTTCACACTTTTAGACCTGCTTGAAATCAAGCGCTGATCAAAGTAAATTACTAATAATCATTATTCTAAATTTACTAATTCAGTCTTGAAATTTAATTTAGTTTTAAGTGATAATTAAAAATAAAAATCCGACTCATTAAAACGGCTGAAACTCTTTTAAACCATAACGCTCCTGCAACGCTCTAGATAGAACAATAAAAAATATATTTATCCGTTTGGGAACTACCTACTACGAGTAATGCTACAAACAAAAATACGTAGTACCTATCTCTATATATAAAAATGAATCCCTATATCCCTTGGTCACGCCATCACGCGTGAACGGCTGAGCCAATTTCACAATTTTTTTTTGTTGTGTTTGTTATTATCAGGAGAAGGTGAAATGACAGAAAAAAAATTTAAAAAATTATATCCAGCCATCACGCGTGAACGGCTGTCGCGCGGGTCAGCTATTAAGTGTATAAAATAAACACAGATAGGTATGTTTTAATAACACCCTCTGCAAAGGAACTCAAAAATATTCGCCTGTTCGGTTTAACTTTATCGTTTAACGTTTGCTAATAGTTTGATGGTCGTTTATTTACGATCGCTGTCTGACAGATGATTAAACTACGAGGCGTGGTCGACCGTCCGTTCCACTTTATTTGGACAGGTTTTGGCGGTGGGAACACCACAGACCTCCAGGGTTTATAAAACTTTCTTTAGTGCTTAAAATTCATTTAAATCTCGTACTGTTTTACGGAAGTGAGCAAATAAAAGGTTTTGAAACAGGGTGTTTGGTAAACTTAGATGGAAACATTTCAGAAAACTTCAGTAATCACGAGCTCTAACTTTACTTGTTAATTGTTATTGTCAATGGTTATCGGGTGTAACTTAAGTGTAAACATAAAATTTTTGAGTTTAAACCTGTCGTAACTTTACACCACGTTTATTAATAAGGCCGTAAATATTTCGAATGAATTAGTGACATGAAAAGAAGAAATAAAACCTATAAAATATAAAAAATAATACAAAAAGTAGATCTAGATTATTCTACTCTATCTCCTTCGCAACCAATACCGCGAAAAATCTTCCCAAACAGACAAAGAAAGTATAACAGATAATAATCGCGCGTTCTTGTTGCTCACCCTGCAAAGGATATAAGCATGAAGATATAGATACACGGAAAATATACAGGCATGCAGACTAATTAACGAACACAATCAGATTGCAAAACTGGCCGCTCCACAAAGCATGTAGGCAGGTGGACGAAAGCGCGTTGCGACAACTGTGTTCCCGGTCAATGGCTATCGGGTAATGTGTTACTATTTCGATAGATGATTTGTTCCACGTTCGCCCCGCAGAGTTTTTCTCCCAATTTATTTAATCATGGAAATGAGAGGGCAAACTTTGAGCCAACATTTAAACTACAATAGCGTTTAGAACAAAGGGTAAGGGTCAGTAATTAATTATGTCCCCGCCTGGGATGGAATGAGTAAAAATATCACGGAGTTCTATTAAAAAATCACCATTTTATGTTTACCTATAACTAGAGGCTTGATTTTATACCCCTAGTTAAGTATATGAAATTAAAGATAGGGCACGAGTAAGGTTAATATGCGGGTTCGTTGACAGAAACTAAAAACGCCATTTACACGATACCATTCTTGCCTCTTGCCACAGAATATTAGCTCTTGCTTCATTGAGTTTTAGAAAGCAAGAGGCCATAATGGTGTGCAAGAATGGTATCGTGTAAATGGCGTGTAAATTGGTTATTACAGAATATATATTACACTATGAAAGAACCGAGTGCAAGCTGTAGCGAAGATGTCCGTAAAATGACGCTAGAAAACAAAGAAGCAACATTAATTTATTACAAGTTAGTTAAGTTTATGGTCAGCGCAAGAAAGTGATCGTTTAGTTTTCATACTAAATAATATATATTCTGTGGTTTAATATAGAGAAAGTGATGTACCTTGACGGATTTATTGGAATAAAATATGTGCAGCTTTAACTATATTTGATCCGTGTTGATCGAGGATAGTGCCTTGACTTTTAATCCGAAGGTTTCGGATTCCATTCATGGATGCGCAAGAATTTTTCAGAGTTGTCGAGCGAAGGTAAGGCGTGCGGCACATATGAACAACGTAGCGTTACCAGATATCTTTCTATGACGATGAACCTGCATCCTATATTCTTTTCTGTTTTGACCTCTCCTTAGACATCTTAAAAGAATGTCTAAAATGTCTTGGATCACAACTGTATCAGTTGTGATCCTTTATACATCCTTTGGAAGAGTGGAAGTATGAAACTAGACATATACTTAGGGCCGTAAGATCAATAGTGGTTTAAACCATTAGTGAGAGTTTAAACTCCGGTCTCCGATTATTTCGTAAAATCAATGGTAGATAATCGACCATGGATAGTTTAAGCTATCGATTGGCTTATACTTGGGCCGGGGTCGGGTTAAACTGTGACTCGTAGATTAACCTTCAATAATGACATATTTTTCAATATGGCTATCTGCCTGCCTAATCCATAGCCATAGAAATAAAATATAGGTTAAGTAGTTAATTGCTTTTATAATCTAGAAGTGAGATAGAAAAGCTTTTCCCATTCCATCCAATAAATAAAATACGGGAACAAAGTCGTGAGCAATTCAAGATCTTGTAAAGCTGCAATATTGGCTATGTTTACGTACGCGTGTAAATAGGAGTCTTGTGATTTCATTAGGCGGCGTCGTATTTGTCCCGCCATATTTCCCTTTAGCCAAATTGTGAGAACTCCTACGCTTCAAACCAATTATTCCTTTACGTATCTTGTTATTTCAGACGTCTGAATCACAGTGTATAATATTACCGAGTTTTGGAAATAAAGAGAAAGCAAAAGTCGTAGAGATTTCAAGAGACTCAAGCAATACCTAAGTATACAAACAACTGTATTGAAAAGATGTGGTGAACCATCAAAAACTCATTATGTATTAAAATCTTACTGAACAAAACTTACATTCTATCTAAATATAATAGAGTACTAAAGTTGAAAAGTTTACACTTGGTATAAAATTTCTGGATTTCATCATCATCAGCCACAGTCCGATTTCACCCTCTGCCAGGCATAGCCCTTTGCTTGTGCAATCTTATAGTTATATCATCTGCCTATCTTGCTGTCGGGCGTCCGTTTTGGTAACTGTCAGTAGAGTTTTTCTGCGGAAAAAATTATGTGCACTATGCCAGTACTCTCAAACGGTGAAGGAAAACATGTTTTAAACCCTTGAGCCCTTATTATTATTAATAAGGGCGTGAAGTTACGCCGGGTGTAACTTAGGAGTAACCATACAATTTTTGTAGTTTAAACCTTTTTTTTTTTTTTTTTTTTTCGCTGGGAAAAATGCTTTACGCATCCCCTCCGCCGGGGGGGCGAGAGGGGTATGTGGGACTCCCCGGGGACTCCCGGAATACCCACTAAACGACCCAGCGTCATTCCGGCGTCGCCTGGAATGGAGGGGGTCTGGGAAACCGGCACAGCCTTTACGTCAGGTCCCCCTCTGGCGATCCCCGCCCTTAAGGCGGCCCCGCATAGTGGTGAGTAGTAGTGCAAGGCGGACGAAGGTGCCTCCACACATTGCGTCCGCTACTCACCACCAGAGCGAGAGCTCTGGTGGTGAGTAGCGGACGAATTAGAGTGCGCAGTGGACGAAGGGAGCGGAGACGCTCCCTTCGTCCACTGCGCACAAACGGCCGCAGAGGACAGGGAGAGCGGCAACGTAACACCGACACTCCTCTTCCACTGCGGCCCCGCCGCCGACGCATCTTACGGTGCGCCACCGTTGGGTCGCGGGAGATAGGGCGAGCGGCAACGAAACACCGACACGCCTCTTCACCCGCGACCCTACCCGCCAGACGCCACCAGGGCGTCCCCGCCTGGGATTCCTTTTCGCTTCACCGTGGGCCTCCAAACCACGGTTACTAAGCCCCCCCATCGCGTCAAGATTGGAATCCATCGGGGGGGTTGTAGTTTAAACCACGCCAGGTTTAAACTAACTTAACACCACGTTTATTAATAAGAAGTTCAAAAACAGTGTCAAGTTCACGGAAGGAACCTCTTTAAGACACACTTAAAGTCCTTTCACCACACTGATTAGAAAGAACTGATGAAGAAAAAGAACTTCTATTTGATTGTGTTTGTTTGTTCCAGTGCGTGAAGATGCGAGCCGATGTGCTTTGGAGCGCAGCGGCGCTGGCGCTTCTAGCAGTCTCCAGCGCGCAGCGAACCCCGCAGGTAAGGTTTTTTTTTTCGAGAACTATCTAGAAGTTTCTAAAATATTTATCTACCTGTCCTTATTGATGTTTAGGTACCGTAAGCATCGTACCTCCCGTATAGAGCTTTTTTCACGGTGTGCCTCGTACAGGGGGGTTACAAGTTGGTGACGCTGACTGTCCCTTTATTCCTAAAAAAATAAACAAAGAAAAATAGCTCTTAAGTCATAGTTGTAATAATGGTGATAAAGCTGAATACGTCTATCGAACTTTCACGTGGGCGTCTCGTTTCATAACCGAAGTATTGAAAGGTTCCTGATGCAGACTTGAAGCACATTCTTAGAAAATCCGCTTTGAAGATATTTTTAGAATGCGGAGGACACTTTCATCAAATTTTCTCGTGATTTTTCCTTTGTTACGTACAGAATAGGCTCGTCTTTTTTTTTACTTTCATAAAAAGGATCACGGAATTGGAATCATTAAGTGTACGATGCAATTGTGGCTAAAAACAATAGGCAAAGGTTTTGTAAGTTCAAAACATTGCAGTAATTTCACTTTTAAAACGCGCTATTCGATACAAAACCACAGCTGGCAAGCGAGACCATGCTATCTGACCAAGCTGATCGGATATCCACAAAACGCTTTATCAACTTTATTCCCTTGATATAAAAGCTACAATAGCGTGTACTTTTTATAAGCCTGAACCATTGTCAACCTTGGTAGTTGACCGAGCTGTCGCTAAGTAGGCGTTTCACAATATGCCGCTTTGCGAATTAATATGGTAATATAACAACTTTATTGTGTAGTTTATATAACGATTAACCTCAGTGGTTTTCGTGTAACAGTGAATATGAGTGTTATACCTCTGTTTACATATAGATTATCTTATTCCTAAAAATACAGGATGATGGATCCTACAATTAGTGTAGGAAGACAAAATAGACTAGAATCGTACATAAGAGCTATGATACCAGTTGGCCACTAACCCCGCATCAATCAATACTCCCTGCCCTTTGAGTTCTCGATTCATTCTTTTTTTCACGGGAAAGTGCGTTACACGCATGCACTTTATATAAAACGACACCATGTCAATAGATTACATCGGCGTTTGTATGGTATTGAGTTTTGTCCAGTCCGCTGGCTGGAGAGTGATACAAGTCGTGGACTGTGTTTGTTCTGAGCTTATAGCTAACCTCACTCGCCTTGCACCGCAACTGGTTCGAGACACGTAATCTAAACAAATCATTGAAGTTAGCACTTGCAACTATATTGGCAACTCTATGTAAGTAGGTAAGTACTTTTGTTTGCATTTTTTGCCTATGTGATTCATTGACGATTGTCTGAGTCTGACTTTATTACTTACATATTTTTGCACATTATTTATTGTGTTAGGCGCAAAATGTCAATGATCTGAAAAATAATCAAGACCGGTCAATATTTGCAAGAAAAGTGCAGTATACTCACAACAAGTAGAGTTCCGCAATAAGTAAGTTCGTATGAGTCAGTGGCCAACTCTGGTAACGGAGTTTTAAGGCCTCCGTCATGGCTTAACGACTTTAATAGCTGGGACCGACAATTTAACGTGCCCTCCGAAGCACGGAAGCGCTCAGATGAATGCCACTGGCGGTCACCCATCCACTTACAGACCGTTTCGTTGCTTTGTTGCGTTTGCTTAACTTTGACGATCTATCAAGAACGAGTAAGCAAGCACGGCTTCGAGTTCCGGAGAAATCGGTCCACAAAATATTGACGGAAGTATCGCTGAACATAAAAAACATCTTACCTCCTAAGAAGTTATTTTTTTCAAGTTTGTTTAAATTCAAACTTTCTCTTAGTTATTTATGTAGAAGTACCTATAGATATACATGTTTACGAGCTATAGACTTACAATTACAATTGCAGGATTTTAAGCATCTTAAGCGTGATGTCACGATATTAACCACATTCCGTTGCGTACTGTGAGTAGAAATTAGATTGTAACTTAAAGCTCACTTACTCACTCACGGTGATCTAAAACACGATGGTTATATAAACTGACCGTTATTAGTTTAACTGTAACACGAATTCTTAACGGTGATGGAAAACATCGTGAGGAAAGCCGCAGCTTAGTCAGCTCCACACGTATTGACATTGTCTTTCCTGTGGGCCAGGCTGATTAAGCTGAGAGGATGGCTTAGGTGCTGTATAAATCATCTAATATAGATAGATATAATATAGATATAGATGTAAAGGCTATTTTTTTTTAAAAGTTTAGCAAAGTACCTAGTGCTTGAAAACGCAGAATAGTTTTTCCAAAATACACTACCTATACGCTACGCTACTTACTTAATTCGAACACTTTTACTTCGTTCACATGTAACATGTTTATGTGTTTTGCTAATTTTTTTATTATTTTCAATATTATTCATCATCTGGTTAGCTCGTTATACTAAAATGAAAGTTCTATTGATGCAATAGTAGATAACCGATTACTTTGCACTTATAACCGTTGAAATCGGTAAATTAATTTCATACTTCACAGAATAAACAGTAGCTACTACTGTATTGATTTCACTTATTTTAGTGTTATGATTATTTGAAATCTGAACATACAAAAACCCTTTTGCTCATATGCAGAGATGAAATGAGGCGATCGATGAACCAAGACATGCCCGGATCGTAGAGGAAATTTTGATCTCTATTTACCTTATGGGAGAGAAGCGTGATATGTATGGTATAAATGAATAAGAATTTAATCAATAATCTTGCTTGCATATGATATCACTTTATAATTGCGCAAGTGCAGCGCCCTAGCGTCAGATGGATCAGATCAGCCACCCCGGCTTTCTCGGCCACTCATCTCTAATAGCAGTAATGTCGCGTAATTCATTCCCATTATCTCAGTGAGCGTAGCGAGCAGGTATTTTGGTGCACGCAACTTGTTCAACACCTCACAGCTCGTTTACTCATACTTGTGTTGATGTAAAATGTTGTACAAAACAGTACGATACGGTACAAAACAAACAACGGTGACTCTTAACAGAATAGGCGATATTTTCATCTTCTTTCAAAGTATTTTAATAGAGACCGGCTCTTTACCGACTATTTTAGCCACGCAGACTTGTCGGACAGTGAATTAAATTGCATTTATTGTACTCGTATTTTATGATCTGATGTATGGATCAGAGTGTTGGGCAATGAAGAAGACGGATGAAAGGAAAGTGCATGTAAATGAAATGCGAATGTTAAGATGGATGTGTGGGGTAACACGGTTAGATAAGATAAGGAATGAGTATATCAGAGGAAGTTTGAAAGTGGCACCTATTTCTGAAAAGGTGAGGAGTGCTAGGCTATCTTGGTATGGACACGTTATGAGGAGGGATGAAAACCATGTTACCCAAAGAGTTATGAAGATGAGTGTGGCTGGGTATGCAAGAAGAGGAAGGCCGAAGAAGAAGTGGTTGGATTGTGTGAGAGAGGATATGAATGTAAAAGGAGTGGATGCATAATTGACGAGTGATAGGAGTGAGTGGAAGAAGAAGACATGTTGTGCCGACCCCACTTAGCGTGGGATAAGGTCAGGGAGATGATGTACTCGTATTTTAGTCCTATGCATGTTATGTTTCTTTGTATAATGTTGATCTACCTGTGTGGTGCGCATGTGCGTTATGATTTAAAACGAGAAAGTACTGATGGTAAAATTATGATTAATCTGGCAGCTTACAATGATAGAGTAGAAGTGAAGGTACCGCACGCACCACTAAATGATTTATGAAATCTTGTCGTTCTTATTACTAACATTATACATAGATGATTTAAATCTTTTTTTATCAGATTATATGGAATACCTACCATATGTACCACACGTAGTTGTGCGCAGAGTATGTACCTACACGTTATTGCGGTTCGAGAAGCCATTCCAAAATAATAGATTATGCACGTTCTACACTTTCGATAATAGCCAGCGATTTGATTCTTATTTCGTGACATTAAACATAAGGATGCATCTTACATGGTGTACATTGTTTTTTTTTTACGAATTTTCTTACTAAAAGAAATGCGAAAACATGTTGATTTAGTTAGAAATCATTCGCAGCTCTAGAAATTTTATTTGGTTTTATTAAATACAAAGACAGTTTAATTTATTTAAATTATAAAATATGAAACAATATCACTGTTTATGGTCACGTTGATTGTACCTAATTTATGTTAAGCTAGTTAAACTAATTTTGTGTGATTTAATTAATAATTTGCCAATAAGACGAGAAACTGATGTCTCAGTTAACAATACTATTATCCACACTTCCATACTAATATTATAAATGTGAAAGTAACTCTGTCTGTCTGTCTGTCTGTCTGTCAGTTTGTTACGCTTTCACGCCCAAACCGCTGAACAGATTAAGCTGAAATTTGGCATAGTTAAAGGTTGTATCCCAGGGAAGGACATGGGCTACCTTTTATCCCGAAAAAAATGAAAAAATCCTGAGGGATCGCGGGTCACACCGCGGGAGCGCAGCTAGTTCTTAATAATGCTTTTGTTAATATGTGTTCTTCAAGTTCAATAAATACATTTCATTTCATTTCATTGTCATTGCCATAAAATTCTGAAACTAAACAGTTGAAAGGGTCTCAAATGCATTGTATTAGTACTCAAGCTGTTATTCTCTCAAATCTTGTCTTTTCAGAGATGCACAATGTTTGCAGCCTAACATCGGCCAAACAGCCGTGGCACAGCAATTTGCTATTAGCATCCACCATCAAGGCAATATGTAATTTTGTTAAACTTGATGTTATATCATTTTGTAAACGATCATTTATTTCGTCAACATCTTCGATGGGTGATCCTAATAGATATTGCGAGATCTAAGAGCATTTCAATCTAAGATGGGAAAAAGGTCACCAATTACCGTAAACCTGATTATATTTGTGTCGCTAAGACGATACTTTTTTGTTAAATCGAATTGATAAATGGGCTCATTCAATTATTGCCGATCATTGGGTTTCATTCAAGTATTTCAGATAACTTTTGAATGAGTTCGGAATAGACTAAAAAAACCACAGAATGGAAGGCATCTGCATAAATAAGTATATTTATATGTTTTGTTGTTTTCAAAGGATCTGGAATAAGTAACTTAAAAGATCTAAGAGAATGTCTACCGCACCTTGGGGATACAGTCGTGAACCTGTTTTTTTATATGTTTTGTTAATAACAAAACGATTATCATTGGCTGGTAGTTATATTCGACTTGTATTAATAACACATGTAGGAAGTTTTAACGCTTGTTTTTGTTCTTAAAAGGTAGAGCGTAGGATTTTATACTATACATGCAGATACAGCATATTATATATTCAACTGCACTATCATTTTCCAAACAAAATTACGTAACATAGTTTACCTATAACCGTTCACCTGCTTAGGTATATTAAACTCGTAAACCAGATTTATAGAGATATTGTGGCACCATTTACTGTTCATCTGATAGAACCTATAACATGATCCAATATGTTGGGTAACATATTCAAGGAAGTATAACTCAAATAGCAAAATAAAATATTTTATGTATAAAACATCAAAGAGGAAATTGAAATTTAATGTTTCTTGTGAAAAATCACTGAAATAGATAACGTTTTATTAACATTTTCCTTTTTATCATATTCGTACAAAATTAAATGTAATAAGGGATGAACGAATCGCTCGTGAAAATTGCATACTAATACAGGGTTATTTGCAAAACACCGGTAACCTCACAGGACTGTAATTCTATCATCATAAAAAACAACTTTTGCTCTATGACTTTTTAACATAATAAATTTACTTACCAAAAACAAACCTTCAAGATTTCGTTGTCCTATCTAGCACATTTCAACTCTGTATTAAATAGGTCAATTTCAAGGGCCCCCGCCGCCCTAATCCCGCTCCCCTCACTATTGTACTATCGCTTTCTTTTGCTTCGAGAGCGTTCAATTTAAATATTTTTATTTTTGTATGAAAAAACATAAAAAGATCTGAGAGAATAAATAAATAATAATAAATAAATAACACCATCACAGGCAGTCTCTCCAAACGAGAAGACTTTTTGTCATGTAGTTAATATTCGATGCTTGTCCAACTCGCACACAAATCTATTTTCTGATGAAAATGTTTTTGACAAACATACAGACGGATAAAAATATGATCCTATAAACTCTTAATATAGGATAATTTATTTGGCCTATTTATTCTTTTTGAGGTACAGAAACCCATAAAACTAAGGCTTATGACTACCCCAACGTGACAGATAAAATATCATCATTATTATCAGTAAACAAGTCCTATCAATTACGTAATACATTGATTAAATATAATTTACCAAGCAAAAACTAATTCCCAAACAATAAGTACCTACTCGTACTAATGTCACATTGTACTTTTTACACGAATACTTCGTATTAATTGCTCGTAAAGCACGAACAATTTGAATTTCCTTGTGTAATTCCCACGCTTCTTCAAGGCTGTCATTATTCACCCTGTAATCGCGCCTATTGTCCCGTGTGACAGTTACCGTGACCTTATGGTGTTACATGAGCTGTCACTTCCCATAAAACACCTGTTCCATAATAAAATCAATGATAATTATTATTATTATTATTATTTTGTTTGTCAATGTTTAACATCACGGAACTATAGAGTCCCGGACCTTTGATAGGCATGCATGGGGCCGAAGCCAACACACAGAGGCCTTTTTGACAATTTTGATCTTGTGCGATGGAGACACATACCGGCTACTATCCCTTTAACACTATAAAAATGCATTCAGGAACAGTCTCCGGTTTGGACAGAACTATTGAGGATATGGAAAACTAATTACCGGGCTATGGGGTGGGATTGTAGTGGACTGGGTACTGGGGAAACTATGGGAACTATGACACCCGCCGAAACAATGTTAACGAACATGTAAAAATGGCGGGTGGAGACTCGCCAACTCACTACTGGGCCCCCTTAAACAGTCGCTCGTGCGACAAGGGGGCAACATGACGTGAGCGGCTAGAAGGTGGTAAGGTGCTACCGAACTTTAAACGACGATCACGAGCTCCCAGAGGGTCCAGCTTCATGTGCCCACTCGCCATCTTACGTAACACCCCTCAGCCTCCGAGCAATGCTCTAGCGACTCCACTCCGTCCGGCCAGTGAAGGCAATTATTATTATTATTATAAGCCCGATGTTTCCCACTGCAGGGCAAAGGCTTCCCTTTCCTCCCTCCACGTCTTCCGGTCCTGGGCCATAACAGGCCAATTTTTTTTGTAGGAGTCCAGCTCATCCCGCCATCGTCGCTTGGGCCTTCCACGAGGTCACCGCATCATCGGATTCCATAAAGTGGTTGCTTTAGCCCAGGGCTAAAAAATGATAAGCGACCAAAAAAATTACCAAAGATTGATATTTCTGGATTTAAAACTCTCTATAGATCTGAAATACTTGTTTACCGTGCCGTACGCGTGTCCAGTTTTATCTCAAAAAGATCTTCAAAGCTATGGTATATTAATTACTCCTCTCCGCTGTTCTTTCGCGACTAATAGGTACTGTAAAGAATCTGTAAAAAAAAAAACAGTTGGGGCTTTTGTTTTCAGTGATCAATCGTCTTGAATCTTATTAATTGATCAATAATTTACCACAAAGAGATTATGGATTAATACCGCTGAGCTATGAACGAACATAATTTTGTATAGAATTTAAACTTCTTGATTGTTTAAAATTCAATTACCGGAAGGTGAATGATTGATTCAAATTCCAGACCAGTTTACGATAAATTAGTCATTCGTGTTATATCACTTTGTCGTGTTGAAATCGATATTTGAAGTCGAAACGCCAAGTGAGTTCAAGTCAAGCTACAAATCACAAATGATAAAAAGAAATGATACATTTTATTGATGGTGTGCAATAAAGAATTTTCATTCATTTATTCATTCATTCAATCCGGCTTGACTGACAAACATAAGTATGCTTTTATTGTGCATCTATACTACGAGTATACTAAAAGGTACCTACTACCTTCCGCCCACGGCAAAATAGGTCTTAACCTAGCCAAGTTTCATCCAAATCGGTCCACCACTGGCGTGACTGAATCACAAACATATTATACGAAACGAACATCACACAAAAATTCAGATACAATCATTGTTCCCGACATCTGAAATTTTCTAAAATGATCCATTTTTGAAATGGAATATCCGGATCTACTGCATGATGCCAGGTTGCAAGCTTCACAAGGTTCTACAAGGTTCGCTTCAAATTAAGGAATTTAAAGTTACGAAGTTATGAACCTGTAAAAAGGTCAAACAAAGCCATGGCCATGTTCCAGTATAGTTTAGTTGGCTGTAACCTTACACTCGGTGCTAGTTTTTGTTTTATTGTAAGCAACTGTCAGTGTCAATGTTAAACATTTGACACTAATTAAAGTTTTCATAGTTTATTAGCCAACTCAATAAGCGTTTTTTGTTATCTTATAATGCAGTATTTTCCGTAGTACTCAACAAGTAGGTAAATTGAGTCTTAACAAGTTAGTTAATGCCATTGTCTCTCTCTTTTTTTAATAACCTATCTTGTCCCACTGCTGGGCAAAGGTCTTTATATACGGAAAAATAAGTTAAAGTGATCATCATCATCATCAATATAGGTATTTACGTCTATTTCAGTTAGTATAAGCAATATCTGCTTGCTTGAACAACTCTAAAAGAAGGGAAGGAAAAGTCGGAAAAATAACACTTTTATCCCCTACTTTAAACAGGTTCAATATTTATTAACAAATATCTTTGTTTATAAACTTCCTACATAATAATTTTATAATAGACAGACGATGTTCGATGTCACAAACATTGCTTAATGTTTGCTTTCTAATTGACCGTGACTCTAACATAGGTCACTGAACATTATATTCATAAGTTTATGGTAAATAGTGTCATAGTTTAGTAATTATCATGCTTTATGACAGCTTTTACCTTATTGTTGTTTTTAATGGGACGAGATCGCGTAATGGTTTTAAATAATAATCGAACTATTACCTTTGATTTCCTCGACGTTTCGAGCGGGTTGCACCGATCGTGGTCACGAGGGGACTGGAGGGGCGCGTCGTCTTCGTTCGTTTGTGAAGGAATCTTAAAGTACCCTCACAAAGATGTTTAAAAGTCATTAGGTCGTGT
The DNA here is from genome assembly GCA_951394285.1 of Epirrhoe tristata. Lineage (NCBI taxonomy): Eukaryota > Metazoa > Arthropoda > Insecta > Lepidoptera > Geometridae > Epirrhoe > Epirrhoe tristata. Next base: position 10,657,148 of record OX596142.1, read on the forward strand.
CGGCACACCACGCTCACAATATCCGAAGATATATTCGGAGATATGTCTGGACGATGCTTACACTTATTTATTCCACGTAGATGAGAGCGTATAACCACTTTCCCTAATGAAATTGTTGTACTTTTTTATTTCCACCGCTTCACGGACAACTCTGGAGTAGTAACGCCGCTCAGTGGAAAGGATACGAGTTTAAATCGTGTGAGTTTAAAAAGTGAGCTTTTACCTTGTATTATTATGCGATTAATTATCATTTGCTTAGTCAGCTCCACACGTATTGACGTTGTCTTTCTTGTGGACAAGGCCGATTCAGCTGAGAGGATGGTTTAGGGGCTGGGCAAGCCTATTCCATCTCAAACAATGTCTTACTATGGCGTCCCGTTGAATGAAGGCATAGGTTGTCTCCTGACGCTGTATGAATCTAGCATGATTCAAAGGCCTGAGTATTTTGTCTTTTAAACTTATACCCCGCATATGAAGCTACGATCAAAAGAAGAAAATCGAGTTCCACTATGCCAACGCAGCTTTCTTACAGCATCAAACATACTTTCGTATGAAAGCACCTTCACTTTTATCCGTACGCTACTCCAAATTTTATAGCCTAATAAGTTGAAAGTAAGAACGAGTTACAGAGAATTTTGGATTCACGTCACGTTGCAGTGTCAAAACATTTGGCTCCGCTCGCATTCCTTTCATTTCGATTGAGTAATATTAAGGTTATTTTTAGATTCGTATAGCACCAATAAAGTTAGTGATTAATATTAGCTTTTAGTTTTGTTTTATATACTAATTTACTCGTAGTAGGTGCACTTAAACACTTTGATGAAACTAAAGTTCTAAAAAGTGCAGTATTATAATTATTTAGTTCAAACGGAAGCCTTTTGATTGATGAAAAAATCAAATGTCAGGTATTGCAAGTTCCTAAATTATGTATGAGTCTAGCTTTAATGTACCTATTGCATATTATATTTTGATTGATCTTGACCTCCAACTGTTATTTTTTACATAGCTTTGGATTCCCGACGGTTACAGCAAAAACGGTGAAGGGATTGCAATAAATTTTTACATATTGTATGTCTACCGTTTGCTTTGTGGATGGAGTCAAAAATTACTAAAAGAGATCACTTCTCGTGCGATAAAGTTCAACCAGTTAGGGGAAGACAGGGATATGCCTTGGACTTTGAAATCAAACTATTTAAAGCATTTAAACTACTTATATTATAAATGTGAAAGTTTATGAGTTTGTACGTTTGTTATCGGATTTGAATGATAATTTGGAATGGGCACAGCTTTATCCTGGATTGCCGCATTATTTTTTGTAGGTAGCCCCGCGAGGAATAATGCTGGAACTTACATAGGTGATAGGTAATTCTTTGATAATTCTAATCTGTTACCATTTTAAGAAACTAGGACCTTAAGTAAATACTGTTTTATTAAATGAAAAGGCGTAACTCACTACACGGAAGCTAAAACTTGAAATAATTATGTACTTGTGTCTAATCATGCAATTTTTTATCATTTTAAATCTCAAGGTTCGTTATTTCGCTTTGATTTTGTTTCTTTGCCAGAGGTCAATATTGTTGTAATTTTCGTAATAACAGTTGCATTAAGAATGTTTAGTTTATAAGCGTTTAACTAAACAATCTTAATGCAACTACTTATTACTTAAACATTATATTTCACTAATGTTTTAAAACGCCCTAACTGAAACAGCACAAGCACTTTGTAAGTAGGCACTTTTTTTTTAATGATGAATGGGTCGACTCTTGACCTCGAAACTTACACAGGCAAGAGTGAGGTCTACGATGGAGCGAGCTAACCCAGAAGGTGCCTATTAACTCTCTTCTTAAAAACAACAGGGTCGTAGCTCAGCGGGAATACAGACGCTAGAAGCTGATTCTAAATTTTCGCAGTGCGCATAATAAAAGAACTTTCGAAGCGCTTAGTTCTAATAAGTGGAATATCAACCAGGTGAGAATGATAATCAGCTGTACGTCTGAAGTCCCTGTAAAAGAACGGTGAACACTTACTATTTTTGGTAAATGTATGCTTAAGTTCGAGTTAATACTTCAAGGAATTACATATATATGGAACTTCCACAATTTATAAACAGCCACATTTGCAAAACTAGAAGCATTTAGATAAACGAGATTGCCTACCTTAGTGGACTAAAACTTGACCTAGAAAAGGATTTTAAAATACTTTATGTTGACAGAATCCTAAATACATAATGTATGTTTATGTTGATATAATTTATAACTTGCTTAAATATTTTACATATTATTTTCTATCAAGTACCTAAATCATAAGTGTCGAGAAACGCGTACCGTACTTATGTATAACTAGCTACTGCGCGCGGCTTCACCGCGTTCGCGCTTCGCGTGGTACCAACATTTTGAATAGCCTACATGCTATTAATAATTTTCTGCGCAGCGACTTCAGAGAGACAAAGATTAGTTGTGCGTATTGTAAATACCTACGTAAAATGTCAAATTACAAGCAAGTCATCGAAGCGGCGTGATCTACTAATTTGTAAATTATGACGCTGATGCCAGAATTTGATGCAGTGAAAGTGAATAGATTAAAACTGGCTATGAATAATTTAACTTAATTAATTCGTTGAGTAGGAGGCTGAACTAACGCCCTTAATGACATTGAAATAAGGTTTAAAGTTGTTTTCAATGTTCAGAAATATTTTTTTTAGTTAAATTATGTATTGTTACAAAAGTTACGTTTGTGAATCTTATGTCATTTTTTATAACAAAATGTACTTGGTTGAGGTTACTGACTTTTATTATTTGGTTTGGCGGAAATGAGGTCCAATGTAAGGGAATTCGTAACATTTGTGTCACCGTAGTATCATCGATATGTGTGTGTCATATTATGAGATTCATTTGTAATATGTCCTTGTTTTCTCCTCTGTGGATACTTGTGTAAACAGTCCATGTTCTATGTCTCTATAATAATGGAGCTAAGACTAACATTGTATAAAGCTTGTAGGTTAGTAATTACTCTACTTATAAATATGGTATAGGTTTAGCAGCAGTTCGGATAATTGGTTGGAACGTTGCGTTGGTTATAAAATTGAAAATACATTGAACTCTTTGAGCATTCGTGGATTATTGCAGAGTATTTCTTGTGTGAGATCGCATCTAAAATAAAAAGCTGTTAAAAATGCTTGGCAATCAAAACTTCCCCTATTTAATTAAAAATACCTGATTGAAACTGGTCTGTATATATAATACTAGCTGCGCTCCCGCGGTGTGACCCGCGGTCCCTCGGATTTTTTTTCATTTTTTCCAGATAAAAGGTAGCCTATGTCCTTCCCTGGGATACAACCTTTAACTATGCCAAATTTCAGCTTAATCTGTTCAGCGGTTTGGGCGTGAAAGCGTAACAAACAGACATACAGACAGATAGACAGACAGACAGAGTTACTTTCACATTTATAATATTAATATTAGTATGGATAGTATGGAAGTATGGATTAAAGCTTTGGGCGTATCACCGTATTACAAAGACTGGTAGACTAAGATCTGCAGACATTAAAATTCTCGTGCTTATTACAAAAGGGGATTCAGAAATACTCGTACTTCCAAAATTAAATATACTTCTGTTTTATTTTAAGTTCTATCTCACGTTTAATTTAAAAGGATCTAGAAAGATCCTTGATTGGAAACCTAGAGAATTGGAAAGCGTGAAGAACTAATGCTAGGGCCACCTGGCTACTGGATGCATTTGTATGCAGGCCGCTGAAGGTCGCGTCGATATGAAAGTTTGACATTTATCTCACTCAGTAATTGCAATGTCATCTGACACACCTCGATCATTACATGATTACATGAAGATTGGTTTTCATATCTTCGAAGACTGAATGTTTGGTATGGCGACCTTTTAATACAAAGCTCTTTGAAGAATGCAAACTCATTCATGAACGAGGTATATTTCATCGAATAAAGTATAATTTTGTTTTACCTGCATATTCTTAAACTAATCTTAAACCGATGCTAAGTTTTTATTAAGTGGGAAAGGCCAAACTGGCGTAAATCAATTTTGTTACCACACAGGACTTTAAAGATATGCTTTCAACAGATCATGTACAATGTACATACTATTCATTTACTCTATGTTAATGACACAAATAAAACTCCAACGTTTTGTTTGCAATCATACTTAGCGGCGTGTTAAACCGATTCTATTCTCACGTGAGTGTGAAAGTAATCGCAGGCATCATCGCAGTGTTTAGCGCTTGGCTGTATTTAGACAGAAAACAGAATTTCAATGACCAATCTATCTCTATGGTTAAATCGAGAGAATTGACATTTGAGTTTAGACAAAAGCATTTTTATTATTTTTATACAATTATTCTATTGGGGGATTGGATGCACATGCACGTTGTTTCTGAATGCCTCAGCATCGGAACGCTCCATGGACGAACGAATGACCGCTCAGTATCGCTTACGCACACAGGAACTTTACACACATAAAAACGTTGACCTTTACATCTATATTAGATAATTAATCTGTATAAATCATCTAATATAGATGTACGCCTGACGCTGTCGTCAGGAGGCAATCCATGCCTACACTTAACGGGACGCTGTAGTGCCTGGGACATTGCTTGAGATGGAATAGGCTTGCCCAGCATCTAAAACATTCTCTCAGCTTAATCAGCTAAGCCTACTCGAACCCACGGTCTTCGGATTTAAAGTCGAGGCACAACCCCATTCGACCAACACGGCTCTCTTATTACAAGTTAAACAAGTGTACCTGCTTTAGGTCTGATAAGAACGCGTTCATCATCTATATGCAGATCATTACGGTTTGCTGCATGTTTATGTAGCATACTCGTATATTGTAGAGCGGCTGACCCCGTTTCATCTTTGTGTTACTGTTTGAAGAAACTTTTAGTTAAAATCCAAGACTTGTATGGATTATTTTTACACGATAAAGGGTAGATACTTACTGTAGATGTAGACAAGATTTACCTACTTAATAGTAGGTTATTTATATTATAAGATTAAAAATGAACATAATTACGTTAGATTTTTGATATTTTTGATCGATTTTAAAAAGTTTAAAGACCTATTTAATTTTACCTTTCAAAACTGCGTAAGTATTTTGAATTGAACTAAGTTATTTTAAAGTTTATTCATAACAAGTCCCACATTATTTTGTTAATCTGGCGGCCTACCACATAATTTTATGGTAAAACACTGAACGGACGAACACAAACCACAGTCGGTTAGAAATGTAAAATTGATTGTGGTATTTTACGCAATGCCAACGATTTTAATCTTTCTAAGGGTCCGGAGAAATCTGAGTGAAGTTCCGCCTCAATAAATCAAAAAGGATTTTCCGCCCAAATATAACGCGTAGGAACATTTCTACTTGCTTCAAAACGGCGCATATTTCAGCGTACAAAATTTTCTTTTATTTTGTTTTAAAAGCAACATACGTTGTTCTAGCTCACAAAGGCGGTAATTAATTGTGTGTGTTGATATACACGCAGTTATTTAGCTGTATAAGTTCCATGAACGAATGAGCGCTCAAGTATCACTTAACGCACTTAGAAACAAATCTACATACACAATTAAGACCAACCCGCCTTCGTGACATGGACAACTGTAACAAATAAGTATTAATAGCCAGTACATACAAGGTGATCCATTGAACTGAAATCATGAAAGAATTAGCAAAGAAACATTACCTACTTATAGTAATTACCTACATATCACTTCTAACGATCTAAGAACGTAGATTCAATAATGTAATAAAAGGAAGTGCATTCACTCTTTTTATGTAATGTTATGATCTAATAGGTCACTGCAATGCTTTTAGATCAAGAATTAGTTTTATTTTATTATTTTATCTAATGTGAATGGCCTCTAAATGTGTTGCATTAATAAAGTTGTTGTTTTATGTAGCGCTATGAAAAGATCGTATTTTTTTATAAAACTTATGCTTGCTTGTGTTCTTTGATTTAAAAAAACAGATAACTTGATAAAAAAAATTTGATCACTAAATTATTCATCAAGTAATCAGAAATTAAAAAATTTGACATCCGACATACGTTCCACATCAGTCAAGGTAAAAAATGAAACTCGTGGAGCTCTGTTCACGAAGCACTTCTGACCCAAACCTGCTACCATGCATTGCATAATTAAGCTATCATCTATTTAATGTTTCACGCTGTCTTCGTAAAGCTGACCTAGATTACTTTGACGGATGGCCTTTAGATGTTTACGAGTCTAGTCTAGATTTCATCAAATGGGCCGTAAAGTAAACACACTGGAGGCTCTGGAGGCTATCTTAGTAAAATAAAGTGGCGATGGAATAGTAATGAGAATCGCGACGTTAAAGGTTTCTGTCACATTCTTTTTCGTCACTTTTCTTGGTGACAACATCGACACCATTGTCACAACAGTAGAACTGCACACACTGTGATCTCATTTGTTAATATCGCGAGTCTAGAAATATTTTTATACACACATACCATTACAATCTTTGACCTTTCTTTGTAAATTAAAAAACTCATACAAGCCTTGTCCTGACAAATATATTCAAAATAGAGTCAGCCAAATCGTTCTAGCGTTTTTGAGTTATAGCCCAGATAAAATATACTAGTTATAACGAGACTAACAAACAGCAATTTTTAAAAAATCTTACCAAAAAGCATTATTTATAAATGTATTAATACACAAAAACAACCATAAGAAGATGAGTGCAAGCGCAAATTACAGTGAAATTGTCAAACTCTCGCCAAAACCAAGATGCCCTAGATTGTGAAGTGCGTCCGGATTGCACTATCAAAAGACCAAAATCTTTCAGCATGTGTCATTAAGAGGATACGGTGAAAGCATTCGTGCACTGTGAGAACCTTAAACAATCCACAAAAGAAATGTAAAGGAACTCCACACTTTGGCACCTAATAGTTATGAAACAATAGCCTCATTGTAATTGTATTACGTAAAACGGAGCCATTATATTTTGGACTTGTCTAAATGTTGGTCTAGATAAAGCTTTCAATTGAACTTACCACTCACTTCGGTAGGTGAACTGAGATGAAAGGATTATGCCTGTCATTGATTGGGTGAAGGATGCCATGAGTGTGCTGTGTACACACACACACACACACACATATACGACACGACTTTTAGAAGATTAGTATTTTCATAAGAAACCTAAGCCTAGTTTTAAATTTTGTTAATTTTGTACCTACCTACTTTGTTTTTGTGGAAAAAATCTCTGTGCTCGGAGGTGGGCGTTAATTTCCGCGATACAGTTATTCTAATGCGGACATTATCGTTTCCTATTTTTTGTTTGTACCATGTTTTTTGTTTCCTAAATAAAAAAAAAATTGAAATTTGAAATTTGATAGAGGAAAATAAATGAATAAAGGTACAACAGTACATGTTGCACCTTTGTCTACTCCACATAATGTGGGACAAGGGAAGGTATAATAATATAATGATACAGAACATTGATCGCAAAAAGCTCCTATACAGCCTTGTTCATAATTTTTTTTTAAATTTTACTTATCAAGAACGCTCTTGCTTCGGTTGGCCATAATGGTTCTATTACATCCAGATCGTCACACCTTTAATTCTGTTTCTTTCGTGTCGTCTTCTGCTATCCTCTGACAAAGATGTAGGTATAGGTTAGATTATAATATTGTTAGCAGTAAAATAAGTTAACCAATTTGATGTGCACTATGTAAAGTGCAGTAAAATAAGTGAATTAAAATTTAATAGGATTCGATTAATGTTAAAGAAAATGATAGACTTTATGATCGATATAGATCAGTAATCCTATTATGTACGTCTATACTTATAGCATTATCCTGAATTGCCTTAACAGTTCTACCACAAAACTATATTTCAGTTTGTGAGTAGGTACAGTGAAAGGAAACGTTACAAAAACATCAAGTACTTATAGGATCCAAAGATCATTTACGAAACTTTAATATCATAGTGAACTACTTGAACTGTTTGTTTAGTAATAGCACAATTATTTTAAGTGATCCGTTTCATTGCTAGATCATTTTTGAAGAGCCGTACTTTTGATTTAAGTTTATTTTACTGTTTTAAGATGTTGTCCATTACCATTAAGTGCTAGTGTCAGTCGTGTCTATCATGCCTGCCTAATTTTTTCGAGATGAAATTTCCACAGTTGCACGGGTTTCATACCCACTCAAAGTCAAGGCACTACTCAACATGGCTCAATTTAAAGAGCAAAGAAGAATGTGTGCTTCACTGTAATATTAATTGGCGCGTCTGAATAATCGATTACACTTCATTACTTTGCATGATCATGTTTAATTTCCCTTTCGTTTTCTCAGTCATTGCATCTAGCGAACTTTAATTTGAATTAGGCTAGAGATACACTAGCTGAACTGCAAGCAGAAATGTCAACTTTAACATAACCTTCTAGGAAAGTTGATCTTGGTTATGGTGTTATGGTACGATTCATATACGAGTATATATAGAATGAGAGGTACCATGCTATATCTATGGTACGATCTATCACACTAACCTAATATTTTAAATTATGAAAGTTGTCATGTGTGTGCGTTTATTATAGATTTATTCAAATAATTGAACTGTTTTCGTTAGATAATAGTCTCATAAAACGTTAATTGTACTTGCCAGTAGGATAATTTGTGCATAATGTTGTGCCCGCGCAGGCAGGCATAGTGCGCGAACGCAGCGGCGCGAGACGAGGTATGCGTGAAGAAACAGATGTTAGCTGACTTTTATCATCATTCATTTTGTAAAAGTTTTTATTACCTATCAGTTAAGATAGTGTTTCATTTAAATTAGATAAATGATGATCAGTAAATATTTTTGTATTACTAGCAAAATAGCAACGGTCAGCTCAGCTCAAATATCCTATTAGATCGAGAAGAGCTTTTCTTCTTGTCGTATCACTAGTTCTTTACCAGACTGATAAAATATTTTTCTCACGATGTTTTCCTACACCGCATAGTATATATAGTATTATTATATATTTTTGAACAAAACAACTTATTGGTGCATGATCGGTTTCGAACATTAGGATCAGAAGGCGGGACCGCTTCTACTAAACTACCGGTGCTCTATAAAGCAAATGATTTGCATGAATTCTTCTGACAAGATTGGCAAATTGTTTGCAAATGTGACTTGATCAATTTTGATTTAGAATCAATAGAACTTCGATCGCTTTCTCAGTGCCAGCGCCTGCGTCAGCCACGCGTGACAACTCCGAAATATTTGCTCTACGATTGCATCATGCAATAGATAATTTCGATGGTTTCACACTGATTCTGTTCGGTAGCTAACTGGCTATTGTTCGAGTCCAATTCTGATAAGAATATTTCAAGTCGGTCTCACGTTTAGGGTTCGAAGTGTTGAAAAGTGACATGTTTTATTGAAAAGGGTTGTTGCATCGTGTATAATTAATATGAGATTAGGTGGAGACACTACAAATATCAATAAAAATTTTACTTTCCGTTTAGTTAGAAGAAAGCTGTGGGTTCGAATCCCGGCCGTGCATCAATGGATTTTGCGTTTCGTAAAATTTATATATGCTTTAACACGTGCTCTAAACGGTGAAGGAAAACATCGTGAGGAAACCAGTTAGTGTTCTTATAAGCGGCGATGGGCTTGCAACCTGTCACGTATGGAATACTAACTTCTGTAAGATGTGGGAATGTATCAAATATGTGTTTGGACATGCCTCTGAATACCCCCCTTAGATATCTTCACAGGATCTGGAATAAGTAACATAAATGATCTGGGAGAATGTCTACCGCACCTTGGGGATACAGTCGTGAACCTGTTTACGTTTACGTAGTTAGACATTTTTAGACTATTATAACTAAAAAATCAAAATTATATGCCATTTTAACCTTAAATTGTATTTATCATTTCGAGCCGAATTACAAATCACATTCCTTTTCTTCCTGATTCTATTTTATCTTATAAATCATTGATAAAAGATGCAAAGGTTTTAAAGGTTTACTGTGATTGTAGGAAGGTTAAGTTTTCTTAGGAAACATGAAAAACTAGAGCAAAACAAAGTAGCTGTAGGCATGTTTATTAGACAAGTGTCACCGGTTAGCCTTGTCCTTTATGGAGCGGAATATGTCTCTACTTTTATTTTTCTCGGCCGTAAGATCAACATTGATTCTATCTCAAACTTCATCTGCCCTTCCTTGTTCTCTTTCGTTCTCGTTTTGTTTTCTGCTTTATCCAACTTCATTCAATCTTTTAAATACATAACATCTTTTACCTGAGACTTTAAACCTTTTATATTAAAAGGTCTAAGTCTTTTATCACCTGTTATACGAAAATATAGAAGTCTTTTCAACTATCTTTCGTTTGATATTAATAAAAACACACTGTACTAATTATTCATTTTTTATTGTTACAGGTAAAATTCTGCTTAAGTTTGGCTGTAAATAGGTTTGTGTAGGTGATTGACATTTTATAATTAACACTTTGAGTGCCGCCGTCAATAACGCATAGCGTGTAGGACGTACCTTTCGAGGGCAACAAAGCGTAGCAAAGAGCGCGTCACAGAAGGTACATAAGAAAATAAGCCATCTGAGGTTCGTTACAGAGATCGAAAGACATAATTCATACCTAGTTGTGGTCAGTAAAAGTGGTGTGTCGTACCTTGTGTAACGCTCCGGTCTATATGTCGGTACAATTCCGATAAACACATATAATTATAACTAGGAAGGTAGATTGGCTATGCCAAATCTACATTTGGCATAGCCAATCTACCTTCGAAGTGGTATTTACCTACGTAAATACATTTACCTACGTAAATACCACTTCGTTAGAATCAAACACAATTTTTGCATGCCACTAAAGCATACACAATGTTTATGAGACCTTTTGTGAAACTTTTATGAAAGCTTAAACTAAACATGGGGGATATTCCCGTTCTTATTTTCGTTCGTTTGATGAATATTCGGATGCTTATAACTACGTGCTACATTGTATTCAGTCGATAAAATCAACGTTAAAACACGGTCCTAACCTAGGACCAAAATATTCCAAACCGAAAAATTGGCCCTTGAAGTCAGAAATCGTCAAACGAACGAAAATAAGAACGGGAATACGGCTCCTGGCAGGAGCCAGGAGCCGTAACGTACGAGACACTGCAGCGCGCAGTGTCTCGTACGTTTTATTAGGTGGAATAGGCCTTCCCGCACCGAAATCCTCTCAGTTTAATCGACTTTATCTACAGGAAGGACCATATAGGCACGTACGTATGTAACTAAGCGGGTTTTTCACAATATTTAAGAATACATTGACGGGATTTTTTCGCGTTTACCTTTTTTTATTATTTCACAAGATGTTTTTCTTCACCGTTGGGAGCTCGTATGACTAGCTCTAATGATAGGGTTTGACTGGCAAATATTGCATCTTCCTCGCAAACCCTCATTGCAATTCCACTCTTGTTGCAAGTCGGGTACAATCATAACCAATTGGCCGTAAAATTAACGGCTGCGATATAATTCTATGCTTAGCAAATTGCAGGCTTTTAAACTGGGTTACAGATACCACGAACCTTTTAAGCTTGATAATATTAGACAAAATAAGAACAGTTTAAAGCTTATCGCATATTTGTCCGCGCCGTACGCGCTGCAGTCATTTTTCTATATAAAAATACTGACGACGTCAGAAAATGCGGCTGGCTTCCGACGTCTCAGCATTTCTTCTATTGCATTGACAGTTCGGTGCGGATAAGTCTGCGACCATCTTTATAAAATAGTGTCAAAAAAATGACAATATTAACATGATTTTTTGTACTACTATTTTTGATTAAAAAAGTTTTTATTAAAAACGGCCATGAGAAAACAATAACTATAAAAAAATAATGGGCGACTTTTTAATAACTGAAATGAAATTTTACCCAGATTTTAATATCCTCGTCTCGGTTTCTTGTTCATTCAATTTTTACATACTGTGCTATTTAATATTAAGTTTTTTTCTAACTTTTCACTCGTTATTCAGCTGATTTTTTTAGTTTGAAAAATCTTTCAAAATGTCGGTAGTAAATATAAAGCACCTATTAATAACATCCGGCTTGGTTTTGATTTTTTCTATTCAAATGAACTCGATTGACTTGACTTTTATCGGGTAGTTGTTTGTAATGATATTTAAAATGTCAGTACGAGTGTCGTAAATATTTTTTAGATCGTTTTTGAAGAACATGTGAACTACTTTATGTTTGTAACCTTTACATTTGAAGATTTATTACGTTATTGATTATTTTATGTTAATCATAATTAGAATTTATATAATTTTGACATTTTAAGCTGCGTCCGCAGACTACGCGGTCCAAGGTACGCGTTCACGCGTTGCGGATACAGGTTTGACTCGCGCGAGTCAATGTAAAATGTCAAAATGTATACGCGTTGCCGGGCTACGCGTTCAGTGGAACGCGAAGTCCGTACGCAGCTTTACATTGTGACTTGAGCGAGTCAAACTGTACGCGGAACGCGTGATGGAACGCGTAGTCCGTAGGTAGGTACTCTACCTTTTTATCAAAAGAATTGAAATAGATTTATGGTTTCGAGATATGCTTCGATAGTATTTCTAGTAATTGATACAATATATCGAATACTTACTTTCAGCAAAAATCAATTTATCCAGGGTTGAAAAAACACTAGCTATAAACAAAATAAAATGAAGTCAAACTAAGTAGGTAATTTGATAAGTAAAATGTAGATTATTGAATGTAGGTAGCTTACAATGTAGGTACACAAACGTAATCTACTTTTCACAGTCAGTGAACAAAAAGACGAGTGATTGTCCTCGCGTAAAGATCACTAGTCGGACCGTCATTACTTCCCGGGGTGAAGTAGAGCGTCATAATGATCTTACATGACTGTTTTTATTAATGTTTATAAAAATAATTAAGAGCTTTATGACTTTTCCTTTTAGTGAGATGTGACCTTGTTTTTTTAACCATTTTCCCCGGCTGACTCACTACTGTAGGTCAGCGTAATGTTTGTCGCGCTTTTCTTTGTATGTATGAACAAAAATATTCTTTTATATTAGAGTTCTCCTGAACAGCTAGCTGGATTTTGATGAATGAAGTGTCATCAAGCCATGTTTGTTCAATATACGCGTAATCACAGTTTTTGTAATTAGTCCTGACTAGGGTTTCTGCTTGCGTTTACGCGTACATTGGATTGCCTAGTCCGTACAATGCTTTAGAATCGTCTGAGCTCCCACGCAATGGTTTTTTTATACAAACAAACATTATGTTTCTCACATTGTTTGTCTTTGATAGGAATCGAATCAGAACGCAGATAGCAGAACTTTTACCAGTTGAGCTTGGCAAGTGATGATAATAATTATGTAAAATTGCACTAACATTAAAATATGTACCTACGGATCTTCTCTTCATTTATTTATTATTTCGAAAATATCACCCCTTCACCTGGGATATCAATGATTGGGATTTACAAGATTCTAGGGTTTACCCAAGTAAGCTTTTCCTGTTCCACTCGTACACACACACGTACAGTATGGCTTATTAGCGAAACACTAAAGCCTCATATCAAAAAGGTTTGAGAAATAATACAAATAATAATAAATATATTTAAAACCAAAAAGAAAACATATTAAATACGAAACAGGATCATGACTGTATTTAACTAAAGGCGCTTTCAAATTAGACGGTTGTTGCCGGACTGTGGACGTTCAAAAATGTGAATGTTACTGCGAATCCTTAAGGTCAGCGCAGTTACATAGTGCATTGCCGTTGGGTCTATTATCCTGACAATGTCCATTTTTTATTTGAGTGACCATCTGGCATTTTAAAGGGGCCGGTATTATTTCAGACCAAAAAGGCTTTACGGTCATTATTATTATCGTTTATTTCAGGCAACATAGAACATATACACTTACAGAGATAAATGCCATTGGGTAATATAAATACCTTGCAGACTTACAAAATTGTTGGAACTAAGTTCCTTTTCGGACGGTATTGAGGATGGGGGCTTAGCTTTTCAAAGTCAAAGTCAAAGTCAAATAGCATTTATTCAGTAGGACCGCTGGGATCACTTTGAAACGTCTTAAAACTAGGTGATTCTACTCCTGTTCCTTCGCGACCAATACCGTGAAGAATCCGGGCAACAAACACGGTTTGGGGCCTAGCTTTTTTTAGGTGATCCATCTTAGATCTAAACTTAGGCTAATTTCTTAACTAACTTAGTTGTAAAATTAAAAGTAAAGTTAGTAAAATTCAAGAAGCAAAGCAAGATAGCAAAGGCATTGTACACACATCTTTGATTTTGACAATCTATCAAGAACGACAAAGGTGCAGCAAAACACGTCACAGGTCCAAGAATACTTCTGTAATGACACAGAATCAAGAAATGATTACTTAGTAGAAATAGAATATAATAGAAAATAATGTATTGCACACCACATAAAAAGTAAAACAAAAATATTAAACTCAGCAGAAAAACTTACTTATGATATAAAATCGGCGGTCTTATAAAAAAAAAAACTATCTCTACCAGACAACCTGTTGTTGGATAATGGATGGAGGGATGGATTGGTACCTACTTTATCAACAAAAAATATCAGAAAGGTCGACCGGTCAGTAAAACTACTAGGAAGGTACATAAATTAATCTCGCCTAAATGATTTATTAGTAAAAAATAGGTTATAATATTTTGATCTGTAATTATTTCTAAGCACTACATCAATAAGGAAACGTCAATTACATAACTACTTGTATGCTAAAAGCTTTTTAATTTCAAATAAATATGGAGCTTGAAATCCTCGAACATTAAGGCCACCTTTAAAGACTAATAAGACCTAGATTAAATCGAAACCTAGCATAATACTCATTTAGGTGTAGGTTCGGCAAAGGTTTCTGCTTTCAAAATAAATATTTACCTGAGAAGGTAGGCAGGGAACACAGATTTTCACTTGCTACAATTCTGACATACATCTTTCGCCTCATCCACTATCATTACATTCATACAAGCTCGCTGATTTAGGGAAATTTGGACTTGCACTTTCTCTAAAAACTTCTTCTTTCTTTTTTTTTCCGCAGCTTAGTCAGCTCCACACGTATTGACGTTGTCTTTCCTGTGGATCAGGCTGATTAAGCTGAGAGGGTGGTTTAGGCGCTGGGCAAGCCTATTCCATCTCAAACAATGTCCCAGGCACTACAGCGTCCCGTTAGGCATAGGTTGCCTCCTGACACTGTATAAATCAAGTTCTCGAAAACGTCACCAATGAAAAAATACACAGAAAACAATTTAGAAAAGTGTATTTTTGAAATAGATCATGTAGTTCCAATGACACAAGCTCTGCTTACTTTGGGGCCAGATGACGCTGAAATGTCAAGCATTACCTATTTATTTTTTACAGTATTTTGCAGAGCAGTTACATCGGTGTTTACACAAAACAATGGACCTTTGAATTAAATAAAAGCTTTTCCTTATTTGGAGAAAGACCTTATTACATTGGAATATGAAGCGGCAAGCTGATGCCCTTTATGAACGATATCGAGTTGAGTAATTATTATGTTTTTATCGAGTTTCCTTTTACGAAGATCGCCTTAAAGTTCAAGAGATTCCATAATGACAATTACAGAGAATCTTAAATTACAACATGAAATAAGTAGGTAGCTGATAAGACCCTTCTCGACATGACAACCTCTGGGTTGTCCACGGTCAGGATTACGATTTTTCCACTTAAGTTTCTTATTAACTTTTCTGAAAAAAAAAATACGACGAAAAAAACAAAAGGCCTTGATCTACTTGAAAATGTTCTAATAGTTAGGTAGATAAAGGCTTTTTAATTTTATCATCATTATCATTTCCACCCGTTAGGCTGAGAATTATAATTAAAAAAAATATTCAAAAACTCATTATTTAGATCTAGGATTAGCATCTTGCTATCAATCAGTTTTTAGCAGTAAATATTATCACAAACAAGTTTTCAAAGATTTATATCGATAGATTTGCCGATCACTGTGTATTGACGGTCTGTATACGATATCACACAGCCTGAAAAAGTCACATTGCCTCACAATAAACAGTCGCCAATTGCGTCTACAATCTTGTGGAATATTGCTTCCTGCTACGTTGAACCGGTTACACTTTTTCGATTTATTACAGTTTTCTATGTGGTACTATCAACTTGATAAATATCTACGAGAGATAACTTGTATCTACAGTGTTTTGTTGTGTGTGTTGCTTTTGATCTAATGCTGATCAAAAGCAACACACACAACAAAACGTCAATATTATTTAGATACTTAGTAGAAACACGTAGAAATAATTAATTTTATTATGCTTTAACTGCTTGATATCCCATCAATATTATAATAATAAATACTTTCTTGTGTGTGTGTGTGTGTGTTTGTGTGTGTGTGTGTGAGAGTGTATTATGTGCCAAATAAACGTTCATTAGTTCAAGCTGCTTCCATCAGAAAGTGTATTAAAGCACCTTATAAACTACCTAATTGAAAAACTCTAACATACCCTAATAGTTTTTCACAGCTCATACAAACTGAATGTACTAATATACTTTCTATTCAAATATCATATTTCAACGTGAGAAAAAAAAAAGAAATTAACGGTTAAGAGACCATTTTTTTCAATGAAGTGTACACAATTCCACATAATGTAGAGACAGGTAATGTTTTAAAGGTCGACTGAATTCTAGAGCAAGATTTTTTCAATGCAATAAAAACAAACTATGAGCATACCTTTAAAAGATGTCAGAATAATGTTAAAAAATATTTATGAATACAGTTTCTAGTATTTATGAATATTTTATATAATTTATTTTCAGGATTTTTTTATGCGACTAAAGAAAAGTGACTGTTTTTTTTTGTAGAAGAGAGGTAGTTGCGGTATCTGTTTATGCGAATGTAAAGGGTGTAAAAGACGTCTACCGAAGCCGAAAGGGGTAGGTACAGCATCCCAACACACAACTAAATCCAAAAAAATCATTATATCCGGAGAAAACTGCGTTTGAAGATTACTGTTTGTACTGGGCGCGTTGTTTTACGTAGATTGCTGGATTTTGAGATTTAATTGTTTTTTCTTTTATTAATGAAATTATCAGGCAGGTAGGTATGGTCTTATTATGTTGCCCTAGTAGTAAATAGCCAAAAATAACATAAAATGACGTAGCTAAGTCAATTTTTTTCTGAGTTTTTTTTCGCTAAATATGTTTAGAATCATGGTCTGATTGCAACCCCTCAGTTTTAGGTAGTTGTCTTTTTACACCCTGTATATACAGGGTGTAAAAAGACGTCTACCGAAGCCGAAAAGGGTAAGTACAGCATCCCAAAACACAACCAAATCCAAAAGGATTTTCCGAAAAAATCATTATATCCGGAGAAAACAGCGTTTGAAGATCACTGTTTGCGTATGTACTGGGCGCGTTTTTATACGTAGATTGCTGGATTTTGAGTTTTAATTGTTTTTTTCTTTTATAAATGAAATGATTAGGTAGGTATGGTCTTATTATGTTGTACTAGTAGCAAAAAACTAGAAAATAAAATAAAATGACGTAGCTAAGTCAAAATTTTTTTTGAGTTTTTTTTTTGATAAATATGTTCAGAATCATGGTCTGATTGCAATCCCTCAGTTTTCGGTAGCAGTCTTTTTACACCCTGTATAATACCCTTCAAATACTTCATTAATCGATTATGCAGTAATCGTAATTATTTAATTAATGGACGCCAACGTTCAAATCCTCACAGTTGACCTAAATGATGATATAATACCAGACTTGCCACTTCACGATCGTGCATTCAATCAATCAAGCTTTAATGTCTAAGCCTAATTGCTTTATCCATAAGTAGTTTAGGTATTTATGTCAAACTGAAATATTTTAACATAAAGTATTCTAAAAAACTGAATGCAATAAGTAGGTGAACGTAAATAACAGGAAAGTTTTCGAAAACTTTCGCTCATTGACGTATGTTCCAATATATGGGCTGCGCTGCCCGCGACCACGCCTGTTGTAAGCCCACGTTTCCACCTACAAGAAAACTTCCGAGCAAAGTGTCTGACAGTCTGTCTGACAGCAGCTTGCAAGTGCTCAGACAACACGTTACACGAGTTTAGTAAAAGTTACACGAGTGGTATACACCTAACACTGCCGTCATACAGACTGTCAGACATTTTTGCGGAAGTTTTCTTACAGGTGGAAACGCGAGATACCATAAGCAACGTCGGGATGTAGATTACGCTATGCATCCACAAAGGTTGCAAATAAGTAGAGCTTCCAAAGCGATATCTACTACGAGTTTCAACCATACGTAAACCTTGGTCAGGATTTCATGTTGTAGTGATTTTCCTTTAATTTAAGAATTTTAATTGAACACAATCGTGATTTTAGAACGATGCAAATCGTTCTAAATGCACCAAGAACGTCTCTAGCAGAGTATATGGTCCTTGTAATTGGAGATGACCGTCTCCTTTCCGTCTCCTTTCTATTCTACCGAGGTTAAATAGCATTGCGGTCAAATTAAATGTTTACATGTTTTTTTTACAGTTAGCATGATTGTTTTTGAGTTTAATATAGCCTGCTTGATAACTGCGTCCGGTGCTATTCGCGGTCTTTCGAGAAATATTAATTATCCCGGATAAAGTAGCACATTGTGTTGTTTACCTTGCCAGCGTTGTAAAGTGTCTTAAAGGCAATCAAAGCATATTTCAACTCTTTCCAGGCATTATGTGTAGGCATAGGCTAGGTCCTGACGCTGTATATATAATCTAAATATAGATGTAGGTAGGCATTTAAAACCATTTCAAAGTAAATCATGTATTTATTTATTGTCTCAATTGTATTAGCAAAATTTGGTAGGTATATGTCTGTCTTTGGTTCAATATCATCTAAGTATTGACTTTTGCATCAGACACGAGTAAAGCCGTGGATGTGCGCTATAACTGAATTATATTGATACAAGTCTAAGTGTTGCAAGATTCATCGATGTATCTAACAAATAGCATTATCTTAGGTGTTACAAGATGCTTAGATCTTGATAGCATACAATTGGACAAATTACAACATAATGCAATTTATTTCGGCTGGTGCAATTGCACTGGAAGTACATATTATATGCTTTTGTATTGTGAATGCTGCGTTCATTATTACAGTATGAAGCTTTTTATTTTGGTATTGTATTAACAAGCTCTTTTATATTTGATCTTTGTTAGATCAATGCTATTCTTTTTGATTACAATACAAACGAGAGGGACAATTCATTAAAAAAAAACTGTCTGACACGTACGTGTTATTTTAATGTGACGTGTTAATTAATATAAGAGCTAGTTAGTACGGATAGTGATAGTACAGTAGTGGTATGAAAAGGTTCGCCAGTTTTCAAATTGATTCATTTAACGTTCCGCAAGCACATATTACCTTTTCAAACTAAGTCACAGAACAGACTGGTTCACAGAAAATTATGTTTAACTGTTTGACAATAAAGTTTAAAATTACAGATTATACTTGTTTGATTTTCTGTCTTGACCAAGAAGATTATATAATGTAAAAACTTTTTATTGGTTTCAACATCTCGTTGTCTGTCATTGTTGACATTGCAATTTTATTTTTTCACGTTTCTATATTTTACATAAAATGCCGAGACCTTTAAGTGTTGTAGAAAGAGCAGCAATTATTGCTGAACATGAAGCTGGCTACAATATCAGTGAGATATCGCGTCGTCTTAATGTAACCAGGGATAGTGTAAGATTTTGGATCCGGAGATATGGTGAAGAAGGTGAACTCATAGATCATCGTCACAACAATTCTGGTCGCCGTCCTATCCTTAGTGCTGCACAAAATGCCGACATGAGACGGCAATATGAAGAAAATGGCTTTGTGTCAACCAATCATTTCGCTCAACTGTATGAAGTTTGTCCTAGAGTAATAAGAAATGCATTACACTCAATGGGATTACATTATAGACGACACTCAAAAAAAGTTGCTCTGACACCAACCCATAAGGAAGCACGCTTGAGATTTGCAGAGACCTATTTGAACTTTGATTGGAGTACCACTATATTTACCGACGAAAAATCCTTTATGTCAAGCCAACATGGGAGGCTTCATTTGTGGAGGTATAACGGCACGAGATATACAGAAGACCATGTAGTGCCCAATTTTAGTTCTGGACGTATCTCTGCCAATATTTGGGGGTGGATGTCAGCGGATGGAGTGGGCGAGCTCGTTCTTCTTCCTTCAAGGGCAAATGCAACTCACTATCTATCGGTTCTGGAAGACAGTATGCTACCAAGTGTCCGTACCGTATATACAGCTGCTGACTTACCTCAGGTCAGCTACGTTCAAGACAATGCTCGCACGCACACTGCTCGTATTGTGAATGAATGGTTCAATCGGCACAGTGATATAGCGGTGATTCCGTGGCCAGCAAGATCTGCAGATTTAAACCCGATCGAGAACCTATGGGGTTTAATGGTGCAGCGATGGGATAATAGAAACGAAAGAACCAAGAAGGCTATAGAAGACCACTGCCATATCATTTGGGAAGATACACGAGGGACGGACCTATGCTCTCGCCTTGTTGGTTCTATGAGAAACAGGTTACAATGTGTGATTGATGCTAATGGTGGTTATATACGTTATTAAATAAAATAAAGTTATTATATTACTTATTCGTACTATTCTTTCATATTCGGTCCTATCAACAAAGCGGTTTACCCCGACAGTAATATCTCTGTCAATAAATCTTGGCAGTCCAGGAAAATAGAGTATAATTAAAGATTACAGTAATCTAAATAACGTTTAAATACAAATAACCTATATCAAAATCTTGTTGTTATGGGTAATTGTTATTTTTGTAAAATTGACAGGATGGAGTAAAACAGTAAACAAATTATGCAAAACCTTTTTGATATGTCATTGCCTATAATCGATAGTAAACGCTAAACATAACAAAACGTAATATTTATTAATTAAAATGTTGGCAGTACTGGTTCTTGCACTCGTGCAAGCAAAAGTCGACTTTAAGATGACGAACCTTTTCATACCGCGACTGTACTACACAGCAAAAAAATAACAGGAAGCAAGATCCCATTTTGTATGGTCCAGTTTTGCTTCAGTGACACATCAATTGCCAAAAGGCACACAAAAGTGCAGAATTATTAGTACCTACAGGTAATGATAGTAAATCCTTTAGAGAAATGTAGAGGAAGCAAGGTCTCATTTTGTATGACTCAGTGTCATTAAAATGACACATCAATTTGCAAGGAGCACAAACAAATAAAGGAGTAAGGGCAACAAAGGACAGCAACAAAGGACAAGCTAATTTATTTTTCACGTAGGAACGTATCCCTGACACATAGGTTTTTACGTTTCACGCTGTACAACAATAAAAAATTGAAATAAATGAAATCTAGTGATAATACTAAAAGATACAACTTAAAAAAAAAAGGATTTTGTCTATTTCCTATTTAATATTTTCAGAATTTAACATTAAATAGCCTTGCCACGGAACCGCTCCTATGTGAAAAGGACTATAAGTCAAAGTCAAAGTCAAAAAGCATTTATTCAGTAGGACCGCTGGGATCACTTTGAAACTATAGATATACCACGTGAGGTTGCTGTTAGTAAATTAATAGCTTGAGCTTCAGTCAGAGAAAGGACCTGCAACTTACTGCTCGTAACTCATTGCCCCACAGTCGAGAAATGAATGTACTTACCTAACGAAGAACACTAATATGATTTATGGCAACAGTGAATGACATGATTTTAATTGAAATGTAGGTTCTTATGAGTTATTGGTCAGCTCCGTTGATGAAGTTTTGGACTTCCTGAAGGCCTACGTCATGATTCAATTTTGAAAATATAATATAATGCACATTATGTACGTAAGAGCTCAGGTTTTATTGCTACCAGTGGTCATTTATCTATTTTGTGATTGCGCTTAACATCGTTTAACTTTGACAATCTATCAAGAACGACTACAAACGCTTCATAACTTAAATTATTTTGTTATGTATTGCCTTGTGTAATCTTACGTAGTTAAGGATGTTCTAAATGTCCATCTGCTTTCGAAAGACTTGTACCAAATCTGACAATAAAAACACAATATAGTATAGACATTGACATTTTCACTTACGAATTAACCTTTGCTTTCGATTTTTGTATTAGGAACGATGCGTAGGTTCAGTGAATCACATCTGAACCAAAAGAAAAATTATATTTTGATTAGTTTTCAAATATGGGTAGCAGTGGGGGAACCTGGTCAACCAAAATGTTCGCGCCAAGGTTGAAAGGTCTTCTTTAATCTTAATATGGTTGCAGTCACATAAATGAATGACCAAAGTGTTAGATATTGTAGAAATAATTTAAATTCAGAGATCATCTTACGTGTGAACCGAAGATTGCTAAACCTATTTTATTACTGACATTCCAACTTCTGTGGTCCGTAATTAAATTACGAAAGGAAATAGGTGGAAATTAAAAAACGTGTTGGTCGAATGGGGTTGTGCCTCGACTTTCAATCCTATGGTCGTGGGTTCGAACCCCGGCCGTGCATCATTGGATGTTTCGTTTTGAAAAATGTATATGCGCTTTGACACGAGCTCATAACGGTAAAGGAAAACATCGAGAGGAAACCCGCAGCTTAGTCAGCTCCACACGTATCGACGTCGTCTTTCCTGTGGGCCAGGCTGATTAAGCTGAGAGGATGGTTTAGGTGCTGGGCAAGCCTATTTCATCTCAAACAATGTCCCAGGCACTACAGCGTCCCGTTAAGTATAGGTATAGGTTGCCTCCTGACGCTGTATAAATTATCTAATATAAATCATCTAATATAGATGTAAAGGTTCGAATGCATTACATAACTGTATGAAACGTGTATGATGCATTGTTTGTAACGTGATCAAATGCCCCAATTACGAACTATTGCCCATTTTTCTCGTGTAATGTATTCAATGTAAACACAAATTAAAACGTTATATTTAAATCTGAATTTAAAGGTTCCTGTCAGTTCAATTTAAAATGTCAAGGAATCTTCAAGTGGAGATTAATTTTGTAATAGGCAATTAATACTTTGCAGTTTAAATACATAACATCATGATCTTTCGTAATTACTTTTAGAACTCAATGTTATGATCTCACTTATGTTTCTCTACGAAATCAGGTTCAGAGAATTTATCATCATCCATAGCTAATATCCTTCCTTTATCCTCCCTTTATTTATGTCACTTTGACTCATAATTATTATAATTACGTTTTAATACTAAAAAGAAAATCGACTTCAATGTTTGACTCGAAACGCGGTGTGACTCAAGGCGTCAAGCTGTCGATTCGATTTCTATTTGTGACATGGCTAGGAGGGAAGGTGTTTAGAGTTTTACGGGGAAACTATCAATCCCTCAGGAATAAAATTTATATGGGACCACCTCTGGATACCCTTTCAAACATAAAAAGAATTTTGCAAATCGGTCAACAAATGGCGGAACAATCGCGTAACAAGATACAAAAAAAAAAAACATACAGACGAATTGAGAACCTCCTCCTTTTTTGAAGTCGGTTGAAAAATATGTATGTATGTAGAAGGCCTTAAGGCGGCCTAAAAACTCCTTTACCAGAGTTGGCCACTGACTCATACGAACTAACTAATAGAATTTATTACTTACTCACTACGTTGGTTTTCAGGGTTAATATATTAAATTATACCCACCTATTTTAATATGTACTGAACTGAACAAATCAAATTGATCCGAGAAAATGTCTACTGTGCTTGATAGTCATGATCCTGTTTTCGTAACAGAACTTTTTGCCAATCACAAAACAAAACATATTTGCAAGCATTGTGTAGGAGTTATCTAGCGACATTATGCTTTAATTTGTATGGATTTCTTGTATGACACTTGTTCCTACGCATCTGATTAGCCTAGTTATGACAATAGATTTTGCAGTGCAATTTTTTCATGGTTAAACAAGTCTTACATTTTCAGTAGAACTTACGTGATTTCAAAACAAATCACGTCTTGAATATTTTAACATGAGAGGGATTGTGATTACAGCAGAAACAATATATTAAGACAAAAAAAGAGTTTCTTTTTCATATTTATTTATCTTCAACATAGTAGGCTAGGTACCTAGTAATTCGTGTTTTAGTAATTGCAAAATTAAATAAAGGATTAAACTAAAAAATAATAGTAATAATAATACTGGATTTTTCACACAGCATCATTTAGCCCCAAAGTAAGCAGAGCTTGTGTTATGGGTACTAGAATGACTGATAAACTACATTATACAGGGTGTCCCACGGCTATGCCACATGGAGGGAAAGTACCTTAAATATTGTAGATGTAACATTATACTGAAAGAAGACATTATTTTTATTTAAAAAACACCTTAAACTGCATTCACAGATATTTAAATAATTACATGGTTGAACCGGAAATCGAACCCGTTACATGAGAAAAATAGTCATCCTGTAGCTTTATCATACCGATCGAAAGGCTTCATCATAAGGATTATTTTTTGCTAAATAACATAGTGTCACAAATAAAAGGAAGGCCATGAACTTTAACATTTTTAATACAAAATTTATCAATTTATCAAATGCTCAAAATGATTCCCTTCCTGTTGAATACAAAGTCGAACTCTTTTGATTATTTCGCTCCCTGTCGATTTTTTGATCTTGTTGTGGTGGATATTTCGAATAACATGTCTAAGTCTGCTTGTAGCTCGTGGACACTTTCACACTGGTTATACTTCTCAAGTGGGTACATTTACTAGTAATACGTACTTATGATAATGTCAGTCGTATGTGCTTACGACAGTGTCAGCTAAGTATTTATTTTTCTGAACACAAATGTTAAAATTCATGGCCTTCCTTTTATGTGTGACACTATGTTATTTAGCAAAAAATAATCCTTATGATGAAGCCTTTCGATCGGTATGATAAAGCTACAGGTGACTATTTTTCTCATGTAACGGGTTCGATTTCTGGTTCAACCATGTAATTATTTAAATATCTGTGAATGCAGTTTAAATTGTTTTTTAAATAAAAATAATGTCTTCTTTCAGTAAAATGTTCCATCTACAATATTTAAGGTACTTTCCCTCCATGTGGCATAGCCGTGGGACGCCCTGTATACTTACTTTTTGTTTGTAAATATATATGTATATATATTATACATAGAAACACCCAGACCTGGGACAAATATCTGTAGGTCATACAAACATTTGTCCCGCGGCGGGGATCGAACTCGCAACCTTCTGCGTCGCAGGCGGACCTTCGCCCACTGCGCCATAGAGGTCGTCTAAACTATCGCAGACTTGTCTGTACCTAGTACATTGTGAAGTCTGACTATAAGACATGGTGTTGTTTAGTCAAGTCTCGTGTTCTAATATACGTTGGATATTTCTGGTCAAAAACGAAAATATACAATTGACTAACCTACCATACAGTATTTCAAATGTTCCCTTGGAGAAAAATATCTTGTGATGATCATCTTAGGCCTTTACATCTATATTAGATGATTTATACAGCGTCAGGAGGCAACCTATGCCTACACTTCACGGGACGATGTAGTGCCTGGGATGTGATAAGTATAATTATGGTGATATATACCTGTAAATACAGCTCGAGTAAAGTGCTTTTGGTTTTGACCCACATTTGATAAATCTGGACAAATGTTATGTAACTGAAGCGAATTTGTGTTTTGTATGCGGACCGGTCCAAAA
This sequence comes from Epirrhoe tristata, assembly GCA_951394285.1. Taxonomy (NCBI): domain Eukaryota; kingdom Metazoa; phylum Arthropoda; class Insecta; order Lepidoptera; family Geometridae; genus Epirrhoe; species Epirrhoe tristata. The sequence goes on from OX596142.1 coordinate 10,682,860, forward strand.
TGTATCCATCACTGTTTCGTTGTTAGACACGCAAAACAAGAGATACTATTCAAGTTTTGGGTTTGCAAAATTTTTGACGGTTGTTTAGTCTTGGTTTCATAAGAGGGACTGCAATTGAGAGATGTTTTGTTACACATAGGTTTTTATGCAAAGCCTAAGGTAAGTGTATGTAGGCACTTACTGATATGAACACTAGATTTTTGTTTAGTAAGTAATTGTTTAGTTGTTTTATCTTACGAAGGCTGGCTGGTCTGAAATGTGTGTGTATTTGTTTCTGAGTGCGCAAGCAATACTGAGCGCTCATTCGTCCATGGAGCGTTCCCGAGCTTACGCACAACGTGCGCTTTACCAAACAACGTGATGCATGTTAATCAACACATAATTAAGACCGACCCGCCCTCGTCACACGTACTAGGTTTCAGTTTTCTTCGTTGTTGTCGCGTGTTTCATAAATATTATTTCATTTCATCTTTCCTCATGAGAATGGGAGCTTCGCAGATGTCGTGAATCGTGATTCTGATAGCTATCTATCATGAGTATGACGAGAAATTATGCCACGAGTTTTGACAGGTGTATGATGGTGCATTGAAACATGAATAATTTATAAGATCGTGTTTTCTATTAGACAAGGTGAGTTATTTAGAAGAGTATCGTATCAATTGGTGTATTTTTAATTAGGAATATCTATCGCATAAATAAATGTAGGTTATGTAGATACAATTTAATTACTTATTAGCCAAAAATATCAAGACTCGCGTCATTTGTTTAATAACTCAAGTTGTAGGCATCGATAGACTCAAATTGTATATTATCTTGAAACCGATTTACTTCAAACTTAATACTGCAAAATATGATAAATTTGTAGCTGACTGTGCTACTTAATTAACTTTTTTGGTCGTGGGTTCAAATCCCGGCCGTGCATCAATGGATTTTTCGTTTCGAATTTATATGCGCTTTAACACGAGCTCTTAAAGTTGAAGGAAAAAATTGTGAGGAAACCCGCAGCTTAGTCAGCTCCACGTCGTCTTTCCTGTGAGCCAGGCTGAGCTGAGAGGATGGTTTAGGTGCTGGCCAAGCCTATTCCATCTCAAACAATGTCCCAGGCACTACAGCGTCCCGTTAACTGTAGGCATAGGTTGCCTCCTAACGATGTATAAATCATCTAATATAGATGTAAAGGCCTAAGATTTTTATTTACTTTTGGCAATCAACTTCTTTGGTGTTCTATGTACATAAAACCAAAGGTCACAGGTAAGGTACTTAACTTACGCACTCTAATTAAACAAACCGTATTAATAATTTACTTTGTACCTATTTATAACTCTTTTAGTACCTAGCTCAATTACTCTAAATGCCACTGATAATAATAAACAATTATAAAACTAGGCTCATACAAGGTCCTTTCACAAGACCTTGGTTGTAGTATCCTTTTGACGACATTCAGCTTATATGCTGTCTAGATCCAGATCTGATCAACAGGGTGATTCACGACTCACTGACCCATTGCTGCAGATTAACGAGAAACGAATGCTTGTATTTCTAACTGCTATGATCGAATGCAAAACAAATTAATGAAACATTAATTTACAAAGAGTTGACACAATAATTCTATGATTACAGTACAAAATTAAGGCTTTTTCTTCCATTCTGACTTATTACCACATTGAAAATCTACAACGTTTAATAACCCTCTTTAGTATTTTTCTGAAACACCAAACGCACAGTTTAATTAAATTAAACTTTAGTATAAAAATTAGAAGATTATGCATCCTGTACATCGAAGGCCTTCTTGTGGTCAATAATGCAATCAATCTTCGACCGTCTCACGCGAATCAAACAAAAAGGTATTTTAATGAGAACTTTGAAACTGTGTAACTAATGTTATTTTAATAAATTGTAAGTTATGCGTAGTAAATAAGTCGTGAGTTGGTCACTGTGGCTCATACAATAATACACTTGTGAATGAGTAGAAATTATAGCTATGATGAAACGATGTTGCTTTTATCAATTAACAAGGTTTTGAATACTGACTTATTCTTGGCCTCATAAACTTTGCCAAATGATTTATTTTATACTTAGGTAAAAAAATATATTTATAGTGTGAAGGCAACCTAAGCCTTCGCTCAACGGGACGCAAATAAAAGAATTGTGCCGAAATAGATATTCTTCACCAAATCATGTAAAATTTTTACGGGATTTGAACTTGCGTATCAAATCTTTGAGCTTTTAAGCTTTGGCCAAACCTGCGCTTCAGTAACGCGGGAAGCGACTGCGAAGTGGGAGCGTCTACAACGCGAAACGAATATGTATGAAAATATGCCCGCGTTGTGGTCGCGTAGGTGTCCAAAGCGCCATAGATAAAATATGGCTTGCATCCGCCCGCGCCGGGCGGCAGACGCTCCCGCATCGCAGTCGCTTTTGTCGCGCAGGTTTGGCCGAAGCCTTAATTCTAACTTTAGTCGAGATCGCCCACTCTAATTTTATTAAATAATGCATCAGTAAAGAATATTTATCAAACAAGATAAATTGTGGATTGGGACATGTATCGTGCAAGTATGTACCGATTTCAATATCATCCATTATGTCATTAGACGCACGCGATGCTCTCCCCTTGGATCGGTGACAGAGATGAATTGGCTCAATAGTAATGAGTTAATGACCTGAATGAGATAATCAAATTATTTAGCCGACTTAGAAACAAAACGAGGTGCTAAATTCGATTGTTTGAAGTTCTTGCACAAGTTCTTTGTTTATGAACCGATTTTGTTAAGAAATACTTACCTTAGTGGTCCCATTTTTGGTGTACCTCCTTAAATCCTTCCCCAAAGGCGAATACTGTTGTTTTTGTCCTGTTTGTTTTGGTGCTGAGAATCTAACGAAAAAAATTATAGTGATTGTTTAGGTATTTATGCATACCTTATTCAGGAGTGCAGTAAATTGCTCTATTTACCGTATTCTATTCTTTTTTGTTTTATATACTTTTTTGTCAGTTAAAAACTGTCACTTTTAAATTAAGTGTGAAGTAACTAAAAGATCTTAAACTATAATAAATCTGTGTGCTTTTGTAACGGTATGTCCATTATAGTCCGGAAAGGCTGAGCGAAGGCTTTGTCGCTTTCGGCGCATGCGCAACCTTGAACGCTATTATGGCTGCCTTGCTACGCGATAGTCCAAATTAGAAGATGACAGCTACTTTATATTTTTTTAGGAATTTATATTTAGAACATACTTTTTATTGGTAAAAATAAATAAGGGAGGTTGAATTAATTAATTTTGCGTAAAAATCAAGAACCTTTTCACTTGAAATATTCAACATGAATTAATTCATACTTGACCTGAGTCCGATTTTGATGTTGGTTTTCCTTTGTTTTTTAAAACGTTATTACTCGTATAATATATCTATATATAATATACGAGTATATATCGCTTTAATATATCTACATCTATTGAATTATGCCGTACTGTATCTGCAATATTACATTATTGAAGAAAGCCAACAGGTTTCGCACGAAAGCGATCTGGAACTGGGTAACTTTCGCTTAAATTCGTGAACTAAGTTAATGGCGATCGTATGTAATGTGAAACAGCTGTTGTTATCTTGACTGTGGAAATTAAATGGTAATAATACCAGAATTTAGGGATGAAAACCATGTTACTCAAAGAGTTATGAAGATGAGTGTGGCTGGGTATGCAAGAAGAGGAAGGCCGAAGAAGAAGTGGTTGGATTGTGTGAGAGAGGATATGAATGTAAAAGGAGTGGATGCACAATTGACGAGTGATAGGAGTGAGTGGAAGAAGAAGACATGTGGTGCCGACCCCACTTAGCGTGGGATAAGGTCAGGGAGATGATGATGAATACCAGAATTTAGGTATATTTTACAGGTGACTGCAAAGTCTCGTACCTCCCTAAGCTATGCATGTTGTTTTTTTTCGATGCTGGTAACTTTTGTGCCTGCCGAAGTCCGGAAACGCTGACAAAAGCCTCAACAGACTAAGTTTTCTGTTGGAAAGAAATTTCAAAGTCTGATTATAATACTTCGGCTTCAAAGCCTTGAACATCGAAAATCATCGGAGAGTGTGCACTCTATAATTTAGTTCCGCCATCCCCGTTCTTTTATCGGGCCAACAGGTTCCCCGAAAGACGCCACTTGTACATGGTCGACATTCCCAGACCCAGAGCTCGTAGTAAGTAAGTATTTTCTCTATTTCCGAATACATCCGATCGACTTCAAGGTAGTAATTAAGTATATCCCTCTACCTATCCTAGTATAGTATTTTTTTAGATAACTACCACCTTGAAGTTCTTGATGTATTCGGAAATAGAGAGAAATACGAAACCAACCGAAGCGCTTTATTAATATAGTTGTACTGTACACAAAGAAAGAGCTAAGTAGAATATTTTAGACTAAAAAAAATATTTTTATTTATTCGCAAATAAAATATAGAACGATAAAACCTATCATTTATCATCACGAATGTAAATGTGTTATATAATTAAACTGCTATGAATATAAAACGAATGAGAGTCTTTTAAAAGATTCTCACGAATTCATTGAATGTGTAAATTAAGTGCGTAAACATTTGATGCATGATTGAAATACTCGTAGACACGTCGTTAAATGCATGTTAGATTAATTATTATACGTGTGTGTGAAATCATTTAATTGTAAATTAATTATAATTCTAAAATACCATTTTTACCAATATCACTTGTTTATGTTTATAATAAGTAGGTAGATACTTATTTTTTTTATTATTGTGTTCAATTAAAAAATAATGAGTTATTAAATTGGATAGTTTATTACCAAAAATCATGGAGACTACCGTGTTTCTATGTATAATTATGTATGTATTTACAAACAAAAAGTATGTAGTATATCAGTCATGTAGTACTCATAACACAAGCTCTGCTTACTTTGGGGCTAGATGATGCTGTGTGGAAAGTCCAACATTATTTATTTATTTATTTAAAATTTACTGATCGCAGTAGATAAGTTCAATGATTGTTACTTTCGGTAGTTAGTTTAAACTGCCAGCATAACTTTTAAATCTTTTTTAAATCTGCCTCGCACAACAGACTTATGGAATCAGCTGTCGCCAGCGGTATTTCCAGACCGATACGACTTAGGCACCTTCAAGAAAAGAGCCTATTCCTACCTCAAAGGCCGGCAACGCATCTGCAGTGCTTCTTGATGCTGCAGTTGTCTGTGGGCGGTGGTAATCACTTACCATCAGATGTGCCACTGGCTCGTTTGCCCCCTCTTCCATAAAAAATATAAAAATAAAATTACTATCAACAAGTAATTTATGTGTTTCCTCTTATTTATTATTTATGATTAGGTAAGATAAGATACGATACAATAGTTTATTTTGTGCCACAATAAAAAAAATACACAGAATGTAGTTACAAAAAGCTTAATTTATAGGCAAGTAATATTTGCGTACGTACTTATAATATAAATGGCAACAAAAGTGAAAATAAGCTACTCGAACTATAACACTGGTGTTCCGTGACGCCAGTGTGCGCACAAAGCAGCAACTGTGATACAGCGACATTATACTCGTAATACAAAGAAATTAAACAATAGTAAGTATTAGTGATAACAAAAAAAAGTGTAGCTAGTTTCTTTTCACAAGGTATTTTATTTCATGATTTTCATATTTTAAATCGCAGTTTCCTCAATCTCCAAATATAACCGCTTGTGACTCACGCGTTATCATAGCCTATTTCTATTCTTGAGAGTACATCCTCACGTGGTATATTTTTTAAAATCACATTTTTAAAGTGTTTCATTTACGAGTAAATCACGATTCTATTAGATAATCATACAAATTGATAGGTCAGTTCAAATACGTCGTGACAGATTTCTCAATAACATATACTGCACGTGATCTACAGTCAAAATTAAGTCACGAATTAGATCAGTAAGTAATGATTGTATGGAGACAGATAATGCCATTGATCATCACATATTGAAGGTATATCAAGAGAATGTTAATCTGAAAAATTATAGGTAAGTATTGTTCTAATTCAGGTAAAAAGCAATGTCTTTTCATATTTTATTTAATTTTATCAAGCTATTTTAGCCTGTAGAAGTAAAAAAAATTACATACATTTTGCATTATTATTAGTATAATTATTTTCAGCACGAATAAACCTTGACACTTTAATGTGAGGATGCAGAAAGATGAGTTTAAACACTTTAAACTACTCACGATTATTGAATATCAAAAATCTACTCATCAAAGATTCCGTTTTTTTGATGATCTATTTATCTATACAGATTCATCCATCCATCCATGATGCTCACTATGCATGGAATAGTTCACAAAGGAGACTGTGCACAGAATGCAAAACAGAGAGTCATGAAGCGTGCTATGCGCGAATTTTGATGTTGCGGACACCATACAAAAGTGTGAGATTGTCAGCAAGCGAATATTGGGGATCAAAAGGAGCCAGGAAGCATTTAGCGAGACGCGGTGACCACAGATGGAACAGAGTAATTACCAACCAGTTGGAAATCCCCAAGCTACCAGCGGTTGCCACGTAAAGTCCGGTTTCCCCTTCACCCCACTTTCTGCATCAACCTTGACCCCGCAGTGTGCAAATTGCACTCTTTAGCATAGTGACAGCAGCAGTTCAATCTACTACAGATTCCTCACTAAAAAGCCACTTATAATGTCAGAAAAACTTCCATCAAAAACCTCTTAAAATATAACTTCAGGTAAGTATCTACATTGATTTAGATCATGGTTTTTCTGTCAATTTAAGGTCAATTAAAAAATATAGCAACACTGACTGAACTATTAAGATCTTAACAAATAAAGCCTATTATACTGTAAAAGAATATCTTGACGACCGTAATATTACTGATTGTGTAGAGTAGGTACTCATAGTAGATTTAATTTTAATACTAATGATGCTAATACTAATTTATATTACATTTTATGCTAATTTAATTTAATTATTTTTTCTTTTGGCATCTTTTTTTCTTTATCTAATATTGACTTTGTAAAATTATGTTTGTATGCTAATCAGCAGGATCTAGAGATTCTTAGTTTTAACAATACCATCTACTCTGTAACCTAGGTTCACAAGCAATAAATGAATTATTATACTATTGAAAATCTGTACATAAGTCCGCGAATAATACGACTTTGCTCGAAATAATAAACGTACTGGTCCTAAAACTAATGCTACCGAATATAATGCACTAATTTGTACTTATATTGTGGTGGGCTATGACTCAGTATTTCAAGTTAACACTTCAATGCAGGTTGACTGTAGCAAAGTGTAATAAGTACTTTCATGGCCCTTCGTCCGAATGTTGGTCTTTGGTATTTTCCAATGAATAATACAATTATATTGTGTTCGGACATTCATTCTCATAATAAGAGAATTTATTTATTTTTATTTTATTTATTTATTTATTTTAATTAAATATTCTATAGCTTAGTATTTTGTGGATTTAATCGTATGAACACATAACTTAATTAGTTTTGTTTAATAATATTTTGAACAGTTATCTTAGGTCGTAAAACAAAGTAGGAGGATTAATTAATTTTCAACTTATTTAAACTTTTAGAGATAATTGTGTACGAAAGGGTTCTTTGAAGCGCACTTTAAATTTCACCACACTGGTCTAAAAGAACTGTTCGTGTCAACAGTTCTTTTAGACCAGTGTGGTGAAGAGAAAAGTTCAAGAAGAAAAAGAGTGTCAGCCAAAAGGAATAAAATTATTTATAAGTCACTTATAAACATTTATCGACTATTAAGATAATAATCTAGCATTAGACAATGATCAATCATAAGCCAGCTGCTACCTTAGATTTGTTGTCAGTGACCCCGATGCAGGGGTGAAAGGAAAGGTGAAATAAATGCAATACTAATTAAATCATACACTAATAATGAACGCATTGGCAAATAACTCATAGGTTTAAATAGTTATTTCTTTGTATATTGTTTACGAAGCTAATACACAAAATACCTACTTAACAACTTACTTATTACATTATTTAAAACACATCATTCCTTTTCCATCTGCCTATGCAATACTTTATAGCAAAGATGTTCTACATACTCGTATGATTGATGACAATATTTGATAAGGTAGGTAATCGTAGATTGCAAAGGCTGCTTGAAACGTAGACTTGAAGTATTGGAGTGTTAATTTTTTATAACATACATACATAAAATCACGCCTCTTTCCCTATGGGGTAAGCAGAGACCACAGATCTCCACTTGTTACGATCCTGATACAAACATTTGCCTCATTCACTCTCATTACATTCTTTATACATGCTCGTCGGTTTAGGGTACTTTTGACCTGGCCCTTCTCCAAAATGTCGCCAATTTGATCCAAGAAGGTTCGCTTAGGCCTTCCCCTTCCAGCTGTCCCATACACACTCGCCTCATACACTTGCTTTGTTAAACGACTATTTTTATAAATGTGTTCTTAATTTGGTATCATATCCGGTTTGTTTTATATAGCTTTTAATCTACATCTGACTAATGTGGCAAGTTATTGTAATAGTGATTGAACTCAGTTATTGCAGAAAAGGGTTTTGCCCAAGGTGCAGTGAGCTGCATTGCAATATTGGTGACTGTGTTACAGATACCAATGTAGGACTCAAGAGGGGAATTTACTATGGGTATACATATTCTTTAAACAAATTCTATATTTCAAAGTTTATAATAATGGAAGGCTGCGATGGCTGGCGTGAAGGTTAACAGAATTAAAAAGAAGCCTTCGACCTAAAAAAACTGTATTTCTATGCTTCTACACAATATTTTGTGTATAGCATAAAAATAGTAAGTATTATACTTAGATGACTGTCTAGCGACATTTTCATTAATCAAGGGGTCAAAACTTAGCAGCGACACTTAGCGATTCAAGTCAGACTTTTTTAGTTCTGAATACCTGCCTGTACACACACGCAGTACATTTGTATGAACGTTTGCAGTATGTCACTCGAAAAGCTTTGCACTATCTGACCCAGATAATGTGATAGTGGATTTATTGCATGGCCATGTATGTTTCTCAAGAAATGAGAAAGCTCGGTATTTCATCGTAAAATGTTTTTTTTTAATTTTAATTGGTTTTTTATTTCCAGCGTAGGTAACTGATCTACTTAGATAATCTTAAAAGAGCGCTGCGCTCACCCTTTTAGAAAATCAAAATCTTTGAATATAACACAAAATAACCATTTAAAATTCTAGGTAAGTGTAACTTAGCTGAGTCCTGAAATTTGGACCTGAAATTTTTTTTAGGTTAATTCTCATAGAGTTTGAATTGCGAAACGTTTAGTTACTAAACATTAAATCACGGTGCTACCAATGTGTTGGAAAATCTATGTTACTGGACCTGCCAATTTCCTTTTCCTGTTACCAAACGTGTTTTCGATTGACATTTATTTAGTCCAAATGTCGACTGCTCGACACTTTATCGATCCGGATAAACGCTTTTGGAACTTAGCATGACATTTTACAGTGAAGATGTTTTATTTAGCCACTTAATACGAGTATAATGTCTTGATCTTACATCAGTAGCTGATTAAAAAACTCTTAGAAGTTTAGAAGATATCTTTAAGTCTTAGTAGAGTTTTTTTTCGACAGGAATATTTTACTAGTTGTAGCTTCAGGAAAACACTCTTAGGAGACCTTCCCTTTTTGAGATATTTTGCACTGTATTCACAGATCTTGAAAATAATGTACATTCAGCCAATATCTTTTTCTATGTGAGCCAACCTGCACGTCCAACAGTTTATGAGTTATTTACTAGGGGGGGAGGGTTACCTGTATAAGGAAATAAGGGTGCTATTGTTTAATTATAAGTAATTCTCCACATTTATTCAACAATTATGTACTATATTATTGTCATAACAATAACAGCCAATCTGCTAAAAGTTTCGATTTTTCAAGTTTCAGTTATTTTTTTGTAAAATTACTACTAAGTAATAATAATATAATAATAATGCTTTAATAGGATATTTAAGCTTTTTTTTTCTGGCCGGCACTTTAAATTTTTTGGTGCAACTTGATTTTTTGGATTTTTTTCTTTTATTCACAATTTTATATTCTCAAATGAAATAACTACCTAATATCCAGCGTGGTAATGCCGCCAGTGTTTTGGGCACGCTTCCGACTGAAAGTGACCTGGATCAGTTGAGCTATCTATAGATCGTTTCTAATCCTTAGATAGCTTGACTAATCCTGTTATATTTTGTAAATATATGTAAATATGTAGTAGCTTAGTTTCTGTAAATAAAGCATAATATATTTTTTTCCTAATATTAACTTAGCAATATAAAGAGTTTAGCATTGAAGCGAATAAAAGTAGGTAATTAAGTTTGCTTGCCGATCGTTCTTTTCTATGGATCGAGTTTCAGAGTTGTTATAACCTTGCTGAATTGTAAAGCTGTGTTATACAAGAGTTCCCTATACATAATTGTATAAGTTATACTCGTATTAGAGCTTACTGGGTGAGGCAAAATTTTACTACAATGAGAACAGCTACATCCTTTCTTTGGTAGTTAAAAGATTTCAATATTGAAATACAGTTTGTCTAGAATTTGTCCAAAAATAATTACGTTTTTATACTAAAAAGAAAACCGACTTCAATGTTTGACTCGAAACGCGGTGTGACTCAGGGCGTCAAGCTGTCGATTCGATTTCTATTTGTGACATGGCTAGGAGGGAAGGTGTTTAGAGTTTTACGGGGAAACTATCAATCCCTCAGGAATAAAATTTATATGGGACCACCTCTGGAGTATCTTTCAAACATGAAAAGAATTTTGCAAATCGGTCAACAAATGGCGGAACAATTGCGTAACAAGATACAAAAAAAAAAAAACATACAGACGACTTGAGAACCTCCTCCTTTTTTAAAGTCGGTTGATAAGATGGTCTCAATCGATAAAGTAGGTACCTACTATCTTTTTCATAATAATGAGAAACTATTAAACGCAAGACAAAATAAGAGTAAGTGTTGAAGTATATTATGGTTCAAATACGTTTGTTCTATGAAAGCTTCATACAAATTGATAGACTTCAAATAATTATCTGCTATTTGACTCTACTACGAGTATGATGTAATACAATTTCTGAGTTCTATGAACACGCCTTTACATTAAATGGGCTGTCAAAGAATCATTGTTCGGTTCGTGCGGTTACACTTGATACTTCGTGACTGTCCTACAATTTGCACATACGATACGAGTAGGTTATTAGCCTCGGTTCGCTACTTCTGATTTCAAAGAGATAAGCTTTTTAAGAAATGAAAAGTCTTATCAAAATTTTCGATTCCGACGGGATTTGAATCCGCAACGATCAGACGACCCTCCTAAAGCCGGAGTGCCTTACCATTCAGCCACAGAATCCTTGACATAACACACGAAATCTTTGATAAGCTCATATTTTATCGGTTACAGCACCGGTAGCGTCATCAACATATTAAAGTCAAAGTCAAAAAGCATTTATTCAGTAGGACCGCTGGGATCACTTTGATGTTGTTAATACTATAACACTATAAAAATATAGAAGCTTTACTTATTTTTACCGGACGTGTGGAAAATTTTGGGGGAGACCTTAGGCCCAGCAGTGAGACACAATAGGTTGATTAAAAAAGAAAAAGCTTTAGTTAGATATTAAGCTTTATACCGTATATTCGTATTTAGAGATTTAGACTGCATCAAATTTCTTTCTACTGACTACAGCTTTGATTATTATAATTATTTTGGTTGTCAATGTGGAACATCTCGGGACTTAGAGCCCTGAACTTTTGATAAGAATGCATTGGGCCGAAAGCTATAATCCTCGAGGTTTTTGCAGAGCGAGGTTCTGAGCATCATTCAACTTACTTTATAGGTACCTACTGTGAGTAAATGATTCACACAGATTTTTTAGCAACATATTACATAGAGTTCGTTACCATCGATATTATTCAAAAGTGAGAGGTCTAACCTTTGTATTCGGGTCCACACGACCCCTTGCCATAGAATAAACACCAGTGCTGTGTCCGTATGCCCTTATTCAGAGTCATGTGAACAACACACGTGCAGCAGCCCACATTAATAACGATTGATAATAATGTACACTAACATATGCCGTAAAATTAATTATCAATTTATTCGAAGTAGTTCAAACAACTTTACTGAACTAAGTATGTTATTCAAAGAAATAAACGAAACTACTAAGCCAAAAAGTGTACCATTTCACCTCAAAAAAAGAATTTGAAAGCTGACATGTAACTAGGTGATGTGTTAGCTTACCAAGTTCTTTTAAAACCGAAGATGGTCCGTATTTTCGCTTGGTAGTCTATAAAGATGTTTATATTTTGTACATTTGAGTAGAACTAGGAAGCATTTTTTAGGTTCAGCAATGTATGTCACACTGGATAACAATGAAATGGTTCCAATGGCTGAGCACTGTTTACAATTTGAACATTAGCTTCACTTTCTTTGTCTCAGACGAATTAATCTATTGTGTAATCGCATTGTTGATTGTCTAAGCTGAACGAGCCACCATGAGTACTATCACGAATGTGTTAGCATGTAGGCATTGTTTTCGATTATAAACAGAAGATATAGGAGGAAATTATTTCACAATTATAGTATAACAAGAAGTTTGTAATTATTTCTATACAGAAAGTAGGTAATATGATTTTATGACAAATTCATTAAAAATAAAGAAACTTTTTATTCAAAGCATTATGATTTTATAAGTTGTAATGGCTAATTCATATTATTTCTTTTTCAGGTGGAGGGCCTATCGCGAACCGGCAGAAGACTAACAGTGCCATCTGCTGACAGCAACAGCTTCAGCACCGATGCGCCTGACAGCGTGCCAACCTACCGCTCAAGGAACAGCAGGCGACGAGAGGAATCACCTCGGGATGTTCCCCGCTCACGAACAAGAGGTAGGCCAGAGACCACGGAGCAACCAACACAGCCGGAGCGACCCAGCAACGAACGATTTGATTCCAGAAGAACTCGAACTCGCAGTCGGCCCGTAGAAACTCCTCGAGCGGAGACCACTGGAGAAACCCTCAGAAATACGGCCATCAGAAGCAGAACGCGGCAAACGGCCAGAAGACCTACTCGTGCTCCTGAAGTTTCTACCCCGACTATAGATGAGAAAAGCGGAGTTTCGAACACTAACATAGATGAAATTGCTAAAACTGCTACTAAACAAACAAACACTGATAACACTGCTAATCAATTTAGACGGAGAAGCTCAGTGACTCAGACAACTGAAAATGTAGCCACAAAAAGAGGACGTGGAAGAATCAATACAAGACCTAGCGCTAGACCTATTGACCTAGACAGCTCTGGTTCAACTAACTCAATACTAATAACAGACAAAGCACCGACTACAGCAAGAACATCAGCTGATTTGCGAAACGCAAGAAAATTAAAATATAAGACACGACCGGCCGAGACTGATACAAACTTAACCGGCGAAGGAATTGTCGCATTGAACGAAATTAAATCTAGTCAAATTGAAAACCTTACTAGTCAACCTGAAATCCAAACAACTGGACCAATTTTTGTCGAAAGAATCGTACAGCAGAGCACAGAGACGAACAAGCCTAAAAGTACGACGTTGAAAGTAACACGAGTTGTGAGGCGTCCGTTGGCAAGAGGAAAAGCAACGCACGCACCGTCTGTGGCAGCGGCAAAGAAGTCTGATGACATCAGTGAGGATGACAACTATCCGGAAAGCTTTAAAGCTCTGATCCAAGCCAAAAATGCCGTAAGCATTTTCTTATCTTTTATATCAAAATAAAATCAAGACAATCTCCATTTCGTTTCGGCAATTTGATAGCCCTAGCTGAAATACAAGTTTGTCTATATTTATCATGGCATGTATCGTTTCACTCCTTGTATAATTGAATTATTTCAGACACACGTGAGCTCTCCAACCAGTGAGAGTTTATTAGTGAAACCATCACAGAAAGTTATCAAAACTTACTCAACATCATCACAATCCACTCAGACGGGTCCAGCCGATAACAAATACTCAAGGGTAATAAAGCTGGTATCCAAGGGTTTACTAACACCACCTAACACTAATATAATTTTAGACCAAATCACTCATGCTATTTTCATCGTAATTAATTTTAAATGTAACTTAAAAAAGCACATTATCTTAACCACATTGTTCAGAATAATGTGTATGTAATTAAGACACACAACTTACACTCGCATGACGAAATTCTTTTATTAAACAGGCATTTTTGTGTAATCTAAGCTTATTTTATTCATTTAAAAAACAATAATTTAAATACTATGTTTACAGTTACGGAAGCAAAAGGCAGAAGAATCACAGCAATCAAAAAAAGAAGAGGAATTAGGGGATAAAATTACAACAGAAGAAATAACGTCGCACAGCCCTGATTATAAACTGCGAGGAAAATACTCTGTCAGAAACAAAAAGTCGACAACATTTAGTCCAGCTGCCACTACAGTTAGCAGTATAAATACAAGCACGGAAAAATCGGGATCAAAATACAGTAGAAAATTTAAATTTACTACAACCAGCCCAGCACCTAAGACCGAAAACAATGACAAGAGTACCCGGATTGAAACTACTAGTGGCCTGAAGAAACCAGTAATTAGACCATCATTTTATTCAAGAAAGAACACTATTACAAGTACTGAAGTATCTGTGACAGTCAGTGAAAATAAAGAAGAAAGGGTTGTGAGGAAAAAAGTATCACTACCCCGAACTTCTTACTATTCTAGACTGAGAAATAAAACCGAAACGACGACCACCACGGAAGCTGCTAAAGATGATATCCTTGACCGTGCTCAGAAAAAAATAGAAGATACTGCTGACATGCCACTTATTTTTACTTTATTCAACAACTCTGAAAACAAAGAACTTGTTAGCGATTCTCTCACAAAAGAAACTGAGAAAACTAGTGAACCATTTATAATTTCAATCAGCAGCACGGAATCTCAAGATAACATGATTTCAAATGAAGTGATTTTAAACACAGCTGAAAAAACAGATGACGTATCAGTAGTATTACCAACCGTATCTACTAAACAAGATACAGACAAGCAGAAGTATCATGCCAATTTTAAGAACCTAAATCGTATTGCGGTTGAAGATAATGCACACTCTTCCACTGCACCGCCGGTGAGGAACTTACAGAGAAGACGTCAGAGAACGAGGCAGAAGGAGAAAATTGACGATTCTCCCGATACTACTACAGCGAGGACCAGAGACAGAAATGTCCGAAAGTTTAGTGAAGCGTTTTCCAAAACAACTGAGGCGTCGAATAATGGGGTAAGCAATGGCTATTTCTCCACTAGGAGCCAATGATTTGTGAACACTCTTAGAAAATTTTGATATAAATTTTACAGATCGTTGCAGAAACTGAAAAATCTAAAACTAGATTCAGTTCTAAATACCGAGCCTCATATCTAAATAAACCGTTTTACAAACCTACAGTTCCTACAATAACATCCTCGACTGTAAGTAACATTACATTCACAGAGCTACAACACATGCAATTCAAAAACAGTGCAACTATCCAAAATTTAAGTTACCCCATTCCTACTAAATAAACAAAGCCCCTTTATAAATTGGCATTAAGATACACAAGAATTGTTGCACCTCATTATTAACATTATCAAAGCCATTTTTGATGAGATACTTGGATATTGTATGTAATTTAAAACATGTTATTTATCAAAGTCTCATTAAATGTAGCTTTTCATCATTAAGTACTTTTAATCATCTCATCCCATTACGAACCTATAACGTAAAAAAAAATTTGTTGGTAAGTAAATTGAAAGTTGACTCCGAAACATCATTGTTATTTGTATAACTTTGGAAAATATACCTACTCTTGGTATCCTCGATTGGTTTGCAAGCTTAATCTTAATGAATATTTTTCATTGCTAAAGGCATGGCTGAAATTCTTCGTGACTGACCACCTGTTGACACAGTCTGTAGAAGAGCCTTACTGGTTTGAGGAGCACGTGGATGAGACCACGGAGTCCATCGCGAACGCCACCTCGCCATACATTCATCCATCATCCAACGAACTGGTTAATGGAATCATATAGTTGTAAAATCCACACCATGCATCTCACACATTCATGTCTGTTGTAATTAAGGGTTGTGGTTTAGTTTTAAAGAGATGTAGTTTTAAGCATTTAATATTGTATAGAAAAAGACTGCTTTAAATTTCTAAACATGCAAGCATCTCTTTAAAACAGAACTTTGTTTAGATAAACTTAGTTTTCATTGAGAACATACAAATTGCTTGCATACTTCTATCATCGAATGCATAGTTGTGTAAACTTAACAAAGTAATGTACTTACTTTCAATTGTAGAAATAATACCACTAACGTAAATAGTTTATTAAATTGTGTACAATTTTTACAAACTTGTTTCAATATGCATCATAAATTGTTTTTTTCTAACTATCCACTTCATCTCAAATACTGTCGTCTTGATACCAAATATTATAAAGAGGCTTTGGTCTTGGCACAAATCTCTACTCTAAAGAGTAAGTTTTCTTTTCATCTGACAAATTCACACACTTTACTCCTTACACACATCTTTGTTTCTGTTTACATGGGTGAGCATACTTCTTATTTCAGGTAGAGGGAGAAGAAATTCAATTAGGGCCAGACAACGCTATATCAATTACTCAGACACGGAGGACACTGTCCTCAGCAGACTTGAGACTCTCAGAAAGTCTTCTGAAGTCTTCACACGTCATGAACGTTGAGGCGTCGCACCACTCGCCTTCGGTTACAGTGTCTATTTTTGATGCACTAGCGGATATTCTCACGTCCACACCTAAAACTCGACTTTCTTCTACAACTGAAGTAACGACAAAACCAAATCTTAATACTGATGTAACACAAATACTCAATGGCGTGAGTAACATAGTTAATGTAAATATTACTGGAGCCATTAGTAACCCGGAAATATTTGTTCCGGCAAACACCAGCAGCACCACCACTCAATCTGTACAGAACACCGTTCAGACTACACCAAATGTGATTAACAATATGTCGGCTGGGGGAAGTGTCACACCGTCACTAAACGCTGAAGTTGTAACTCCTTCAAATACACCCCGAACTCCTATCCCTACTCCCTCCACTCCTGTCTCTGCAAGGAGACCATTTGCTATTAAAGTATTGTATTCAGATACAGAATCGCCTACCGACAAACCTTCGACAGCATCCGATTTCACATCAAATCAGCCGACGACTGACAATCCAACAATGGTATATAACACTGTCTCTGATCTTTTGTTATCTCGTAACAACTTAGTATCTTCAGAACTAACTAGCATGTTATCTAATAACATTAGAAGTATTATCCAGAATATGGACGAGGAGACCCGGTCTAGAATTTCAGTAGATATGGCTAAACTATTAAAAACTTTAATACCTAGAGCAGTAGATGGACTGGCGACTGTACTTGACAATGCTGACTTTATCCCAAACACTACACCATACAGTTTGGAGGATATCAAAGATACTGAAAATATAGATATAAATACAGAATTAGATTCCTTTGATATCCTTCAAAGTATAACTACAGATAACAGTGTAAATAGTCCCGTGGATAATAGTAACCTAGTTACTAGTTCGGTTACCGTAACAGACAACCCTGCACAAACTGTAAATAATATTGATGTTACACAAGGGGTCACACAAAGTTCAGTTCTTGGGTCTAGTAGCCAGACGACGTCAACTGCCTCAGTAACTCCTAAAACAGAGTTACGTGCAGCCTTCGAAACAGCTTCTACTACAGCGAGTACTTCTGTTTTATCTAGTACTGAAACCGTGACGTCCTCTGTCTCACCCAGTTCTGTGACAGACAATGTTAATAACAATGGTACAAGTTCAACCTCTACTAATACAGCCTTTGCCCGTCCTTTCCTGACAAACTTCCAATTGAGTGATTTTACTCCTAATGACGTAGATGAGATGGAGGTTAGTAATTTGACTAAATCAGTAAGTCTTAATCAAAAAATTGTAGAAGCCTTTGAAAATAACTCTGATATTAACATCCAAGACCCAAGTCAAGTGTCACCCCTACAGTTATGGGTATTGTCTAAGAAAGCTAGTGTTTTGCAAATGATTGAAGATCTCATAAGACAACATAATACGGAACTGGCTACAGGACCACAATTGGCTGAATTTATGAGTCCATCATCAAACAACATCAATTTATCAGAAAGACTGACTAATATCATGAATACTATGACTTTTACTGCTGAAACGACTGCGATTACTAGTAATGATGTAAGTTCTACTGCTACCACCTCAATTCCTAATCCCAGTTCTCCTTCAACCACTGTACAAACTTCACAACCTGATATTACTACAAGCGGCAAATCTGATGATGGCTCGACGACAACAGCTACACCTAGCCTCACAACGTCTTCTGATGGGTTACAAACGACTACTGAGATAGCTTCGGATATTTCATTGCGATTCGGAACAGATACTGAAAATGAAAATACTGATTCAACAACTACTAGTAAAAGCATTTCTAGAAATACTCCTGCCGCGACTACAGAGCAGACGCAAGAAACAAGCTCTATAGATAGTGTAACTACCACTTCAGGTAGCATTACAACTACACAAGGGAACACTGAAACTACAACTGTATCTGTCAACACTGAAACTACTACACAGCCAAATCTAGAGACCACAACTCAAGTAGATATTGAAACAACTACACAAATTGGCACTGAAACAACAACAGATGCTAATATTGGCACAACCCAAAACATCACACCTGCGGCCACTCTGAGCGCTGCCACTCCAACAATACCTAAAAAAGATTACGTTATATTCGGAATCTTACCAAACAATACAGTGGTACGTAAAGATCCCAACGACGATGCCCTGGAATCATTAACAGAAGCAAGTCCATACATCGTGTACGGTTTGCTACCCAATAACACAGTAATCCGTAAATTCCCGAATGGAACTAGAGTGCCACGAATCATGCAAAAAATTGACATACTACCAATCAGTCCATCGAGTTTGAGGAACCCATACAGCCCCATCTATAACATTCCGGCCATTGTCAGACCGCAGTCTAACCCCACCCGAGTATCCACTAATACTGTGACATCCACAGACATCATCAATAACGGAACTGACACTGTAAATAACCAAGAAACAATGGTATTGACTTTGAGTTGTTTAGCTTGAACGCTGTGCTTTGAGGCTTCTATCCACTTGCAGCGGCAATCTGGTGCAAGGGAGGGGCATGTTGGGAGGGATCAGTAGTACTGTGTAAACCTACTTATCGTAAAATCTATCTGCATGCTCTACACCTAACTGCTTCTCGGATTAACATCGCCAGGTATAACATTTTATTTCGTAATTGCAGATATCCTCATCGGCACTTAATATTAAAAGCAGTTCATTGGGTATAACTACCGTCACAAATAAGTCGCCTGCTGAAATAAGCACTGCCTCGCATGTATTGAGTTTACGCACAACTACAATGCTACCTTCTATTGATGAGATTCTGCTTAATAGTATATCTTCGGCCGCTAAACAGGAGATGGTCATAGCATCCATGACGAGCTCCACTCGTGAACCGACAATATTAACACTGGATATTGATCCGGAGGTATAATAATATTTTAATCATTATTTATTTATGTATTCACATTACTCTTCGTTGACTAACTACACAGTTCGATATTATAGATCACGTTTATATTTCCAATAACTTTTCATCTAAACAATGGGATCTTTGAAAAGGACTTTCATAGTATAAAACGCATTTTCGGGTAAGGTAAGTGGTGGAGGCAGTACCTACCAGTATGCGAAAAACCAGCATTAAAAATTCGATGTCTATATCTAAAGCGAAGTATAAAATGTGTTTCAAACAAATTGCAGACCAAACAAATTCGCACGGAAAGACCTGGTAATGGCGATGGAAACACTGTATTTAAATTCATACCAATAGATGAAATAATGGTGAAACAACAAAACTCAAACGTATTGAAACTTGCAACCAAATCACCAACAACAACAAATACAGACAAAGCCGAGGTCCAAATAGAGACAGTTACAACTGCGATGGATGTTAATACCCAGACATCGCAAACACAAGCTACTGAGAGTGTTAGTACAGATGCTCCAGAGTCAACTATGATGACTAATACTCCTGCTGCTACAGAGATTACTACAACTGAAACTTTAACTACAACTCAGGCACCGACAACAACATTGGCGACAACGACTCAAGCTCCAACAACAACAACTCAAGCAACAACTACTACTCAGGCTCCAACAACTACTACTCAGGCTCCAACAACTACTACTCGAGCTTCAACAACTACATCTCAAGCTCCAACAACCACAACTCTACCATCAACAACAGTGATTCAAGCAACTACGTTCGATGATGCGATAAAGAAATACCAAGAAACACTGAGTGATCAAAATACACCCCGAGATCCTAAATACTTGGATGTTCAAAGTTTTAGTAACTTATTAACAGGAGCAAGGTCTGCATCAACAACTGGAATAATACCAACAACGGCTCAACCGAACGATCCTACTGCATTGTTGCAAGCTTTGTTATCGGCTACAGGGAACAAAAATGTTGGCACATTAGCTATCCCCAACCTTGGAGGAAATATTAGAGTCTCAAGCAATATACAAACTACTACAACACGTTCTATCGAAGAAGATATTCGTCAATTCGAAGAAGACACAAAATTACTTAAAGCTTTGTTAGCTGCTACGGGTCAAAACCCAGCTAACCTCAACATACCCTCATTAGATGCTATTCTAACTACTACTAGGGCTCCCACAACACAGCCACCAACAACAACGTCTAGGCCAACTACTACAACTAGGCCTACTACAACAACTAGGCCTACAACAACAACTAGGCCTACAACAACAACAAGACCAACCACAACAACACAGCCAACAACTACTAGGCTGACAACAACACAAGCATCAACACCATCATTACAAGACGATCTTAAACAATTCCAAGAAGATACTAGACTTCTACAGGCTCTGTTACAGGCAACTGGTCAAAACACAGGAAACTTAAACATTCCTGATATATCAAGAGTGACATCAAACGTTAGGATTTCATCTAATCCTCAAACAACTCAAATAGGCTCTCCAACCATTCAATTGAACGCGCGACCTGTGCTTACGACGACCATTGGACCTGTCTTTAAAACTTTTGCTCCTAGAACAGTATCTACAACAGAAGCTTCGACTACTGAAGATGTTAGAATCTCTACTACTTTTACGCCTTTTATCCAGAGACGACCGACCACGGCTGGAGGTGTGGAAACGGCAACTCTCTCAGGGCGGCAAGCTCCGTCGAGATTTACTGTTACTACAGAGGCACCTAGTAGCTCCACTTTCTCCGTTGAAGAAGACTTGGCTTTCTTACAAAATCTGGTAAGTCCCTGAAAATATTGAAATTTATGTACAAAAAACAGGTAAGTAAATAAAAAGGAAGAACTTCCTGTAATGTAGTTGAAAGATAACTGACATTCAGAGTGGTTGCAATGAGGAAATCTGCTAGTGGAATTAGCACTAAGCCCATTCGTGCTCAGCACGAATCATTTATACTAGTAGATTGTAGAGACCTGTAGAGATGGTAGTTGTAGTTGTAGGTTGTATATTTAAATGTAGTTTTCCGTTTTCAGAAATCAGTACTGAACACTAACACCGGCACTGAAGATGCGGAGATGGCGCTCGCCAACCGAATCATATCACTTGCAGTCGACAGGAGTCTTACTGAGATACAGTCCGGCAATTCAAACAGCGCTGTTCGTAACGGAAAAGCAATTGCTAACAGCGCCAATAACCTTGTACCGACAACGACGACTACGACCACAACAACAACAACAACAACAACAACAACAACAACGCCAAGACCAACAACACAACAAACAACACAGCAAACAACAACAATCGCACCAGGAGGACTGTCTATAGAAGACGACATAAAACAGTTCCAAGAAGACACAAAGCTATTACAAGCACTATTGAAAGCGACGGGACAAGATCCGTCTAAATTCAACATACCGACACTACCGAACATAACACCAACAGTGAGTCCACACGCTGGCCTAAAATTTTCACCTCTTCTTGCTTCATCTTCACACGACGCTACACCGAAACCTTCCATGATGTCGACTATGACTGACAAGACATTACCTTTCGGTGCTAAAATAGCTGTTAAGGATGACTTGAGGACTATACAAGATGACAGGAAATTGTTAAAAACTTTGATAAACTTGCAGGACGCACAGGAGACTACGACGTTTAGAAGTAAACTAGCTATTACAGGTAAATAAACAATGATATTACTACTCTTCAAATAAGTGAAAAATAATTCATAATAATTACGTTTTAATACTAAAAAGAAAACCGACTTCAATGTTTGACTCGAAACGCGGTGTGACTCAGGGCGTCAAGCTGTCGATTCGATTTCTATTTATGACATGGCTAGGAGGGAAGGTGTTTAGAGTTTTACGGGGAAACTATCAATCCCTCAGGAATAAAATTTTTATGGGACCACCTCTGGAGTATACCCTTTCAAACATAAAAAGAATTTTGCAAATCGGTCAACAAATGGCTGAACAATCGCGTAACAAGATACAAAAAAAAAACAAAAAAAAACATACAGACGACTTGAGAACCTCCTCCTTTTTTGAAGTCGGTTGAAAAGTTTCGTTACGACAAAAACATTTGTAATTTATTGAAGTAACTTTGTTGTCGTTCAGTAGCTTTGGGATAACGCGTTTTATAAATAGTTATTTGTTAGTAATTATAATCATACAACAAAAGCCATCTTTGTTTTCTTTTATTTCAGATTAATAATCAAATTCTTCATTTTAATTTTTTTTTTCAATTTTCAGGCCAAACATCAGATGAGGTGCTGAAAAAGCTGATCCAGCAACAGAAAGCAACCGGCATGGTCTCTGAAGCTACCAAGTCACCGATATCCTTGAGCACCGAGTATGGCAAGAGCAACGACGCATTGCTCGCTGCTTTACTCAAGGAGCAAGGCTTCGGACCAACCACAGCTAGTTCTATCGATGAGCAACTGAGACTCGCTGTACGTACTTCACACTCTTCATTTTATAGCTCTTGAATAACTCTTTCTTCAACTTCATTTAGAACACATATCTTTTGGTCTATTGTATCCTTGTTTTCAAGAAAAAGTTACCTTCGCAAAATATCTCATTTTAATAATTTTTTCTTGTTGACAAAGTGCAGGACCTAACTTAATCCACAGTCTTGGTTTACTGCAATAATTTCGCTCGTAACACTATAAACTTTCAATTCATTCTTCACAATGACCTATCATGTAACTATAACCTCTAGGCTTTACTGAACCAAGTGGTAGTGACGCCTAAAGCGAGGCGAACCACCACGCCACCGCCTCCGCCACCGCCACCTAGAAGGCCTGTCCTGGATGGACTGGCTTGGTTGTGGCAGCAGTGGAGGGAGACGGGGCCCGGGCCAGCGCCGTCGGCCAGGCCTAGTCAGAGGCCAGGCCCCGCACCGGCTGTGAGGCCCTCTGAGGCAACCTCAAACAGAGTGAACTGGTTCGGCTCCGGACCATTCACCGGCAACGCGGATGACCGACCTGCAAGCTCAAACAGAGTGGGTTTCTCTTCTCTTTTACTGAAACTGTGTGACTGGGGCTAAGGTGAAGGAACAGACCTTAGATTAAATGCAAACCCCAGGAACGATTACTTTTGGTGTACTTATAGAACTTGTTCCTATTTAATCTAAGTCTGCATGTTATTTTGTACAGAAACGGGTGAGGATGGGTTGTAAATAGTGAGAAATGTTATATTAATTTTTTTTATTTTTTACAGTGTTCTAGTTAAATTATTTATTTAAGATTGGCTTCATTGGCTTGTACATATATTGTGCAGTAAAACGCAATTTAATTTCCATAAAATAAAGTGATTAATTATGTTTTTTGTTTGGCACCTGTGAATTTTTCGTGCACCTATAATTTGTTGTGAATAATCCAAGGAGTGGTATCACCACCATTGAAAATGGTACTGCCAGGTTATTTCCGGTTACATAGACATAGAGTTTGGATTTTACTCTTTGGCTTTCCCAAGCTCTAAGCACAGACAAACTTCGCATTTGGCAGTCATAAAAGTAAAAAAAAAAAACGGGTTTGTTAAGAATAAATGAAGACAATGCATTTTATACAATTTTATTCTGGAACCATACATTATTCTCATAAAGCAGACCACTTAGAACACTTGCACACAATTAAGTATTTACTATTTAGTCTTTTCAACCGACTTCAAAAAAGGAGGAGGTTCTCAATTCGTCTGTATGTTTTTTTTTTTTTGTATCTTGTTACGCGATTGCTCCGCCATTTGTTGACCGATTTGCAAAATTCTTTTCGTGTTTG
This sequence comes from Epirrhoe tristata, assembly GCA_951394285.1. NCBI lineage: Eukaryota > Metazoa > Arthropoda > Insecta > Lepidoptera > Geometridae > Epirrhoe > Epirrhoe tristata. Next base: position 10,707,294 of record OX596142.1, read on the forward strand.
AAAGGGTATACTCCAGAGGTGGTCCCATATAAATTTTATTCCTGAGGGATTGATAGTTTCCCCGTAAAACTCTAAACACCTTCCCTCCTAGCCATGTCACAAATACAAATCGAATCGACAGCTTGACGCCCTGAGTCACACCGCGTTTCGAGTCAAACATTGAAGTCGGTTTTCTTTTTAGTATAAAAACGTAATTATCCCGTAATAAAATCAATCTATAATCTAAGAAAATATAAACGCGTCGACTTGATAACCTCCTTTTTTTTCGTCGGCTAAAAAAGATGACTCACTGACAACTGACAACACACAAAAGTCTAGGACAATGAATACAAATCGTGTGGTGCTTGAATAAGTATAGAAATCTTATTCAGTTGGTACTATTGATTGAATCCTGCTCAATATGTACTTAGACTTAGTAAGAATTTCCTGGCTGTGGCAAAAAGGGGTATTGAGTAGGTATAAAAACCTTGTTAATAACAAAACATCACGTAATCTATTCGCGTTCCAAGTTTTGTATAAAAGTGTAAACTAGCATTTTGTAGTGTTGTGTAGAGCACGTTACCTAGATCCCAATTTGGTGAGTGAGAATTTTTAGTACCAATTTCCTGATTTTTTAAGCTTTTGACATTTACTTACTCGGCCTAACTTCATTTTTATCCTTTTACTATTTCCTAACTAAGCTCCTAACACTTTACTCTGATATACTTTTGTTAAAATGTAAATGTATATAACTTTATTGGACAAATCATTAATTCATTAACAACTAAATGCTTTTATAAAATTAATTTGAAAAATCGTTACTAGGTATTTATGATATAATTAAAAACTGTTTCTGTTACTAATAATCGAGGTGGTGCTTACTTGTAAATATATATTTTTTTGTTATATATATATTACACATGTACCTATTTATTATTATGTATAGGTTGTGTATTCTATGTATTATGAAATGACAAAACGAAAACGGAAATATATAGATTTAAAATGGTGTATGAATATGAAAAATACTCAATTTTCATTTACGAAAGAAACGCTACTGATGTTTTAAATATTTTATTTATTTTATTGTGTTTTTACTAAGTGATTGTTACAATAAATAATATTCACAAATCACGCTTTCGCACTTGCATCTAACTTTTGACCACCTAAGTTTCCTAGGCGGATGGCCATCGTACAATACCGCCTACTTCTCTCTCTATCAACAACTAAAATTCTTATAACTTTTTTTATGTTGCCTGAAATAAATAAATAAAAGTAAGGCCATCCTACCTAGGAACTGGGGTTACTATCTATGTATACTTACTATGGTGATTTGGACAGATTCCGTTGGAGCCACCCCGGGCTGTTACGTCCGAACAGACCCCGGGCCGGGGGCAGCTGGTCTCCGCGGCTATCAATGTCACGAGAGCGTTCTCGCAGTTCCTGGGTGCTGCAATACAGGTATTATTTTTACAACCTTAAATTATTGAACTTTTTGTGAATGACATGAGTAAGAAAGGAATGTTAAAATGGATAGATGAAAGTGCAAGAAAAAAATGCATGCTGGGCCGATCACACGTAGGAAGTACATAGGAAGATGACTTTGACTTATCGAAGTGACTAATTAGTCACTTTAACCCAAGACTTTTTTACGAGTAGGTATACAATTTAAGCTTTATTTAGGTTAAGGTAAACCAAAAGCTGTCTTTCTACTAGCTACGTAATATTCGTAGTACATAAGTTTCAAACTTTCTTGAACATAAAAAACTCATAAACAGTTTAATATAGGTTAAAACCCTTCAACCTAATGACAGTCACATTTTTTTTGAAAGAGTTTTCAAATTAAAATGCTTGATTTTTATTTTTCTATTGGTATTTATTGAGGGTTTATTTATTTTATTTTTAATTTGAAGGTTTCAGATGATACAATTGGCGTTTCGTATTTGTAAGTTACAAAAATTGAACTAACACAGTTTTTTTTCTGACTCAAACTATCAATCACTCTAACACCACATCCTGATCAAACCTAACTTAATCTGATCTTCACAATGACTTGATTTCTATTTTATCATATATATTTATTTTTTATTTTTCATATGCGAATGATGATTTTGGTCACACTTTAGTAGTTTAAGCTAATGAAGATTTGTGATCAAATATATTCACCTCAGGATCACAGAATAGTTAAAAGTACGTGTAATTTGTTTCGTTAGATTAATTTTCTCTGTAGAACATTTTTTTCTGAAAATGTAGTTTCACAAACTTAACTTGTAGAAAAGAAAAATCACAATTGCAAGAAAAAAAAATAGATAGATGCACCTTATTTATATTGTGAACTTTTTTTTTCAGGGTGCAGCGCAGACTGTTCAAAGTGTGATCAGAGCAGGACAACGCGCAGCTTCGGATGTCTACACTAACGGTTCCGGAGGATCAGGGTAGTCCCGAACACTTCCGATCTGTCACGAAAGCTCCCGATTCGGAATCCCGAGTCACGGAAACCTCCGAGTCAGCTAAGAAGTTTATACTTCGGAATTCAAAAGACTGTTTAGTAATTCCGAGGTAATAAGACTTGTATATAGCTTAGGACTAAACTTTTCCGGAAGTGTTATTGTACGCACTATGTGTTGCGATTGTTGTGCTCAAATGTATATAGTTTGATTATTTTGTTATATATTTTATTTATTTAAGAAGGGTTATAATAAGTGAAGAGTCAAACGGTATGAACAAAGATTACTAGAAGATAGGAATAAATAATTATATGATTTCGTTATTAAAGGGATACTCTACTTTGTAACATTTAACTTGAAATATGACTCTATATATACAGGGTGTAAAAAGACGTCTACCGAAACCGAAAGGGGTAGGTACAGCATCCCAACACACAACCAAATCCAAAAGGATTTTCCGATAAAATCATTATATCCGGAGAAAACAGCGTTGGAAGATTACTGTTTGCGTATGTACTGGGCGCGTTTTTATACGTAGATTGCTGGATTTTGAGTTTTAATTGTTTTTTTCTTTTGTAAATGAAACTATTAGGTAGGTATGGTCTTAATTATGTTGTACTAGTAGTAAACAGCTAGAAAAAAAAATTACGTTGCTAAGTCAAAAAATTTTTTGCGTTTTTTTTTCGCTTAATATGTTCAGAATCATGGTCTGATTGCAACCCTTCAGTTTTCGGTAGTAGTCTTTTTACACCCTGTATAGAGATACATTTTTTTACTGGTAACGCATGTATATTGTTAGAATCATTATTTTATACAAATTGTAGTTCTGTTCATGAATTCTGGCGTACCTACATTTAACTTAAAAATACAATTTTTTAGTTTCAGTTAAGCACAAAAAAATTACATTTCTTTTTTGCACATAAATAAGTCTAGATAATTTCAGTCTGTAATTTAGGTCTTAAATACATGTGCCATGTAGCACGTTCTTGATGATTTTCGGTCTTGAGCTTTCTTTTAATTTATTATATTATAAAATAAATATTAATTAGGTTCATCTATACTTATAAAATACTTTGTCCTGTATGACTCACTGACGGATCAACGCACAGCCTAAACCGTTAATCGTAGAGACCTGAAACTTGGAAGGTAAGTTCTTTGTATAACGTAGGCATCCGATAAGAAAGGGTTTTTTGAAATTCAATCCCTAAAAAAGGGTTAAAAACGTTTGTATGAAAAATCGTATTCCTGGTACTTAGAGAAATGAAACAGACATTATGATTGTTCAACAATTTTAATGAAAGTCTACCATCACAACGGGATGTAGGGATGTTAATGTTTGTAAGGGGTTTTTTGAATGCGTGGTCCGATTTTCTTGAAACTCGGTATCAGTATTTAGTAGCGTAGTTAATTAAAAAATGTCTGCATTCAAATAATTTCAAAACTACCCCTTTGAACGGGGTGTAGGGGGTGTTAAAGTTTGTATGAGTTTTATCTCTACGTGGTCCGATTTGCTTGAAACTCGGTATGAGTAATTTAAAAATATCTGTATGGTTTTTTTTTAAACTACCCTTCAAAAGGGGGTGAAAGAGAGAGTAACAGTTTCTTTGGGAGCCATATTAAGTCAGATCGGGATTCATTTTTAAAGTGAGATGAGGGTTCTATTGAGGGTCAGATTGAAAGTGACACTCACTTGATAGGTAGGTAAAGTAACTACAACGTGAACGAAGTCACGAGGGTTCCACTAGTATGACAGAAAAGCTTTAAGTTTTGCCTCAAAATAGATGTGTATTATTTAATACAATGTAAATAACGAGACATTAAAATCGTTTAAAAAAATGTTTTTAATGAAATATAAGCGTTCTGTATTAATGCGCTTATATTTAATGAAATATAAGCGTTCTGTTATACAAACCTTATTTTTTTATTTTATTTTAAATAGTATTTTACAAAATGAATAGGTAAGTAAGAACTTTACTTTATACTTATACAACTATTTTACATTTGTATAAAGTATTCATTGACTGTCTAGAGAAAAATATACTTTGTAAAGGTTAATTTGTAAATGCTGGACCAAAATTGTATTATGCTAGTCCAGAATCGACATCTATTTCAATTTTCATCCAAGTCTATCCATATGGTTAAAATTGTCTATTAAACGGCTATTTAATAATAATGTCCATTAGAAATATTCATCTAGACAGAAATATGATGAGGCAATGATGATTGAATCATTAAATCAGGTCACTATTACTTTTACTGCTTAGATTAATATTTTTGTTTTTGCTGTTTTACATAATATGCTTAGTTAAATAAATAATTTAATATTAAAATTATCACGTCAGTAGCTGTGCTAAATGTCAATCGAGTAGAGGTAGATTTATAAATTCATCCTAAATTAGGCTAACTCACTGACTGTTTATCTATGTATGCAAAAATTTGTACATTTAAGTGTACCTTTTTTAAATAATATGAATAACTTGATGGCATAATAAATTATTTAAAATTATAACCTTTGTTTTTTTTAAATACTACATTATTTACATGATTTATATACACCGCTATTATTATGACTACCAAAAAAAATTTAAGGACGGTTTGAATAGATGCAAAAAATGATAATAGCATAGTCAGATTTTTTTTTATTTAAAACACAAAGTTATCGAGTATCAACCAAAACAGAACAAAATTTTATGAAAACTGTACAAATAAGTACTACAGACAAAAATCGCGTACGGATTCTCATTCAAAATATGCTCTCGTATCATCCCCAGTCAGTAAAACCCCAGTAGCTATCATAAATCCATGTTTGACTCGTCTCGTCTCCTTTTTAGGCTATATTTTTTTTTTTAAGTTTTAACTACACAAATGTGATCAATAACAGACACCGAGACCATATTTAAATTTTTTTGGTAATAAAAAAATAGGGGTGTATACGTAGTACCATGCTAACTATTGCATATTATGGTAATGTACAAAAGTTATGTATTCTGACATGCCTGTGACCAGCACTTTATGTATTTTGAAAAGATCTAAGTATTTATAAAGATCTGAGGAAAAGTCTACCGCACTTTGGGGAAAGAGTCGTGATCTGTTTCTGTGTGCTTTAATTTAAAGTTAGGAATAAAAAAAATATTTGAAGATACTCTACTTTGTAACATTTAACTTGAAATATGACTCTATTGATACATTTTTTTTTGTTTATGTTGAGTACCATCCCATATATTACAATCTAAGACCAACTATTCAACACTATTGGCAATAAAATATACTAAGAATGGTTAATATTATTAAAATGAAACATTAGAATCAATATACGTTCTTGCTTGGCCTTAGAATCAGAATAAATCAGCCACAACCTGTTTATGACTGAACACGAAAAAGCAGGTGTTACAAAAATTTGCATTAGGAGGGCTAAAAATCTTATTTTACAACGAAAGTTGATAAATTATTATAGATAAACACAGCTTTAGGAACTGGTTATAACCAAACAAATGCGATCCCAATGTTTCAAATATTATTATATATAATTATTCAAACTTATTTTTGAACTTATGTACGAGGGAGTTAGGAGTTAGGAGTAGCTTTGCTTAGTTTGGGGCTAGTGATGCTGTGTGAAATGTCCAGCATTACATATTTATTTATAGCTTAGCTCACACAAAACAAGTAATATAAATTAATACGTTCCTCTAAATATGGCCCTGAGTGTAGTACCTATCTATTTACACAAAACTTTGATTCGATCGATGGTCTTTTTGTGGCATGACCTTGGTTACATAAGTTTAACATTGTATCGAGACAAACACTTTTTGTGTCCGTTGATATTATCATTTTTGTAAATAGTTGAAGATACCTAATTATAATTGAAGACCAAAATAGATAATGTCTGAAACTGCTGGTGCAGATATTTTCTTCGAGATAGTTCCACAACCGTATTAAAAACAACACTACTACGAGTGATAGGGGAGAGTTTCCACTCTCATGTTCTCTTCTTCCGAAGAGAACATGTTGTCCCGACCCCGCATAAACGGGATAAGTACAGGCAGATGATGATGATTAAAAACAACACTATGCAAGACATCGTTTTATAGTTATATCTTTGATTTAATCAACCTCGTTCAAACAAGATATTAAAATATATATTTTCTGGCATTCCATTGCAAAACTAAAGATACTTAATTTACCCTTTCATTTACTGTAAAATGATTAAAGTTTATTTTCTTTGTTAGAACATTATGTGGAACTGTATGGTTGAGAACGAAGTACTAACAATATACACCGCTATTTTATTACTACCAAAAAAAATTTAAGGACAGTTGCAGTAGATGCAGGAAATGACAATGCATGATCAATTTTTTTTTATATTGAAATATCACAGAGTTATCGGGGGTTGTAGTACTACAGATAGATAACAATTGCGTACGCACTTTTATCATAACTAAGCTCTCCTATCATCCCCAGTTAGTAAAATCGCAGTAGTTATCATAAATCCATGTCTGACTCGTCTCCTTTTTAGGTAATAACCTTTTTCTCTTTTTTTGAGTATTAACTACTTGGTGATCAGTAACAGACACCGTGACCATGCTTAAATTTTTTTTGGTAATTAAAAAATAGGGGTGTATAACTGTCTAAATAAAGTTTCTGTGTAAATAGCACAACATAATTTGATAAACGCGCAGACCACATAGTAATAATAATTATATAATAATTATCAGTCTTGTAAATATCAAGTTAGAAAGCATAGAAGCTGGGTGATTTAGTTATGGTAAAAATAGTTTAACAGAAGTTTCAATACATGTCACACTCTAATACAAGCTTTGCTTAGTTTGGGGCTAGATGATGCTGTGTGAAAATGTCCAGTATTATTTATTTATTTATTTATGGCCCTGATACATACATTATATAAAATCACGCCTCTTTCTCGAAGAGGAACGGTCCTGATTTTAGAAAAATGTTATTTAGACCCCTCGCTCGTGACCACGATCGGTATAACCCGATTGAAACGTCTGGGTTAGATAAAATAGTTTGAATACTATCCAAAACCTTTACAGGATCTCGTATCGTTATCAAAATATATTCTGTAGCGAAAGAGATGAGTTATTTTGTCAGATAAAAAAGAAAACCGACTTCAATGTTTGACTCGAAATGCGGTGGGACTCAGGGCGTCAAGCTGTCGATTCGATTTCTATTTGTGACATGGCTAGGAGGGAAGGTGTTTAGAATTTTACGGGGAAACTATCAATCCCTCAGGAATAAAATTTATATGGGACCACCTCTGGAGTATACCCTTTCAAACATGAAAAGAATTTTGCAAATCGGTCAACAAATGGCGGAACAATCGCGTAACAAGATACAAAAAAAAAAAAAAAACATATAAACGAATTGAGAACCTCCTCCTTTTTTGAAGTCGGTTGAAAAATGGTTGCAAGGCCTTATTACTATATTTTTGTAGCGATAGAGAAATGCTAGCAACAACGTTCAATCATTTCTTCAGGAAGTAGTCTATGGTTGCATATTACTCCACAAGCGCTTCCGTCTATACCTTACACTCAAAGGTACAAGATTACCCTCAATGAGACATGTCGTCTATGTATTTATGTTACCATTTACTCTACTCGGGAGCAATCGATCTTCTACTTTGTATGGCGTTTAGCAATAAAGAAGAAATTATAGTTGAAATAATTATAAGTTAGTTGATACTCTAAGATTATCCTCCGTTATGCCTACTTTGAGTACATAAGAGGTTTTTAAAGTTGTATACATGAAGCCAGCATAAATTACAATGTGTTCCTTAATAATTACGTTTTTATACTAAAAAGAAAACCGACTTCAATGTTTGACTCGAAACGCGGTGTGACTCAGGGCGTCAAGCTGTCGATTCGATTTCTATTTGTGACATGGCTAGGAGGGAAGGTGTTTAGAGTTTTACGGGGAAACTATCAATCCCTCAGGAATAAAATTTATATGGGACCACCTCTGGAGTATACCCTTTCAAACATGAAAAGAATTTTGCAAATCGGTCAACAAATGGCGGAGCAATCGCGTAACAAGATAAAAAAAAAAAAAAAAAAAAAAAAAAAAAAAAACAACATACAGACGAATTGAGAACCTCCTCCTTTTTTGAAGTCGGTTGAAAACCACTTACTTACTTTTAAGTGCATACTAAAAAGTGCTTAGTTGATTTTAATAAGTAAGCGCATAACACCAGCTTTGAACGGTGAAGGAGTACATAGTAAGGTAACAAAGGAAGTATTCTAATATAACGCGATGGATTTTCAACCTGGGGGGTTATTCGCGTTCGTTTTTTCGGTCGTTTGATGAATATTCGGCTACTTCTTACTATGAGCTACATTGTATTCAGTCGATAAGATCAACGTTAAAACACGGTCCTAACCTAGGGACAAATATTCCATAGCGCAAAATTGGCCCTTGAAGTCAGTAGTAAGAAACATCCGAATATTCATCAAACAAACGAAAATAAGAACGGGAATACGGCCCCTGTTACGTTTGGAATGCTCTTGTTGCTTCCCTAGATTCAAGGGATCATAGTTGACATTCTCATATCTTTATAGAAGCACGGCTAATAGGAATACTATATTTTGCACCATCTTAGATAGAATATATTATATTAGTACCATCAAAAATGTCAAGCCCATCACCGCTTTTCGGGATACCTAACTACATGAAAAACAGCCTCGTACAGTCAGCGACAGAAGTTCATGAACAATTGGAGATTTTAAAGCTTCATTTTCATCATTATTTTTGGGGAAATTGCCTATATTTTTTCATAATAGTAATGGTGTAAGGCAAAACATCCAATGTAAGGTGAAGTTTTATCTAAAACCCTACGAACTTCGAAGATATTGAAGATTCACATACATCAAATGTTCATGAACTTCTTTCGCTGACCGTACATCATCAACAGCAAATAGAAGAAATAAATTTCAAAAATAATTTGTTTCTGTCGAATAAGTTGCAGAAATAAAAACAAAACGCTATACGAAAAAGTTGTAAAACTTGTTCATAATCAGTGCTACGATTTTTTATAGAGCTTTAAATGGCACTGGTTGTAGTTTTCTTGTTGTTCAAACTAGTTTTTTCCGGTCAGTGTTTGAGGGTTAAACTTAAGAGATAAGATTTTAGTGTTAAATATGATAATAACTTTTAACATAAAAAAGCCTCAAATCCCCGCTGGACAAGTCATTCGAACTTATTTTTTTCTAATTTAATGTTGACAAATACGAGTAGGTAAAACTTGAATCATTAAATAGAATTTATGTAAATACTTTTCATAAAGTATAGGTAAAATGTGGTAAAATATCAAAGTGACTTAATCATTTTGTACCAGTTTTTGTCTAGTTCGTCAAAATTTGACCATAAGTATTTTTTTTTGATAATTTGAAATTGTATTCGCTTTACATGCTTTATATCTCTCGTATTATAATATCTTTATATTTTAATGTCGTATGTGTCAAAAATGTCATACAAAAAGTCATACTTTTGCACTCTTTCTACCTTTGACACTCCTAAAAAAGTTGCAGTTTTTTCATGAACTATTAAGGATTTGGTTTTATATTTGCTGTAGATAAAGCCATTTAAGCATATAATTTTCCACGAAGGCGCCATATTCTTGGGTATCAATTATTCGACTTTATGATATTGTTTTCCCATATAAACTACTAAGTTAGCAAACAAGTGCAGCCTGCTTGACAACTAATTACCATAGCTTATGTACAAGTCTCTTTCTCGCTGGTATTTTTGATTCTTAATTAATACAATGAGCGGCTTACCTTGACTTTCCCGGCTATATTTATGCTGTATCTTTTAAATGACCAAGAATGCAAACCCATTCTCTACGTGATGGCCACAACATTGGTGAAGATGTTACTACACATGAAGAGACGCAACCTTTCATCTTTAAAGAACCAAGATGTGAACAAATGCCAACTCTACATGATGGCCATAACATTGGTGAAGATGTTACTCAAGATGAAGAGATGCAATCTTCTTTAAAGAACCAAGATGACAATAAACGCCAACTCTACCATGGTCATCTTTTCAACATTTACAGTTGGGATTGGTACTGGCCACAACATAGACAATCCTATCAGTCAACATGAAGAACACAAAACGTCATATAGATGAAGCCTGGTATCTTTGGGTATGCAGACGACAGCACGGTTGTTGAAAGCTACACGTCTTCTTCTGGAGCCAGTGGGCCTGAGATCATGTCACTCAGAGAGACCATGGTCGAGCGATTGAACTTGTCTCTTAAAGCTGTCTCCAATTGGGGTGATACCAACCTGGTCAAGTTCAATGCCCGCAAAACGCAGGCGTGTCTATTTTCTGCAAAAAGGAGACCTTTCCAGCTGGCTCCTTCTTTTCGTGATGTGTCCGTACACACAGACCGCCTCGAGCTTCTTGGTGTCTCTCTATCATCGACGCTAAATTTCAGCTCGTATATCGAGTCAAAAGCTCAGATAGCCTCAAAAAAGCTAGGTATCCTCCAAAGGTGAGGCGTAACTTTACTCCTGCACAGTTGCTCACCTTGCATAAAGCACAGGTTAGAGCCTGTATGGAGTACTGTGCTCACCTCTGGGATGGCTCTGCAAAGCACCATATACAGGCATTAGAGTCGATTGAGAGACGAGCCAAGAGGCTAATAGGTGATGACACCCTGGTCGAGTCTCGGCTTCAAAGCCTTGAGCATCGCCGTAGAGTCGCGTGTCTATCGGTCTTTTATCGACTGCATTTCGGAGAGTGTGCACAAGAGCTCCATAATTTAGTTCCGCTATCCCCATTCTTTTATCGGACCAACAGGTTCCCCGAAAGACGCCACTTGTACATGGTTGATATTCCCAGAGTTCGTACAAAGCGTTTTGAGTCCACTTTTCTCATACGCACTGCCAAACTGTGGAACTCATTGCCGGGTACCGTATTTCCCGAAAAGTACAATATAGAGGTCTTTAAATCAAGAGTAAATAGGTTCCTTCTAGGAAAGCATGTTCCATCTTAGACCTCACTACTGCTTAACATCAGGCAGAGGGAGGTCAAATGCTGACCTATTTAATAAAAAAAAAAAAAAAGCATTCTTGCACTCTACAGCACTCTACTTTCCACAAGCGCTTCTAGTAGCAAATTCAAGAAACTGACCCTACTACCTACAGCCTCTTGGCTATGCTGTCATTGATTTCGAAGAATTCATAACACGCAAAATTGATGCATCATTCGTGACGTCTACTTATGTCGGTCTATAAACCACAACTGAATTAATGACGAAATTGTTTATCTTATATTTTTTGTACACAATCTTTCCAGGTATTTAGTTCCTTGTTTTAAAAATAGATAAGTACATGGGTTTTCATTGAGACGTCACGAATCGACCACATCTGTAGTGATCGATCATATTATGACACTAAATTCACTGGGCCCTCTAAAATGTACGTATACTACCTCCAAATTGACAGTACTGCTTATTATAATACGTGTTTTTATTCCTAGAGTGTTGATTTGTAACTTTGATTGTATAATGCTATTTCCTGAGTTTACTATCCGCATAGATAAGTTTGCATGCTTATTAGAGTGTGAGATTCAATGAGACAGTTCATGGAACTGCGTAGTTTTTGATCGACAATTTGGTGTTTTTTATAATTGATTATTATCATGACATGAATAGGATCTCATGATGGCATTATAGTTAAATAAATAATGCTAGACGTATCACACAACTTCATCTAGCCCCAAGATAAGCAAAGTTTGTTCATGACATGAATAGGATCTCATGATGGCATTATAGTTAAATAAATAATGCTAGACGTATCACACAACTTCATCTAGCCCCAAGATAAGCAAAGTTTGTTCATGACATGAATAGGATCTCATGATGGCATTATAGTTAAATAAATAATGCTAGACGTATCACACAACTTCATCTAGCCCCAAGATAAGCAAAGTTTGTTCATGACATGAATAGGATCTCATGATGGCATTATAGTTAAATAAATAATGCTAGACGTATCACACAGCTTACCTAGCCCCAAGATAAGCAAAGCTTGTCCTATGCTATAGGACCCAGTTATCAGATAGAATACCTAGATAATTTATTAGATAGTTGATTTATTCTGATATCGTTATCTGCCAGATTATATTTCTCTACTTCATTCATCCTATCCTACTTCGTTCCTACTTCCTTCTTGAATAAAGCTGAGAGTTTGTGAGTGAATATGTTTGTGTTTCAATCACACCTAAATCAGTGAACCGATTTGGATGAAACTTGGCATAGGCGTAGATAATGACCTGGAATAGCATATAGGCTATTCAAAATGAAGGTGCCGCGCTAACGAAGCCGTGTGCAGTAGCTAGTTAGAGTATAATCGCATTATCACATCAGTTATGTTAGGTAAGAAGGTTTACAAGTGCAATGCTTATTGAGAGCATTATGCAAGCTTTGACCAAGTGATTGCATAGTGAGTTACGCGAGTTACGCTACGGATTTTCCAAAGATCGTAACGCAGTTATTTTAATACAAGGGGATTTCAGTACTTTTAAGTAGAAATTATCTTTAACTGGGGTTTTTTGGGACTGAAATAATGTATTTGAAACTTCCCACTGTACCTATAATATATGGCTATGGAAAAGCGGGATCTTCTAACACAAGTAATTTTTTACTTAAAAAAAGGTCTTAACCTTAGATTTTGTATCGTAAAATTGTCACAGAAATAAACGATTTTCATTTTCATTTTTCATTCCCACTGTGGGGCTCCTTCTCCTCTATATTGGATTAACGTAGCTCCCTATTAATTCCCAAATATGCCTACGAAATTTTTGCTCTAGATTTCTATAGCTGCAAAACCAAGAAAGATACAATAAAGAGTCAAAAATAACTTGTAACTTATGAAGCGTATAGAAAAAAAAGCGCGCAGCCATCTTGTTTTTTCAACGTATCAATTGTGCTCAAATTAAATTATTTTGCACTGCGGTTTAAAAATCACCAGTATATGCACTGGTGGTATGCAAACATCCTAAAAATTTTGATGTTTACATAAAAAAACACAATGCAACATTTTCTTAAAAAACCGTAATTATAAGCAAATTTACGCTAATTAAAGTTTAAGTTTATTAAAAAAAATACATGTTAAAGATCACAAAGTGAGAGGAATCAGCACGAGTCAAACCACAAATGGTATACGAGTTTTTGTGTGAGCGTCCATTTACCACCTATGTACAAACGCGCAGGTTCATCGGAAAATGTGAAAAAAATAACACTCGACCACAACGTTTCGAAGTAAGTACGGCCAGATAAATAATAGTTATCTATAAAAGTATCACTTTATTTGCGCTAAAGCATAAATTATAAGGAATTGTTTGGTCAAATTATAGTTTTAATTGTAAATACCTACGCGTTAAAAAAAGTCTAAAAAAAATACCGTTTTTGGAATACATTACAATACAGAATAACGAATTCATTAATAATAGCCTTATATTAGCAGACTTTTAAATTTTTCATCATAATATTTTTCTTATGCAGGCTTAATTAGACTTTAAATCACAGACATTAAAGCCACTTTTGCTTTGAATGTTGTAGGTAGTGACGTAAGCCTGGTAGGACAAAGTAGGTCGGCTAACTTCGTCGGCCGAGCGGCTTCGTGCGTCGTCGGCGATTGCGCCCGCGCATACTCTACCGAGCCGTCTCTCGCCGCTGACGCTCACGCCAGTTTTCATTAAAAAAATAAAGCACGGAATGCGAGCTTTCTTCAAAAACGCGCGCGGAATGGACTTGGAATAAACAACACGAATATTTTGTTGATTTTTGATTATCAGTGATCGTGTTGGACTTTATAATTGACAAAATGCTGTGGGAGAGCGGTTTCGCCGAGGAGACAGACACGGTAAGTTTTAGAAAAAACTAAGTAGAAACCAAACTCGTAATAAATGCGAATTTAAATTATGAAACTGAGCCGGTTACTCACAGGCTCAAGTCTGTACGTGCGCGCGCTTGTGTGCGTAAACTTTCTAGTTTTCGCTCGACGCTCATCGTATTTACATAGAACGTGCACAGTTTTTCATAATACAAGCTACATGGAAGCGTATAATGCTTAGTTTAGTGTGTAAATATGCATCGTGCACGGTCCTCATTGTGAGTGGGTTGGGAATGGCTTCATTAAAAGGCCATGTTGGTCGATGGAACCGGCCAGGCGACGGTAGAGACTAAGCAACATTTATGTAATTTGCGACGTATTGCAATGATTGGCTGTTCTCGCGTCGACTGTACCAAACTTGACTTCAACACCAAGAAAGAAATTAAAGAATTTCTAGTCTCTTTGACATTGTGTCTATGAAATTTTACATTGACTTAAAGATTAGATTACCGAGCAATACTTTAACAATAACATAAAAAAAATGTTTTGTATTTCATAACCTCAACATTTTTTAATCTCAAGATTTTTGAAGTAGGTATGTTTATAAAATATGAAGGTGATATTATTATCATTGGAACAAAAGTCATGAACTTAATGTCATCAATTCCAATGATAATCTATGAACTTAACAAAAACGTGATACGGGAATCGAACCTACGCCTATCTTGTCCTCTACGAAATCGCTACGCCGTAGACAATCGAAGGGCAGTGTCTACGTGTGTAAGCAAGGCAGTTGTACAAAAGGTTATCACGTGACCTTGATAAGATTAATCAGGTAATGATCAATAATTAAAGTCCAAAGAGCAAACTCATTATGAGAAAGGTGTAGATAAAGTATTAAGATTATAATAGTATAATACCTACGTGTATGACTGGCTTAAGAATTCCTATAAGTCATTTTAGGTGTAGATGCACATGTAATCTTAGCATTTTTAAAACAGACACATTCTAATCGACTTCCAAGGAAGATTCCCACAAGAATTATGATGTGGTACCTAATTAAAGCGTCACTTCGTGTCATTATTGACACCAGTTTATCAAGAAACAAAGGTAATCGATAAAAAAAACTTTAAACACGTGACATCTAACCTTTGAATAAAATAATTGATCCTATTTGAATATACATATCTACAATCTGTTCCACGTCGCCAAAGCTATGACTATGACTCAATCTTTTCTTATCTGTCAAAAGATGGCGCTACTAACAACAATCAGCACAATTATTATGCAACTTTTTTAAACAATATTATTTATACCTTAGTAGACATTCTCACATATTACAAAGAATTGGAAAAAAACTGGCTAGTCAGAGGTTTATCCAAAATGTTTATGCGTAGGTCTCATCAAATCATAGCAGAAAAAAAACCTCAATACAAACAAACGTACAGTTCGCCCAACGGATCTAGGCATTCGTGAAGTTATCCGTCTGTGCAGAACACAATGTTGTATGAAAAATCGGTCACTGCGCAGACAAACGGCTAACTTCACAAATGCCTAGATCCGTTGGGTGAACTGTACCTAAGTAAGTAATCATAATGTAACACAACACAATGAACAGTTCTATTGATGTTCCTACTCTTACTAAATAACGGTTATCAATCAATAATCTGATAGGGATGTAATAACTAAAATATTTCTGTATAATTTTATAAATGATCTTAAGTAATTCCATATCCTAAGTTCATCAATATTCTTCAACCCATTTAAGCTAGGAAACACGCACTGCCAGAGCAGTGCGTGTAATTATGCTTTCTACACAATTATATATCGTCACATTAGCAAAGACTTTTCAATTTTCATCATAATTTCAAACATAGCCAATTAAAGATGGATGCAGTTTTCTGTCAGTTTACACGATGCCATTCTGGCATACCATTCTTGCCTCTTGCTTTCTCTTTAACAGAGCAAGATCTAATATTCTATGACAAGAGGCAAGAATGGTATGGCAGAATGGTATCGCGTAAACGGCGTCTTAAGGCTTAAAAAAGATAATTAGGTAAGTACAAAATTGAACAAAATGGAGTATTCGAGTACACACACATCGAGTCAATATGTGCTGCATCGTCCGCGGCGTCGCTCGCATGGTACGCACCTATTTCTCCTAGCTGATATATGTAAAAGACTGTATATTGCGCATTAAAAATATATAAAAAGCACCATAATTAAGTCGTGGCATGCGCGTATCACAGGTGCATTATTTCAAGCTACGTATTCATAAAGAGATCTTCGCAGACGATATCTTTCCTGTGTTGTTGTTGCAATAACCATTCGCAGTGCGTAGAAATCACAATAAATTCCACTGCAAGCTCGTAATGTCTCCACGTCTTTTCCGCGTAAAGCTTTTAGTTTTTGAAAAACGCTAGACGTTATATTACGGCCCTATTCCACTCTGATCCACTAATCAAATCCATTAAGGGATTAGTTTCCTTTTTCTTCCACTTTAATCCATCAATGGTTTTGTTTCCACTTTGAGTCCCACTCTGATCCATCAATGGTTTTGTTTGTTGGAATAGGGCATATTACGGTGATTATCCCGATGTATATGGTGGGCCTTTGTGCACTGATACTGTAATTATTTCAGCATTTCTTTGTTACAATTTATTGAAAATCTCGTATGAAATAACTTAGTGTTTTCTAAGCATTATCCTCCAGCATTGATTAATAATACAACAATATAATTTCCATTATTAAAGATTATCCACTGAGGGACAATTGTGCACCTTGTTATCAATGATCTTTTTGTTACCTATATTAATACCGGTTACCGTTTTTTATGAAACGGTGTATATTGTAGCCTCCTCATTATGTACATTATTTTAAAGAATGGTTACTCGTATTTTAATGCTCATGATACAAACAAAGCTAATGGTTTCCTGTTAAACTTTAAAAAGAAACATATAATTTAATATATTTGAAGTAATTTGCAGTATTAGGTGATCAAAAGTTGTTCTATAGAACGTATTAAGTATGTCTTTGTATTTGATTATTAACTTATTTAGGTACATTAAGTCTTTCTATATAAATCATCACCTTCAAAAAAAGCTGAAAATCTGAACCTAGGAACTTAGCATTTTCTTTCGACGATAGTACCAGGGGCCGTATTGGCGTTCTTTTTTTCGTTCGTTTGATAAATATTCGGATGTATCTTACTACGATTTCTGACTTCAAGGGCCAATTTTTGGGTTAGGAATATTTGGTCCTAGGTTAGGACCGTGGTTTAACATTGATTAAATTGACCGAATACAATGGAGCTCGTAGGAAGAAGCATCTGCATATTCATCAAACGAACGAAAAAACTAACGCGAATAACCCCCCAGTACTTACCCGTGGTACTACCGATAGGACGTCTTTCTAGCTAGCAATACAAAAGATCAAAGAAATAAAATATGCCCAAAAGCAACAATAATAATAGTATGTATGTACCTATGAGTTGTCTTTTTACACAAATTATATGCATACGCCGCAATTACTAGCAGACTAAATGCACGGCTATTACTGCGTCCAGAGCTTACTACACTCGGAAGCAAACCTTGCGAAGGTCGTTCGAATACATTACTGCATACTCGCTAAATTCACTTCTAGTACTGAAATAATAAAGCTTATTATAGCAGCAAGCAAAAGCTCATTTTCCATGCAAAAAATAGTTCTTGTATATCGAAACATAATTTAAAATCTTGTTGCTCTGTAAATAAGATATAAATTAGATCAACACAGGTTATTATTGATCGTTTACTTTTATGCGTCAATCACTAAAGTTTATTGTTGTAATTTTATTTTCATTGGATATCGATTTGTAATTACTGTTATTAAAATGTCATTTAAGATTTTTTTAAATAATGACGACTTCCACTCTACTAAATCTTGACCTCTAAGAAGATACAAGAAATCAATTACATTACGAACAAAAAACTAAATAATGTTCATGTCAATACGCACAATTACGCACTGGGGCCGTACTCCCGTTCTTATTTTCGTTCGTTTGATGAATATTCGGATGTTTTTTACTACGATTTCTGACTTCAAGGGCCAATTTTTCGGTTTGTAATATTAGGTTTTAGGTTAGAACCGTGTTTTGACGTGATCTTATGGACTGAATACAATGTAGCTCGTAGTAAGAAGCATCCGAATATTCATCAAACGAACGAAAAATCTAACGCAAATAACTGGTGTAATTATCACTATTGTGTCTACCAACATAGTTTTGTTATCTGTTTCAGGTATTTTAGTATTAAATATAAAATGCTGATAACAACCTTCAAATACAATTTTATAAGCTCTGAGATTTGATCAAAAACCGTGGAAATTCGAATCACTGGAATCAAAAATAAGAATATCAAAGCTCAGAGAACGTTTGAGCAATCCGTCACGGCGCGCAATCACCTTTATTCTTACCTATTTCACTAGTTTTTTTTATTTTTTAACACGGCTCATTATAGTATTGACTATTGATTTGATTGCATTATATAGATACCAATAGCTTTTTTATTTTTTAACACGGCTCATTATAGTATAGGCTATTGATTTCATTCTTAGATACATTTTAGTTCATATAGGTTAGGTGGTATTCAAGTAAAGAATAAAAACATCTCAAAGCCTTATTTTTTGTAAACTGTTTCTATAAACAAAGTCAGCCTCCAAACTGACCTACATTTCCATTCACACTAATTACTATAAAGCTTTCCCATGCAATTTTCACAATTAGACCTTCAATAGACACGCAGTTGAAATGCCACATACGTCGCAATTTACAGTCCAGTCGTTATAAGCCTTTGAGCTGGATGGTCTATTTTTGAAAGAGGTCGACAAAAGTACACAAAACCCACAAATAAGGAGCTAAACCTATGCTTGTCACTATTTTTAATAACACATCTATTAAATATACTATTCTATTCATCACTCATACTTCTATCGTAAAATCTATCAATCTATAAAAAAAACGTTGATAAAAACTTTCGATCAAATAAAGAGGCAAAAACCAATATTTCGAGCCCTTTCGAGACACAAAACCATGACTTGCCACAGCATTTTTTATCGACATAGTTTATAACGCACGGTTTTAGGCCCAAAATTGCTTGAGCGTTGAGAATTTCAGTGTATTTCGTAACGTATTCTTTGAAGTAGCAGAATAGGGTCGTTTGTCAGGTAATTTTCACTTTAGCCTATCGAGGTCGAGGACAACTCGACTTCTAAGTTACGTGACACAATATGCGAATGTTTTGATGTGGCATCTCATAATGAAATGTTTCCTTCAACCTCAGAAATGTGGTAGACAAGGAAATTATTAATTAGTCACATAAAGAGTTTTCTTAGATAGAGAGACAAGTATCAAAAGTCATGAATCTCTTTGAAATGGATTGTTTGATGTTTATCTAAATATTTGCTGAAACAGATGTTTATGTAAAAATTTTGAAAATTTATATAATTTGTACCTAAGCCAAGTCAGAGGCTTTTAAGCAGCCTTAAAATTCCGTCACTAGAGCTGGTAACTTATATATACGATATTACTTCATATAAGGTAAAAGAAAACTACTTATTATAGCCAAATCTGTTACCATCTTTAAATGCAAAAGAAAGTAACTATAGCTATGATGATATTCAATACAGAATCTTTAAAATATAATTCAATAGCAAAATAAAAAAAACTCCCATTGTTTTCATAGCTCCAAAGGCTTTGCGCATTCGCATCATGTCCACTCTGAATCATAGTATTGCGAAAGTTTGGCCTGACCAGCCGAAACAGGAAAATGTGAGATCAATTCTTATTCTTTTGGCTTTTAGTGTTGGCCAACTATGAGTCAGGTGATAATTATATCTTAGCAATTTTTGGAAGTAATTTCGTGAAGGTGACCACAGTGGAACGCATAGTAAAGATGTTGAAAGAATCGAGTTTTGAAAACCTTTTTAGAGTTACATTCATTACACATTTTGAAAACCTCACTTTACCTTGAGGGAAATTCCACAAAAGTGTAAAGTAAATTGTTCTTGTACCTTATCTATGAACATTTTTATAAAGTATTTTCTAAGATACTTAATTTGTGATATCTTTGTTGTGTTTTAGTGTAGTTTGTATAATTTTTACTCAAAAAAATACCACATTCAAAATGTAGTTTCTTCGTAACAACTTTAGAAAAACTAGTTTCCAATTTAGCTAAAATTTTAATGAGGATTATAAAGATTTATGGCTGGCCTTCAGTGACCTCCACCTACATGGTAAAAAGGACCTATTCTAACATTAAAAATGTATCTATCTTTGAATTTTTCAAAGCACTCGATATCTTTATGATTCACTTGAAGTGTGCTGAAATTAAACAATGATAAAGGTTCTTTGCTTCTGTTTTGGAAATATTAACACTTTAAAGACGTTTTATGAATGACATATTTATGTTAATTTTAAACCATTCTATTGGAAAATTACTTCGAACTTTTAAAACTCATTTAATATGAGTCGAAATGCAAAGTCAGTACCTACCTAATGTAGCAATCTTAAATTACTCTCCACTATCTCAAAGAAATAAAATTTACGGCACCACAGGGCCCTATCGTGTAACTCAACTAGCAATGGATATCGACTTCATTTTGACATTTGAAACCTAGCCTGGACTTACTATTGTAATTTTCGTATTGTGTGATTGGTTGAGCTCTTTTGGGATGACAGCTGGGAATGGATTTCCAATTAGACAATAAGACTGCTGGCCGGTAGTATTATCGTATTTTGTTTTGAAATAAAAATACTATTTACTTTTAAATTTTCTTTATAATCTGCGGTCGCTGAAACTGAATTTCGATCCACAAAGGAGTTTATATTACCTATCTGTGGTTCGCTTTACGACCAGCCTCTTAAAGTAACTGGTGGGCGTTGAATTCTCTGCGATATTGTAACACCCAATAGCTGTGGTGAAAGGGAAACGGTGACGTCACAGGTTACCTGCGGCCTTGCCGTAATTACTGCTATAGTAATTGTGCTAGAGTTGTTTATGCAAAATTGAATGTTGTTTGTAAATCAATTATTGGTAAGCTGCGGGACTTTAAATCGAGAATCCTATCTATGGAAACATTAACAACTATGGTCGAGTTTTATTTTGAATTTCATACCAGCTAGCGGCCCGCCCGCGGCTTCGCTCACGTGGACTTTAGCATATTTTTATCGTAGCGAATAATCAGGGAAAATGCTTTGACCTTTTAGTTTTTTTTATCATGTTATAAATATTAAGACACGTAACCCAAATCGATTGGTCACACGCCTTATTGAAATTGCTTAGTTACTTAATGCCAACTTTATTACTTGCTTCAAAAGGTCACATTCATGTGGCAGCAAGCCAGAACAATGCACGTGTATCTTATTAATACAGTAGTATGTTATTAGAGGCTAGTCACTGCTTTGCTTTTTAGCAAATAATATATTCTTAAAACTACCGTGTATAGTCAACTTGTTACGCGATTGCTCCGCCATTTGTTGACCGATTTGCAATATTCTTTTTATGTTTGAAAGGGTATACTCCAGAGATGGTCCCATATAAATTTTATTCCTGAGGGATTGATAGTTTCCCCGTAAAACTCTAAACACCTTCCCTCCATGTCACAAATAGAAATCGAATCGACAGCTTGACGCCCTGAGTCACACCGCGTTTCGAGTCAAACATTGAAGTCGGTTTTCTTTTTAGTATTAAAACGTAATTATTTCCCGATATTTTTGAAACCAAGCGACCAAAATCTGCAAACGGATAAAAGGCTCAGCTTGAATGTGTTAGTATTTAGGCGTTGGTCGGTGAAGGGAACCGGTTCTCAAGGTCTCGGTTTTCCCAGTCGCGATTGTACAATCTGTTTTGCCACTGTTGCTATGCTTTGCTTTATTTTGTTTTTGCACCCAGTCCAGTATTTTGTAAGGGAAAACTTTGATGTTTGAAAGTAGTGTACGCAAGAAAGGGAAGCATCTTTATTGGAAAAAGTTCTTATGGCGGCTTGAATTTGTCATCTCTATCTGTTCCATCGCCAGCAAGATACCAACATTGGAAATAGACTGTTCTTGTCTGAAACTCATCGTATCTATCTAGTTACATAATTTAATCATTATGTATCTGTGTAATTAGGATCTAAGTAGTAAAGTATATCATTTCTCTATTTTTATCTTTGTAATAGCACTGTAAGTTTTGTGAACAAAGAAATAGAAAAAATTGAAATTGAAATATTTTGAATAGCCTATAATAATAATAAGCCTTATCTACGTAGATTAGGTTATTTCAGGTCACTGTCTTCACCTGTGTATTCTTTTTTTTTTTTTTTTTTTTTAATTAAATAGGTCAGCATTTGACCTCCCTCTGCCTGATGTTAAGCAGTAGTGAGGTCTAAGATGGAACATGCTTTCCTAGAAGGAACCTATTTACTCTTGATTTAAAGACCCCTATATTGTACTTTTCGGGAAATACGGTACCCGGCAATGAGTTCCACAGTTTGGCAGTGCGTATGAGAAAAGTGGACTCAAAACGCTTTGTACGAACTCTGGGAATATCAACCATGTACAAGTGGCGTCTTTCGGCGAACCTTTTGGTCCGATATAAGAATGGGGATGGCGGAATTAAATTATGGAGCTCTTGTGCACACTCTCCGAAATGCAGTCGATAAAAGATTCCAAGTTTCATCCAAATCGGTTCACTGATTTAGGCGTGATTGAAACACAAACATACTTGCAATCGGTTTTATTATATTATAGTAGTAAGAAGGTTATTTAAGACAAACAATAGTTTTAAATAATTACATGATTACAGTTTTTCACATTTTAATAAAACGTGCCCAGCCCAGGTAGGTACATAGTTTTGTCTAAGACTTTCGATAATGGGTGAAATCTAATTGAATCAAATTAATCAATTATTATTCGGTAAGAAACTTACCCACAATTATGAATGTATACTTTTGAATTGATTAAACAATTTATGAATGTTTCAAATAATAGGTAAATAATTTGCTTTAGAATGTATGTACCTACTAGGATTGACTTTCTTCAATTTGTTATATACTAAGCAAGCCTAGGTATCTAATCGTCGCGAACTTTGGTCTCATTGATAAGTATTGACTGATAAAATGTTTTAACAATAAATTAAAATATGCGTCACAAACCTTTGTATTCGTATGCTAACAGTCAAGTAGATAGCACACTTCGAAAACATTCAGTAAAAAAAAAACATAGAAAAGTGTTAAGAGTTAACCATTAAGTGCTTATTCTATCGCTTATAGGATATGTTTGCAGTGAACAGTTTTGATTTAAAGTGCGTTGGATACTGCTCCTACAGATATCAGGTAAGTAGATTATATTTTTATTTTATACTTAAGGAAGTAATTGAAAAAGTTGTAACAAATATGTAGAAATATGTGGCCACGTCAAGGTCTTTCGTGGCTTCAAATCCCGTCTGATCAAAAATTTGCATGACCTACCTATATGTGAGATTATAAACAAAATGTCTGTCTTTGATTTCCTGTTAGAATTTTTTTAATGTTTATTTTAAGTACTTATATGTACATTCATCAACACAATGAATGGCGAATTTGTATTTAATTTTAATAATTTTAACTTTCACGATTGATAACTCTGATAAAGTTATCTTCGATTATCAATAAGAAAATAATGTCATATTTATAAATAGACTATTGACGGTGTGATAATGCTTCGATAATAATCTTCTAATCCCTGCGACTTATACCTACATATTTCATTTCGGAAAATGTATGAACATTAACACGAGCTCTCAACGGCGAAGGAAAACTTCATATCAAATGGCTGCGTAACAATCCATACTATATACTATTATACTATAATATTATAAATGTGAAAATAACTCTGTCTGTCTGTCTGTCTATCTGTCTGTCTGTCTGTTTGTTACGCTTTCACGCCCAAACCGCTGAACAGATTAAGCTAAAATTTGGCATAGTTAAAGGTTGTATCCCAGGGAAGGACATAGGCTACTTTTTATCCCGAAAAAATGAAAAAATCCCGAGGTACCGCGGGTCACATCGCGGGAGCGCAGCTAGTCTGCTATAAAAAAATACAGCGGCCATTTTCACACCATGTTTGCAAACCACGCTGATTGGTTGCAGCTACGAGCGATTCGACACACAACATCTCGCTATAAGCCTAGTTAGAAAGACTACCACAAATATAGCTATGCCGTCATGTAGGTTCCGACTATTTACTGCCCAAACAATGTGACAGCAGATACGTGGGAAGGAATTATGAATGAAGTGACTTAATACATCGACGTGCTATTGGTTAGTCACATGGCATTCCCACTTACATAACCGATGTGTATAAATAGAACGTATGCAAATATTGCAAGGATTGACGCAGGCAGTCAAGGCTCTTGGCAAGTCGTTGCGTTGGGACTTTAGTATCTATCAAAATGAACGTCATTGGTATCAAGATACACAAGATCGCAGGATAGCTTTTACAATTTACACAAAAATTTGATTTGATTTGAAAATCTTTCAGAATGATCGGAATATTCAAAAATCGAACTGCAGGCAATTTACAAAAAGATTGGAGTTCGTTTTTTGAACAGTTTCATTGCATACATATCATTCACATTCTTAATTTAAATTCTATAATAACCTCCTCATCTGCAAATATTTTAATTTAATTTTAGACTCAAGAAGACTAATTTAATTTTAGGAAAGTAAATAAGAAAAGAAAATCATGTTTCAGAAAGCGCGTTGATATCTTTTGTATGGAAAATGTAAAACAATACTGACTGAATGCTTATTTTCAAATTTAGACGTGGCTCTGACTATATCCTTTGAAATGGAACGATTAAAATATACGGTAGTTTTATATTTTTTTTATTATGAATTAGACATAAAGAGTGTTCGATACTTTCAGAGTTAATGAATCACCCATTTGAAAAAACAGTGGCATTCCAGGAGTGCCGACAGAAGTGAAAACTTGAACGAGAGTGCAAAAAGTTACTGTCCCACTGATATTTGAACTCGGGGCTGTCTCACCAGAAGCGGCCACCACTTTTACGGTAACAGTCATGTGACAGAGTTTGATATTTTTCTCCCATCTCAAAATGCCCAACGCGCCTAAAGAAGTTTTCACTTCAAAAATCATAACAATAAACTTGTTTCTTTGCGAATAACATAAGCTACAGCTTTTTAGCCTTCAGTTCAGTTTCTTGGTTTATGGCTTCTGCGACTTGCTGTCACAATTCTGCCAGTGTCCGTGTCAAGATAGTTTCGTAAACTGTAGATGGCGGGTAAAAATTTAATGCTATTGGCCGGTGGAATGAGAATTGAGTTATAAAACAAATTGAAGCTTTTTAGGCTTGAAAGCATATTTCAGGTGAGAAAACTGTCCATCTGCATGATAAGGTACAATCAAGTCTAGTTACATGTATAAATCATGTTTTTTACTCGGGAATTACCTTAAATACAGACCTCACGTGTCCATTCTTGTGCCGTCACAGATTAATAGCTAACTACTAAAATGCTTATATTGTAGTACTTCCTTTGAATGAGTATAAAATAAATAAATAAATAAATAATGCTGGACTTTTTCACACAGCATCATCTAGCCCCAAAGTAAGCTTGAGCCTGTGTTATGGGTACTAGATGACTGATAAACTACTTATATATTTTTTGTTTGTAAATACATACTTACATATTATATACATAGAAAGACCCAGACCCGAGACAAATATCTAGGTCATACAAACATTTGTCCCGCGGCGGGGATCGAACCCGCAACCTTCTGCATCGCAGGTGGACCTTCGCCCACTGTGCCACAGAGGTCGTCAGAGTATGAATGAAGTACGTAAATTCACGTCTTATCTTGAAGAATCTCCTACCCTGAAGATTATGGACCAAACCTTGGGAAGATTTTCCAAAATTTCCACTGTTATAATGCACTGATAGTATTTATGGTGTTATTTTTATGTTGGTAATGTTTTTTGTTTATAAATAGTAGATCTATTAACCTGATCGCACACTCATCCGCACCCTACGCGCCGCAGTCATTTTTCTATACAAAAAATGCTGATGACGTCAGAAAATGCGTCTGGCTTCTGACGTCAGCAGCATTTTCTCTATTCAATTGACAGTGCGGCGCGTTTGGCTCGGTTGGACTATGCGACCACCCTTATTGAGTTGGGAATCATATCGATGTGTCATGATATGTGTCAAGATGGTTTGAATAGGTCAGGTAAGCCATTGCTTACCTGACCTATTCAAACGTGCCATTGCACGTAGTTAGCAAGTTTGTGACTAACACATTAATTTGACAAATTTGTAATTCTGTAGGATTCTCTTTTTCTACCTACCACTTAAAACTTAATGTAGCTCAAGTTAAACTGGCCAGTTCCTAGTTTCAGTCTTAAGTACACTTATGAAGATCTTAGACCACCCCAAATTGAACAAGAAACTTATGTTCACTTTTCTCTTAGATCAAGTCATTCAAGATCCTTTGGATATGTCTCAAGGATTACCCTTTTAGAAAATTTGACAATGCTAAGTCAGCTTTTAATAGCACAGAAATCAAATTAACAACCTCCACTTGAATGTACCTAGTACGTGCTAAGTGAGATAGTGGCATCGATACAAATTACTTTTTAATTTCAAAATACACGTCAAAACATAATTATATTTCGGTGACGTGAGCAGACAATGCTAGATTAATTCGATATAACTTTAGTAGCGTACTTCCCGTTGTGACGTAGGCACTCATTGAGGCAAAGCCTTCGTGCGCAGACGCTGAGCTCAGTGGCTGTGTGATCTATCCGGCGTACACACGCACTCATGTCACAAAAACTTTTTTAAAACCAACCTATTATGTGCCTATTATCATTACCGGCCAGCATTCAATCAACGTTTGAATTTCGAATGTAATAGTTGTCCCAGTGAGATCAAAGTTCGTGTGTTTATCGCACCGGCCGGCGAAATCCTAACCTCAAATTTTGACATGGACGCGTCAAGGTGCATCAACCCTGTTTGACAGCTGACTGTCAGCGACTGTGTGAGTGCGGTTTTTGTTTTCATATGAAGTGACTATTGACTAAAATATGGAGGGTGAAAGTTGGCATCGAGTGTTCTGCTCTTCCAATCGCGAGGTAGAGCTTTATAACTATTAATCTAACCGAATATTTGATATTCTAACAACTATTTATATACTTGACTCATATTTTCTTCAAATTATCAACTTGTAAACAAAGTCACTAAGTTCATAGTTTCGAGAAGATTCCTTGGATGTTAAACAATTTGAAGCGATAGAGCTTGTCAATAAAAATGTTTTATCGCAGGCAGTAATTGGCTAGAACATTTGGAAATACCAAATCTGTTATTAGTCTGGTTCCTAACTGTATTTATATATCAAAGACTAGCTGACCCGCGCAACTTCGTCTGCGCATTATTAGGATTCAAGTGCTCCTGCACCTAAAGTTTATTTACACTGTGTTTGAAGTGAATCAGACCAAGGAATCAAATTTTCCATACTAACTTTAACACCCTGTAAAACATCCATATGGGTTGATTTTTTTTAATTAGATAAGCCTATATTCAAGTACTTAAAGCATCTACGTTCCAAATTTCATCACAATCGGTTAAGTCGTCACGGAGCAACAAAACACAGGTAAAAAGCAGTTTTGACCTCGGGTGATACAGATGGCGTTCTAACCAAAGCCAAGGAAAAATTATTTTAAAATAAAAAAAATCTGCAATGCAAGAACAGCAAAAAGTGGCGGTCACCCATCATCTTTATGACCTCGCCCAGGGTCGCTGAACTTTTTTCCCCATACAAACTTGCAAGCCTTATTTTCACGCCCCCTTATAAATATTTAAAGAAAAAAGTAGCCTATGTCCGTCCCTGGGGTATAATCTTTATCCATGCCAAATTTCAGCTCAATCTGTTCAGCGGTTTGGGCGTGAAAGCGTAACAAACAGACAGACAGACAGACAGACAGAGTTACTTTCAGATTTATAATATTAGTATGAAAGTATGGATTTAACAAATATTTAATAATAACATGGCGGTCCCGGAGCGGGATGTATGATCCTTTAAAGTTTAGAGGTTAATATGTAGGTAAGGTCTAAGGTAGGAAGGGGAGTATTGGGCAGTAAGGCAGGTTTGGACACCACCGGCAAACTCCCGTGTTATGCCGGCCATACACCATCATGTCAATCCACCCCCAAAAATGGTCCATTCTAACTGATCAAATTCCGATTTGACGATAGGCATGATGGTTTCTGGCCGACATGACACGGGGGTGTCCAAACCTCCCTACTGCCCAATGCTCCCCTACCTCCCATATATATTTAATTGATATATTACCACTCCCTTCCATTCATTCCATAGTTCCCAGACACTTTTTAAACTATCATGGTTTTCAACATTTTTAACACAGTTAACGGGATATTTACCATTATTTAATGTTTTTTGAGTTTCCCGATATTTCGGCGCAGTTGCATACGCCATGATCAATAGTATCTATGGTATTAATCATGGTTAATATCCCGTTACTTGTGTTAAAAATCCCAGACACTTGTCCTACCGTACTAACTGATATTTATTCTGTGGTCGCGTTGTATCTTACATTTTTAAACTCATGATAACTTTTGAATAAAATGTCCGATTTCAATCATTCGAAAAGTAATCGACGGGTACTGAAACAGCCTTTACTACGAAGGAATTTATTTGCATAAGAATAAATACCAAAATAAGAATAACGTGGTCTGCTTTTGGTCGGCATTTTTATTCTCTTTTTAAATTATAAATGTTGTTATTCTGACACAACCACAATAGTTGGACATATGCTATCGATGACTTTTTTGTAGATATTGACGATATACGTTCTTTAATATTGTAGAACATTTTTTTGTTCTATCATCAATAGTTTTCGCAGCGCACGCGATATGAAGAATTTTATGTTCAAAATTTTTACACCTTTGGTTACATTATTGCAATTTTCATAAGGATCTCTAATTTTTTTGAAAATAATTTATAGCCTATGTTCATCACAGATAATGTAGGATTCTAATGGTGAAAGAATTTTTCAAATCGGTCCAGTAGTTTCGGAGCCTATTCAATTCAAACAAACAAACAAACAAACAAACAAACAAATGTTTCCTCTTTATAATATTAGTGTAGACTATATTATAGAGACCATGATCATGCTTAGCATTTCTGATTCATGGATGGACTATTAGTTTACTAGTTACCGTTCATTTAGGTACAGCTTAGAAGACAGAAATGTTGATGAGATAAATTTTTTCATGTCTTTGAACTTATCGTAAAAACAGAGAACCTAAGGCACTCCTAATGGTCTATGGGTTTCAATCGCAACTAAGGATTGTGTAATATTTTAAGCGTATTTATCAGGATCAAAAGTCATCGATTCCGTGTCTACCATAGAATCGAGTGAGTCCTATCTAATTCGGTTAACATGACACCTGAGAATGAAATGAAATGAGATAAGAATATAATTTAAGTAGTACCATGATCTGGTACAAAGCCTACGTGACTACAAAGTCAGCTTGCACTAAAGCTATACGGAGACAAGCTTTGTACTGAGACGTAAATTCCCCAAGGTCTACTCAAAATTGTAGCAGCATGTCTTTGATATTTCGACAGCCGATAATAATGGCGTGACGTCACTACTTTTTGTATTGTTGAATGAAATAGTACAGCTTCCTACTTCAACGACCAGTTAAGTGGTTTTTAGTCACTCAATGAGCTCGTTTCCACTTTGTATAGAAATCGCAAGTGAGTCAGAAGAAAATGACATAATCTTTAGGAAATTGAACGGATCATGCTGAGAGAAAGTAAAGGATTTCCTTTATACTTTATCAGGAATACATTCCATTCGTAAAGAATTGGCGGAAAAATAAACACGTGCCTACCTAGATTAGTAATCACACAAAGTGCTTATACATTATAAAATTTAAAACGATTGGAATAAGCTTCTGAATACTCTTATGCGTTTACAATGAATGTTGCATAAACTTAGTGTAGGTCCTGACTGTTATCAAATGTATAAATAAATAAATAAATTGAAATAAAAAATAAAAAAAATATGTTGACGATTTTGTCTGAAACATGCAAAAAATATATATTATGAGATGTTTGTGATCGATCTTTCTTATTTTAATGATAGCCTAAAGAGATATTTTGATACATTTAATCCTACTTCTAAGCCAAAGCATAAGTAGACGTGAAGTACTTTATGAATGTCTAACTAGACACTTAATTATTCATTTATTCACGATCACGCACAGATTTTTATAGTTCAGGTATCTTGAATTGTTCATGGGATTAAAAGAGTATTAATCTTGGCGGATATTACCAAACGGCATTCTTTGGTAAACCAATTTAATTATCTCATATAATGGTCATGCTTTGCATCTATTATTGACAGAAAATTTTGTAAGCGTGAGACAAAAAGCAACCAACGGATGTACAGTGTAAAATCTCTCTACGTCTCACTGTTCTATCAAAAAGTCTAGATAGAAAGTCTTGATAAAGGGTCACACACATTTCTTCCTTTTCGTCTTCATACTCCATTCTCACATAAACTCAAAACATATGAATATTTTTATAAGTATAATTAAATTCTTAGATATGATAATGCTAACTTCGAACAAAAACTTGATATGAGAACGATTGTGCATTGTTTGAATGCAAATAAAAAATGTAGTAAATCAACAATTCCGATTACCCCGCCTGACCGGTTCAACTTGAACTTGAAGATTTTCATGCGGGAAAACGCTTCAGTAATCTGTCTAGAGCTGGGACGATGGGTCTTTCTTTGCTACGAGTGAGTGACTCTATATTTTTTCTTACGAAAACAAGAAAACTGAAAAATATATAAATAATACTTTACAATGGCCAGAATTTCGTTTAAAATAAACCCAAAAATAAAATTAACCGTTTGATACAAACCCGTGCATTGTGCAGCAAGATAAAATTCGACCAACAAAGTTTGTTAGATATTTCATAAAAAAAAATTATGGTGTTAGAAAAACATTTCCACTAGTCAACACCAACTAACAAATAGTAACTAACAAGTAGTTCTAGGAAATACTTTATCTAATATGTAAATTCTATACTCGTGATAAGTTGATATGATAACATATCACGCAGCAATGATTTTAATCAAATTTTAACCGCATCAGCTGAACATAGAGTTCAAAATTGTCAATACTCATAGAAGACAGAACTGGCGAAAAAAAAACAGTCCTATTGAGTCATTACCATATTTAGATTTCTTTGACGTAAAATGAGCTGAAAAATGTTTAGATTGAAACATCTGGATAAACGTTTCCATTCGCTTTTGACGCCCGCGAACGATGACCTAACCTAACGCTCTGCGTCTACGCATCTAATCAAAACAAATCTATTTACCTACTACAGTACAGTTCAACAGTACAGACTTTTGAGTCTGTACTGTTGAACTGTTTGCAGTACCTTTTTAATGGGTCTATATCGATCTAAAACCCGATGTCACAACCGCATTAGATCATCGTTCTTTTATTTGTTCAGGTTATATAAATTGTGTATCTTTGTCAACAGATGCCGCAGACAGTGCCGCGGTCGGGGTTCAGCCCGCCATCAGCATCACAAGGGGAAAGAGCCGTGCCTGGCTCCCCCGCAGACTTACAACACCTCCTCAGACTTCTAGGCGCAGCCTCGCCACCAGAATCCATGCTTCACTCCTCCCCAAACCCACACTCAAAACCACCACCCCCTTACCCAGAGGACAACAACTTCCTCGACCGTATATATGACTTCGAAGGATACCCCACACCGTCTCCATCATCAGACGAAGGATCCATACCCACAGTAGCGTACCAGCCACCCTCACCTTACAACTCTCTACAGTTCCACTCACCAGTCATAAAAGAAGAACCCAATAGGTTGTCTGTACCTGGTTTCGCCTCACCTTACCCTCTGTCCCCTTCAGGGTCTTGTGTTTCGTACAGCAGCAACTATACACAGTACTCACACTCGCCTGTCCCTTCACACGAGGAGTACATCGACATCGAAGAGCTGCTTAAAGAGAATCAGATACTACAAGAGAGCGTTCAGCAGAACTACCTTACACCGAAGATTGAGGTTGAAGAGCCGAGAGACCACGTTCTGTTAAGGTCGGCGCTAGAAGACACATCGTTTCAAAAGAGGCTGAATCTAAAGCCTATCCCGTTTGAGCTGGGACCAGTGAAGATGGAAGAGAGTAGTGGAGGTGACGACACACTAGTAGCACCTGACATCGACCGCGTGCTGTCGATGGCCATCGAGCAATCTCGGCGAGACGTTGACAATACCTGCACAGTACTTGGAATATCACCTGGTGAGTCAGAAGTGCATTGTCAATAGCATTACTCACTTTATTGGGGGTTGTGTAACGTATGAATGTTGCGATACCTTGTAATGCATAGCCATTAAACATCGTATGGGAATGCTGTACTCGCATATCTGACATGCGTACGGTATACTAATGGCTACTAATAGTCTTATTAACAATGACGTCATTGATCGGTGCGAGAGAAAAAACGTATTTCCACGTAGATGTCAGCTACTATGTAGGTACATCGTCATTAGATAAGTGGTTTCTGAGAAACTCATCAGAAACGTTGATTACGTAAGCTGCCTGTTTATTGAGCTACTGATGATCTAGCCGACCAATCCCGACCTTTTTGTAGACATGAAATAAATATTAATAGACTAGATTCTAAAATCTGAATCCAATCAATCATAAGTCGTAAAAATCAATGACAACAAGAAAATACTTCGGTCATATCGATGCGATCATACTCCTAAAATATAGTATTCTGTCCGTCCCTTTCTTTCTTACTAAATAACAGGCAAGAGAGAAACTGACAAAAGATCTTGATGAGTTAAAATAGTTAACACGCAATATCTTAACCTCATAGAGGTATGATAACCTCATTGACATGAACACAAAAGATACAAATATCAATAACATTACAGATCCAATGCTCTGGAGGCCAGATGACGTCAAATCGTGGGTCACGTTCACACTAAGACACTTCAACCTGCAGATGGTGCCTGAGGATTACTTTGCCATGGATGGACCGGCCCTTGTGGCACTAACGGAGGAAGAGTTCATTCATAGGGCACCACAGGTAAGCTAAAACCTTTAAATATGTTAAAAAAAACTAAGTTTTGGGTAAGTACTTTTATATTGTTATTTTTTTATTGGAAATAACAGGATCCTCAAGGTTCGGTAGACATTTTCTCAGATCTTTTAAATAACTTACCTATTACCTTTCCTTTGAATGTCTAAGGGGGGAGTCTAGAGGCATGGCATACCTTGATACCTACCCACATTTTTATTGAAAACTAGCTGGTACCCGCGACTTCGTCTGCGAAATAACATACTTATTAGCAACGCCATCTATTGCATTTAACTGGAACTACCAACTCCCCATACAAACTTTCAACCCTTATTTCACGCCCTCCATGATTGATATATAGATTTTTTCTGTCATAAGAACCTTCTCCTGACAATAACGAACACAACAAAAAAAAATTTAATGAAATCGGTCCAGGCGTTGTTGAGTTATGCGCTTACCAACACATTTTGCGATTCATTTTTATATTATAGATAAATTAATTAATTACTTGATTTAACTGTAAACATAAAGCAAAAAGTATATACATACATGTAGAATACATATTATGTTTGGTCGCTTGGTGTAGGGCAAAGGTTATGACGATAACCACTGATAAACCGAAGATTAATCTATTGAAACAACAACGTTAATCTTACATTCCATATGTATCACTGTAAAACAAACACTGTTTTCTCACGTGTTAGTATTTACAGTAAGTTTTAATATACACTAGCTTTCGCCCACAGCTTCGCTCGTGGTAACAAAATTTTAAATAGCTTTATGCTACATCTACTTCAAGTTTCATCTAAATCAGTTCTCTTGAAACACAAACATACTCTCAGGCTCTCAGATTTATAATATTATTTTAGAAAAATATGAATAATAATTATACATTTATTTACAGAAATTATGCTACTACATATTTATACTAATGTAGTTTCTCTGATAAGTTTATCTGCAAAGGTCAAAAGCTCAAAATGATAGTGTCGACTGATAAATCCATTGATAGTTTTGTTTGATTGTAACAAATCATTTAATTTCATAATAGAATGCTTTGAATCTCAACAAATCAGTTACAGAGTATGTTCTCTACATGATTAGGTATAAAGAAATATATGTGTTCGTAATTTTTCGGATTTTAACAAGGGTTCTAAACGGTGAAAGAAAACATCGTGAGGAAATCATAGAGAACGATAGGCTTGTAACATCAAGTATAGAATGCTTTTCGCAAAATGTGGGCTTGTGCCAACTGTATTGAGACGTTTTTCTGACTAACCCCTTAACACCTTCAAAGGATCTCAAAAAATTGATTTGAATGGATTTCTACCGTGCCTTGGGGGTACAGTCGTGATCCTAATACGTTACGTTTGCTTGAATATCAAGATAAAAAGGCTGAAAGCATTACGTATTGATGAGGAAATCCGCCAAGTAGTGCTCCGTCAATATTATGCAACGCCTCGGTAATAAGAGCCCAATCGTTTCACATTATTGTTATGTCAATATGTTAATACCTCAAATATAATTAGTAGAACAGCGCCCGATTTATATGCTTATCGAAATAGAGCGCTTGTACCTGATTTATATGAGCTACCTAAGTGATTATTACGTATTTTTGTTAGTAAAGACGATGTAATTTGAATTGAAATGTCTTTATTACTAAATAATAGTATGTTTTATTTATAGGGTTAATTTGAAAAAAGTTAATCCCAATAATTGCAACCATACATATATACATATATACCATAGTGGGTTTTAACCCACGACAAACATCCCGCCACAGAGCTAGACCGACTCAAACTCAAACTCAAACTCAAAATTAGTTTATTCATTGAAATCACTTTGGATTGTTTAGACTCAAAGCTGATGCCTTAAAAAAAGGCATGACGCTCTCCTATGCCGTCATACTCTCATTGTCATCTGCCAGGCATTCCATATGGGTAAAGATTTTAAAATTGTATGGCTAAACGACACAGTAGGATGACTAGAAAACATACCTACGAAAGAAGAAAAAGTGTAGCATGTACTCGTAGTACCTCTTCTAGTATTCTCTTTCCATTGCTTACTTACATTGTATTCACTGCAGTGTCACTTATTTAATTATTGGCACTCGCATAATTCTGCATGTACACTATGTACAGCCACTTTGAATCTAAACCCAGGACATCAAAGTTCATTTTCGATTGAAGAACGATTTAGAATGACACAAGCGGTATCGTTATCACGCGCTGTTGCCTCGCGACTTTCTCCAAGGCCGATGAAAGTCAGTCGCAAGCACGTACCTCAATCGGTTGTGCATACAAATAAATCTGGTTTGTTGTGATGCGGCCTTCGAAGGCCCTTCTCTAATGACGGGACCCTTAAAGGCTCGTCGGTTCATCGACCTTTAGCGCAAACATTCAGCATCTTTGCAACACGTATACCAATCCTATTTACGAGCTAAAAACGAGTTTCTAAAATTGGATGAACAGATTGCCTGCCGAATAGTTAGCGGGGGAGTTTTAAATTGTTTGTAATAAAATGTTTGGAGAATCTAATGAGATCATTTCGAACCAATGCGCTAACGCAACGTGAGCATATTCGAGTTCAACATGTAAGAGTATCTGACAGAATTTTAACTCTTTCCATCTTGATCAACTAGGGGGTAAATCAAGATATTGTAGGTGTAGGAACCTACACAAAATACATAGTTCGAAGGAGCACGACAAAATAAAATCAATTCTTAACGATAATTTTTGTTCCAGTCTGGAAGCACGCTATACGCCCAGCTGGAGATTTGGAAGGCGGCAAGACACGAGGCTTGGAGGACGTCGACCTCATGGACAGAACAACAGCCCCCCACAACCCCCACTCCAGTAGTACTGCCGAGTACTGATGACGTCAGTGATGGTAAGTCTTGATTATCCAATTGGGGTGTGGCAATCGTATCAAAGATTATCTTAAGCCTGACTTAATCTAATAGGTAAGTTTTTTGTGTCATTCAGAACCGTCTAAGTAGCTTGTTTTTGGAACAAAGTTCCTTTTCGGACGGTATCAAAGAAAAAAAAAGACTGAGGCTGGAAAAAAAATGCTGTACCATTATACCGTCACGACACATGTATATGTCAAATCGTCACCGTGCAAAATACGCAGCCGCGACACAGTCCATAGATTGTTAATTGACAATTATTTTTGAATTTCCAGTATATAGAAAAATACTCTTTGCTTCGTTCCAACCGAGTGTTTCACGAACCTCACGCACTTTTTTAATTTAATTTGTGAAGAAGTGAAATGTGGAGTTTTGGGAGACGGATTGGCAAAAGATATGCAAAATATGCTGTTTTAGATATTTATTTTAACATTAGCGCTAACTTGTGATAGTATATCTAGGTTTCCATAATTGTATTTACAATCTTGTTTTTGATATTAATATTCCGTTTTACAACCGTTTTACGACTGCAGTTAATATTAATATTTTTATGATAGTCGCAAACGCTGATGAATATTCTAAGTGTTACACTCAAACGACTACTAGGTAAACCTAGCCTTTGACTTGACAACATTTTACACCATCCAGTTAGATAAAATAAATAAAAATAAATAATGCTGGACTTTTCACTCAGCATCATCTAGCCCCAAAGTAAGCAGAGCTTGTGTTATGAGTACTAGATGACTGATATACTTTTTGTTTGTAAATACATACATATTATACATAGAAACACCCAGACCATGATGCATGGTCGTTTGGCATCTACTTACTTACAATTGTATTATAACCCTTTGCTTAGTTGGGTAAAAAAGACGTGACGGTAGCTTGACAAGCCATTATCATTTTTATAACCTCAAAAATATCAAAAAACTAATTTTTAACAAAAAAATATAATCCGATGTTCCCCAACCAAGACATCTTTAAAATTTAATTATCTATGATGTTTTCTAACTAATAAAGATAGGCTTGCAGTCAGAAAACTGAGTAATGAAGTAAAATCTGGCACAGCAATGCATCAGTGGCGTGCATTGTGCATCACCGTTAGGCGAAGCTATGGCCGGCCCACATACGAACAGACAAACAAGTTAATGATATATGGACAAGTGTCGACAGACCTGCTTGGTATTGGAAATGAAGATGTATTTGACAGAATGGGGACGCCAATTTTGTAGAAAAGCCCTAATGGTTGAGTACTTACAAACTTATTACTAGGGGAATTGTTTAGTTTTAGGTACTCTGTTTTATTTATTTATAATATTCTTTTGTTTAAAGATAAAGAGAATGAAATGAGGAAAGGTAATAATGAAGATAGTAACGACTTTGGTGACTTTATTGCATTACCGATTACTTCAATAAAGTATTTCTAGGTTGATTGAATATCTGTACCTACAATATCTGCCACAGGCAGGGTAAAAACCTGGGTAATGATCTATTATATCGACTGGTGTAGGTATTTAGTAAAGTAGGTACTTACCTATTACATAGATCGGGTTTGTTCAAAATTGTCAGGGGTTTTCCAGTCGGATCTGTATCCGCTGCATCCGCCTAGGATATAATTGAATTAATTTATCGATATAAATTATGTACCTACCTAATGTTTTTGTCCAAGAATAGTGTTGGTATAAACGTGCACGTATTTTGCGTCGCTCAATAGGTATAATTAGATTCAAATTTTATTAATTTATACAAGGCAGGAGAAATAAATGTACAAGTATCTATGCAGTTGATATGCTTGATTTAATCAGCGTCTAACTGGATAAATACCTACTGTTTAAACGAATACAAAAATAAAATGAAAAATCTTGGTCGAAGCGATGTTGAGGCTATCGCGGAAAAGTCTTACTCATACAAAAAACCCGTAAGTATAGAAAACTGACTACAATGACGATTTCAAACATATGCTGTCGCATAGGTGTCCCTTCTAAAGGCCATACAGTTAGCTTATAAATATAAAACGAGTCAGAGATACTGGCACAGGAAATTGCAATCTACAATTATCTCGGTGTCGCCGGTCTCCACTTGTTTGACGTAGAGATTTATATCGGAACATAGAAAGATAGTATGAGGGTCAATTGGTCATAAACTAGCTTGTACTTTTAATATTTTTATTTTCCATCAAAGATGAAAATCTTGGGGCTTCGGAGTCCTTTGATATGCATTCATAGGGCTGAAGCCATAATAATTGAGGCCTATTTGAAAATTTCGTTCGTCAATTTCAACACACATAAATGCATTCCGACAGACTCTGTTAAAACTAAATAAAATATAAAGAGCTAGAGTCATTTTAACAAAGGCCTCTACTTTTTTATACAATTTAGGTGATTCAAAATAATTAAATTTATAAGAATATCCGAAAATGCGTTTACGTATCAGAGTCTTTATCAATAAGTTTTTTAAGACGTTATCAGATAATAATGCAACAACGACTATTAAATTGACGACAAAATAAGTATAAATAATAATATAAAATACTAAAACAACGCTGACTTATCACTAATTATTATACAATGCTAACGAAATAGGTATTGGTAACAAGAAGCACATTTCAAATTCAATGACCAACAAAATTTCCGTAAAATGAATTGGAGTACCCTAGGTTACGCCCAGTTAAGCTTTTGATTGCTAGAAACACGGGAACGTAATATAGCAGCGTTAATACAATAGAAAATTTGGTTTATAAACTTATATTTTTTTGAGGGGCTTAGACATCATTTATTTACCTTACCTACCTACAAATTTTATTGTCTCACAATTCACCAATAAGGATTAGGTATTTTCTCTATAATGTTTTGGTAATTGACTTAAATTTTGTAAGGTTCTCATACTCAAGAATATATATTTCTTTTTTCCTTGTTTTGTTTTTTAATTTTCACAATAATTTTCTAGCCAAAATATTGTTACGCGGTGATTCAAGTCTACGTTTGTATTTTGATGGTCGTCACTTCTCAAGCTAAAGAAGTTTGACGTTCAGTTACAGTTAACCCATCAATCAGCTCTGTCCTACCGTCATGTCTGCCCTTGCTCGGAGCCTCCGTATATGTCAAGTCGATATACTTACGTACGTCAAGTTTTTGTCCGGCCTTTAGCACCAGTTTATTATCCTATACTTACAGCTTATCTGCTTAAACTTACCAATTAACATTTTTCAATCTTGTCCCACTGGGAGGCAAAAGCCTGTATTTTTTCTAGTTTTATCTATCCTTGGTTGCAGACTGCAGTGGGCCAATTTGGAAGATGCACATCACACACTAAATTTTTTTAACTAAGTACATATTTCACGCCAATTCTTGCCTCGCACAACAGACTTATGGAATCAGCTGTCGCCAGCGGTATTTCCAGACCGATACGACTTAGGCACCTTCAAGAAAAGAGCCTATTCCTACCTCAAAGGCCGGCAACGCATCTGCAGTGCTTCTTGATGCTGCAGTTGTCTGTGGGCGGTGGTATCACTTACCATCAGGTGTGCCACTGGCTCGTTTGCTGTGTCTAGGCTAAACTGTGTCGCAGGCACCAACGCCCCCATCCGGACTTATACTAGTTCCATCCAAAGAAATAATTAATATAATTTTAATTCAATACTAGGAGACATACTCACTTTTATAACTTGTGCTAAGGGTCGCTCCCGACACAGTTTATCTGCTGGACTGGACCCGCAAGGTCGCACCGACATTGTATTTCCTTTCCAAATGAGCAAAAAAAAGCTGTTATCGTTCCACACCCTTTATTTACCACTTCACATACCAGTAAAATTCCAGTTTTGTTAGCAATTATCGTCAACTGAGCTACAACTCGGTTTGTATTCATGCTTTGTGGTTTATTTTATTCATTCACATTCACGCCTGTTTCCAAGAGTAGGTAGAGGTTACCTACGTATTTCTATTTGCTTCTTTTTCTAAATCTCCCCTAATATCATACTTGATGCTTGCTTGTGGGTTAAGAGATCTTTGATTTTTTCGCAGAGGTAACAGAATTTACTTTTAATTTGCTAGTTCTATCTCTAAATAGTTTAAAATTATAATTATACAGGGTTTTTCATTTTAAACTACACAAACTGACAGGCTTCATTTTTGGGTTGTAAATAGACGTTTAACCATATCTATTAGTCGATCTAAGTTTTCACTTCAAAATTTATCATTTATTGATTTTTAGGAATGTTGCATAATGATTTTTAAGGAGAACAGACGTTTCACCAATAGACGCGATATAACGCGGCGCAGCTACATCACAAATAGACTAAGTTATACAAGAAGCAACAATCAATTGATAGGATAGTCTTTATCGATTTTCTCGGGATTTTTATAACAAAACAAAAAAACCATTATTACATATATATTTATTTATTTATTCGGGGTTTAAAATGAAAGACCCTATATACCTACTTACATTTTTTTTTTATTCGTGCAGCAGTTTAATGTAGCTTTTACAGTTTAAGTGTTTATGCGATTGGTGTGTCTGTTCACTGTTTACAAGTCTAGAGACGAAGGTCATTGCTAAACTCGGTTTAGTTTACATGACCAATCTATAAATACATTTAGATTATTTTTTGCTCGAACCGTCGGTAAAAATTTACAGCGGAAAATAACATACTAGACAATTTATTGTAGGTACATAAAAGTAGGTACATACTTAATTGGAAATTGAAAAATGTTAGAAGGCCTTTTATTTTCGCTTGATTTGTTTTGAAAACACGATTTGTTGTGGAGATCCGATAGAATGCCTACCGCTTTAGGATACCAGGGTCTTCACTTTTCTTACGTTAGTTTCAATTAAATTTTTTCTTACTAAAATTTGTAATTAATAATCTAAGATGAAAACAGTTTTCAGCTTTAGCTTTAGATAACAAACGCGCGTATCGTATTATCTCTCATTAACATAAGAAACTATCGCGCTCGGATTTCATTTCTGGCGCAGCCGGCATGCCCTCATAAAGCGCAATCTTTATCTATTTAAGTCTGCAGCTACGAATAATTTAGTCATTTCGTGTAGTAATTTCTAGGAACATAAATGGTTCGTGTATGTTCCAAGAATCTTTGGCTAAGTTTGTCCCATTTTTCGCATCATCGGTGTCATTATATGACGGATAATGATGTTAAATCGTCGAACATTTTCTTGAAGAGGTTATCTTGTTTTGATACTAGCTTTAGCAAGCTACTTTACTCGTGATAGACTTCACCACTTACATTATTTTGATAAATATGTAAGTATTCCTTCCCTGATCGCGTACGGTCTGTTGAATGTTGACAGATAGTTTGAATTTTATTTGAATATGTTACCTATCATTATTCAATAAAACAAAAATCAAGGATCTTAGGAATGTTTAGATGTGTAGATCATGAGGTTCTATGTTACAGAACAAGAATGTAAAATTAGTAGACAAACATCCATGCCATTAATGTTGAAGATAGATAGTGTTATTATTATGTATATAGGACACACACGACACGGGCCGAGCCTTTCGCGTAAATAATTAAGTACGTAGTACCTACCGATGCTAATTATGTGTTGAAGTAATTAGTTGCTGGATAACTTATAAGTAATTTGTGTAAATTATTTTACTGGAACTCGGTCGGTAAATATTATAATTGGGTTTGTCTTCGATGTCAATACAAATTCCGAACTGATAAACTATTAGATTACCTACCAGACTTATTTCCACAATTTACATAGATTTAAATTATGTTTTTCCTATGAATTTCTTGCTGTACCACATTCGCTTTCAATCGTACATCATCATTTGCCTGCCCTTATCCCGCTCATATGGAGTCGGCACAACATGACCTGACCTCTCCTTCCACTCTCCTATCACTCGTCACGTCATCTCCGTATCCACTCCTTTCTTAACCATATCTTCTTTAACACAATCCATCCAATCGTAAAATGTTCTCAAAATGTAGTTTCGCCGATATATTCCTCGGTTTTCTTCCTTGTTTATACCTACACATAATCTGCAAATCTAAATTCAATATTCTTCCTACAGACGAGGACTCAGAGCCAGTGACAGCAGCACCCCCTGGCGGCGGTAAAGTGAAGACTGGCAGCACACACATACACCTCTGGCAGTTCCTGAAAGAGCTCCTTGCTTCCCCACACATACACGGCTCCGCGATACGGTGGTTAGATCGAAGTAAGTATTTTTAATGAGCTAAAATTTACTGACGATTGGCTTAAAATCATTTGCTTGTCCTTCAACAAAGGGTTCCCTTAAAGATTCCATATATTTTTCAAATTCTGGTCATTTCTGTGCCAAACTTTTTTCAGGTCGTTGTGTCTTTACACCATAAAAATCAAGATATTTTATCACAAGTTTATAACAAAGCTTTGCATTGTTTGAACCTGTTTCTCGCTCGACCATTTAATGGTCGCTATAATTGTACCAGACACGGAATCGAGACTCGACTTGCATTCATATTGTCTTAAAATACAAGTCAGTATTTAATAGCTACTTGAGGAAATATTATCTTGGTATCCCGTTCTTTTGTTTCCAACACTTTACTGAATCTCTATAATCTTTTTAGGAGTTCTATTTTGTTACTTCTTCTATATTCTTACCTCTTCATCATCCATAGCTCAATTTAGCCCGCAGCTGGGCATATGCCTTCCTTTATTCGTGCCATCCAACACAATGCTATGCTGGTTGGCACATGATTCCTAAATTCTACCATATTCTTAGTTGTAACTATTTTTTATGACCTATTATCGAATCTGGATCTAGTTAACTTTTCCGTTATATGTTTTATCCGTCTTATTACAAGAAAATGAACCGAGTTTAGA
This sequence comes from Epirrhoe tristata, assembly GCA_951394285.1. Classification (NCBI taxonomy): domain Eukaryota; kingdom Metazoa; phylum Arthropoda; class Insecta; order Lepidoptera; family Geometridae; genus Epirrhoe; species Epirrhoe tristata. The sequence continues at coordinate 10,750,478 of OX596142.1, forward strand.
CTAAGACTAACTAAAAATCTGTCCCTAGAAAAACGATCTTTAAATACTCGTACAAAGAACGCTTTTTTTGTGGTAACAGTTTCGTTTTGACATGTGTCAACATGGGGTTCAAATAAGGCTTAACGTTTATGTAATCAGCAGCTATGTAATTTAGTAAATTTAAGTGTCAACTAAATCTGAATCTATAATTAAATACTTACCCTTGTTAAATCCATCTAACTACGACATTCACAAGCCAAGGTGATCCGGTCTATTACTCGACATCTGGAAGATTTACTTATTTAGGTTGCGAGTAAAGTAGAGATAGTACAACGTTATTACTTATGTAACTGAGCTTCGTGTTATTATCTGCGCGAGCCTTTGGGAATACTTCACTTTTCGTTGTCGTACGTTAATTAAGCTAAGGTAATGTATTTATGAACTCTACCTATAGGTAGCGCAAATTGGTTCGTTTCAGCGTGAAGGAATGTGATATAAGTAATATTATTATGGTATTTCAAAGCATTTTAGGTTATTTGGTACATCATCCCATTTCTGGACTTCATTATTAATCGCTATTTAGCTTCAAACTTTCACAATATTCGCAAAAGCTCTGTGACAGTTTACCACAGACAACTCAACCTTGTCTGTGCAGTTTACCAAAAATGTTCACAAGAGCTTTTTCAAAAATGTCATAATGTAAATTATAAGATACTAGCTGGTACCCGCGACTTCGTCAACGAAATAACATACTTATTAGCAACGCCATCTATTGCATTTAACTGGAACTACCTACTCCCCATACAAACTTTCAACCCTTATTTCACGCCCTCCATGATTAATATATAGATTTTTTCTGTCATAAGAACCTTCTCCTGACAAACACAACAAAAAAAAAATAGTGAAATCGGTCCAGCCGTTCACGCGTGATGCCGTGACCAAGGGAAATAGGGATTCATTTTTATATATAGAGATTTAGTTACCTATATGAATAAAAATTAATAGGCAGTTCTATTTTTTTTTTGTTTACAAATTCACAAACAATTTTCTCAAGGATCGATAAAACACGAAGATTTTGGGCTACGGGTAGGTGGTATGCTACGCTGTGCTAGCTATTTATAAACCTAAAGCACTGATGTTATTTATGTAAATCGTGACTAGTCTGTCGTGTACCGTTTTGATTCAAAGCCTCCTTTGTTCTACGACATTCTAACTCATAGGCTTGAACTACGCATATTTGTTTTATTGTCGTACAAAATATCATTCAAAGGTCGTCCATGTATAACAGCAAGATCGTTGATAGTGTCTAAACATAAATTATTTGACCCTTTTGGGTACTTATTGGATAAAGTCAGCTCGTTACGCAGCAAGGCACAGGATCACGATTCAGTTTCCAAAAACGGTAGAGAATTGATACTAATGAAGATGTATTAGTTACACACCTAAGTGTCAGAAGCATTATTGTGCCTATGTTGCACACAATACTTTTATTCTCGATTTTTTAAAGGTTGAATTCTACACTTTACTGTTTGCAAACCCCTTCGTCCCTTTTATCATATTCACTAATGTCTACAGGCAAACATTTTTCGTCTAAAGAGCATTTTTTTCTAACCTTTAAAAAAATCACCCAATCCCCGTTAGATTTGCTCAACCCAACCGTTTTCTATCTCAAAAGTGTCTTAGTCGAATTGATGTTTAATTCATGTCTCGTTGTTGCAGATAGCGGTGTCTTCAAGATTGAGGATTCAGTCCGCGTCGCCAGACTTTGGGGCAAGAGAAAGAATCGGCCTGCGATGAACTACGACAAACTTTCCCGTAGCATCAGACAGTACTACAAAAAGGGGATCATGAAGAAAACTGAGAGGAGTCAGAGACTGGTGTATCAATTCTGCCATCCCTATTGTTTGTAGACGTAGACTAAGTTCATTTATCGTGTGGTCCGCGGTAATGCGGCGCACGGCGACTGGTCGCGTTTTGACAAAACGCAACCCAGTCGTTACGTCAGACGACCGAATTTTTCCAAGTGAAATTATTAGTTGTCGAGTTCACTATCCCTCCAAACGATTCGGGAAAGGTAATTTTCTCTAGAATCGTTCTGGATGGGATCCTTACCTGTGTTTTAGTTTTAAGTTTTTTACCGGGGATTAGACGAATACAATTTTTCTTTTTTTTTTGTAATAAAAATATGAAAATTGCGCTCGTCGAAAGCCGGTAATGTTTATCCCATATATCTATGATATATTTCTCGTACGTTCTATGAACTTTTAGGAAAATAAGGTTTTGTAAATAATATAAGTAAGTTATTATAATTTTGTAATGTAAGTTATCGATGGATGACTACCATTTTGGTAAGTATTCAAATTATTAGTGATAAAAAAGAGATTGATAAAATTTTATCGTTTTTATTCTAGGCATGATGAGTAGGTAAGTATACTTACGAAAAAAATAAGTGAGCTAAGAAATAATTTAAAATACTTATTAATTAATTCATTACTTAGGTGTGTAAATAGTGAAGGCAAGTTATGCCAGAATTGCAATATTATTATTTAGGAATAAAATGATATTGGTTAAGTTAAGGCGGTGAAATTAGTGAAAAACACAATTGGGTTTTAATAAAGTGATTTTGTGCCAAATAGACAAGCTTAAGTTTTTTTATTCGGGACAAAATTTGTGAAATACGGAATTTTGTGATTGAAATGACCCGCCGATGTAAATATTGTCTCCAAAATATTTCGCAATAAAAAGGTGTTGGTTATAATAATGAAAATGATGCAATTTTTGTACCTATGTTTTAAGAAAAATGCAGTTAGCATTAATCAAATGCAGTTAGCATTGTTAAATTATGAGTAATAATTATTATTGAACCAAACTAATGTAGATTTTATGAATCAAAATAAACATCATTTTAAATAAATAAAACAATATTGTTTTCATTACTGGCCTTGTGTGCAAAGCTTTACATTTCCTTTATTTCCTAGGTTAATTAGAGTCTAGCTAAGACTATTTTATTTTTTTATTTTACATATTTTTGGGAAACTTACAGCTAGGCAAAACAGAGTAGGTACACACACCCACTTAAGGTAGGTGCAGTGCATGTTTACATAAAGCCAATTACTAATCAATTGAATCACTCTTATTAGAAGTTGCAGGGTTTGCGTTTAGGTGGAAGCAGTTTCGAGCACTTAATCGAAGGACATTCTAATGCAATAACTCATTTTTTTATGTCTGATGCCTTACCTTCTGGTTATAGTAAGTTTCCTTGCAAAATTCCAAGTCAATAAGTGAATTGCAGTCCAACTTGTAATTTGAAAAATGGCTCTTCCACAACTTAACAGAAAATATCTCTGCATCAAAAGTTGGAAATACCATGTGCTATACCATTTTATCTCAATGAAGTGGACAAGTTATTAATTAGATGGGCACGTACGCCATACATTTTTTTAGCCCACAGGAGTCCAAACTTTTGTGAAAAATTGGCAAAACAGATTTTGCTTACTTTGAATGGGTCTCATTAAAATGCTGTTCATTGGGCATGCAAATGGCAATTATCATTGTATAGCACAACTATCCAAGAATGCTAAATAGAAAACAGATTGAGAAAATTCCTTTATTTGTAATCTTGGCATCAATAAGAAAGAACAAGGGTAGAAAAAAAATAAAATTTCTTAAAATACCCATAACTCGAAAACCGTAAGACTTTTATTTGGCACAAGTATTGCTTTTGTGGTCAATTAAGGTTGTGGGCATGCCCATAGTGAAAATTGATTTTAGAAATGAATAAAATAGGTAGGTAGGTTTAAGGGAACTAGATGTTTTTGAAAAAACAGAGTGTCCAAAAAGCCTTAAGTACCTACCTTTAAAAACAAAAGCTGGTGAATGGAAACAATGATGCACAAAATATTGTTGCATCACATTGCGCAAGTGACGTCAACGACATTCCACTAGTGAAAGTCGCGTACCTTTCGCTCGGGAGGGGAGGACGACCTCAAGGGGAGGGAAGGGGGGGAGGGGGCTTTGCTGAGATAGGTAGGTACCCACTTAGGTAGGTTCTTACCTACCCACCCCCAGACGGCCAAGAAACGTTCTTGGCGTTCCAGATGACGCTATCACTCTCGCCAATGGTGAAGTGATACCGTCATCTAGTGATGATAGATATTTGCAAATTCTCTCCAGCAACAGCCCAAGCCGAGGTTCGTACCTATTAGAGGTGCCCTTGCTAATGTTGTCGTAGCTTCTCACTAGGCGTCTCGGCACCTTCAATGTCCGCCATAGTCCGGTAACACTAAAACGGCCTACAGTAGGCCATTAGTAGGCCTCCGAAAATCAAAATATAAAAAAACTTACCTACCTATTATCTAATGTTTTCTGCCTAACGTAGGTATCAATACAATAGGCAAGTAGGTAGGTTTGTTTTTTGGATCCATCTGTCTTTTTGTTTTATAGTAAGTACCTACTAGTTCTTTCGAATCAGTGTGATGAGAGATTCATGGGTGAGAGGTTTATTCCCCCCCCTGCGAACGCTGAAGGTTGCGGGTTCGATCCCCGTCGCGGGATGTATGATCTGCAAATATTTATCTCGGGTCTGGGTGTTTTATGTAGGTATAATACCTATGTATTAACAAACAAAAAGTATCTACTAGTAACTAAGTTTAGATAGGTATCTACTTTTTACCAGATAACTTTTGAACTAGATAATTGATATCTATCCAGATAAATGATCTGGAATACAAAAAAGATAGAGAATGTCTGCCCCAAGAGCGTTTTTTTTTGTTGCAATGCAACCATGCTAAGTAGACGCAAACGTTGCTTTGACAAAGTAATCTACCTAAATTATAAAGTTGTTTGGTCTAAGCTAAGGAAGTGAGCGAGCTTTGCTTGACAGACTGGTGGTAGGTTTTTACTTTACTGACCATTAAGTATGTCTAGGTTAGCTACTTACCCACATCCCGCCCACAGATGTAGATAATATTGCTTACATAGTTAACCTCTATTTATTAGAAAAATCATCATGACGTTTGATATGATGATTTTTCAAAGCTAAACAATGAAATCGGTGGGACTTGGACGTAAAGAAAATCGCTTAGAGCCTTTGTTTGCGCTAAAGCATGGGCGTTGCTGAAGGTCGGCGGCATTCCAAATTTCTGATTCCTATGTGTAAACTGGTACGGTAGGTACGGCCACCATTTTAGTTCTACTTCGAGGTAGGTAGGCACTAGACACCAATAATAAAATTATACCTAGTGCTCTAGCAAAATTGAGGTCGAATGTTGGGGACTAAGCGGACTAAAGTAGGAACCTAACCTACCTTTATTTTATAAAAGTTTAGGAGTGCATAGGTAGGTACCTACCTAGGTACAGTCAGCGACAGAAGTTCATGAACAATTGGAGATTTTAAAGCTTCATTTTCATCATTATTTGTGGGAAAATTGCCTATTTTTTTTATAAAAAGTAATGGTGCAAGGCAAAACATCGAATGTAAGCTGAAGTTTTATCTAAAACCCTACAAACTTCGAAGATGAAGATTCAAATACTTACATCAAAATATGTTCATGAACTTCTGTCGCTGACCGTAGCTACCAACTACAAAGTAGGTACTTACGTAAGCACCTATCTCTAGGGATTTTTCAGTTGTACCTAGATACAAGGAGAGCCAGTTAGCTAACTAAGAAATGATAGCTTTGATTTAAATTATTATTAAACTTAGCCTATATTGCCTATATTAAAAACATCAACACCATGTCTGGAAGTGATCTCAAGTCTCAATAATAGGTGATAATAGTGATGTTTCAGGGCAGCGCCATCTATTGGTATCTAATTAATAATGACAAAGAGAAATACAAGAACTTAAGGTTTTGGGAATACAGACTGTAGTGTTTATGAACCTACTGTATTTATGGACCGAGGCCTTCGCCCTGGTCATCATCTAAATAATGTATCATTTACAGTTTGCTTGCGTGATACGGAACGCTTTTTATTTTTAAACGTGACGTCACAATGACGTCAGAGCCGCATCAATCCATCCATCCTGACATTTGACATTTGAATGGAATCTTAAATCTGTTTTGTTTTTATTTTCTGAAAACTAAAAACTCTCATCAGAAACCTCACAAAATAGTGAAAAATGTGTTTGATAATAAAGTGTACGATACCCTTTACTGTTTTAAACCAAAGGAGAATGAGATAGCGTAGATATTTCGTTGTAAAATATTATTTTCGTTGCAAATTTTGTTGCGTGGGTTTTCAGTTGAATTACTTTGAAAATGAAGCCTGGAAAGAGTGTGGACGTTAGGGAGGAGATAGCAGAGATCCATACAGCTGCTAGATCGCCATCTCCTAAGCAGAAAAGTAAGCGTAGGTCGCGTAGTCGGTCTAGCTCTCGAAAGCTTTCGAACGGGCACACCGAAGATGCAGACGGCTTGGCCACATCACCGGTAGCCGGGGAGCCATCCGACAAGTCAAAACGTGACAGCTGGATAAAATCTGAACACGAATCCGTAGAGCTACCAATACACGACCAGATAAACCAAGGGATAATGGCCTTTGTCGAGAAGGAAATAAAGAAGACCGATAAAAATCCTGCTATCGTATTCTATTCTCACGATCCTAACAGTCTTGATGAGAAGTTGACCAAGACGCTTTCGAGGCCTTCCAGTGGGCACAAGGAGAAGAGGAGTCCTTCGTATAGAAAAAAGAAACGGCATTCATCGAGACATAGAGACAGTGTTTATAATGATTTTGATGTTCCCGGCTCCAGTCTGAGTGCCTTGGAAAGAGTAAGTAAAACAGAATCACGACTGGTTCCCCAAGGTATGGTAGACATTATCTCAGATCTTTTTACGTTACTTATTCCAGATCCTTTCAAGATGTCTAAGGCATCTCCAAACACATATTTGATACATGCTCACATCTTGCAGTAGTTAGTATTCCATATGTGACAGGTTGCAAGCCCCTCGCCGCCTAAGAATACTAACTGGTTTCCTGAAGATGTTTTCCGTCACTGCTTAGAGCATGTGGTAAAGCAGTAATTTCATCAGAGTATTAGCTGAATATCACCTCTTGCTTGTTCTATTAGTCTCCTTCCGTTCCTGCCAAATTTTTATGGCAAATAATACATCGTCAAAGTCAAAGTCAAAGTCAAAAAGCATTTATTCAGTAGGACCGCTGGGATCACTTTGAAACGTCTTAAAACTAGGTGATTCTACTTCTGTTCCTTCGCGACCAATATCGTGAGTGTTAAGTCCAGTAAAACTATGTATTTCGGTAAATACTTTATTAGAGCTATGTAGCAAAACACATGTGTGATATGAACTGACAGATTATATAAATTCCCACACTTATTATAATGTTTCTATAAGTACCCACATTAAATACACAACAGTGAGGAAACCAGCATGTTATAGAACCTAACAAGTTCGAAAACATGTGTCAAGTGCACGAAAAGAGCTTTTGAGGCGCACTTAAAATCCTTTCACCACACTGGTTCGAAAATACTGGTGACATGACAAGAAGAAGAAGATGGCAAATAATAAGATTATCTTCCGGTTTTAGAATATCAATCCCCATCAACTTGAAGATTCATACCTTAAAATAAACATGTCTAAAAGTTAATTTCAATTGTAAAGTTTAATATCAAACACATGTTTTCTACCTTCTAGGTTGATGATTACTTAAAAGAATACAACAAAGATGAAGTAGTGACGTTGAGCGGAGAGCTTGAAATAGAGCCGAACGATGTTGAAAATAACAATAGCATGTCCAAAGAGCTCCGACACAAGCCGAGGAAGACCAGGAGAAGAACGAGGGATGATAGGCAGGATAGCAACGCTAATGGGAAAGATGTTAGCCCTAAGGTTTTCAAAGCTGGGAAGAGTAAGGGTGCTTCTAAGCCAGGTAAATAATAATACATTAAGTTCTTGCCATCTATGATCAAAAATACTCTTGATTGAAGCCAAAGATAAAGGCTAGTGTTAAAAATATGTATAACAGTGAAGCTAGAACTTTTCCTAAACTTCCAGCCAGACCAACAGACCTAACCGCGATGCTGCAGACCCTCGAATCCTCGATGCCGTACCACGAGCAGTACATCGACAATCCATTCTCATCACCATCTCCGGTCACATCACCCAATGATGAGAGACTGGATCCATTCAGACGGAGGCCCGAGAAGATATACATGCAAGGTGGAGGTACCTTCAGAGCGGTGTCGAGGGATAGGATACTTGAATCTCAGCAGTCAAGGGAGGGAGATAAATATTTGAGGTAAATATCGATCAAATGTGACAGAGGACAGGGGGCAGAATCACGAATGTATCAAGGCGTGATTGAAATTATCTATTTTTTTTCATTCTTCCTTGAATATACCTTCTTCTTCTTATCGTGTCACTAGTTCTTTCTAACCAGTGTGGTGAAAGGATTTTAAGTGCGCCTCAAATAGGAATATACCTACTAAGGGTCCAATTGCCTATTCGGGACATAGGTTCCCACGTATTTAGCCACTAGTAGGGCTATCAATAAACCGACGTTGAGGTAGCTAGGTCTATATTATTGTGTGATTATAGAGTTTGGCAAATGAAAGTAGACCCTGAAAAATCGCGTCAAATTCAAAAAATACAAGCCTGGCAACATTAATTATAAGGACATTTGGAAGAACACAACTTGATACTTGGTTATTTAAAATAATAACCAATTAATGGGTTGCCACGCTTATATTTTTAGAATTTGCCGCAATTTTTCAGGGTCTACTTTCATTTGCCAGACTCCACATTTGAAGCGCTAGTAGTGAAGCAACATTTTGTGCGGTTACAACTCATAGTGGATGGGTGATCACTAGTGGCAATGGCAACTGTGCGCATCATGCAGCAACTGTGCGTTCCGTAAGCCGTGGCCTACCTCATAAACTTAGGCCTTTACATTTTTACTAGATGATTTATACAGCGTCAGGAGGCAACCTATGCCTACACTTAACGTGACGCTGTAGTGCCTGGGACATTGTTTAAGATTGAATATGCTTGCCCAGCACCTAAACCATCCTCTCAGCTTAATCAGCCGCCCACAGGAAAGACGACGTCAATACGTGTGGAGCTGACTAAGCTGCGGGTTTCCTCACGATGTTTTCCTTCACCGTTAAGAGCTCGTGTTAAAGCGCATATAAATTTTACGTAACGAATTTTACGTGCTCGGCCGGGATTCGAACCCACCTCTAATACGGCTCTACATCATAAGAAATTACTTATTAAACATTTCAGGATGGGTGAAGTGACTCCTCTAGATGTGGCCATATCGGTGCAGAAGGCGTGGCGAAGTTTCGCGCCGGCCTGTCACGGCATTCTTGGAGGGTTGGCGCTGATGCATCTCCTACTGATATCCTATTCAGATGGATTAGATGCAGGTACAGTACGCACAACTGATCTTTATCGCTCTGAAGTTAGGTGCACTGAGGCGGGCCCTAGACCTACAATAACATTGTACAATACATTTTATTGTACAATACGATTGAAATGTGCTTTGAATCCAAACGATGAATTATATTGCACAATAATAGGAATTGCGCAATGATTTTAGCCAGACGTTTCACTTCTTATTCATATAAAAACTGAATAATATTGCTCAATACTTACCTTACACGACGCAATAAAAAAAATGGTGCAATAAAAATTAAACTCGCACAAACTTTCGTTCAATCATAGCGCAATCTTTAATATTAACCCTAAACGGTCAATAATATTGCACAAAATGCTACATTGCGCAATATAATAGATGGTCTAGGGCCCGCCTAAGCGATTGCGCAGGTATGCGCGAGTAGGCGAGATAGCACAATGCAACAAACTAAGCGAGTGAGCGAGGCTAAACAACGCTGTCTTCGTCTTTTAGGCGTTATCAAAAATGGCTTCTGCGCAGCTACTTCAGAGAGCTAAAGATTGGTTGTCCGTACTGTAAGTAGTTAGTGAATAACGGGTTTTTAAAGTTAGCTGCATTGCGCGGGTAAATTATCCGTGACCACGGGTCTTTGTCCCGTGATCATGATAATTATAAGATTTCATTAGCCCCTGATAACATTTAGTTTTCTCCAAAAGATTATGTATAATTAATTAATAATAATAGACCGTTATTGTCAACTGAGCGCTTCCGTGCTTCGGAAAGTACGATAATTTGTCGATCCAAGCTATTTGTTTTATTTAAAATATGTCAAAGTTGATACATTTTTATAATTTTCAGGTCATCTATCCTTCCACTCCGTGGTTACAATGCCCTACGTAGCTGCTTACTACTTCTTCTGTGTGCTGTGTCTAATGTCCGTATTAGATAGGTATGCTCTTAAAGATAACCATAACCAAACATTATCACGAATGGACTGATAATATTATCTTTTTACCAACACTAATAACGTGATAACTACCATGATTCAATGTTTTTGGCAAACCAATAAACCGGCCAAGCCCAAGGCCATTATCTATAAAATGGCAAAAAAAAACACGTTTGTTGTATGGGAGCCCCCTTAAATATTTATATTATTCTGTTTTTTAGTATTTGTTGTTATAGCGGCAACAGAAATACATCATCTGAGAAAATTTTATCCGTCCTACTATCACAGTTCATGAGATACAGCCTGGTGACAGACGGACAGACAGACAGCGAAGTCTTAGTAATAGGGTTCCCATTTTACCCTTTGGGTACGGAACCCTAAAATTCACAACATTGTATCCCCGAGACAATCTTTCAGGGGGGTTACTATGAACTCTTATTTCCAGGCAGTTTTTGAACTGCATGGCAATTTTGACATAAATAAACGAATCTGAAATGGCGGCGCTTATCATGCTCTCTCGCTTGCACATTAGTGACTGCATTAGTGTGCAAGCGAGAGAACATGATAGGTTGCGAAGTTTCTTTAATGAACCGGGTTATTCGAAATTGTCATGAAGTTCGAAAACTGCCAGATCTAAGTATTATATTGCTGACTGTAATTTCATAGAAAATGGAAATATACATAGATTACAAAATGACCCAGCACAAGACACGATTACCCTAGCACCTTATTTTATTCCTGTGATAAGACATGTTGGTCGAATGGGGTTGTGCCTCGACTTTCAATCTGAAGGTCGTGGGTTCAAAAACCCGGCCGTGCATAAATTTTATATGCGCTAAAACACGAGCTCTTAACGGTGAAGGAAAACATCGTGAGGAAACCCGCAGCTTAGTCAGCCACACGTATTGACGTTGTCTATCCTGTGGGCGGCTGATTAAGCTGAGAGGATTGTTTAGGTGCTGGGCAAGCCTATTCCATCTCAAACAATGTCCCAGGCACTACAGCGTCCCGTTAAGTGTAGGCATGGATTGCCTCCTGACGCTGTATAAATCATCTAATATGTAAAGGCCTAAGTAAATGATTTTATTCGCAGGTTAGATGTGACCAGTATAGATTTAACCCGAGGTTTGCAGCCGTACTTCCAGCCAATAGTGCTAGTTATACTGTATACCGCGTGTTTACTTGTTTGCACCGCGGCCAGAATGTACGACGATCTGATGGTGTATGAGTATACACCTTTAGTCGCTAATTTCACTGGAAATGCTACTGTGAGTATTTAAAAATAACCCTGTATTTTCAATATTACGAAGAAATGAAAAGTCTTATCAAAATTTTCGATTCCGACGAGTTTCGAACCCGCAACGATCAGACGATCCTCCTAAAGCCGGAGTGCCTTGCCATTCAGCCACAGAATCCTTGGCGCCACAATCGAATTTTTTTATGAGCTCATATTTTATCGGTTATAGCACATTTAATACCTAGTGTGGTTTAACACTATACAAAAACTATAAATTATAATATTAAGAAGGTTTTGTTTGTGTAGTTGTTTCTGTGTGCGTAAGCGATACTGCGCGCACATTTATGGAGTTCCCGAGCTTGCGCACACAGAAACTACGTGCATGTGCATCTACACACAATTAGAATAGAATAGAATAAAGTTTTATTTTCTCCACATCATATACAACAGTTACACAATAGGTAATTAAATCTACATAATTGTATGTGGGTGAAATTACGGCTACCCCTCAGCATTTGCTCCAACAGCTCGAGAGTGTTGGAGCGCTGGTTTTCAGTGGCGCCATACCCGTTGTGGACACGCGTCTTATCGCATAATTATCTTATTAGTTAATAAACTATTTAAAGAGACATCAATTAAGAGTGTGCAGGAGCGATTTAAGCAAGTTTGTAGTTCAAAATCGTTCAAATCATGGTCTCCTAAGTAGATCGGTATAACCACAAACACTGTGCGCCTCAGCAAACTTAGTGCCTTGTATGAAAACTTTTTTCCGAATATGCAACCAATTAAACCGAAAAAAAGTTTTGTTTGTATTAGATGAATTTATCTTGTCTTACTTTCTTTTTTCTGAAAATTGAACGATGAATTTTTAGATGCCTGTCACCCCAAACTGAGGACACTGTCAAAGAGTAACAGGCATCTATAAAATCCACGTTATCCACACATAGGTAAAAAAATACTTTAGATTCTAAAGCACCATACATTGTTCCAGGCCACAATACCCTCATTCTACCACACCTGGACCCACTTCTCGATCTGGCGCGCGATCCTGTCCATCCTCGGGCTGGTCTACTTCATCATCTCCAACCCTGAGGACCTGGTCTTCAACAACCTCAGTAAGCTGCTGCAGTTCAAACAGTCCTTGCAGAGTATTGGGTGATGTGCTAACTTAAATTATCATAGTACCTACCACTGTAGTACAGTCAGCATCATAATAAGTAAGCATCTAAGGTAGTCAAAATCTGATAGAAAAAAAAAAACTTATTTATATTGGCAGGAGTCATAATGTTCGGTCTTTCTATTTTTAGGGCGTTACGCTTGATTGTCCTTGTGATACAGACCGATAATGTTGTATGCATTCAGAGTATAGTCAATATACCTTAGCATATACCCTAACCAATTACATGTAAGCTATTAGGTAGTTCATTATTATAGAATAGAATAGAATAAAGTTTTATTTTCTCCACATCATATACAACAGTTACAATAGGTACTTAAATCTACACAATTTTATGTGTGTGAAAATACGGCTACCCCTCAGCATTTGCTCCAACAGCTCGAGAGTGTTGGAGCGCTGGTTTTCAGTGGCGCCATCCATACCCGTTGTGGCGCAGCACTTGCTGCGTCACGCGATTTAAGTACCTATATTGTGTAACTGTTGTATATGATGTGGAGAAAATAAAACTTTATTCTATTCTATTCTATTCTATTCTATTCTATACACACAATACTTGTGGTACTACTTGTACTTTAAAAAACCTAAGGTAAATTTATATCCCCTTGTTACATTCATGGCTTATTTATGCAGGGTTGTCAGGTATGTTATACATGGCGTGAATGGCTTAAAATAGATAATGCAATAACTAATTCATAGAGGATATGAATGACTTTATTCCATTTTAAAATTTATATCTTTCTTATGTAGGTAAAGCTTAATAAATAGTTTTATGTAAATATTTTAAAGACAATATAATGTTGGCAGCTGTTAGTATATATTGATATTTATATAAAAATGTATGTAAGTACTATAAATATTGAATAATATCATAAAAAATATCTATAGTATAAGAAAGAAATATTTAATATTTATATGAGAAATAGTAGGGCTTTATCGATAATTATAATTCCAAATTCATGTACTACGAGTATTATATAATTAAGAAACAAAATAAATAGATTTAATATTTAAGCTTTGAATGGGGTAGGTACTCAAGTATTTAATAAACTGAATACAAATAATTAATTTATAGTAAGTATTATCTTGAGTGTATGTGGATTGTTAATATTTCTCTAATTTTAAGAGTTTATTTGATAAACTTTGAGTTAAGGTAAAGGTGCATTGAACCTTGCATTTATAATAAAAATAAGAGCATTTATAATACCTAACTTATATAAAAAATACTAGTCAGTGGCCAAAGTACCTATCGTAAAGACCAAAGAGGAAATATATATTTTTATAGTATATTTTAAACCCTATTCTATTCGCTATTCAACATTATGACATAGCTCTAGGCATGCGTGAAGTTAGCTGTTTCGATGCGCGGCAAAATATTTAGTATGAAAAAGTGTCACTGCGCACACCAACTCACATCGAGAAGAGACGCAACAGGAATTAGAATACTTTTTTTTTTAAGAAGAGAGTTAATAGGCACCTTCTGGGTAAGCTCGCTCCATCGTAGACCTCACTCTTACCTGTGTAAGTTTGAGGTCAAGAGCCGACCCATTCATCATAAAAAAAAAAAAAAACTTTCGTTTTGTCGTTGAATTTTGCGCTGTTTTCTCGTGGTCCCAGGATTTTGTCCCATTAATGGGACCACAAGGAGAGAACTGTTTCTCGTAGTCGCATTCCTATGCTCAGTAACGTATTTATCCTCCTGTATATAGGTATATGCTCCTACTTAACACTAAAACCACGGGGATCTGGCACTCACCGGCTGCTACCGCGGCACGCTTCGCTCGGCTCGTGCGTGGTTGTTCACTATACACCTAACCACTCGTCGCTTCGCTCCTCGCAACCTATGCTATAGGTCTGTTAGTTACATACCTATATACAGGAGGATAAATACGTTACTGAGCATAGGAATGGGACTACGAGAAACAGTTCTCCCTTGTGGTCCCATTAATGGGACAAAATCCTGGGACCACGTGAAAACAGCTGAATTTTGTACCTTATTATATAGTAGATACGTTCTATTTCTCGCGACTGTTCTTTCGTATCGTTTGGCTTGTGTATGTGTGTGTGTTTGTATGTGTGTGTGTGTGTGTGTGTATGTGTGTGTGTGTGTGTGTGTTCACCGCATAGTTGCTTTGTCTCAGTGTGAGATGGCCCATATTGTATGTAATGGCGACATATAAAACTTTGACACTACTGTATAGACCGATGTTATCGTTTGGCTTGTGTATGTGTGTGTATGTGTGTGTGTTTGTATGTGTGTGTGTGTGTGTGTGTGTTCACCGCATAGTTGCTTTGTCTCAGTGTGAGATGGCCCATATTGTATGTAATGGCGACATATAAAACTTTGACACTACTGTATAGACCGATGTTTATAGGTACAGGGTGGTCCATCAGCTATCAACTGACTTTGGAATTATATTCTTGATGAATCACCCTGTCTGTATCAAACATAGATTTCCATCTATACTTTGATATACCTAATAATACCTTATAATATAACCCAAACGTCTATTTCATTATTATTATTTCCATAATCAGTCTTCAAAAAGGTGTAGTAGTGCTAGTAGATATATGAAAGGGAGCTGGTATTATTGTAATCAAAAGGTAAAAAAATGCATTTTATATAAGAAATTTAACTTTAGATGTTTCGTGAGGGTGTAATTAAACGCGTCAATATTATCTAGGTCATTCGCTCAACCGCCATATTTTATCACGCTAACTCTCAGAAACTAATATATCGAAGAAAAATGATGCTGATAAGCCTATTCATATTACTAAGTATTCGAATTGATTTGTAGTAAAAAATAATGCGTCGATACATAGTTTTTTAAACTGTAATAATGATATGGTGGTCATATACTTCACAGTGTACATACATACAGTCTACGTTTTAGATATGTGATTTACTTATTATTTTTTTATTTTTTTTCTATTAACCTATTCCGTCCCACTGCTGGGCAAAAGTCTCCCCTAAATCCCTCCAATCATCTCTCTCCTTCGAGATCTCCCACCATTCTCTTTCGAAGGCGTTGAGATCGTCCCGCCAACGCTTCCTCAGGTGATGATTTACTTATTATTAAACTTATTTTTTTGCAATAACTGCAAACTAACCCTTAGATATTCGATTTGAGGTGCTAAAAGATCTTATTACCCAATTAATTACCAGAACGAATAAAAAAATAATGTTTGCTCCTGTATTTTCCAATATTTATACTGTAGTCTGTTTCTTAAAACTCTGTTATCTGATGCGGACTGTAGTATCTATTATCACTCTTAGCTATTAAAAATAAGTACCTATTCTGTACTCGTAAGTACTGTATGTTCACGAACAGGGGAATGGCGTCAGCCAGATAAGGCCTGTAATAGTGATTTATTGCGTGATTTTATTTTATGAGACTGTGTAGGTACGTTTGGACTGTTTTGGTGAAAAACGCTTTTTCGCCTTTTAGTCGTTGTATTTGTATTTTTAAACATATTTAAGGAAATTATTTCGATAGTATTTTCGACTCACAGCTCCACATACATGGAAATTCAATTAAAATTCAGTTAACAAACTATTTAAAAAACAATCAGTCCAGACTTTTACTACATAATCATCATCATCATCATCATCATCAGCCTATGGCAGTCCACTGCTGGACATAGGCCTCCCCTAGTGCGCGCCATTGCGCCCTGTCCTCAGCTCGACGCATCCAGCTTCTGCCGGCAGCCTTTCGCAGATCGTCACTCCACCTGGCCGGAGGGCGTCCTACACTACGTTTGCCGAGTCGCGGTCTCCACTCAAGAACTCGTTTACCCCAACGGTTATCGGTTCTTCGGCAGATATGGCCAGCCCACTGCCACTTCAGCTTGCTGATTCTCTGAGCTATGTCGACAACTTTGGTTCTATGTCGGATAGTCTCGTTGCGGATTCTATCCTTCAGAGAAACTCCGAGCATAGCTCGTTCCATAGCTCGCTGAGCGACTTTAAACTGGTGGACTAGCCGTTTACTACATAATATGAATTCAATTTTATAATTTTCAATAGAAACAATAGTCAATTTTGTCTGATAACTATTTAGTTATCAGTCATCAGTTTTAAAATAATTCAATGTTTAAATGATTTTCAAAGCAATTAACTTTATTCGTTTTCATCTTCATTTAACATAGTTAAAAATTTACGGTTACGCAATTCAACTTATAACTTAAGTAAGTACTTAGATAAGTACGGCTTTCAAAACTTTACTGAAGTACTAACCATTATGTAAAACCCTGGAAGGAGGAAAATATTGGACTCGAAAATTACTCTTTTCATGTCATAGCTTAGTTCTGTATTGTTCAATTTCCATTGCTTCAATTCTATTAACGGCGAATGAACGAATGTCAAAACTTGATAAACTATTTCCTAGTAAAGTTGTTTGAAAAATCAATTAAACTCGACTCACGTTAAAACACTGTTCAAAAAACGTGAGTCGAGAATTCATTTTTTGTTACTAGTTTTCGGTTTTCAATAAAAAAGTCATGGAAAAAATTGTGCACACTCGACTGCAGTAAAAACTGTACTGTACTACTGTGTACTGTGTGTACTGTGTGTGTCTTTTAGGATTTCGTCTTATTATAAAAACGCGTTTATGAGCTTAGAACGCTGAATTCCATCTTCTCTAACCTATGCAAACTGGCATAGCACACAAAAATGTCAAATCTTGTATAAATGCGAGTGAAATTCCTAGTGATGCTTTACTTAAGAATGCTTTATTCCTCGCCTAGCTTTTTGTATCATTTGGACAAAATTGTTAATGTTGAATAAAGAAGTAAAAAGTAAGTTCGTATGAGTCAGTGGCCAACTCTGGTGACGGAGTTTTTAGGCCGCCTTAAGGCCTCCGTCATAGCTTAACGACTTAAATAGCCGGGACCGACAATTTAACGTGCCCTCCGAAGCACGGAAGCGCTCAACTATAAATGCCACTGGCGGTCACCCATCCACTTACAGACTTGCTTAACTTCGATGATCTGTCAAAAACGACTAAGCAATCACGACCACGAGCGCTTCAAATCAATAAAGATTTTCAATAAAGAAGTGATAGTTACAGTTAATTTGTGGGGCGTTTTAAAATAACTGTTTACCTTGCATTACTACATCTTTTTGATTTTTTTTATCAATAATTGTAATTCTAGAAATTAGAAAATTATTTTTTATATAATTTGCAATATTTTTAAACACAGCGCCTTTTGAACATCGGCGGTTATGTTAGTTCGAAATTCGCTTAAAATTCGATTATTATAAATTTCGTAGGTCAGAAATTTATCAAAATTCCTATTTATAATTTCGGTAAGTAGGTATGTGTGAAATATGGCAAATATTGAGTGTTGATTAGTTTTAATGTTAATAAAGTACCTACTGTTATGAAACCTATTTTATTGCGTTTTGCTTCATAAAAATCCCATAACAATAAATGTGCTATAATTTTCTGCCACCAATTTAGTCGTAAATAATTTAGGCCTTTATTCTTGACGTACCTTGAAAGCTCCCGTGTTGACTTCTTCTGACATGACAAATGTCACCAGTTCTTTGGAACCAGTGTGGTGAAAAGATTATAAGTGCGCCTCTTAAGAGGCTCCTTTCGTGCGCCTCTTAAGAGGCTCCTTTCGTGCACTTGACACATGTTTTCGAACTTTGTACTCGTAGGTTCTACGACATGCCGGTTTCCTCACGATGTTTTCCTTCACCGTTTGAGAGTACTGGCATAGTGTACATACATTTATCGGCAGAAAAACTTATTGGCGCACATCCGGGATTGAACCCACGACCTTACGATCGGAAGGCGGGGCCACTACCACTAAACCACCAGTGCTGGTGTTGATAGTGATAGTGGTTTTCACGTAGGAACGTATCCCTGACACATAGAGCTTTTGCGTTTTTCGTTGTAGGTACAACAATGTAAAATCCCACTAATATAATAAAGCTAAAAGTTTGTGAGTTTGTTTAGATGTTTGTATGGGTTTCAATCACGCCTAAGCCAGTTAACCGATTTGGATGAAACTTGAAATAGGCGTAGATGGTGACCTGGAATAGCATATAGGCTATTCAAAATGTTGGTACTACGCGGGCGAAGCCGCGCGCAGTAGCTAAATTTAAATAAATCAAATAGTGATAATACTAAAAGATACAACTTCAAAAAAATATGTCTATTTCCTTTTTTTAAATTTCAGAAATTAAGTAATTATTAATTTAAAATAGCAATATTTTCCTTTTTTAATTCGACAACCGCAATTCGGGACTGACTTTTCGCAGGCAACCCTATACCACCGTGTTCAGAATAAAATAATCTTTAATTTCATTTAATTTCAATTCAATAAACAGACCGTTGCAAAATGCTAGTATAGATTTACCTGTTTATACCTGGCAACCCGATAGTTGTGACCGGAAAAGAAAAGGCAACCTAACGTTTGCATATTCTATGGGCTTCATACTTTCGATTGGTATAGAATTTATCTAATAAGCAAACCGGTGAAATGTTTAATTTTTTTTTTTATTATTATTAATTAAACATACTCTGGACTGAAATTTGTTAGGCAACCCATATGCAATATATTTATTGACATATTAAATTAAATATAAAATATGTTTCATTAAATAAGCATCTCGGTGAAGGTCGTTCTATATCGGGATCTTAGACTATATGACATTTATTAAGTTAGACAGGTGTAGGTACGTGAAATATTAGCCGTGTGTGAATCGATGATGATAATTATTGATAACTAGCTGCGCTCCCGCGGTGTGACCCGCGGTCCCTCGGGATTCTTTTCATTTTTTCGGGATAAAAAGTAGCTATGTCCTTCCTTGGGATACAACCTTTAACTATGCCAAATTTCAGCTTAATCTGTTCAGCGGTTTGGGCGTGAAAGCGTAACAAACAGACAGACAGACAGATAGACAGACAGACAGACAGAGTTACTTTCACACTTATAATATTAGTATGGATGGATCACGCGACCGACGTTATTCAGTAGCGATGAAAAATCACGTTTATGAAAATCGCCGTAGGCCATAACTGGTTGGTTACAAAGTTAACTAATCAGACTCTTAGTAGAGTTGTAAAAGCCGCTTACTTAAGCGGCCTGTTAGACTATAAGCTTTATAACAGCCTCTAAAAGTTACTGCTGGTGCAGATTAGATCTCTGGTTATTGCTTGTCAACCGCGCTTGGGGATATTATCAGCTTTATTTTATTTCTCAGTAATACTTGAAAAGTGTACGTAGTAGGTAGGTATACTGAAGAGTGGATAAAGTGGCCTAATCGTATCACTAACGCCGTTAGTACACCGACGCATTCGCATGTGACAGATCGCATTGTTTCGCATTGAAACACCATTCACGAAACGTCTGCGTCGGTGTAACGACAAATTTTGCAATTCCATGGGAAACAGTACCGACAAGGACATTAGATATGTGCTAGAGTGAGACAGAGCGTGTTTGAAACTCTGCCATACTACCTGACAGATTTTTTGTTGGTTCGCATCGTTTCGCATTCGCATGCGAATGCGTCGGTGTACTAACAGGGTAAGCCCTACGAGCTTGACTGTGAGAAAAGTTATGGACAAGAATGTCGGTTTTGGAGGCTTGATTCTTCACAAAGGCTTATTAGAATCTTATTTGTTTCCAAATAAAAACGTGCCCGTTCCAAGTTACATCCAATTTCTTTACGTAATCATCCTACCTAGTTGAAGAAACCTTTCAAACCTAGCTCAAATATGGATTCTTTTATTACTTACATAATAAGTGACATTTTTTATTTATAACTAGTTGTTACCCGCGATTTAGTCAACCAATAAAGAGGTAAAAGTCAATTTAAAGTGATATTTGAAGTGAGTGGCTGCCAAGTACAAGGACGTGTTCCTCGCTCCGGACTTCTGGACAGCGGGAATCGTCTACCGACGGTATAGGGAACCGCCTACGAAAAAAGCGCCCTGACTTTTAGGTTATTTTAGAGTACCTAGGTTATATTTTTGTATGTATGAGAATCTTTTATTTACTTTTAAGTATATTAGAAATAGACCAGAATGTTATTTTATATTTATTTATAAGTTGTATTTTTATAAAAACTTACTCGGGGCGACCGCGACACAAGCTTTGCTTAGTGCGGGGTCCTGGGTAATTTTTTATGAAATAAATTATCTTATCTTATTTAATCATTACTTACGTCCTCTTGTTTCTTCGCGCGACTTGACATGAAAAATCAAGGCAACAAACACGGTCCAAGCTAGCATAATTGTGATTCCTTTTAAATCTTAATCAAAAGCTGATTGGTTTTGATCTAAGGATACTTTTTATCGAATTCATCGATTTTTTTCTACAATCGCTCTGATAGCTGAGAAGCATCCACTTAATAGCACCACTAAATAAAACACAAAAATTAGTCCGTTCTTCCATAGGATGTACCAATACTTTCCCAGACCCCTTTCCCACTTGTGGACAGTCTGCACTAGTATTGGGATGAACAGGCCCAGGGTTGAGAAGAAGATGGCTCCGACTAGACCTATGAGGAGCTCCAGGTCCGGAACTGCTATTGCTAGGATCACTGAAATAGAGAAATATGTATTAGCTTCCGCCGATAGTTTCACTCGCGTACCAAGATCTAGCTACCTATTTCTTTTTGAGAGAAAATCACGCTCATGCTTTAATCACGTCTTAACCGTCGACCAATTTGGATGAACCTTGGAGTATAATGTAGTTTGTAGCCTGGAATAACATAGGCTATTTAAAACGTTGGTACGTTACAATAAATTATACGGCTTGGCTGGTATTATAGGTAAACTTAGGCCTTTACATCTATATTAGATGATTTATACAGCGTCAGGAGGCAACCTATGCCTACACTTAACGGGACGCTATAATGCCTGGGACATTGTTTGAGATAGAATAGGCTTGCCCAGCACCTTAACCATCCTCTCAGCTTAATCAGCTGCCCACAGGAAAGACAACGTCAATACGTGTGGAGCTGACTAAGCTGCGGGTTTCCTCACGATGTTTTCCTTCACCGTTAAGAGCTCGTGTTATAGCCCAATTGATTGTATGACCTCGCTAAACGATACAATAATATCATTGTTTTATCATGATAAGATAAGTTACAGCAAGTAGGCTATAATAGTTCGAAGCTTCGTAATTATAACTCGCAGTTAAATCATCAACTATACTGCCGAACAAATGGTATTTTACTGTCAAACACTCAAAATGAATCGCCTATGAATACAAAATCATATTAATGTGTTGAATCTTTAGTGCTTCGTTCGTGAAAACAGTTACACTGTAGCTGAATGATTGCCGCTATTAAATAATACTCACCAGTAAAGACCACACTGGTAGTTCGCAGAGCTACTTGAGCTACATTGTGATACGGCTGGCTTATTTTCCTCTGAATGCGAGTCCACAGAATGTCCATCGGGGCGTACATTTGCAGGCAATAGGTGAAAAACACCGCAATCGCTACCAAGAATTTTGCCGCCATTGCTAAGCTGAAATAATTAGTGTCACTTGAGTGGCAGCTGTTGTTCTTTTATTATTGCGGTTTAAATAAAAGTCAATTAAAAATAAAACGAAAATTAATTTTCAAGAAAATAGAAGAAGGAAAAAGTTTTGATCAACCGCCGAGCATTAAAGTTTTGACCTTTGTAAATTTATGATTTTGTACCTTTGAATGAACTTGTCTTATATTTTTATTTATTATAAATACTTAAAATTGCGTGTTGTAACAGTAAGGATAAGGTACGCAGTCTTAAATTCAAACAATCCATAGGAATACATAGACCTACGCCGTAGGCCCCACGTAGCAAAACTACGACAAAAACCATGTCTGGCCCAAGGCCCAACACTGCTAATTTCAGATCCTTGTATGAATATTTATTCTGAGTCGTAATCGTTAGGCAGTAAAGCTTTTCATTTTTACGGTTCCGAACCCAAAGGGTAAAACGGCAACCGTATTACTAAGACTTCGCTGTCTGTCTGTCCGTCTGCTGTATGTCATGAACCGTAATAGTTAGTCAGTTGAAATTTTCACAAACGATGTATTTCTGTGCCGCTTAATCAACAAATACTAAAAAAATCAATAAAGTAAATATTTAAAGGTCTCCCATACAACAAACGTGAACCCTTCGTGCGCGAGTCCGACTCGCACTTGGCCGGTTTTTATACATTAACTTCTCTGCCAGTGTCTCATCTAGGTATATAATATCAAACCGGTGCGGTGTCCTAGGAGTCAAAACTCCAATTTATCAGTAGCATTTTGAGAATAACTTGAAACGACGCGTGAAATTAATTCAGCAGAATTTAATTGCCAAGTTTTTGAGTTATGACTTGATACATTATTTTGAGAGCCTTGATCCTTGAGCACGGCCATCGTCTGCATGGAGCCGTTTTGAGTTTAAGTACTTTGACGTTAAAATATGCTCAAAATCTTCGATCATGGCATTGTTGATAGAAGCTCAAAATTGATGAATAAACTTTTTTTTGATAATGTTTTGTCGTCTGCGATCTGTATTCATTATCACCAACGCGTATCATGATAACATATTTATGGACGACTACGATTTTGGGGGCCGCCGCTTTGATTCTATGTGATAGGTCCGTACGACCCATTCTAATATGTCAAGTCGGTTTTTTCGTTATCAAAGTTTATTGAATGAAGAACCTACTCTTCGATTATCAGGATTTCTTTTTCGAGTAAATAAGTAAAAAAATGGTTATCCACTGTATTTGTGGGCTGAATCAGTCCCAGTATATACTGGGAAACGTTCATAGGCGTTAGCATTAATAATGCAACGACAATATTATATTTGTGTAGTGATCAAGGTCTGACTTTCACAGCAATATTAATCGGAAATCTCAAAATCCTAGGTAATTGGTGAGGTAAATAAAAATATGTACCCGTAAAAAAAATTTGATTTCTCTTAAATATCCAGTTGAATCTTTTTATTTGACCGTCCTATTCATGAGGATAGATGATTGGTTGGTACCTACTAAGGTTGTATGGTTATATGAAAATGATAAGCCTCTCCAAAGTACGGAAGATAGGTAGCAAAAGTGGGATAGAACTCGTCCAAATCCGGTCAGATTGAAAGGTCGAGGTACCCTATTATCGCTCTACTAACCACAGCTTTGAAAATTCGCTTGAATTACATATTCATACGTTGATAAGTAGGTATACATATAATACCTACTCCCAAGTAAGCTCTTTCCGTACTTTAATTAGCCGAGAGCACTGTTGGTCTAGTGGTAACTGGTAATGACCCCGCTTTCTGATCCTAAGGTCATCGGTTCGAATCCGGTCGAGCACCAATGAGTTTTCCATCGAAAAATGTATGTGCACTATGCCAGTACTCTCAAACGGTGAAGGAAAACATCGAAAGGAAACCGACCGTTAGGTATGCCGTAGATAACCTAAAAAGTTCAAAAACATCATGAAAGGAGCCTCTTTCAGGCACACTTAAAATTCTATCACCACACTGGTTCGTAAGCTTACGACAAGAAGAAGTAGCCGATCACGCTATACAACATATTAAACCTAATGCGTCCTAGTGATAACCAATACCTAAATAATTTTGATGCGTCATCAATCTTAATAATAGTTCTTAGAGGCAATCGATCGACTCGTCAAAGTAAGCTTAGGATAGGATACTCGTGAAGTTTTAAAACAATGGAATAACTAGAAATAACGAGATACCTACTCCTTACGTTCCAACGCAGCTATTACAGGTTCATGACTGTATTCCCAAGGTGCGGTAGAAATTCTCTCAAATCTTTTTATGTTACTTATTCCAGATCCTTTAAAGATGTCTGAGGGAGGTAGTCAGAGGCATGTCCAAACACATATTTGATACATGCCCACATCTTGCAGAAGTTAGTATTCCATACGTGACAGGTTGCAAGCCCATCGCCGCCTATAAGAACACTAACTGGTTTCCTCACGATGTATTCCTTCGCCGTTTAGAGCACGTGGTAAAGCACATATATACCATTATCGCAGCTATTGTTTGCTTGAATTGAATTAGAATTTCAATCTATACGATTATTTGCTTCTTCCTCGTGCTCCTACTAAATTCTCCTACTGGTAGGAGCACCGGGACACCCATGTCCTGAAGCTCCTACTGAACATAAAAACCACGGGGATCTGGCACTCGCCGGCCGCTACCGCAGCACGCTTCGCTCGGCTCGTGCGTGGTTGTTCACTATACACCTAACAACTCGTCGCTTCGCTCCTCGCAACCTATGCTATAGGTCTGTTAGTTACAGTTTTTATGTTCAGTAGGAGCATCAGGACATGGGTGTCCCGGTGCTCCTACCAGTAGGAGAATTTAGTAGGAGCAGTGGCGGCGTAAGGGGGGGGCGTGGGGGGCGGTCCGCCCCGGGTGCCAGGCTCCAGGGGGGTGCCACCCGTGATGATAACTCACTCGTGCTTAGCGGCCACCAAGTTATCGGACGGAGGACGGCGGCCTAAGAACTCCGTCACCAAAGTTGGTCAGGTCACTGACTCATTATACGAACATACTTTTATTATTACTAATTCATATCACTAGATGGCGCTAGTGGTATACGTGGTGATAAGTGCTGGTTTGGATTAACCAGTAATCAAAATAGTATTTTATTAGGAGTTTTGGATACCTCTAATTTTTTTTTTTTTTTTTTTAATCGTGGCACTATCAATAAATTATTAATTCTATTTTCAATTATTTGATTCAAAATAATTTTTACTTAGGTAACTAGAAATTTTAATGAAAATTTTGGTGATAATTGTTCGTTCGCGTTTTGCGAAATTAGTTCACAGGGTTACGTGTCTTATTGCTCCTAAAATAAGATCTTGTTTGAAATAACCACTATATTACCTACTTAGGGCTCTTTTCTTTTCGATAGAAGGAAGGACTAGGTACTTAGTACGGATATTTTCTTTCATTAGGTTCCATTCAATCATGATTGATACATCAAAATGTATCTTTCTAATCTAATGATTCTAATGATTGATTGTCTGTCTGTGTTTCTATTGTCGCGTCGCATCACAGTAGTCGAACGAAATTGCAAGTTACAGTTCTTCCAACGGATCTTGACATTCGTGAAGTTAGCCGTTTGTCTGCGCAATAACCACTTTTTCATACAAAATTGTGTTCTGCGCAGACAAACAGCTAACTTCACGAATGCCTAGATCCGTTGGAAGAACTGTACTTACTTAAAATTGCACTAAATGCAGTCGGACATTATAGTTGGGAGTAGGTACCTACTTAGATACCTAACCGTTAAGTAGATTATACGACCTTACCTATTACCTGCATAACATACCTAGTTCTATCCATACTATAATATTATAATTGTGAAAGTAACTCTGTCTGTCTGTTTGTTACCTTTTCACACCCAAACCACTGAACAGATTAGGCTGAAAATTGGCATGAATGAAGGTTGTATTCCAGGGAAGGACATAGGTATTTTTATCCCGAAAAAATCCCAAACGCAAAAAAAAAATTTTTTTTTTTTTTTGCTTGGGGGGTGCCTAATGGAAATCCGCCCCGGGTGCCAAGCCACGCTACGCCGCCACTGAGTAGGAGCACGAGGAAAAAGCTGATTATTGTATTAGTACACTGCATATTTTAACGTGTAAAAAGTCATTGGCTATTTAGTAGGTAAGTACCTATAGGCGACGCTTATTCAGCCGCTAAATGAAATCGGCTTAGCAAAACGAGCCAAAAATTGCAACGTGTAAAATATGCTCTTTAACTTACGGTTCATCCTGTGGCAAATTCAGTGTGATACTCCCGAGTACGCCTTCCCCGTACTTCAGGTAGCCGACTACGCCGACCACTCCATACAACGCGGTTACCAGCGTCATAGTACTCGTCAGGACGCCGGGACAGCCCAGAAATCGTTCAGGCCGCGACATTTCGTTCTCGACTGGCATAACAACGTTGATGCCTTCCATAGCGAAGATCGCTGTGCTGTGAAAAAGCCTTTAATTGGTGCTCATAGATTAACGAACTAAAAACAACCCTTCTGTTTATTTTTAGTAACCAGTAGGGTTATTTTGCGTTTAAGGTGATTATTTTTAGCAGCTACAAACTGGCATTGCTTAAATTTTATTATCTTCATGATCATTAATCAGGAATGATACCCCAAAAAGTGGAAAACCTGTAATTGTCTAAAACCATTAGGTAGGTACAGTTCAAAGAACGCACGTGATCTGAGATGTCTCGGGTAGACGGGAGATACGGCCTTGAGGCTGTTAGTACCATAAAATCATTGTTGCTGAGTCGATATTATGTTTGCTAAGTTGTAGGCAAACTCCCGTATTGAATTAAGAAGTCTGGGCAAGTAGGGCAAATAAATGGATCCTTGGGGTAAACAATCGCAACTTCGGTCGAGTTTTTGTTGAACCCGAACATTTGATTGTGTCAAAGTCCCCGGTCAGCAGACTACCTCTTAAATAGCCGCACAGCGTGTGTATGAACGTAAACTTTTGTTAACCTGAGCTCAAACTTATTTTAAAATCGTTATTGAGCACCTCTACTAAGATTTCGTTACCTTAAAAATAGCGGCCATTTTGTGATACTTTCCGCCATCTTGACGTCAGGGACGGCTGGCAGCTCTACAAACGTGTAGAAGCAAGTTATAATAAAAGTGATCAACAAACACAGGTTAGCAAGAATGGAAAATGGAACTAGGAATTTGAGATAGCGTATTTGAGTGATCAGGATCAAAGGAAGGAGTAGGATCCCGCAGTAGGCTTCCACTTGGTACTTGTGGCTTGGCGCAAGAGTATCGAAGATCTGAAATAAAGAAAAAACTTCAGTTTCTAGATGATTTACTATAACATCAGGACATCATGCCCAATTAGCAGATGCTTTGTTGAAATGAACTAGACATGCCCAGCCCAGCATCTAAAATATTCGAAATCATACTCTCGGATTAGGTAATTGGCCTTATTACCTATACTTACCTAAGGTAAGGTATGACGTAGGATGTACCTACATGTGGAGGCAATAGGAACTGGACCCTTACTGCCTTTACTCTCGTGTGGTAAATCCTAAGTATATTTTGGGTGATATTATAATGTTTCCTACTTAGTACCTATTTTTTTATTGAGCCGATAAATGTCACCGAACTAATGAGCTTTAAAATTTAGTAGGAACGTATATATGTGTTTCTTTTGTGTACAATAAAAAACGAATGAATGAATGAATGAATGAATAAAGTGTTTTTCTATTCTATTCTATTCTATAGGTAGGCAACCAGTAGAAAGTAAAATATTCATAAGGAGCTATACATAAAGAGCTTGTTAATTGTATGCTTAGGTAAATGTAGCTAAGATTTCTGCCTGGAAAACGTGTGCCGTTTTCATAATGAAGTTGCGAGAAATTTATCAATAAGAAGGTAAATGGTCGGAGCAATATCTTATTTGAAATCCTAATATAATTACCTAATTAATAAAACAGCGGTGAAAAATCTTATCGTATGACTTGGAAACTAAACTGAAGCTTGTTTTCTTCCATCATTCAGTAAACTACTAACAAACAATTCAAAATAATACAGGTTCACGATTTTCTCTACCGAAGATGACATTCAATTTGGTTAATGAATGAATGAAAGTTCTTTAGTGCACACCATTAATAAAATTAAAACAAAAAAATACCAGACAAACCTTTCAGAAGGGATCTCTTCCAGGCAACCACATACAATAACCCACAAACATTTCATGTACTTACAGTACACTATTCGGTTGGTTTCGTATTTCTCTCTATTTCCGAATACTTCCGAATAGACTTCAAGGTAGTAATTATATCCTAGTATAGTATTTTTTTATGATAATTACCACCTTGAAGTTCTTGATGTATTTGGAAATAGAGAGAAATACGAAACCAACCGAAGCGCTTTATTAATGTAAGTAGTTGTACTGTAAATTAATTTCCAAGACTTACTAATTATTATTTTTTTAATCATGAATGGGTCGGTTCTTAACCTTGAAACTTACACAGGCAAGAGTGAGTTCTACGATGGAGCGAGCTTACCCAGAAGGTGCCTATTAACTCTCTTCTTAAAAACAACAGGGTCGTAGCTCAGTGGAAATACAGATGCTGGAAGCTGATTCCAAATTTTTGCAGTGCGCATAATAAAAGAACTTTCCAATAAGTACCAACTTATACAAATTCCACAGAATAACCTTACAGAAAAAAGTTTTGAGCGCACATTATGTCCACTAAAATGACCATTAAGTAATTATCGTTTCCAACTAGGTCATCATCATCATCATCATGTCAGCCATCTAGTGTCCACTGCTGAACATAGGCCTCCCCCATCGATTTCCACAGCGATCGATCTTGTGCAGCCTGCACCCAACGGCTCCCAGCAGCCTTTACCAGATGGTCTTTCCATCTAGTGGGGGGCCGTCCTATACTGCGGTTTCCGGTGCGTCCAACTAGGTAGGTACTTACCTATTCTTATGTAGGTAATGTTAATGAATTATTTAGTATGTTTCTGTAAATATAATCGACGCTGTTTATGAGGTACCTACTCACATCTTTAAGTGACGACGCTATAAATACTACGTACACCCCAGTCCCACCAAGGCATACTCCTGCCATAGCTGCGTCTACGAAATATCTGAAAAATACATAGGAATCGTTTATAAAGTCGCAGGAAGCAACGATTTATTAATGTCGAATAGGTTCTCAAAATGGGTTTGTCCCACTCAATGCGAGATCTAAGTAGAAGACATTGTCTTCTAAATTTTAAACTTATACAATGAGTCACATTTTAAATCGACCAATATAAAGATATTTCCTTCCCAGTGAATACCACGAGTTTCGGCAGGCACCTACAGTTAACGCAAAAAGTGGTGCCTGAAGCATTTTTGAGATAGACTATGTTACTTAGCATTAATTATATAGGGTCTTTCATTTTATACTAACTTATTTCAGGAATTGGGTTCAAAAAATAAATTAAAAAATATTTATGTAATGATTTTTTTTTTGTTTTCTTATGAAAATCCCGAGAAAATCGATAAAGACTATCCTTTCAATTGATTGTTGCTTCTTGTATAAATTAGTTCATTCGTGATGTAGCTGCGCTGCGATTGGTGGAACGTCTGTTCTCCTTGAAAATTATTATGCAACAGTTGATACGGTCAGACGTCTATTTACAACCCAAAAATGAGGCCCTGTCAGTTTGTGTAGTATAAAATGAAAGACCCTGCAGGGTTATTTGTAAAACACCTATCAGTAGTACATTATAATATCTGGGGTAGTACTTAAGTAGATAAGTTTATGTCACCCCAAAAAACTAAGGCTAAGGTACCTGATGTGTATAGAAAAACGCTGCAAACTTTTCGGACCAATTTTGAAAACCCTCTCGCAGGTTTCGGTGTAACTCAACATTGGCATTCTGCATTCCTTGCATACCTCTCTTGATGTTGACACCTGAAAAAAAGAATCACATCAGCGGCTTGCTAATCCATAGGTACTAATATTATAAATGTGAAAGTAACCTGTCTGTCTGTCTGTTTGTTACGCTTTCACACCCAAACCAACAAACCAAACAAATTAAGCTGAAATTTGGCATAGTTAAAGGTTGTATCCCAGGGATGGACAATATGGGCATAGGCTACTTTTTATCCCAAAAAAATGAAAAAATCCCGAGGAGCCGCGGGTCACACCGCGGGAGCGCAGCTAGTGATACCTATATCTACTACATAGACCCGTCATGCGAATCATAAATCAAGATTACGTTTTTATACTAAAAAGAAAACCGACTTCAATGTTTGACTCGAAACGCGGTGTGACTCAGGGCGTCAAGCTGTCGATTCGATTTCTATTTGTGACATGGCTAGGAGGGAAGGTGTTTAGAGTTTTACGGGGAAACTATCAATCCCTCAGGAATAAAATTTATATGGGACCACCTCTGGAGTATACCCTTTCAAACATGAAAAGAATTTTGCAAATCGGTCAACAAATGGCGGAGCAATCGCGTAACAAGATAGATAAAAAAAAAAAAAAAAAAAAAAAAAACATACAGACGAATTGAGAACCTCCTCCTTTTTTGAAGTCGGTTGAAAATAAAGCCGCCCGTAAATTACAAGCGGCAACAGAATTGATAGATAGGTTTACAATTTACAACATTCAAAAAACAAAGAAAAATGAATACATGTAATAGAGAAATGAATTTAAGAATGGCGCAGAACAGGGGCCGTATTCGTTATTACGTTCTTATTTTCGTTCGTTTGATGAATATTCGGATGTTTCTTACGATCTCCGACTTCAAGGGCCAATTTTTCGGTTTGGAATATTTGGTCCTTGGTTAGGACCATGTTTTAACGTTGATCTTATCGACTGAATACAATGTAGCTCGTAGTAAGAAGCATCCGAATATTCATCGAACGAATGAAAAAACGTACGCGAAAAACCCCCCGGAACCATACAAAGTGGCGATATAACGAAGAGGCATCTCTATCCCATATTCAATATCAGCCCACTTCATCCACAATGTGAATTGAAATAAAAAAATAATTAAAAAAGTACGTGAGTGTCGTGGAACACTCAGTTGGAACGAAGCAAAGAGTTTTCTATACCAGGAATATAATAAATTAATTGTCAATTATGTACCATAGAAACGTACTAACAATGTAACAATCTATCGACTGTGTCGCGGCTGCGCATTTCGCACTGTGACGATTTGACATATACTCTTACATGTGTCGTGACGGTAAAATGGAACAAAAATATATATCCAGCCTCGTCTTTTTTTCTTCGATACCGTCCAAAAACGAACTTCGTTCCAATAAACAGAGGTTCAGTATAAACAAGGTAGGATAGACAAGTACTTACCAATATCTGGACACAGTGCGTAGCAACCACAGCAACTAGCAGTGTCCCGATACATCCAGGTATGATGCCAGCATTCCTGAATGCTGCCGGCATAGCCAGCAACCCTGATCCCAGCGAGGACTTGAGGAGGTGGATGAATGCACCGACCGTTCTGCAAACAAAACCAGAATCACAACTAACCGAGTCGTATGTTTGCTTACCATTACTATTGCTATTCTTTTCTTCAATTCACTAGACTTCAATTGCCATTAGGATGACTGATAATAAAATTGATTTCAAGTTAAGTAATCCGCCAGTGTCATCACATAAATCAGGTAACAGGTCACGTGACTCGCGAGGCGAATCCAAATTTTTTTATTCACCCCAAAACTGCTCAACACATCTACCTAACCATGGTAGTACACCGACGCATTCGCATGTGATTCGCATCGACAGATTGCATCGAGTATAATTTTCTTTGGATCGCATCCGACAAGGACGCACCTATGTCATTAGCTATGTGCTAGAGTGAGACCTGGGTTCGCATCGTTTCGCATTCGCATGCGAATGCGTCGGTATACTATGGCCGTAAAGAAGTGTTTACTTCAAAAATTACTTAATTTAATCAAACCTACATTTATCAAAACCTCTGTCAAAACGTGATCGAATAATTTGTGATAATGAATGGAAGGGCTGAAAATCAAGTGAAATTAACCTACTAGGTATTCCTGCGGTGATGTGTTGAATACCTGTCACTTTAATTTACACGTACCTACAATAAAGAAAAGGGCTTTGTCGCTGAGCGACTATACCGCCCAATTAGTAACATCTTAACTGGTTTCACTTCACTTCTTGGTTTCTTCTTGTTCTTCATATTTTTATTCCTTCTTCTTCTTTTTAATAAAATGATAGCATGCAAAATCGAGACGTCCAAAAACACATAACTTCATTGCTCCATGAAGTTACAGATAAAAAAGTCTACACTTCGAAGTTCGATCAACTAATTACTTATTTGAGGCTTCTCTATTTATTAAGTAGGTACTTACTTATTCAAAGTTTAAAATGTGTGTTTGTGTGTATTGTATTTATTACCTAGCTGCGCTCTCGCGGTGTTACCCTCTTGGTCCCTCGGGATTTTTTTAATTTTTTCGGGATAAAATGTAGCCTATGTCCTTCCCTGTAATACAACCTTTTACTATGCCAAATTTCAGCCTAATCTGTTCAGCGGTTTGGGCGTGAAGGCGTAACAAACAGACAGACAGAGTTACTCACATTTATAATATTAATATGGATTACGTTTATCGATCGTTATGCAAGCCGCCTTATCGGCGAAACTTTCATTAGGCTAAAACTATTTTCATCTCATTTCTACGTGACTATAAAAAAAAAAAAAAACATTTGTAGAATGAGAGGTTTCATTGATCTTTCGAATGACAAAAGAATCTATTGTGCCAAGGTAAATACTTAGTAGAAAATTTCAACATCACACAGAAAATACGTCTACAGTTTGCTATTATCCTAGCTTTATCTAAATAATCTATTACACAATATGCTTCAGCAAATTGTTTGCTGATGAAAAACCTCGAGGGATAAAATGCTTATAAACTGACATTTAAAGTCAACAGATCTGACTGATAACATCGTAAGACATTCATTAAGAATTCTTCAAAAATAAACGACAAATACTAGTACAACAAAATAATACACTGTTAAATCAAAATATCTGCTCTATCTAAGAAGTAAGTAATTTCCTACCTACTTATGTGTAGATTGATGACAGGCCTTGTAAGATGATCGAATCAATTTAATGTAGGTAATTATGTCGCCTACATACACATGCCTAATTTCCAATTTTTTGGTTGCCCGTGACCAAACTTCGGTTAACACTGACCTCGGTTGTCAACAGAGAGGTAATATTACTATAGTACCAACATAAGTACTTAGGTATCATCACTAGGCCGACGCAACCCTCTTCTAAAATAAGTTTATTTGATTAATCGCATGACTGGGTGCTTAAGACATCATATAAGTAAGTATGTCTTTTATCATGAGATTATTTTTTAAATGTATAACCGATAATCCAATAGTTCGATTACATTACCTAAGTAGGTAAAGGGTATACCTACCTATAACGCGTAGTAGGTACCTAGAATGTGGAAGAAAATCGTCCTTGAAAGTTAGTATATTGGTAGGTCTATCTTCAGTAAGTAGGTATACCTACTCCTGTAGGCTGATGAAGACGATGGGGCTACTTACGATGTAGGGTGGTCGACGTTTCGATGCTCAAACGGGTCATATTCGTCATCTTTTTCTAATGTTTCAGGTGCGAGTGTGACGGTTGACTGAGTGGTTGAATTAATGTTATCCACGCTCTCCTTTGACGTTCTGAAAAAATTAAGCTCACAAAAATCGAATCCTTAGGCATCTGCCCCCTTTGATGAAGGTAACTGTATGCTATATCTTTTTCGTTTTCTCGATGGAGCAGAATTCTATACGAAAAATCTATAGATGCATTGAACTCGTAACCTTCGGATATAAAGTCAAGAGTAGGTAGGTAGGTACCTACTGGCTAACACAGCTCTCAGAATCATAGTTTAGGGTGAATCGCGGGGCATTCTGCCAGAATCTGGACTTTTTTAACCTTTCGCTTTGAACCTAATCGGTTAAGAAACCTTGATTTGCTAGACCGGCTAAATTACTTAGGCAACTGCTGGTAAATTGAAATGAAGAAGTCGCATATTTTAGCATAACTTAGGGTTTTTCTATAATAAAAAAATAAAATTTGAAATTCAAATTGAGTAGACGCTCATCACGCTGAGCCAAACAATAGGTACCTACTGTTTTAGTAAGAAGCTTAGAAGCAAACGATATAAGGCAATCATTGCCTCAAAGTCGTTACACGATCACGCAAGGTAAACATTGTTGAAACTCTAGGTTCAATCAGTTTTATTTGTTGTTCAAGTATTTATTGAGGGTAGGTACCTACTACTTCTATTTAATATGATGAGGTAAGTAGGTACTAGTTATAAACAAACTGTCGTACGTAGGTACCAAAAAGAAATTAGTGTAAGGGATCGACATCCTTCGTTTTATTAATGTCACAGCCCTGGTCACTTAAAGTTGTCTACTTTTGTTATTTAATACTTTCGTTATTTATAGGTCGTGGGTTCGAATCTCGGCCGTGCATCACTGGATTTTTCGTTTCGAAAAATTAATATGCGCTTTAACACGAGCTCATAACGGTGAAGGAAAACATCGAGAGGAAACCCACAGTTTAGTCAGCTCCACACGTATTGACGTCGTCTTTCCTGTGGGCCAGGCTGGTTAAGCTGAGAGGATGGTTTAGGTGCTGGGCAAGCCTATTCCATCTCAAACAATGTCCCAGGCACTACAGCGTCCCGTTAAGTGTAGGCATAGGTTGCCTCCTGACGCTGTATAAATCATCTTAGATGTAAAGGCCTAGTTTGTTATTTAATAAATAAATAATGCTGGACATTTTCACACAGCATCATCTAGCCCCAAACTAAGCAAAGCTTGTGCTATGGGAACCAGATAACTGATATACTACTTATATACTTTTCACAACCTTTTTTGGCAACTTTATCAACTTGAGTTTAACTGGCTAACAATTAGGTTCTATTATTGGTTTTAGTTAGGTACTACTTAGGTAGGGTAAGAGGTACCTAATATTCTGTAGAATTCAGCTCAATTGTGTAGTAGAATAATTTGCTAGTTTGACAGAGTCGTTGAGATTCATTTTTCCATCGGCAGACTCTTTCAAGTCATTAATCATGGAAATCAAACATGCCATCAAGTTATTGGATCGTACTGAGTAATTCTAGTTCAGATTTTTCTTAAATTTACTTTGAGCCGTATTGTAACAGTGAGATTTCGACTCTCAATCCAAAATTTGCGAATTTTCATAAAAAATTTAAACCTTTTGGAGAATCTTAACAAAATCTAAAAAATACCATAGATAGGATAAAGTTATAAAACTAATAATTCATAAGTCTGAATATTTATTAATACAAAAAAAACAATCAGAACAATAGTCTTAAATAATAAGTAGTCTTATTTTTGTAATAAGGCAGGCTGTGTTCGTGACCTTAACATGCCTAGGTACTCGTATTTATGGTTTTAGTGACTTTACGTTCATAATAAAATCTGTCTGCTAAGAGAGATAACTGGCATGTTCTTACAATCAAAGATCGACACCATGTTTTTGATCATTTATTATTAAGCCATGTATTCACTGAGAAACATTTGTTGAATACCTTCCTACACTCATTATTTCTTATGTAGGTACAGAAAATTATAATGATTTGAATATACTACTACTAAGTACTACGAGGATAATAATATTTCACGTGACCAAATTCAGTTTGTATACTTAATAATATTTGTTTCATTTTATGAGTTTTAATTGACTGAGATAAACCTGCCTCGATAATTGGATTTTAATCGGTTCGATTGTATACCCGAGAACATTCACACTGGCTTAGTCGTGTAATTGATACCAACCGATGCTACTCAAGAACTAATTCTGGTTTATGTAGCTAGTTAATACACACAGGATACTAACTATAACAATTCACATTTTATGACAGAATAAATAATAATACACAAACAAACACAAGGATATCAACTTACGGTTTTAAATCCATATTTCTTGAGTAAATCCATAAAAATCCAACTGTTTCTTTTAAATTCACTTGTATTCACATATCTAGAGAATTTCGCATTTTAACTTAACAGATTTCAAAGTAATTGAAGCGTTGAGCTCTACCGTGTGTCGGTGCAAAACTAGAATCGCGTAAACGCTCCAGTGACCATGCTTTAAGACAAATAGGAAAGTTTCACAAAAACGCGACTGGAATTTATTGATATGATAAGAAAACTTGGCTGGAGTTTGTTACATTCTCGATGATTTGAAATAAATTTTTGAATCGATTTATTTTGACAGTATAATGTTTTCCCATGAAATAAATGGTCCTAAAAACAAGAGGTATAGGCATTTTGGTATATCTTGAAATTAGGAGGTAGAGCATTTATTTAGGTACTTGTTTATGTCAAAAATAAAGCTGAGAAAGATAATCGTTTCAAATAGACCGGCCATTTTTATATATAAAAAATGTATAATTACCTGTAGGCACTTACAATATATCTCACTTCTCACTAATTTAATAAAGCTGAAAGTTTGTGAGATTGTTTATATGTTTGGATGTTTGTATGTTTGGATGTTTGTGTTTCAATCACGCCTGAACCAGTGAACCGATTTGGATGAAACTTGGAATAGGCGTAGATAGTAACCTGGAATAGCATATAGGCTATCAAAATGTTGGTACCACGCGGGCGAAGCCGCGCGCAGTAGCTAGTATACAATAATCATTGAAACAAAAATTCTCCAACTTTATAATTTATCTGAGTAAATAAATGTAAATGGTACATCATTTTCCTTAAATCATAGCCACCACATACACAAGTCATTCATAGACATCATTAAACGCTTATTTACGTCTTGCACACACTCATGCTAGTGAAAACATAATCTAAGGCTTTGTACACATCATTATTTTTTCTATTGACTTTCCCGAGTTTTCTTTTCTTGAGCCCATTCTTTTCATGGTGGTGAAACTTATTGAACCACATTGGTCCAAGGTATCACTTAAAGGTGGTCGCAGACTTATCCACGCCGAACTGTCAATTCAATAGAAGAAATGCTGAGACGACAGAAGCCAGCCGCATTTTCTGACGTCATCAGTATTTTTTGTATAGAAAAATTACTGCGGCGTTAAAACTTGATTATTGGAGGCCTTTGCAATGGAATAGTGGGCCAGTGCCCACACTATCTCAAAAAAAAGTAAATATCACTGAGGTGTTATTAGGCTAGCTAGAAGGGAAAAGCCTAATGCGAGAGTGAGGTTGTAACTTGGTTACGTTTTCACGCAGACCCTTATAAAATTTTGCATACGTCTACGTTGTCAGGGATAAAGCAGGGATACGAAAGAGAACATTACTTTCAAATCGTTTGACAAAATCTAGGTACCTGCTGCGAGCTTTAACAATGTAAAACTTATCCTACATGTTCATCAAAGTGAAAAATGACAATGAAGCGTCTCAAAAGGCAATTTTGCCAACCCACAAAATAGCTCCACTATTTATCCTAAACCTAGCCTTTGTATGTTCTCGCTTTACAATGGATGAGGTCTACTTGTAATCTCTGAATGATAGTAAATATGATATTGTTATGATAAACATTAACGTTCTCACAAGTGAAACTAGTGAAGATGAATCAGACAGTCGCCTGCAAATTACTCTCGTTTCAAATAGTTGTAGGATATTGCCATCCAGCGTGGTAATGCCGCCAGTGTTTTGGGCACGCTCCCGGCTGACAGTGACCTGGATCAGTTGAGCTATCTATAGATCGTTTCTAACGATCCTTAGATAGCTTGACTAATGATGTTGTATTTTGTAAATATATGTAAATATGTAGTAAGTAGCTTAGTTTCTGCAAATAAATAAATTTTATTAACTTGCAATGTTTGTATGTTCGTGTGTTTGTCCGGGTCAAATCTTGCAAGCTTAATTTGATCTACTTCCCGGTGTCAGTTTGAGCTGAATTTTGGTACATTTATGAGTCTTCGGTGACAATGCAATAATATGGTAACAATTAGCTGATCTGATGATGGAGTCAGGAACTGTGCAACGGAACTCCTTAGAAAAATGGCTATTTAGTGAAACTCGGTTTGTGGATCAAGTACCACTTACTTTTTACTGAATTTAACATAGGTTTTATTGAGGCGCACTTAAAATCCTTCCACCACACTGGTTCGAAGAACTAGTGACACGATAAGAAGAAGAAGAACATAGGTTACCTACAATTTGAAATAAAAGTCATACATTATTTAAAAATATTTTATTAATTTTCAAATTCAATTTTATACTTACACTTAATAATTAAGTATTTTGTTTTTTTCACATTCATCTTAATATAATGTTTCACAACACTTCACCAACATAAAAAACATTAAAATTACTGAAAGTCTTATTTATTATAAGATTTTATTCAATAATAATGTTTATTACATATGTAGTTACATATTCTCACAATTTATTGACTTTAATTATTATTTGACACCTAGAAAATTCATCTCATCATAATTATTATACAATAAATAAAAGTACAATCAGTACACAGTACATTCACACAATACATGTTTAGATCAGCATTTTATAATCTGTTGATAGTAACACAGCTCAGAATGCTTTATCAAAATATTCTGCTCTCCTCTATTCTATTAAGTATACTAAGTATTTGCGTTGTGACCGTGATTTTGTCTCCGTGCCTCAATCTATGTCACCAAACATTATAAGATAAGATAAGTGGATTTTTAACCATTACAGTTACAGGAAAACTAACTTTTTAGTTTTTAGTTGTGAATGAATCCTAGAACCTCTGTCGCATTAGCACTCTATTTCCCAGAGAATAAGGTCAAGACAAAAGGTTCATCAAAGGTTCTCTTACATTACGCACTTTAGCTGACAATCCTTCATTTGTTAACATTATATAATACAATTGGGGAAACGAAAGGGTCTGTGAACAGACGTTGAGTTTGTATTATTATAATCTTGGATGTTCGAAGAGAAAGTTATTTTAAGAGCCAGCAATTAATAAGGGTTAGCAATTAGGTTCAATTTGTATATTTTAAGCAAAAAAAGATTTTTGACAATCTCTGTAGCGCAGTGGACGAAGGCTCGCATGTGACGTAGAAGTTTGTAACTTGCGAGTTCAATTCCTGGGACAAAGTTCTATCAGTATTTGGGTCCCATAGCACAAGCTCTGCTTATTCTGGGGCTAGATGGCGATGTGTGGCTTGTCCTCCAATATTTATTTACATCTTATAAGATTGAAACATTAACAAACATGACAAACAGTAGCAAACATGACTTATGCTACTGTGTATATATACACAGTAGCATAAGTCATTTTTCTAAAATTAGCAAAAATCCCTGTGCCCTGAGACACGGAGACGCCATGGTAGTCGACGCAAGCGAATTTGTATAAAGCTATGGTTATTATGTAACAGCGATAGCAAAATTCGCACAATTATTGTTAGATATGTATATATGATGTATTTATTAGAGATAAACGAAGTAGTTGCAAACCTATTACCTATGCAGTAGGTTTAGAACTTCCTTGGTTTCACATTATACTTTAGTTCCAGTGATTGCTACTTTACGAATGCTTAGATTCGTTGAGCGTACTGCACGAGTTTACTTTGCGTACTGTAATCAAACGCAAGCCACAAACTAATCGATTGCCGTATGAAAATCTACATCAAAATATTTATTTGCACTAAAACAAAATGTTTCAGAATGAACACGAAGCAGCGGATTTTTTTATAGTGCTTTGAACACACGGGTTTGTTATACCTGTGTTGTTTTCTATCTTTGTTTTGGCCCCAATATAATATTGTTTTAATTTTTTTTAAAGTAGGTACATAATAACAAAGTTTTATGAAATAGTTCGAAGAAGCAGTGTGGATAAATGTGTAATTAAAAAAAAATACCACGTATAAACATTTATGTGTGCATATTATGCTATTGGATACTGTAGGTAAACGTGACATGTAAGTACATTTATTATTAAGTAGGTAATAATATTTTGAGTTTTTCATTCACAACATTGTTTTGTTCTGTAAACTAAATACTTACTTAAGTCAATTTAAAACAGCTTACACTGAGCTGAAAAAACATCAATTTTTATTATGTAAACAAGTATACTTAATTTATTTTTTTAATCGTTGTAAGAAACAATCTTATAACGACCAATACCTGATCCCCAATACCTACCTACCTACAACTTTATTATTCATTCATTCATTCTTAAATTCATTATTAAGTCTTAGCTTCTCACAAAGTCTTTTCACATATGAATGTACCGTTTTTCACTAATCACAATAAATAATCCGCTTCTGAAAACTTTTAACCACCGAGCACAACAATTCGTTTTAATTTAATAGTTCTTACCACTTTTCACCAACTGACCGATTTTCACATTTCACTTCAATGATACACTGTAATGATCCGTATTTGCAGTGTAGATAGAGTTTAAAAAGTGTTTACGAAAGTTCACTCATAGAGCGGTTGAGTGGGCCCTTTGACCTGTCCTGTCCTTGCCCACGAGATCTTGTAAAGGAACTGGCTTCCTTCTTCGCCGGTTTCTATGACCTGTAGATAGAAAAAAACTTAGGCTTTTACATCACTTGATGATTTACAGAGCATCAGAAGACAACCTATGCCTACACTCAACAAGACAGCACCTGGGGCCATTGTTTGAGATAAGCTTGTTCAGCTTAACCATCCACTCAGCTTAATCTGACTAAGCTACAAGAAAAACACGTTCAATACGGTGTAGAGTTGACTAAACTGCGGGTTCGCGATGTTTTCCTTCACCGTTGAGAGTAGATACTAGCATAATACGCGTACATTTTGGACAGAAAAACTTGGTGCACGATACGAGTAAGGATCGGAAGGCAGATCGGCTTCCACTAGACCATAGTGCTCACCTGTGTTATGGGCCTTGCGGACACAGGCGCAGGCAACGCCGGGTGGGAGCCACTTGACACAACAACACTTTGTGAGCCGCTGCTAAACACAATCCTCACCTTCTAGTCCGTCGAGCTCTGCAACATAAACTCTTTGTAGAACATCCGATAAACAACGACCTTACCTATCTATCAAA
The DNA here is from genome assembly GCA_951394285.1 of Epirrhoe tristata. NCBI lineage: Eukaryota > Metazoa > Arthropoda > Insecta > Lepidoptera > Geometridae > Epirrhoe > Epirrhoe tristata. The sequence continues at coordinate 10,791,725 of OX596142.1, forward strand.
ATAAAATAAACATAAAAACATGCATCATAGGTAACTTAAAAGTATTATGGAAGTTTGAATTTTTATTTAAATTACCTCAATAGGTCAGGATTGACCTCACTCTGCCTGATATTCAGCAATAGTGAGGTCTAATTATATATATATTATCCATTAGACATAATACTTAGATGAAGGTCGTTGTTCATCGGATCTTAGACTAGATAATAATACCTGGGATAAAACCTATATCATTAACTTGCCTTCCATTAGCCATATTGTAAATAACTTTCGAGGCACGTAGCTAATATTTTACAGGGATACAAGTTACTTCAAGTACCACATTACTTAGGACAAGAATCCCTTATGCTTGATACGTGACTTCATCTTACTAAAGTACTTAAGGAGAATATGAAACCTTCATTTGACTTTAATATAAATTGCCGATAAACTTCTGAAATTAAGAGCCGTCTCATCAATTCAACACCTATTTTAGTGTCTACGAGTACCTACCTATTTATTACGTCATAACACGAATAAAATGGACACAAAATTGTATGGAGCTTTGATCAAAGTTAAACGAAGGACACAATTATGTTTAGGAAGCGATAATATTTTACTTTTTACTTTAATACTTAGTATGACAGAAAAATCCGAAACAAAAAAAACGAAACAGGATATTACGAGCGGTATCCCCAGGGCACGGTAGACGTTCTCTCAAGATCTTTAAATGTCTAAGTTATCATTTCATACGTGACCAGCTGCAAGCCACCCAACATCACCCCGCACTAACTGGTTTTTTCACGATATCGTGCGCATATAAAAATTTATTAGTACACGACTAGGATTCGAACACGCGACCTTCGGATTAAAAGTCAAGGAAACACCCTACATTTTTTCTAGTTTTATTTGACATTCCGAGTTTTTAGCTGTCATTTTAGAAATTGTAGAAAAATGATTTTCAAAGCTCCAATAACTATAGGTATGTACTAGCTAGTTCATTTCATTTTTCTTTGACAGAACCTTCAATTAAACCGACTTAATTGGATGCAGCGAAAAATATAAGTACAATTATTTGTTTATTTCCGACTGAATCTGAATTCATAATAATGTATAAAATGAAACCGACTTCAATGTTGGAAAGCAGTTAGTTTTTATTAACGTAAAATTCGGATCAATTCCCGCACTGCGATTGGTTCCTGTCGGTCGATTCCGAACCGAATGCATTCCGTTGTATTATGAATCAAGAGCCTGGGCGTCAGTTCTCACACAAACACTTCAAAGTTTCAGTGAACAATGTCGAGTAGAGTTTCCACTAATAATTATTTGAGATCCTACCTGAGCGTGCAGTGTGACTGCCGCGAATGACGCAGGCCGTCACCTCCTGACTCGAGCTCATTGGCGGTGGAGTGGCGGTGGGAAGCTTGGCACGCACGTCATCTTTGCGAAAACAGAACCTGCAACAAAGATTTTAACACAAGAAAACATAATCAAAAAATTCAATTTTAGCCATTGACATCTTCAAAGCATTACAGGATGAAATTGAGCGTCTCAATTTCGAGATTGGCTAGCTTGTGTCCTTCTGTCCATAGTCAGTATGGTCGCATTTTAAACCGATTTTGACGAAAATTGACTCACATGTTCCTTGATTTATTAAAAAACTTGCAATTTTTGATTGGGGTGAAAATAGGGGGGAAATGGGGGAAGGTTGCTGTAGCGTTATTTATCACATTTGAATCAAATTTATAAGGCACATTATGGACTTTATTCTTCACAAGATGGAAAAAATATATCCAAAAGGGGGAGGTAGAAGGGAGAAAAGCGGCGGGACGTTTGTTTTAGCGTTGTAAAGGACGTTTTTCGGAAGATTTATAACTATCTATACTAATCAGACTCCGCCGTTCTCTCCGCCATTACAAAACGAACCCGTAGACACCAGATTCGACCCCACATAGGACCAAAGGAACGCGATTAATCACTAAAACTTATTCCCATCTTTTGCTTCAAAGTTTGCAAAGGCATCAGGTAGGTAGCCTAAGCCTTTTGAACACTACAAAGCACCTGAAAAATCATTTTGTTCGCGAGGTTTACTGATCTCATAAAACCACTAGTTAATTTTATTTCGCATTTTGTTTGTTTTATGTTTGGTATGCAATAAAGTACTACCTAATTATCTTTCTATCTATCATTCTACAAGCTATGAGGGATTTTGTACTTTAAAGGTATACCTACTTATTCACTTGGCACAATTGAAGTGCAACAATGAGTATTTAATTAACATTTTAGATTACGCGCAACAAGATAAAAAAGTTTCAACTCTAAGCGGACGGAAGACGGCTGGCAACAAGCCTCAAATAAGTAAATAATAAATAAATAATGCTGGACATTTTCACACAGCATCATCAAGCCCCAAACTAAGCAAAGCTTGTATTATGGGAACCAGATATTATACATAGAAACACCCAGACCCGAGACAAATATCTGTAGGTCATACAAACATTTGTCCCGCGGCGGGGATCGAACCCGCAACCTTCTGGGTCGCATGCGGACCTTCGCCCACTGCGCCACAGAGGTCGTCTTAGCCTTGCAACTAATAAAGGGCTTTAAAGGATCGTAGAGTTGTGTTGTGTTGTTCTAAGTGTTCACTGTTCCATACACAAGGAGTTTATTACTAAGCGTCTGTTGTCTGTATCATAGTGTGAATACGAGTAGTTCTATGATAATGTTGTCACAGGATTTGTATCATAAACTCAACTACGTGAGGTAGGATGTTTGAATTGGATAATTATTGAGATCAATAGGTATTCAGCTTATTGTTCATTAGAAATGGTGCATTTACACGACACGGTCTGAGCACGTACGTTTTAGCATCGCATGCCAATTTTTCCCGTGTAAATGCTCACCGCACGCTAAATGTCTTAGTAAGTGCGACGGTCACCGAGTCTATAATGATGCTATGCTAGTAGTTTGATTACTTATTCAATTACTAATCAATACCTACGTGCCGTTTTGGCAGCCCACATTATTATTTGTTGACCTAAAATCAAATCTGCAAATATTGGTGTAGCAAAGAACTGGAAAACAAATCTGGCTTGAAAGCTTCAGACTTCCAAACGAAAAATAAATTAGGATGATAAAAACTTCGTACCAAAGATGAAACTTCATATCAGCGATCCAACAAAAGTTACACTGGAAACCACAGAGAAGAAGCTATGGATAAAGTCTGGGCCAATAATAAAGTAATTAAAAATATACTACGTTTCTTTAAGACTTTTTCTTGAAAGTTCAAAATTGCTATAAAAATTATATAAGTTCACAAACGTAGGTGCTCGAACTAAAGAAAATACAATCAAGTAAATGCAATAAATATTAAAATGCTCGTAAAAACGACATCACAAGTCAATTAACTTACAGTTAGGTGTTTTTAGATAAATGTAATTCAATTTATGATTTATGGAGTTTCACTAATGGGTTGGCGTGTCAATGCGTAAATATTTTCCAATATTATAATCCGTTTATGCTCAGCTGGGAAACGAAATCACGAGCTTTTCAAAATTAAAATTTACATAATTATTTTCGACTAAAGGGCTTATCATGTATTTCAATATAAAGTACTCATAAATAATTTTAGACCCTCAAAAGTCTTCCTGCAGAAGAATGTAACTATCACTGGCAGAAAATACTTACTGGATGATCCTGCAGTTCTTGAACAGAGCGACGAACGCTTGCCTAAACTTCCTGTTCATGAAACAGTAGGTGATGGGGTTGCAGCAGGAGGAACAATAAGCTAGCAGCTGCAGGGACATGACTCCATTGGATCCAATGTACTGGTATAACTCCTCTGGATAGAAGAGGTATATCTATGAAAGCAAAAACGTAGGCTTTTACATCTATCTAAAAAGCGTCAAGTTAACCATGTCCACTCTTCGGGACGCTGTAGTGCCTGAGACATTGTTTGAGATGCAATAGGCTTGCCCAATAACTAAACCATCCTCCATTTGAGATTTTGGCTACGGAAAGTTCATCTGATTACGGAGTTACGAAGCTCCTCAGTGAATTAAAAGTAAAATATCTGTGCGTATAGACTTAGTTGAATCATCTTGAGGTTGTCTAGACTATGGTAATGAGGTTACCTAATAGAAACTTGTTACTCACTTGGATCAGCGCCAAGTTTGTCTCTGCTTGTACATTGCATGGTAGGTACCTAATTCCTGTTTTTGAAGCAAGATGATTAAATTAAGTGTAAAAGTATATCGCTATTTCAAATGTCTAAATATCTGGAATAAAACGTAGGATTTTGAAACGATTACTACTAATGAGTAGAGTAATTTAGTAAGTTTTTTCTCTTTGTGTACATTAGTGTGTTTTAGGGTATTTTTGAAGTTGTTGAAAAATTTTAATGTTCTATGTGCTGTTACGAGTACAAGAGCAGTAAAATGTGTAGATAAAGATTAATTGCCATTGGTTTTTTCAGTTCTTAAACATTCTGCGGGACTTTGTGTGATTTGGATTCAAGCTATTTTACCGTGTTTATGACGTGCAGTGGAGTCCAGCACACGAAAAACTCTGCTATGATCACAAAAAGCATCCTTATTACCTGAAAATAAAATCCGTTTTAGAACGTGGACAGGGCTTTTAAAGCATGCATCCAACGATCTTGCCGTTTCACGGTAATGCTCTAACCAATTAAGTTACTGGGCAATCGACTCTCTCTTTGATTTAAATTTTGTTCCAGACCGCAAAATGCTAAGTACTCTCTGTATTTTACAGCTTTTTGCCGTTCAGCAAGATTTATATTATTATCTGGGGCATGATAGAAGATATGGACGATAATTATACCAACCCTCCTTCTGATAAGCGAGCAAAATTGTTGGTCATACGCTTCAATACGCTTTTGAAATTTGAATACATAGTATGCATTTAATAAACATACATGAAACCATAGGCTAGATTCTAACAAAGTAAATATGAGAGAAACGATGCGGTCAACAAACCAGTCGCCGTATTTCCATATCTCGTTTCATCACATCAGGTTCCATTATGCTTTGTTGGGCACAAATTCAAGTGGGGAGTACAGGAATGTAGTGAAATAAATATTAGAGCTACGAAAGGGCAGCGGAGATTGTATAATTCTTGCTTGTATCTGCTCCGATCCACACATCATTTGGATGCATCGGTTTGATAAAGTTGTTTGAAAAGCAACGTAAAACAATGTCAAAACGTCACTTTTCTTACAGTGGAAACATAATTTGCTCTCGCGGTGTAGATTGCCTCATTGAGTTTTGCTTACTAAATGGATAGGTGACCGCTAGTGGCATTATCAACAGAGCGCTACCATGCTTCAGACAGAAGGCACCTTAAATTATCGGTCCAGGTTGTGCAGTCGTTAAGTTATGACGTTAGGTCTTTAGGGTTGGCCACAAACTCATACGAGCTTAATGTTATCAGTTATGTAGAAACATTTACCTACTCCACTTGCCTCCTGTCCATTTTAGTGGACACTAATCCTGCGTCTTACGTGGGCGATCTAGACGCGAACGCGAAGCGGCGCGGTGCGGTGCGGAAACAACAAACCAACTGTCAATAACAAGAATCACATAACATCGCTCCGCAATCTCGTTCGCGTCAAGCCGCCCACGTGAGACGCAGGGTAAGGCTTATTTTGCAAATCGGCTGATAGCAAAGGAGTGGGCGCGTTAGAAGTTAATTAAACGTAGTAAGTAAAGTACCTACTAACATTAGAATGATAAAGCCAAGCCCTAAAGTATTAATTGCCTCGATTCATCACGACATCGATCTCAAAAACAGTAGGCTCACCTAGACTTAGTTATTTTTTTTGTTGGTAATAATACAAGGTAGGTACCAAATCAAACTATTACTAAGTATTACCCTGCTTCTGTCTGACTTACGTGCGTACGAATCATTCTACATACTTTACGTCAAATCATAGTCAAAATTCCTAAAAATTCTGATCGCGTTCGATTCAATTCGCGCCGCGCCGCTGCGCAACGGTCACGTAGGACACTTCAATAGTAAAATAATAGACTGTTTGTTGTTTCCGCGCCAGATCGCCCGCATAAGACGCAGCGTTATTATCGATCGTTAAAATCAAAGTCGAAAGTGATAAGGCTCCATCCCAAACTCATTTTTCTACCCGCTTGAATACTCTTCCCTTCGTTTTCAAGCATCAGCGCGCTTTCTCCAATCCAATTTCACATCAATCAAGCATCATAGTGTAGTTTGCTCAAGCGTTTTGAATAATCGTTTAAGTTATGCGACATTTTTTGCTGTCACAAAATGTAAAGGTAGCTCTTGTGGCATAACATCTGAGTATTTTCGTGCTTAGTTAGGAGAGCATTGTACCTATTGTCTACCCCGGTTATACCTACAGTTATTTATGCCACAACGGAGGCTCTTAAGATAAAAATGTAACAAAATACTCCACTCCTGTCGTCCAACAACGCTTCTTTTTGCTCACATAGACGTTTTACAATCCAGACAATACGAACCTAACCCTCATCTTGCCGTGTTGCGAGTCGGGGGCAGGCCAAAATAATGTTTGACACAATGCCCACTATGCGCAGCCCATATTTACTTAATTAAAAAAAAGCTATTATTGAACACAGTTGCATAAAGGTTCCTTCCAATATTGCTCCCAATCACCACCGCATAGCCCACAAATCGCAATTTTGAACGATTGCAATTAGCACAAGTGAATTCCAATTCAAATCCATTGCTTGCATGAGTTTAATATTATACCTACTCCTAACTTTATATTACCAACATACCTTAAATAAATTAGGTAAGTATAGGTAATCTCAAAATATTAGGCGTGTTCCTTCTAGTTTTCCTCTTATACGGGTTGGCACTGTGGGTTGGCACGTACCTACTAAAACGTGACTCGTATTTTTCGTTTTGAGGTTTCATAATCATTATTTTCCTGTCTTATCTCTTCTCTACCACTCATTTCCTACCTATCATTATCTTTCACGTAATCCAATCTAAGTTTTTATTTGTCAAATTAAAATGTTGTAGGTAATGTAGGACTTACTTTTCTCTTAGCTTCAATACTCTTGTCGATATGCGTGGATCTGACGACGTGTCTGAACTCCAGGTCCATGCTATGCATGCAGTATGACTGAGTGCTTTTGTCCAACTCTGACTTCGTCTCTGCTTCCTGCCGAAAAAACACACAGATGCAGGATGCTGTCAAGACAATTTTTCGACAGCACTTGCTACGGAGTTTTCACACGCAAACTGCTGTTGGACATTTATCATGGATGTTACAACATACCTTACATGGCTTAAGTCAAAATGTGACTGAGTAGGTTTATGATTGTAGGTATCCCCAGATAAAGGAAGAACGGAAAATCAGAAAAATTTGAGACAGAAGGATGAAAAGAAAGTAGGGGAGAGCGGGGTTGGAAGTGCCGGGGGTAAGTAGTGCCGGCGAACATAACTCGAAGACGAAAAGAGATAGCTCCATTTCTATTTTGCATCTCAGAACGTCTAACGCGCGTGCATCGCCGGCAGCCACTTTAGTAGCGGCTGCGACGCCTACCGAGTGGTGGCATGCAGTGTGATGCTCTGACTACACGTTAGTAAATATTTAGTGTTTTAAACTTTTTGGTCAATCGCCTTGCTTTTTAAAGCTACTTATGCCAGTGTTTCACTAGGTCAGTGGTTATTTATTCATACATCGCTTTTCGGTTTGTTTTGTAGGTTCTGATAAGCAAAACATTTTAAATTTGACAGAAAGTGCGTGTACTAGTAACGGGGCTGAAAGTGCCTCTCATTGGGGGCTAGTTGTGCCGCGGCACAACCGACCCCAAGCCATCCATTGTTATAGTCTACGTTTTTTTCTTATAGTATTCTATGTATAATATGTATGTATTTACAAACAAAAAGTATATAATTAGTTTATCAGTCATTCTAGTACACATAACACAAGTTCTGCTTGCTTTGGGGCTAGATGATTCTGTGTGAAAAGTCCACCGTTATTTTTTATTATTATTATTATAGGATGAGGACAGACAAACGAAAGACCAAGAGAGGGATTACTTCGAAGGAGCTTCTACAAAGAGCTGCTGATGCCGTAAATTGAAAACTGTAGCTGGGAAGGAAAAAACGACATGCAGCGCATTAAGAAAATCAACAAATGTATAATGTATAATATAATAAATATACATAATAAAAAATGTATAATTATTTTTATTTATTTTTTTTAGTAGCCCGTAGGGATCCCACTGCTGGGCAAGGGCCTCTCCCAAACATTTGGGAGGAATTGCCATAATCGCCACGCTTGGCAGGCGGGTTGGCGATCGCAGTAAGATGTCAAATAATAATAATAATTATTATCAGTATAATTATTATAACACTTAAAAATGAAAATTGATCTCTCTGATAGTGCAAGAGTGCAGTTATGTTGAGTTTTTTAGTTAAGAAAGAAGAAAAATGTTGATTGTTTTTGTTGTTATCTATGTCAGTTAGTTTAGTAAGAGTTTAATTAGAAAAAACATTGTGAATGTAAGGAGTATTTTTTGTTATATAAAGAAATAGCTTAAATATAACAATTTTTGTCTTATTTTTTATTTAACACCATTATTTTTTATATAAAATATCCACTTTTAGAACGGCACAACCAACCTCAGCATTGGCACAACCCGCCCCACGACGGGGTCAATTGTGCCTCAAGGTCTCGTTGCACTAATTTCAATGTCACAAAAAAACTATTGCAAAATAGCCAATTATTAATTTAAATTCAAAAACTACAATAAATTTAACATAAGTGTTAAAGAAATTGAGAATGCACGATTTCATTTCAATAGTTTTTTTAAGTGATTTATCAAAATTGGCACTTTCAGCCCCGCTCTCCCCTACGTATGAAAATATACATAAGTGGCAGGACGGGCGTGAAAATATACATAGGTAAGTGTGATAAGTATCGTGATGTCCTGCCACTCAAGAACAAATTATTGCCCAACAGCTAATAAGCTTTAAATAAAGCCCTGCAATTTATAAAGAGCAGCCCTTCGCTATTTCAACTTACAACAACAACAAACACCTGAAATAAAGACTACTTAAAGTTAGTTCTGCCAAGCCTTTTGAGAAAGCAATTCTTGGTGCATAGTTTAGGCTTATTTTTATACATAAACTAAACCAGGGCCCTACTATGAGCTCTTATAGCGACCCAGTTTAGGTCCTAAACTGAACTGCTTTGCTTTAACGTACCATGACGTATGATTATCATCATTCCCTTGCCCTTATCCCACGCTAAGTGGGGTCGGCACAACATGTATTTTTCCTCCATTCACTCCTATCACTCGTCAAATCTGTATCCACTCCTTTCGCATTCATATCATCTCTCACACAATCCAACCACTTCTTTTTCGGCCTTCCTCTACTTGCATAATCTCCAGCCACACTCATATTCATCACTCTCTGGGTAACATGGTTTTCATCCCTCCTCATAACGTGTCCATACCATGACGTATGATTATAAATGTTAATAATTATAAAATTTACTAGACTTGTCGTAAAAATGAATTGTTTTGCCATAATAAAAATTGTCACGGTACGATAACTTTGCGATTCAAATTAGGAACCTAAACTGGATGCTCGCTCAGTACCCAAACCTAAAAAGTATCTGGTGCCGTACCATGATCTACAATTCAGTAGGTCATGGTACGGCACCAGATACTCACTATTTATTGTCTAACTGTGTAACATATCCTATCGCCATTACAAAATGATGTAATAGAGTTCTAATTTTAGCAGTTTTTCTTCAAAGAACTAAGGTCTTAAGCAAAAAGTACTTATCTAAATGGCATCTAATAGGTCGTAAGGGTAAAGGGTAAGTATTAATATTACTTATCCCTCTGACCCCTTAGTAAGTAAAAGTCTAGGTAGTAAAAAAAAAGTACCCCTACCTTAGTCTTATCTACAATAACAGGTACCTACCTACCTTGTTCAATCTTTTTTCTTTAATTACAGTCAAAATAGCTATAACACTACAGAAAAGTTATGTGATAATTAGAAAATTGACACTAATATTCTAGTTTATGATTTATATAGGTACCTACTTAGAAATGCATAATAAAAATTAAACGAACTTATACATGTACCTACTTCATTTCAATAACTTTTACTTTGCTCTTGAAACTTTAGACGCGTATTAAAAAAAAGTCGTACTAAGAACTAGTATAAATAAAAAAAAAAATGCTGGACTTTTCACACAGCGTCTTCTAGCTCCAAAGTAAGCAGAGCTTGTGTTATGGGTACTAGATGACTGATATACTGTTTTTTATCTTTAGTTTAGTTAAATTATTAAAATTGTTGCGTGTAAATAAAAGGGTATTAATATGTAACTGATATACTACTTAAATATTTTTTGCTTGTATTATGATTAGAAAGTTAATACGGCCCGTCACACTATGAAAGTAGCCCGAGGTATCCCAAGGTCCCTATAAAATAGGGAATGTGTGCGTCATTGTCGCTGACACCACGAACTATATTAAGAACTCCATTTACTGTGAAATTGATACGACACATTGTTCGTTGTGCACACATTATAATGTCTTTTGCCATTAAGGTTTCCTCGAAAGCGACGGATAAGCCTTTGATCATTATTAAAGCATTGGGTATCGAGAACAATAAATGAATATTTGCTCTATATCACACTGCAGGAGTCGCGTAATATCATTGGATTAAAAACAGACACGATATTCATCTGGAGACTCTGCACCAGATTAGCGATAATTATGTGTAAGACATTTAAAAAAAAAATATGAGGACATTTCACACAGCAATATCTAGCAAAAAAAAAATAGCAATAAAATTGTGAAACAGATGACTGGTTAGTCATCTACTGGTTATCATTCTGGTTAGAATAAGTATTCTAGTGGAAAAAGATTAAGATTTAGTTGAGTAAGATTGGTTGTGCGTACTGTAAGGGTAGGTTCTCTTACAGTACGCACAACTAATCTTTTGCTCTGAAGTAGCTGCGCAGAACCCATTTTTGATGACGCCTAAAAGACAAAGACAGCTTTGTATAGCTGCCTCGCTCACTCGCTTAGTTTGTTGCATCGTCCTATCTCGTCTACTCGCGCAAACCTGTGCAATCGTAATATTGCACCTAACTTCAGAGAGCTGAAGATCGGTTGTGCGTATTGTACATTACTTTTTAACACACTTGCTCATAAAGTGGCTCTATGGTCACCGCAATTAGGCACATAATGACACCCATAATCAAACTGTGACTTTTTCATTACTATAACTCACTAGTGAGTAATATATTTTTTTTTAATTTTATTGGTTGAGTTGCTTTGTTCTTTAAAAAGTTTTTATTCAAAAAAAAGATCGTGTTCAATAGAACAAATAAATTAATGCTCCTATTGCTTGCTCATTTCATGCAACTTCTAATTTAAATAGATAATTTTAACTCGTACGTGTTTAATAAATAAAACTTTCACTCAAATATAACTTTTGTTTTCTCTATAATAAAAGAAAACTTTAAATTCCCCATTTTGTACGTGGCAGAATAGGCCGCAAACCCTATGCGCGGCGCGGAAATATAGTCTGTGGCCGATCGCAATGCGCGCGCATAGGAAAACTGATTAATTTTTCCCGCAATAGCGAAACATTTTTCACAACTCGTTTTCACTGTTGAAAATGAGTTTTTATTGTTATTTTATTCACAAGTGTGTTGAAAAACGTCGTATGATACACGTGTGTATTGATGATTACCGTCCTCGGTTCTGTTAAGAGCCTCGCCTAACGGCTCAGCTCTTAAAAACACCTCGGCGGTAATCACCAATGTTACACACTAGTACCATAATGTACTATTATAACACCACAGTGTATTTTGCGTAAATTCTAAATTACCTTTGTCTTGATAAGGGCAATATCGCAGCACTGCTCGGAACTACTGGTGACCATCGTAGGCGGAATTATGTGGTTGTTCTTGCATTTGGTTTGTTGTTTTACTGTGAACAAATAACTAAAATTTAGAACAAGCTCGTAGACCCTGTTACCAAAAAACCCCGCCACTTCTAGAAAAATTAGCTCATCCCCTCATCAACTATTAAAGAGCTGATGATTCTCAAACGGCTGATCAAGTTATAGTTACCTTAACATATAATTTCAATATCATTGAAGTAACAATGTACCAAATTTGGAATCGATCGGACAAAAGAAAGTTAGTCAGATTCCCTCATCTACTAGAAAAGAGCTGATGATCTTCAAAAGGCTGAATAGATTTTCAGGAACACTCGGGATAAAATTATCTATGACACAAACAAAACCAAAAGAAAATCGGTTCATCCATTCGGGAGCTACGATACCACAGACACGTAAAACATAGACCCTTCTTTTTTTGCGTCGGGGGTTAAACATGAAGTTCTTCTTGTCATTCTCGCTCTTTTGAAGCAGTGAGGGTGAACTAGAAATGGTGCACTAAAAACTTCGATCATTAATAAGTATAGTTGATTGAAGACTAATATTGAGTACCTAAGTTCATATAAGTTAGTCAACGGGTGACCAGTTTTGGACGAAGTTTTACTTCATAGCTTAGTGACTTTAAAACTCTCTTGAAAGGGTTAATTTAGATCAGTTTTCAATGAACAGGCAATTAATTACATAAACACTAATCTAGGTACATAGGTAAATTATTTACTTTATTGTAGGTATCTACAAAATAAACTTGAAGGAGTTGAGACGTATCTAAACGAATTTCAAGGACAAATGATCAACGACAGCTCATTCACGTCCTATGACTTGAAATACCTAATGCGATTCAGAGGGATCATGAAATTCAGTAAGTATTGTTAGCGTTTTTGTACCTATTTAGTGAAACTTTCTGGTGATACCTAGGTAAATACTCCTTGGTGTGCAGTGCAGGTCAGGTCATAGATAATTAATGTTTTGACAGTGACAAGTGGTGAGGTATGCAATTGTTTTTTAAAAATATTGTCAAGCAAAGATCATTGTAAATTGGAAAATGGAAAATAAAACCATTCTAATGTGATCAAACTTGTTTCTCTATTACGAGTAGTAGGTACTTACCTACAGTAAGATTATTACCCGACTCCACTGCCGGTCAAAAAAGTTGTTTGCATGACATAATGTGGCTAGTCACAGAAGAGGTGGTGTGGAAAATATTCAAAAACTATTAAGATAACTGAGTTTAAGGTTATATTATAGGATGAGGTTTTTTGAGTTTTATGTGAAGTGTCAAACTAACTACCTACCTACTTACAAGAAAAAATTGAACATCAGAACCGTGTGGCCAAGCACGTAGAGATCTGGATGCTATCCTAATGTTTAGTGACTCGTAGCCTACGAGTACACCTACGAGTCGTAGGTGACACAGCCTGGTGTGCTTTTTTTTATTTGTGACGGTCTAGTCTAGTTGCAGAGATATTCACTAAAATATATGGTTGTAGTTGTTGGTTTGTTGTTAGTTAGCCACAGGGTTCTGATGTTAACAAAAAAATCTACAGCAAAAAAAATGGTTGTCTGTAAAGTCGGTTTACTGACAATAGTTGAACGTGACAACGCAAAGGCCGATTGTGCTTCTTTGTCGCTCGTTCCGCGCTCTCGCTTGCACTTACGCAAGCCTTACATGGAACGCCCCAGAGCGAGGTAACGCCTCATGACGTCATGTTTTTTCGTGCGTGCAGCCGGCTCTATCGAATTATAAGACGTTGTCACGTTAAAAGAATTATACATGTCACAACTTACATACATAAATAGCCAAACTAGCGTCTCCTCCTATTTTAAAATTAAAAATAGTCCAAATAAAAATTACTTATTATTATCTTACGGTTGTTCTGCCAAGTAGTGTTGTGTTGTATTTCATGCCGCATTCCCCGCCATAACTTGGTGACAATGAGGGAATACGCGAACACCATGATGAAGAAAGGAATGAGGAGTAGGGCTACGTCCAGCAACAAGTTGAATGTTCTCTCCAACTCTAGACTCTGCCAGTTTTCACGGCATTTAGACGCTGCTAGAAAAAAAAGAAATTAAACTGGTCTGGAAGATTTTTGTCTTTTAAATTAATAATATGGTTTTATATACAAAGTAATAACTATGGTGTTCTAAATCTGTGTATGCTAATTAGTGATCTACCTAAATATTTCCCTAAAAAAAAATAACTAAATTTTGATACTAATATTTTAACTTTACTCAAAGTCAAACCGCATTTATTCAGGAGGATAGCTGGGATTACTTGAATTTACTTATTTACTTTCAGATATTATAATATTTTTGAAATACATTCTACTTAAAAAACTTATGAAATGTATGTTAGGTACCTACGTCGTAGAGACTTTTTTTGTCTTGCTGCAGGAATCGAACCCTCTTGCGTTAGTTTCTATAGGTAAATAGTTAATACTAAGTATTTATATACGAATCTGTCTCTACTTAGTCACTTGTTAGGCTAGTGATAAAGTTAGAAAATCATCAGAAAAAGAGTTCTAAAGCCAGGGACCCACCATTCCCTTTCATTGGCTGCAACGTCGATACTATCAGTATTGGAGAGTTGAGTATCAAGGACAGCGTCCACACAGTCACTATCATTTTGTATGCATGACACTGTGTCTGCCATTTCCTGGATTTGAGGGGCCGACAGATTGCGAAGTATCTCTCCAGGGATATGGCTACAAGGGTCCACACGTCCACTGATACTGACACCGCTGCGAACAAAATATAGCTTAATTTTTTGATTGAGCCTTTGATTTTGTGGAGAAAATGTTGTCTAAGAGGGGAATAAACTGTCTATCTCTGTGGAAAAAATGGGTAAATAGATAGAACAGAGTAAAAGAGCATTAAAAGCGATACGATATCGTATCGCACTGCAATTTTTTACGCAGTCATTGGGCGCTATGCGGCTAAGTAAAAAAAGCCAAAAAGCTTGGTATGACGGCATACCGTTATGAAAAAATGTAGGTAAGTACAATGTATGAACCTTGAAGGAATGGTATGAGTTTGCACATAGCAGCTCCGAACAGAAATCTCCTGTAAATTTGACCGATGAGCGTAAACGGAAGACACAGCACACCCAGTAGGAAATCTGACACCGCCTGAAACAATACTCACTTGAAGCTGTGCTTGACGACAAAAATAGGTTGATAGCATAAAAATATAATTATGTAGTACTGGCAGTAAATGTTTTAAATTTAGAATGCAAAATTTGACTGACAGTGACCAGTTGAGCTATCTATAGATCGTTCCTAACGATCCTTAGATAGCTTGACTAAATCCTGTTGTATTTTGTAAATATATGTAAATATGTAGTAGCTTAGTTTCTGTTAATTAGAATAGCTTTGCGATTATAGTACCTATACCTAGTGTCGTTATAAAAACTACTTAGTAAAAAAAAAAGAATGTCTGAAAAAAACATTTTCTAATTGAATCTTAAGATTTGTTTTATTTAATTGAAACATAATGTACCTACTATTTTACGTACCTTTTTGGCAAGACAGTACAGTACGCACAACCAATCTTTAGCTCTCTGAAGTAGCTGCGCAGAACCCATGATGATTTGATGATGACGCCTAAAAGACGAAGACAGCGTCGTATAGCTGCCTCGCTCACTCGCTTAGTTTTTTGCATCGTACTATCTCGCTTACTCTATCAAACCTACGCAATCGTTTAGTGCACCTAACTTCAGAAAGATAAAGATCGGTTGTGCCTAGGCCTACGTAGTTAGTGGCCAACTCTTGTGACGGAGTTCATAGGCCAAATAAGTAGGTACCTACCCAAACTGTAATGAACGCTGGTTAGTACTCTTCAATGATGGTGAGACCACAGGCGAGACGTTTATTTAGCACTTTTCTAATTGACAGTTAACTTACTTTGATACAATATAATATTCACCAGTTCTTTGATAGTGAAACTTTCAAAGGAAAAACTTTGCCCTATTCCACCACTAAGAACCTTACACGGAATAGTCATAAGTCGATGATATCAAACATCAGTCAGCGTCCACTGACTGACTGATGTTTGAAGGGTTGAAGATGTACAAATTAGATAAACTACGAGTGGTACTGCACTCGTAGATGAAGCTTTTGAGAGGTTTGTTGACAAAGCTGAAGTTTCGACGTACCTACTTATGCAATTGTGCAACTTCGTTACAAAGTTTTCACTAGATGCTTTTCTAATTAACACTTCAACACAGCTAAAAATAGAAGTTTACGAGATGTTGAAGCAGGCAACATAGAACTTCCCCCCCGATGGATTCCAATCTTGACGCGATGGGGGGCTTAGTAACCGTGGTTTGGAGGCCCACGGTGAAGCGAAAAGGAATCCCAGGCGGGGACACCCTGGTGGCGTCTGGCGGGTAGGGTCGCGGGTGAAGAGGCGTGTCGGTGTTTCGTTGCCGCTCGCCCTATCTCCCGCGACCCAACGGTGGCGCACCGTAAGATGCGTCGGCGGCGGGGCCGCAGTGGAAGAGGAGTGTCGGTGTTACGTTGCCGCTCTCCCTGTCCTCTGCGGCCGTTTTTGGAGGCTTCTCCACGCGCACCTCTTTAATTAGAGTGCGCAGTTGACGAAGGGAGCGGAGGGCTCTGGTGGTGAGTAGCGGACGCAAGGTGTGGGGGCACCTTCGTCCGCTTTGCACTATTCACCACTATGCGGGGCCGCCTTAAGGGCGGGGATCGCCAGAGGGGGACTGGACGTAAAGGCTGTGCCGGTTTCCCAGACCCCCTCCATTCCAGGCGACGCCGGAATGACGCTGGGTCGTTTAGTGGGTATACCGGGAGTCCCCGGGGAGACCCACATACCCCTCTCGCCCCCCCGGCGGAGGGGATGCGTAATGCATTTTTCCCAGCGAGAAAAAAAAAAAAAGGCAACATAGAACTTAGAAATGTTAGGTAAACCTTTTGTAGGTGTTCTCAAAGTCCATTAATGTGTTGTTTCTATAGCGCTACGTGGGATGATGTAAGACAAACAAACTGAATCCTATTACCTAATAATTTTTACTTACTTCGGTAAGCAGGTACTTGTCGTGTGTTATAAAAGAGCGAGAGTGTTTTGAAATCCTGAGCGCAGCGAGCTACAATTCACTTACCAAGTTCAATAAATATACATTCGTGACCGTTCTCATCCTTCTATTATTGGCGAGCGTAGCGATCACCATGCAGTTTCCAGTTATAGATAAACAGAATATCAGAATATATGGAAGTAACATCGATCTCCATTCATACGCTGTAGATTTTGCGCTTATCACCACACTGGTGCTGTGGACGGCAACGAAGGGAAGTAAGGTAGTGTCCATCTCCCTTCTAAGTAGATAGGAACTGTTTGATACCAACTCCTCCATTTTGGGTTTATCTGGAATAAAAAAAACTGGTAAGTAGGTACCCACATGAACTTTCACGACTTGAGCATGGCCACCACGAATTATACCACAGATCTAGCTAGGTACTCGTATCTCATTCTGAGCCCTTCACGAACTGTTTGGTGACAAAGAGAGCATTATCGAAAACTGAAGATCCACATAAAATAACTAATTGTAAAAATTTTAATCTGGATGTCTCTATTGAAATAGATATATTTACCATTCAAACCTGAAATAGCATAGAATATTAATAATGTTAACCACGCGAGCAAAGCAGTAGACGGAATTTTATACCTAAAAATTATGAGAATAAAAATGGTATTCTACACTAATATTATAAAGAGGAAACATTTGTTTGTTTGTTTGTTTGTTTGTTTGAATTGAATAGGCTCCGAAACTACTGGACCGATTTGAAAAATTCTTTCACCATTAGAATCCTACATTATCTGTGATGAACATATAATATATAATCTATTATTATAAGAATCTTTGTCCTGACTGACTGACTGACTGACTGACTGATAGACAACGTACAGCCTAAACCGCTGGTCGTAGAGACTTGAAATTTTGAGGGTATGTCCGTCTTGGTGCGTAGGGGTGTACTAAGAAGGGATTTTTTGAAATTCAACCCCTAAAGGGGTGAAAAGGGGTAAAAACGATTGTATGAAAAATCGTATTCCTGGCACTTGGAGACATGAAATTTAGAATTATGATAGTTCAACGCTTTTAATGAAATTCTACATTAAAAAAAATTCAAAACTACCCCTAGAAGGGGATGTAGGGGGTGTTAATGTTTGTATGGGGTTTTTTGAATGCGTGGTCCGATTTGCTTGAAACTCGGTATGATTATTTAAAAATTTAAATAAAAAATGTCCGCACTCCAATAATTTAATAACTACCCCTAAACCGGGGTGAGAGGGGTGTTAAAGTTTGCGTGGGATTTTTTAATACGTGGTTCAATTTGGTCAAAACTCGGTATGAGTATTTAGTAGTAGTGTAATAAATAATATCTGCATGTTTTTTTTTTTTTTAAATCTACTCTTCAATGGGGGTGAAAAAGGGGAAGTACAGTACAGATTCTATGGGAGCCATAAGTCCATTGGGAGTGGAAGTGGGGTATTTGGGGAAGGGATAACGTATAAGGGATAAGCGGGAAAAAGTGGAATGAAGCGGGATAAACCGGGATAATGCGGAGGAAAAGCGGGAAAAAGCGGAATAATGCGGGAAAAAAAATAATAAACAGGGAAAAAGCTGGATAATGCGGAATAAACCGGGAAAAAGCGGGGGAAAAGCGGGAAAAAGCAGGATAATGCGGGATAAAGCGGGAGTAAAGCAGGTTAAACAAGGAAAAAGCAGGATAATGCGGGATAAAGTGGGTAAAAAGTGGGATAAAGCGGGGAAAAAGCGGGATAAACCAAGAAAATGCGGGAGAAAAGGGGGATAAACCGGGAAAAAGCGGGATAATGCGGGATAAAGCTGGGGAAAAGCGGGATAAACTGGGGAAAAGCAGGATAAAGTGGGATAAAGCGGGATAAACTGGGGAAAAGCGGGGGAAAAGCGGGATAAACTGGGGAAAAGCAGGATAATGCGGGATAAAGTAGGGACAAAGTGGGATAAACTGGGATAAAGCAGGATAAAGTGGGGAAAAGGTGGGATAAACCGGGATAAAGCGGGAGAAAAGCGGGATAAAGTGGGGACAAAGTGGAATAAACTGGGATAAAACAGGATAAAGTGGGGGAAAGGTGGGATAAACCGGGATAAAGCGAAAAAAAAACGAGATAATGTGGGATAAAGCGGGATAATTCGGGATAAAGCGGGGGAAAAGCAGGAAAAAACGGGATCAAGCGAGAAAAATGGAATGATGTGGGATAAAGTTTGGGGAAATGGGATAATGTGGGATAAGTGGGAAAAAGCGGGGAAATAACGGGAAAAAATCATAAAATCATATTCCTGGCACTTAAGAGACATGAAATTTTGAATTATGATAGTTCAACAGTTTTAATGAAAGTCTGCATTCAAAAAGCTACCCCCAGTGTTGATGTTTGTATGGGGTTTATTGAATGCGTTGTCCGATTCGCTTGAAACTCGGTATGAGTATTAATTAGTGTAATTACAAAATGTATGCATTCAAAAAAAACTCAAAACTACCCCTAGAAGGGGGTGTTAATGTTTGTATGGGGTTTTTTGAATGCGTGGTCCGATTCGCTTGAAACTCGCTATGAGTGAGTACTGAGTAACATTTTTATATATTTTTTTATAAACTCCACTATAAAGGGGGTGAAAGAGGGAGTAACAGTTGCTAAGAGAACCATAAGTTCTAAAAACTTGAAACTTGGAGGGTACATTCTTCTTCTGCTGCATTTTTAGGATTTCGTAGGGGTGGGGTGAACTTTTGTATTTAGGGGCTGGGTTGAAAGGGAGGGCTGTAAATAATTCCTGAAACAGGGTGTTGGCGGTGATTAAGTATGTGTGGAATTTCTTAAGTGGGAGTGAGATTGGAAGTGGGGTTAATTCATTTATGGATTTGTGGATGGAGTGAGAATGGTAGTGGGATTGATGGATTTGTGGATTTGTGAGTTTATGGGGGCGTCAGATTAAAATGTGAGAGTGAGATTGTGAGTCACATTAAGAGTGAGAGCGAGATAAGGGTTAGATTGAGGGTCAGATTTAGAGTGAGACTCGGGCTCAGACTCAGTCATCAAAGTTGAACTTGCAGTCACAGTCACTCAGTTTAGTCAATGTGATGAAAAGCTTAAGCTTACCTACTCAAGTGATAAGGGCTATGTTGATATGTACCACGTGAACGAAGTCGCGGGCGTTCCGCTAGTATAATATATAATATATAATATATAATAATATTATAAAGAGGAAACATTTGTTTGTTTGTTTGTTTGTTTGAATTGAATAGGCTCCGAAACTACTGGACCGATTTGAAAAATTCTTTCACCATTAGAATTGTACATTATCTGTGATGAACATAGGCTATAAATTATTTTCAAAAAAATTAGAGATCCTTATGAAAATTGCAATAATGTAAGCAAAGGTGTAAAAATTTTTAACATAAAATTCTTCATATCGCGTGCGCTGCGAAAACTATTGATGATAGAACAAAAAAATATTCTACAATATTAAAGAACGTATCAATATCTACAAAAAAGTCAGCGATAGCATATGTCCAACTATTGTGGTTGTGTCAGAATAACAACATTTATAATTTAAAAAGAGTATAAAAATGCCGACCAAAAGCAGACCATGTTATTCTTATTTTGGTATTTATTCTTATCCAAATAAATTCCTTCACAGTAAAGGCTGTTTCAGTACCCGTCGATTACTTTTTGAATGATTGAAATCGGACATTTTATTCAAAAGTTATCATGAGTTTAAAAATGTAAGATACATCGCGACCACAGAATAAATATCAGTTAGTAGGGTAGGACAAGTGTCTGGGATTTTTAACACAGGTAACGGGATATTAACCATGATTAATACCATAGATACTATTGATCATGGCGTATGCAACTGCGCCGAAATATCGGGAAACTCAAAAAACATTAAATCATGGTAAATATCCCGTTAACTGTGTTAAAAATGTTGAAAACCATGATAGTTTAAAAAGTGTCTGGGAACTATGGAATGAGAGAGGGGAGTGGTAATATATCAATTAAATATATATGGGAGGTAGGGGAGCATTGGGCAGTAGGGAGGTTTGGACACCCCCGTGTCATGTCGGCCAGAAACCATCATGCCTATCGTCAAATCGGAATTTGATCAGTTAGAATTGACAATTTTTGGGGGTGGATTGACATGATGGTGTATGGCCGGCATAACACGGGAGTTTGCCGGTGGTGTCCAAACCTGCCTTACTGCCCAATACTCCCCTACCTACCTTAGACCTTACCTACATATTAACCTCTAAACTTTAAAGGATCATACATCCCGCTCCGGGACCGCCATGTTATTATTAAATATTTGTTAAATCCATACTTCCATACTAATATTATAAATCTGAAAGTAACTCTGTCTGTCTGTCTGTCTATCTGTTTGTTACGCTTTCACGCCCAAACCGCTAAACAGATTAAGCTGAAATTTGGCATGGATAAAGATTATACCCCAGGGACGGGCATAGGCTACTTTTTTCTTTAAATATTTATAAGGGGGCGTGAAAATAAGGGTTGCAAGTTTGTATGGGGAAAAAAGTGGGCGAGGTCATAAAGATGATGGGTGACCGCCACTTTTTGCTCTGTTTTTGCATTGCAGATTTTTTTGTTTTTTTTCTCATTTTGCATAAATGATTTTTAAATTAATTAAAAACATGCAACATGTATATTTCCACTCATCAATACATACGAAATTAAGATTTTTTTGGTATATTAAAATACTTTTTCTTCGGCTTTGGTTCGAACGCCATCTATATCACCGAGGTCAAAACTGCTTTTTACTTTTTTCTCCTAGGTGGCGTTTCTACTATAGCGGAGGTCGAGATACGATCATTTTGAGTTTTGAAAGCTATTGGAGATTTTTGCTTAGACTTTTCGATAATTTTTATAGGTTTCAACTTATGTTATTTTACTGACGAAATCGCGGGTACCAGCTAGAAAATAAAATATTTTTCCTTGGCGTTGATTAGCAACGCTAGCAACGCCATCTATATTTTTCATTTTCACAACTAGGTAGCGTTGCGAGATCAAGAATACAGATCATTTAGCGTTTTGGAAATTAAAATAGGCAGTTTCATAGACGTGACGACTTAACCGATTGTAATGAAATTTGGAACGTAGATGCTTTAGCTTTTTTACTTGAATATATGCTTATCTAATTAAAAAAAATCAACCCATATGGATGTTTTACAGGGTTTTAAAGTTAGTATGGAAAATTTGATTCCTTTTTATTCACTTCAAACACAGTGTAAATAAACTTTAGGTAACACTCCTGCACTTGAATCCTAATAATGCGCAGACGAAGTTGCGCGGGTCAGCTAGTCTACTATAAAATTATTAGTCAATCACACACAAGATTTCGCTTTGATTATAATGTGCTATCAGTACGTAACAATGAAGAACCACAACACGCGGATCAAAAATCAGTTTATCATACAAACATTCTGTCCCTGCAGGCTTTGTAGCTCAGAATCAGCTTTGGAAACGGCTGCTACACCGCTATCGAATTAGCGGTATAACATAGGCTACCTACGAACTTACTTGAGAAACAAGAGGATCGCAGCTTTGATACGCGATATTAATTTAATCAAATCTAATAATTTAGAATAGAATAGAATAGAAAAACACTTTATTGTACACAAAAACACATTACAGGAAATACACGAAAATAAGTAAGTAGGTACAATGGGCGGCCTTATCGCTAAAAGCCTAATTTAAGCAGATCTCACTGGTGGCAGCTGTGCAAAGGTCTCTCTACTATTTTTAGGGTTCCGTATCCGTGTTCATGAGATACAGCCTGGTGACAGACGGACAGACAGACAGACGGACGGACGGACAGCGGAGTCTTAGTAGGTAATCCCTTTTACGTTATATTGTCTTTGCTATTACTACTAAGACTCCGCTGCCCGGCTGTATCTTATGAACCGTGATAGTTAGACAGTTGAAATGTTCACAGATGATGTATTTCTGTTGCTGCTATAACAACAAATACTAAAAACAAAATTTAAAGGGGCTCCCATACATCAAACGTGATTTTTTGCTTAGTATTGAATTTTCAAAAGCACTAAAGTCCCAAGACTAAGCTACGTTTTCCTTCGTACATTTTAGAAACTTTTTCCGAAACATACCCTCCCAATGGAAGTTGAGGGTATAACATAGGTAGGCTGCTTTTTTTATCTCGGAAATCCCACGGGATAGGGATACATACCATTCGTTTTCCGGGTTTTCCCGCATAAATCCCAATCGCGCGGAAATTTTGGATAAAAAGTAAAAACAGGTTCACGACTGTATCCCCAACGTGCGGTAGACATTCTCTCAGATCTTTTTATGTTACTTATTCCAGATCCTATGAAGATGTCTAAAATGTAGCCTATAATAATGTTGATCGACAACCTTCTCTAACAGAGAGACAGACAGACAATTTTTTGAAAGCTTTTTTAACTTTAAGCATTGTGTTTGAATAACTACGAGTACATTATTACACAGTTATTTTGAAATCACAGACAGCCATTGATTCAATTTAATTTATTCGTGGTTTAATTTCCTTTAAATAGGAATTGTCATGAGTCTTCTTCAGAATAAATAGGATATGTACCTACTGCCTCTTGAGAGCTTCAAGATCCATTTCAACTGCCAGAGAGGGGAATTTAGAACAATTTATTCCGTCTTTGTGGCCAGATGTCAACAGAATAACAAAAGCATAATATCCAAGGGATTGCTTGTAGTACAAGATTCCAAAAACTGGTGAACGTCTTATAACCTGTAGATACTTATTGTATCACTATATAGGGTCTTTCTATACTAACTTAATTCAGGAATTGGGTTCAAAAAATAAATTAAAAAATATTTATGTAGTTTTCTTTTTTGTTTTGTTATGAAAATCCTAAGAAAATCCATAAAGACTATCCTTTCAATTGATTATTGCTTCTTGTATAACTTAGCCCATTCGTGACGTATCTGCGCTGCAATTGGTGGAACGTCTGTTCTCCTTGAAAATCATTATGCAACAATTCTAAAAAAAACAATAAATGATAAATTTTAAACATAAAGTGAAAACTCAAATGGGCTTAAGGAATTAAGTTGGTACGGTCAAACGTCTATTTAGAACCCAAAAATGAGGCCCTGTCAGTTAGTCTAGTTTAAAATGAAAGACCCTATATTTTTACACAAATACGTTATAGTCATAACAGCAAACACCAAAGCGACACTGAAATTCCATCAAACGAAGCTTAGGTTCAAGCACAGCTGCAAGATTAATTAACTTAATCTTACATCCTGGCTGAAACTCAATCTCTTTGTAAACATAATGCCTATTATCAAAATGGATCGATTGAGTAATTCCCTACTTCAATTCGATGTACGACACGGCTGCTGTGCCTCGCAATGCGAAGTTCTGGAGTAGGTACTTACTTACAGTAATAGCACGTAATAGTATCCTACAAATCTCAGTAGGTATCTAAATATGTCTTGGGTAAAAGTATTTTCAATTACGAAATAGTCTGTTTATTTAAAACTGCTTCCAAGAAATATTGTTTACCGAATTTCGCAGTATCAAAATATTTAATTATGTCAAGAAAATTTGATCTCCATCATAATAATAGGACTTATTTGCAAGTTCCTATATTATTAAGTAAGTTGGGTTCTATTGTTTGTTTTTCAGTCATTCAGAGAATAACAGACGGCTCTGTTATTCTCTCACAAGAAAAACAGTGCAGTGCAGGCAATGGTGTCTTATTTATGAGATAAGGAGTCAAGTTAGTACGGCACATACGGGGCATATCAAGAAGAGAAACAAATTGCACGCAAAGAGAAGAACTTAAGGTTTGCAATAGTTTGCATACGAAGATTTATAAAGAAAATATGTTGTTAAAAGACGATATGGATAGGTAGGGATTGAAAGTAAAGATGTTAGGGATATCTATATTCGTAACAAAAACTACCGGATATCCGAAATAAAAAAAATATCCGTAACCGTAACCGAAACCGATATAATAGTTTCGAATAATTTCGGATGTAGGCGGAGTCTCCAAACTTGATGGTCACTATGTCAGTGTTGCAATGTGACACATAAGGTGTCTTCACGTCATGTGTTATGCTTATGACAGATGCTTGACCATGTTATAACAGATTTTTTATTTCGCGCCATACCTAATGACAGTCGACAGTATCGTTGCGTTTTGGTCGGCCTAATAACGAAACCGAAATTATACGAAAATATCCGGATAATCCGAAATAATTTAATATCCGTAACCGTAACCTAAACCGGTAGGTATAATAATTTGAAAATATCTGTATCCATATCCTTAACCCAATTTTTCACTGGTAGAGCTGAGGGGAAGAGGAATTCTTGTTATTCCGACTTGGAGTATGATTGGGATAAGGGCATAAGAACGACGATTGTATACCTACTATTTTCAAAAAGCGTGATGGATAGTATGTTTATAATTTTAAATGACAGTGAATAAAAAAAACCGGACAAGTAAAAATGATTAAAAATCTGTTTAAGCTTGTGCTTATTAAGCCCTTTCATATACGATACCCCACATGACACAGTTAACTCACTCAAATTTCGACTCCAATTCCTTGCATTAGGCATTTTTTTTGGAACGAAGTGCCTTTTTGGACGATATCGAGGAGTGAGGCTAGAAAAAAAAACCGTTACGACACATACATAGGTCAAAACGTCATAGCGCGAAGTGCGCATTCGCAAAGCAGTCCATAGATTGTAACACTGTTAGTACGGAAGAGCGTTTCTAGGATTTAAATATTTGTCAATAAAATTTGAAATGTCAACGTAGAAAAATCGTTCCAACTGAGCGTTCCACGACACTCACGTACTTTTTTAAATGAAATACATACTCATCACGACTAATACCCGTACGTGTCGTGACCCCATCCTGGATACTATCCGAAAAGGAACTTCGTTCCAAGGAAAACTTCCAGGATACCGTTTAGACCAGAAAATGAAAATATGCTCATTATATATGAATATATATAATAAATCATAGCCAGGAAATGCCATAAAGCTAACATTACACATTAAAAAATAATACCTAAGCCTAAAGGTTTTAAGAGACGCTAGGATAATACAGTCGTGATCCTGTTGCGTTTGATTTCGACGTAGGTATATTTCTAAAAGAATGTATAGGTAAGGTTTTATCAAATCCAATCCCCTATTCGCGACCCTCCTCCACAGCTCGAGAGCCTCATTTCGTCAGCTTGTCAGGTTGTCACATACATTTTTTCCATCCCAATCCGGTTATGAAACTTATAAAAGGCTGCATCAAGTAGAAACTCTTTGGTCAATATCCGAAAATACAAAACCATATTTCTGAAACTGTTACTTACCTACGTAACTTTGAATAAGATTTTTTAGGTACAGCTCATCGTACTCATCTCCAAAGATAAAGTTTTGATTGTTCGTTATTTTCACGGTCTACGTAATGACCCCCTTGTAATGTATAGCTAACGTCTCAAGCGCTTACGTCAGGGGAACTGCCAAGATGGCGGAGAGTCACGGAAGTGTGTAAGTGGTGAAGTGTTGATGAGCCGATATTATTTGAAACAACGATCTCCGATCATACCAAATATCTCGACATTACACCCCTCTTAATCGGTTAATACGGAATCTTCGATCATATTGATCGAAGTACGGATCACTGGGTTTTTACAATTAAAATTTTCGGCAATCCAAAGTTCTTATTAAATTAGATACCAGCATCTTGCGGCTTTGCTCGCTCGGAACAAACATTTAATAAGTCCACGTCTAAGCACTTCTCACTTAGGTTTAAAGACATTTATTCTCATACAAACAATACAGTTCTTTTATAATGAGATACAAATATACTTAAAATTAATTACAAACAAGTTCGCTTCTGGAGCCGGAGCACTATTCTGTGCCGCATCGTAAGTAACTACCTATCTAGGTAGTTCGAGATAACAAATAGCAAGCGCAGCATAAGCTTCTCACTTAGCTAGGGTAAGTGTTTTAAATTTAATACGATCCATGCAAAGATTGTGAGTTTAGGCGCCGTATTCCCGTTATTTTTTTCATTCGTTTGGCCTATACTACGAGTATAATATAGATATATTAGATGATTTATACAGCGTCAGGAGGCAATCTATGCCTACACTACAACAAATAATAAAAAACAGAATAAAATAATTATTTAAGGGGGCTCCCATACAACAAACGATATTTTTTTTGCTGCTTTTTATAGATATTTTTTATAATAATTTAACTCTCTACGAGATCGAATCAGAAATGAAGAGATCCGTAGACGCACTAAAGTCACCGACATAGCCCACAGGATTAGCAAGTTGAAGTGGCAGTGGGCGGGGCACATAGCTCGTAGAACTGACGGCAGAAAATTTCTCGAGTGGAGGCCACGCACCGGAAACCGCAGTAGATGATGGCCCCCCACTAGATGAAAAGACAATCTGGTAAAGGTTGCTGGGAACCGTTGGGTGCAGGCTGCACAAGATCGATCGCTGTGGAAATCGATGGGGGAGACCTATGTTCAGCAAGCTACACTAGATGGCTGACATGATGATGATGATAGATAATGAATGGTCTGGGATAATGGTAAGGAACCCTTCGTGCGCGAGTCCGACTCGCTTTTGGCCGGTTTTTTTACTAATTGTATTATTGTTTGTTTTAAATTGGTATTGCTTTTGTTAGTTGAAATTAATAGTTTCATTTCAGCAAAATCGTGCTAAGTACATTACGTAAAGTCTTAAATGTTCTATGATTTACGCACCTTTTAGCCAACATTCGAAAAATCCACAAAAATTTATATAATTACACACTAGTCACAATTTACACTGTAATCACCACACTGTTTCTAGTTGCAACACTCACAATATTAAACTTTTCAACAACAATTTTTTTATGACAATCCAATAAAAACTTCAAAACTATTCAAGTCCTTTACACTAAAGTATCGTACGAGCCAGCAGAACTGTATCTAGATTTAGTTCTGTGTACGAGCCAATGGCCAATACTTGACAGTTCGTTTCGCGGTCAACAAACACTGTTTTATCACTTTATCTAATGCTCATAGGAACTTCAGGCAAAGTTACGATTTGGTTGACAAAAGCTCTGGTACAGCCAAGCTCTGCAATCGCCGTCTAGAAACTGGGAACATTGAGGGGTGTAACGCGCATGCGCGGGCAACTTGGGAGAGCTATATCGTAGAAGATGCCTCTCATTCAGATGATGTTCAATTGTTCACACATTGCCCAAAAGTTTTGCTTAGTAATCTTATCTAACCACTTGTAGACCTTTGTAACCCACACTGAAACCAATGCTGTAATATAAGTAAGTAAGTTTAATAAAGTAAGTAGTTTATTTTTTATTGAACATTCCGCCTTCCGTTTTGATGGCGCGGTGCCATGTTTTCTTAATCTTACAAAATGCCGTTGGAGGCTGCCAACTTACAATATCATTGCTGCCAACGATACTCTACGTTACGTTACATAGGTCTACCATAGACTTTATAAGGAGGGCTTATCCTAGAAATACTAGAAATCCCGACAGGATTGTCCTACCTAAAGTTCCTAGAACTTCCTTGTACTTGAACAGCAGCTACTCAATGTGTCAAATCTTCAATTTAAAAAGTTAAAATTGTGGTTGCAGGAAAAATGTTTTTTATAATTTAGACGATTTTTTTGACTTAAATAAACTTTAATAATTTACGACACTTAGGTAACTAAGTGACATCATCCTAGTTTAATAATAATTATTATTGTATACCGATACTAATTGGTGACATAGTGGTACGCTTGTAAACATACTTTTCATCTTATATTTTACCTATGTTTATGACATTTCATTTCATTTTTGTCTAACGTGGATAGCGAATGTTTTATTCTGTGGCGTGCATGCATAGTGCATAGCTCGCATCGGGCAGTGTCCGTAGCCAAAAGCCTGCTTTACGTACCTTTATAAAATACAATATTTACAAAAAATGCATTGTACTTACATAAACTGCATGTGGATCCATATCTTTAATAATAACTGAACCTTCGTGACTATTATGTTACATTTGGTAGGTATTAATTACCTAGAATTCTATAGTTTCGTAGTCGTGACAAAATAATTATAATACCTACTGCGACCAAATTATGATGGTGATACTACGATGCAAAACTTGTTGAAGTGAAAACTTCTTTAGGCGCGTTAGCGACATAGAGGAAATAGTTTTGAATTGAGTATAAAACTTTAGATTCGACTGGGAAAGTCACGTGAACTAAGATGCTTTAATGTCAAAACGCTAAGACGCTTTAATGTCAAAACGGTAAGACGCTTTACTGTCAAAACGGTAAGACGCTTTACTGTCAAAACGGTAAGACGCTTTACTGTCAAGACCATAGATTTAGCATGGTACCTTTTTATGGTCAAGACTACGACCAATTTTAGTCGCGCCATCTAGTTATAAATTTCAGAACTACTTTCAGTAACTGTTCTACACTGCATAAAGTTTAGGAAGAGAGCTTTTGTTTACATTTAGATTAGATATAATAATTTAATAAATAATTACATTAGAATAAGCTAAATTAATTGGAGAAACTATAAAAAGGGCCCAGATCGAGCATTTTTATGTATTCTAGAATATTGTTAGTGCTGTGCATAGAGAAAAGTACCTACTATCTAATTGTGTTACATTACATACAAACTTACCGAGTGATGTGTGATTATTTCGGATTTTTTAGTACAGTGCATTGGTACATGACTCACACACAGCTGATTTCTCACTTTTTGATTAAAACTTATCCTATGACAAATATGTATGATAATTTTTCCTAGCAGCATTTTTTCAGAAGTAAGTATTTTTACTTGTGGCTTGAAGAAAACCAGAGAGGAGCCGGAACATTCCCAAAGCTATTTCTATCCAACTAGATATGTAGGTACAAAACCTTCCTAATCCAAAAATCCGTTTGATCTAGCTTTTGTCTTACTTTCAGTTTGCCCAACGGATCTAGGCATTCGTGAAGTTAGCAGATTGTCTGCGCAGTGACCACTTTTTCATACAAAATTGTGTTCTGCGCAGACAAATGGCTAACTTTACTAATGCCTAGATCCGTTGGGCGAACTGTACTCTTGAGTTGCATGAAGCTACTAATAACTATCAGTGATGGTGTTCATAGGGGTTGCGCAGACACTTTTCAAATCATTGATTTGTCAAATTTTATATGTTGCGTTTACTATAAATTTAACTTTTAAATTATTACAATTGTTCAACAATAACACTTTATTTTATCTAAAACCTCTGTAGGTACATCTATACTAGATGATTTATACAGAATCAGGAGATTCAGGAGCGAACCTATGCCTACACTCAAGACGATGCTGTAGTGCCTGGGACATTGTATTTATTTACCTAGCTGCTGTAGTATTAATTTAGCTGCTGTACCTACTTTAGTAGTACAAGAATAGATACTGTAGTAGCGCTACCTGTTAGGTACAGTCGCCTGCAATGAGATGTATACGTACAGACATTCTACAATTTTTGAATCACACTCACTCAATGAAAGTATCACACTATTTATATGCAATAACTTCAGAATACTATTGTTGCTACTAAGTACATAGTTAAAATTAAATGTATGTTAGTACAATCACTTTTTAGTTTTGATACAAACCAAATATCTATTTTTGTAAGTTTGTACTTGTTATTTCAGGCAAATGTACACTGTGAAGGCACAAGCCTCAGCTTTTCAAGTACCAAAAAAAGTAAGTTCATATGAGTCTGTACGCAACTCAGGTGTTAATTTCTAGGCCGCGGTGTAAAGCCTCTGTCATTTCTTGTTGTCTGTCTGACAACCGCTGTCTTCATCTTTGTGGGTCATCATAAATGGGTTCTGCGCAGTAACTTTGGAGGGATAAAATTCATTGTGCGTAATGTACGTAATTGTTCAAGTTTTCACTTCTGTCGGCACTCCCGGAGTGCCACAATTTTTTTTTTACTTTATACTTAATTTTAAATACTTAATTAAAAATCTCTGAACTTTGATGTGTTGTTTATTAGACGACCGAATGAATGTGTACAAATAGAATGGTAGGCTAGTATTGAACGAATCACAGATTATAGCAAGGAACGTACTGATATTTTAACAGATACAAAATTAAACATTACTTTAGAATTAAGCTCAAACATACCGCCCACCAAAAGGACTCTAGATCCTTTTACTTAAAAAATGTTCATTGCACTTCACTTATAATGTTCATTACACTTCACTTTATATAACATTTTACATATTTTAAATTTAACACTTTAATAAATTTTAGTAAGAATATCCTCATGCTGAATTAAGTTCTTTGTTAAGCTTAGTTAATGTCTATTGGCAATTCACATAATTTTGTGATTGGTCTTCTTATTATAGAATTGCCACTTTTTACACTGTACACTCTTGTGTAACCATCTGAACCTTCGTGTTTATCCATCACACGTCCTAGAGACCATTTTCCAGGAGGTAATCCATCTGTTTTTATCAAAACGATCTCTCCCTTTTGAAGTTCCTTTTTAGTCTTCAGCCATTTAGGACGCTGCTGGAGTCTAGATAGATATTCGTCTTGCCATCGGTGCCAAAAATCGCTTAAAAGCTTCTGGGTGTGCTGCCAGCGTGACAAGGTGGATATCTTTGTTTCTTTCATGTCTGGTGATGGAACAGTTATTGGTGCTTCTCCAATTAAAAAATGTCCAGGTGTAAGTATAGTTATGCTGTCAGGGTCAGAGTCATCTACTGGACATAAGGGTCGTGAATTCAGACAAGCTTCTATTTCACATAAAACTGTTGTCATTTCTTCGAATGTCAGGTGAGTGGTCAGGATTCTCTTCAGATGATATTTCATGGACTTCACACCTGCTTCCCATAAACCACCATGATGCGGACTGTATGCAGGAATAAAGTGCCACTGTGTGCCATCGGTTGCAAGGGTTTGTGCTACCTTTCCAGTGAATTGTAGGTTTGCTGCTTTCCATGCATCTACCAGTTCTTTGTTGGCACCTACAAAATTTCTGCCTTGATCACTCCACATGTGAGAGCATTTGCCTCTTCTGGCAACAAAGCGTCTGAAAGAGCCAATAAATGCTTCTGATGTAAGATCGCCTACTAATTCCATATGAATTGCCTTGGTAGACATGCAGACAAATATTGCAACATAGGTCTTCACTGTTTTGTTTCCTCTGCCTTTGGACATCAAGGTTTGGAATGGGCCTGCAAAATCTACACCGCTATATAGAAATGGTCTCGATGGCGTTACTCTTTGTTCTGGTAAGTCTCCCATGATTTGAACCTTTGTAGTAGCTTTTATAATTTCCTTAAGAGACCAGTAGCGTGACCAGCTGTTAGTTACTCTCTTTTCGATTTCTTTTGCCATCAGATTCTTTGGTGAGATTAACTGGCCAAGGTAAGCGTATTCTTCTACATATTCTATTTCTTGTTCTCCTATTATGATAGGGTCGGAAGGTGGAGCATTTTCGGTATTATTGGACCGGTTTGTCATTGCTTTTGTTTTGCTGGTATTCATTGTAAGACCCACTTTTTCGCTTTCCTGCTTCAGCTGCATGAGCATGATCTGCATATCCTCTTCCTTTTCTGAAAACAGTACTAGGTCATCTGCGAATCTCAGGTGTGTCAGTTTCATGCCGTTAATATTGAGCCCATAGTCGTTCCAGTTTATGTTTCTGAATATTTCTTCTAGAACGGCAGAGAAAATTTTTGGGGAGAGTGGGTCTCCTTGCCTTACGCCTCTTTCGACCTTAAATTCCTCTCCTACCGTTTCCAGCTGGATTTTTGCAGTGCTTTTGCCATATATTTTTTGAATTATCCTTATGTACTTTTTTTCCACTCCCTGGTTTATCAAGGCTTTGTAAATAGAGTCATGATATAAAGAGTCGAATGCTTTGTTGTAGTCGACAAACGTAAGATAGTATTTCTTCCCATATTCATTATATTTTTCAAGTACCTGTTTAAGTGTGTGTATGTGGTCCAGGGTGGAATAATCACTTCGGAAGCCGGCTTGCTCTCTTGGTTGCTCCATATCTAGCTGTCTGGTGATCCTGTTCAAGATTATTTTTGAGAATGTTTTATACACATTGGACATGATACTGATTGGTCTGTAGTTGTCTATTGAACTTTTGTCTCCTTTCTTGTAAAGCAGTATTATTGTGGATGTTGTCCATTGGGTTGGGATTTCCTCAGAACTTAATATCTCATTGAATAGATTTGTGATTGGGTCCAATATGACATTGATAGATCCTTTTAATAGTTCGTTAGTTATCTTGTCTTCCCCTGCAGCTTTCCCACTCTTTTGTGATAGTATCGCTTTCCTCACTTCACTGCTAAGGATAGTGGGTATATTTTCTGTTTCTCTGTCGCTTTGTTTTTCTGCAAGCTGTGAAGAGTTACTTGGTGTTGTGCTGTATGTGTTTAGCTTGTACAGGGTTTTATAGAAATTGGTTGCAATGCGACTTATTTCTGGTCTGTTTGCTGTCATATGTTTTTTACCTGCTTTGTTTTTGGTTTTCACATTTGGTATCCAGGTTTTGTGCTCACTAAGTTGTTTCAAAGCTTTTTTTATTCCGCCAGTTCTTTCAATTTCATATTTGATTAGGTTAATTCTAGTTTTTTCTTTGTGCTTTCTTATGCTTTTGTTTATTCTTTTACTTATTAGTTCTATTTCTTTTTTATTGTTTATCCTGTCTGGTAACATTTCTTTTCTTTGTTGCAGTAGGTTCGTCGCTTCTGGTCCTAGTTTGTCCACTTTGTTTGTCTTTGTTTGAGCTGATAGATCCTCAGCTAGCTCTACTAAAGATTTTTCAATTTCATTGTATTGGTCCTGTGTAGTCCCTGTAGATTTTCTTGTGTTTAGTTTAATTTCTAACTTTTCTAGAAGGTTTTCTGGGAATGGTGGTGTAAGGGGTTTGATTCTTTTAGAACTTATGTTTTTCCTAGGCTTTCTGTTTGTTGTTGTTATTTCTCCTCTCACCATTCTGTGATCTGTGTTGAAATTTAGTTTGTTGATTACTTGGACATTGTTAAAAAGATAAGGACAATTTGTTAGTATGAAGTCGATTTCATTACGAATGTTTCCATTAGGTGATATCCAAGTCCATTTCTTGGCAAGCTTTTTCTTAAAGATGGTGTTCATAATTTTTAGATTATGTTCCATTGCAAGGTCTAACATTCTTTGGCCGTTGTCGTTTCTTATACCTGTGCTGAATGGTCCAATGTAATGGTGCTCGCCCCCTTGTCGCGCACCTATTTGTCCATTGAAGTCACCCATGATTATTTTGGTTTTGTGCGTTTCCTTTATTGTTTCATTTAGTTGTAGGTAAAAGGAGTCTTTTTCTTCAATGCTTGCTTGGTCCGTTGGAGCATATATCTGGATGAACGACCAAGGTTCTTTCTGGCCTGGTAGGATAATATCTAATATTGCTATTCTGTCGGATTTGCCTCTGAGCTGTATTATGTTACTTTTTAAGTACTTTTTAATCATAAATCCGATTCCATAAATTCCCTTGGTTTCGCCTTTATAATAGAGTATACATTTCTGGTATTCTTGAATTTCTTCGCCCATTCTTCTTATCTCGCAAAGTCCTAAGATGTCCCATTTTATGTATTGAATAGCCTCTTCTAGTTCTGTTAGACGTTCGCTTGTCCTTAAAGTTCTTGTATTTAGTGTTGCTATATAAGTGATGTGTTTGTTTGGATTAATTGACTTTGACTCAGACTGGATTGAATCTGGAGGGGTTTGGTCTTCTTCCCCCACGGTGACCAGCCGGCTTGGGGTGCATGTTTGGATTGTTTCGTTTTGTATATATGTTTCGATAGGTTGTTTTTGGTTTTGTTTCCGCTTGCCGTTGTCTATTGATAGTTTTTTGAAGTTGATGGCATTGACAGTGACGTAGATCTGCCTCGTGCCACGTAGTCCAACATGTTCGTCTTGTTTACCTTCTTTGGAACATTCGTGGTTTGATGGCTTGGTGATTTATTCGGGGACTCAATACGATCCCTTTTCCTTGTGTCTCTTGCGTCTTCCTTAGGTTCTCTTATTACTATTTTGTCTCTTACAAGATAACAAATTTTCCCCTTTGATCTTTCCTCCTTCACTTGAGGCAGAAGCTGCTTCCTTTTTTCTATAACTTCTTTGCTATAGTCCTCTTTAATGTATATACCAGTCTTCAGTTTCTTTTGGTTTCTGAGAATTTCCATTTTTCTCCAATTAGTTGTGAAGCTTACTAAAACAGGGCGTGTTTTGTTGTTTGCCTTTTCACCCAGTCTGTAAGCGTTGTTTATTTCTTGCATATTGACGTGTATGTTCATCTCCTTTCCAAGCAGTTTTGTTATGGATTGAACCAAGGGCACGTTGCGATGCTCTTCGTTTATGCCGAAGAAAATCAGGTTGTTCCTTTTCCTATCTTCCTCCATAAACTTAATTTTTTCTCGTAGGTTCTTTACATCTGTTCTCAAGCCTTCATTTTCTTCTGTAAGTTTATCTAGCTTTCCATTAATACTTTCCGTGACTTGTTTGGTAACTGCTTCTGTTATTTCCTTTGTTTGCGTTGCCATTTGCTCCTTCAATTTTTCCCAGAAATTTTCCATTTGGTTTTCCATATTCTTGGGTAATTTCGTTCTTAGATGGTAGCAAACAGATATCGTTGGCAACCCCAATAAAAGTTTGCAACTGTGTTCCCACTTTCAGAACGCACTTTGTTTGACGGATGATAGTCTGACTGACAGCTTTTAATCTATGGTCACAGTTATTATTTTTGATAGGTTGGTAAATGTTTTCTAACCTCTTCAATTAGCGTAAACAATTTGATGAATAATTTCTCCACTATTGCACCGTTGCTATTTCTTGTGTTGTAATTCTTAATTCACTTTGATTCTTGGTCACTTGGTCACTAGTTTCAATGGTTAACAGCGGTAATAACTTTATTGTGGCTGATTCCAACAGAGTAAGTAGTAACGGAGATGTTATCTGTACGGCGCCGGAAACGGAAAAAAGGAAATTATGAAAAACAAATCAATTCCCATCAAGGACAAAAGTAGGGTCTTCAACACCTGCATCCTACCAATCCTAACCTATGGCTGCCCAACGTGGTCCCTCACTAAAGCAAACAGCAACAGGTTGGCAGTTTGCCAGCATGGTATGGAGAGAAGCATGCTTAATGTCAAACTGAAAGACCGAGAGAGGCTGGTGGACATCAGAGAGAAAACAAATGTCAGAGATGTAGGATCAACAATACGTAGACAAAAATGGCGATGGACGGGCCATATGATGAGATCCCTTAAGAACAAATGGGCTTACGACTGTACAGTATGGTACCCCAGAGATGGCAAACGCAATAGAGGACGACAGATAAAGAGATGGGAAGACGACCTACCGAAAGACTGGCGCAGAGCATGTCTGGACCGCAAACATTGGCAGAACCTGGAGGAGGCCTATGTCAAAGGACAACCTGGCCAACATGGAAGCATAATATCCTAAAATTTATAAACTTAAGATATAGGTTAAGTTAAGTTAAGTCAATCATAAATTTTAAGTTATGTAATAAACCTTGTTGTATAATATTTAATAAGGTCAGAGAAATAAAGGCTATTTTTATTTTTATTTTTTATTTATTTTAGTAGCTTTTATTTTAGCACATATGAGGCATTTATGCACGTGTTTCTTCACCATTGATTTAGCCTTCAGGATCCAGTACTTGGAACGTAAATGGCATAGCATTAGTTGAATGCCTCCATGGAGTGTCTTAATATGCGCATCGGCAATGATCAAAGGTGTCAGTGAGTTTTCATTACCTAAAATAATTGGATTCTTCTTATCAGTTGGTAAGTTCGCATGTCGAAGACGACCGCCCACCCTAAGGATATTATCCTGATCAAGATATGGGGTAAGTGACTGTATTAAACTCTTGTTCTTTACTTGTTTCTTTGACTTCAATGTCTCTATTTCTTCTGCGAATTCTTTTTCTTGAACTTTTCTTATGCATATCTTGAGTGAATCTTCTAATTCTTGTGTTGTTAAATCACTTTGCTTGTTTTCTGAATTTCTGTACTTTAAAAATCTTCTACTGTAAGCTATAACCTTTATCAATTCTGTTAGACTGTCAAATGTTCCAAATTGTGATGTTAATGATTTTTCAGCTTCTTCTGCTATCAGGTAAGTATTAATTTTAGTTGTTTTCATTTCCATTTCAGTTGGTACAACTTCTTGTTTACTAATCTTGATCTCCTTTTCAGATAACCACTTCGGACCCTTCCACCACAAGTCACTGTCCTTCAGGGCTGAGAGCATTATTCCTCTAGAGGCTAAGTCAGCTGGATTTTCAAGTGACTGAACGTGGTTCCAGTGTTTGTTGTTGAGATTCTCGACGATTTCAACGACGCGATTTGCAACAAATGATTTCCATCTGTTAGGTTCTCCGCAGAGCCATGCTATGACAATAGAAGAGTCTGTCCAAGCACTCATTCTAGATGTTGGTATCCTCATAGCTTGTCCAACACGTTTCATAAGCTTGGATAAGAGTAGTGCACCACATAGCTCTAAACGTGGTAATGAAATTGTTTTTAGTGGAGCCACCCTTGTTCTTGCAGCTATAAGTTGTGTTTCTATATTACCATCCGAGTTTTCAATTCTAATGTAAACTGCAGCTGCGTATGCACGCATCGATGCGTCGGAAAATCCGTGAATTTGCGCCTTGTCAATGTTAGCGTCAATTGTTCCAATCCATCTATCTATTTCTATATCTTTCACGTTTTCAAAGTCTGATCTTATCTGTCTCCATTCATTTTCTAGGGCTTCGCTAACAGGTTCATCCCAATTAACCTTTTCGAGCCACAATTTTTGAATCAACATTTTGGCCATGACTGTACTTGGTGCCAACCAGCCGAGTGGATCAAAAAGTTTTTGTATGTCAGATAAGATATTGCGTTTTGTTATAGTCTTCGTAGGCGACGCTAGATTCCATTTGTATTCAAATATGTCTTTGTTTAGATTCCAGTTGATACCTAGTGCTTTGATTGTTCCATCTAGATTCATATTGATTTGTAAGTTAGAAGATCTTTTGCTTTCTTCAATGGACTGTATAAATTGGATATTGTTTGATGACCATTTTGTAAGTTGGAAACCGCCTCTTTGTAGAATGTTTGTGATTTCTTGTGCTACTTCTATGGCGTCTTCAGTTGAATCTGCGCCTGAGAGGAGATCGTCCATGTAAAAGTCTTCTTTTATTGCTTGTGCTGCCAGCGCCATCATCTGATGTTTTCTCTCATTGCTGTCCAGATTAAAAGGTAGATCTGGTCCTTCATCATCAGCTACTCGTTGGAGAGTTTTCACACTTAGATATGGTGCAGGAGCTGTGCCGAAAGTTACTCGGAGCAGACGATACTCTTGTAAAATATCAGATTCATCAGTTCTCCATAGAATTCGTTGGTAGTCTGCGTCGTTCTTGTTTACAAGGATCTGTCGATACATTTTTTGTATATCTGCTACATAGCAGACCCTTTTCATCCTCCATCTCATCAGAATATTTCTTAAATCTTCTTGCAGTTGTGGACCAATTAGTAACTCTTCATTTAATGAGATGTCATTTGTACCTTTACAGGATGCATCAAAAACGACTCTTGTTTTTGTGGTTTCCTTGTCGTCTCGTATCACTGCATGGTGTGGGAGGTACACTGATTGTTTTGTTTCTCTTTCTGCCTCAGGTACCTTTTCCATATGACCTTGTTTCAAATAATCTTCAATAACATCTATGTAATCTCTTTTTAGGTCAGGTGATTTTTTAAATCTTTTTTCTAGTTGTAAAAATCTTTTTGTAGCTATTTCTTTTGAATTTCCCTCAGGTGATTTTGGATTTTGTGTTTTAAATGGTAATTTTACTATGTATCTTCCTTCTTCGTTTCTCGTTGTTGTTTGGTCATATATTTCTTCACAGAGCTTTTCTTCTTTTGTTAAGTGTCTTTCATGGTCTTCATCTATTTCCCAAATGCTTTTCAACATGTCTTCTACTTGAACTTGATGGTGCATTACCACATATGTTTCTTCTTGTGGTTTAGAACAAATGTCACCAAAGAGTATCCAACCTAGGCTGGTTTTCTGGGCGCATGGTGAGCCTGCTGGACCCCGGACATAGTCATTTTGTAGTATTTGGGCAACTTCCTTTACCCCTAAGAGCAGATCTATAGACCCTGGCTTGAAGTATGTTGGATCAGCCAGGTTGAGGTTCTTAAGGTGTGGCCATGTTTGTGTTGTAATTGTTTTGGCAGGTATCTTAGTGGTCAGTTGTTTGGACATCACATAGGCTTTGATTGGTAGACTATAGTTTGAATTCCATTGTGATCTGATTTGTAGCTGAACCACATGCTTGATCTCTGTTCTAGATGATCCTACCCCGATCACATTTCCTTTCATTGGTTGTTTTTCGAGCTTAAGTAGTTGAGTCGCCTTCTCGCTGATGAATGTTGCTTGGGAACCCTGATCTATTAGCGCCCGTAGTCGTATGATGTGTCCTTGCTCGCTTGTTGCTTCGACGATTGCAGTTGCTAATAGTGCTACTCCTTGTCTAGTTGGTTGTGACGTCATCATTGTGTTTACTTGTACTTCTTCTATTTCTTCTACTACATGTTGTGAAGCCAGCGGTTGTGTTTGAGATGTGCTTGAGGAAGCCGCTGGTTCCTGTTTCTTGTTTACATGCAGTAATGAATGATGACGACGTTGACATATTCTACAGGATACAGGCAGTCTACAATTGTGTGCAGAGTGGCCTGGAACTAGACAGTTGAAACACAGTCGTTTGTTTGTTACATACTCGCTTCTTTCAGTGGGTTCCATCTTCGTAAATTCCTTGCAGTGGCTTAGAGTGTGGTTATCATTGCATTTAATGCAGGTTCTTGTGGTAGGTGTGGCAACATGGTAAGATCGTTGGTTGATAGTTTTAACTTCCTTTGTTGTGCTTGTCGAGATCAATTCTAAAGTACGGAACTTTGATTCCAAGAATTTCTTGAATTCGGACCATGTAGGCAAAGTTTCAGATTCATCTTTGTATGATTGTTCTTCCCAGTCCTTGTGAGTCTCTGAGTCCAACTTCTGAACTAGCAGATGTATGATAAACGGATCCCAAGAGTCTGTTTTTATCTCTAAATTATTCAAGTTATTCAGGCATTCCGTTGTTGTATCTAGTAGACCTTTTAACTGAACCGCTGATTGGGAAGCTAACTTCTTTTGATTAAACAACCTCTTCATGGTGTTATTTAGAATTAATCGTTTGTTGCCATACCTTTGTTTTAGTATATCCCATGCATTTTTGTAGTTGTCGGATGTGATTTGTATATGTCTCAGGAGTGATTCTGCTTCGGCGGTAACACTTGTTTTTAGATAATGTAGTTTTTGTACATCACTGAGGCCTGTGTTGTTGTGCACCAACGAAGTAAACAAGTCGCAAAATGTTGGCCATGCTTCATAAGTACCGCTGAATGTAGGAAGTACAATTTTTGGTAAATGCACTTTTGTTGCAGCAAAATGGCCGCCATTCACACTCGTGTCCATCGAACATGAACTTGCAGACTGCGCAACACTTTCTGCATGTAAGAGCATGTCTTTCAAATCCCCTTGTAGAACGTTGTACAAGTCTTCATATAAAAAATATTATTCATTGAGAAAATATGGCAAAGATCCTTTGAGTTCTTTTGGCGTGATTTTTACAAGTTCTTGATGATAACCTTTGAAAGTTTTCCAATGTTCATCTATTATCTTCATACGGGCTTCAATGTACCCCCTGGTCAGCCGCACCTTTGGGCATTTCTTCAGATTATTTTGAATCTTTTTGAAGGTACAAGCACTATCCTCCAGAACCATGAGCAGTTGTTGTTGTTCTTGCGTAGCAGCCATAATTTTCACGTTGTAGAATAAAGTTCACGTACAGTTTATTTAATTTTATCACTCCGTAATAATTGTTCCGTTTTTTATGATAATCACTAAACTGCATACAATGTTTTGTAATCATTCACAATGTTCACCAAAGTTGTTTACAAGTTTTTTGCACCGGTACGGCACTTTATTTTGTTACAATGACGCCATAGTTTTTCTTGTTGTAATGCCGCAAAATAGGTTATGTTGAGTACAGAATACGTTTTTCTCGCGTACTGTGCGCTGCACTGTTTAATCCGGCTCGATTGCGACCAAATTATGATGGTGATACTACGATGCAAAACTTGTTTTACTTTATACTTAATTTTAAATACTTAATTAAAAATCTCTGAACTTTGATGTGTTGTTTATTAGACGACCGAATGAATGTGTACAAATAGAATGGTAGGCTAGTATTGAACGAATCACAGATTATAGCAAGGAACGTACTGATATTTTAACAGATACAAAATTAAACATTACTTTAGAATTAAGCTCAAACACCTACATTCTGTTCATTTTCTTAGAGAGAGGTAGGTACCTACACAGACAGGTACGACACGCGTTGTATTGTTGAACAAAATCTATTTAAAGTCAGACTATTCAGAAGAAATATACAATAAGTAGGTAATTGAAATGCCTGGCTTTGGAAGATAGGGCACGATTCATAAAATAACTTAGATGTAGCCCGCGGCGATATCTGCAACTATTTTGGTAAATTTATCGTTATCCATCTACTTTTTGTACTTATACACTTCTGCTCTCATGTAGGTATAATTATCGCTACTACTTTTTCGACTGTGTGCAGTGGCGCAGTGGGTAAAAGGTTGCGGGTTCGATTCCCGCTGCGGAATAAATGTTTGTATGATCTGCAGATGTTTATCTCGGGTCTGTGTTTTTATATGTAGGTAACTATAATATGTATGTATTTACAGACAAAAAGTATAGAAGTAGTATATCAGTTATCTGTTACCCATGATAGTACCTTACCTACAAGCTTTGCTTATTTTGGGGCTAGATGATGCTGTTGAAATGTCCAGCATTATTTATTATGATGTATCTATAGGGTCTTTCATTTTAAACTAACTTTATTAGGGAATTGGGTTCAACAAATAAATTAAAAAATATTTATGTACTGTTTTTTTTTTTGTTTTGTTATGAAAAT
This sequence comes from Epirrhoe tristata, assembly GCA_951394285.1. Taxonomy (NCBI): domain Eukaryota; kingdom Metazoa; phylum Arthropoda; class Insecta; order Lepidoptera; family Geometridae; genus Epirrhoe; species Epirrhoe tristata. The sequence continues at coordinate 10,833,784 of OX596142.1, forward strand.
CCCGAGAAAATCGATAAAGAATATTCTTTCAATTGCTTGTTGCTTTTTTATAACTTAGTCTATTCGTGATGTAGCTGCGCCGCGATTGGAGGGATGGAAAGTCTGTTCTCTTTGAAAATCATTATGCGTATCATTATGACGTCCATTTACAACCCAAAAATGGGACTTCTTTCGCCATTTTTGAAGGAGCTAGTGGCTCTGCTATTTTATTTAGTTTTCTCGTGTTTTATTATGTAATTTCGGTGGCATTTTACTAATGAAGCTTTGGATACGTAACAGGAGATTTGGCAAATGGAATGGGGGAGTATTCAAGAAGATTTCTCATTTGACGAAAGATTTCCATTGGAGTTTTGAAAGGACAAGCCGCCATGTTTTTTCAATTGACTCAAATTGACGTGACATATATTAATTATTTGAAGAAAGATTTGAAGTGAATTCAAAGTGAAAAGAAGAAGAAGAAACCAAGAAGTGAAGTGAGAGAGAAGAAGAAGAAGACTAAGCTAAGATGTTACTGATTAGGCGGTATAGTCGCTCAGCGACAAAGCCCTTTTCTTTTTATTAAATTTAAAAAAAAAAAAAAACCAAAAATGAGGCCCTGTCAGTTTGTGTAGTTTAAAATGAAAGACCGTAATATAATCTGTGATTTAATTTCAGAGGAAATTTCTACTGAGTCTGATTAGTTTGTTTAATCTTATTTGAAATTATGATTCCAAATAACTTAGGATAAGTACCTAAGTAAAGTAATTTAAGTTTTGAAAATGGTTCATCAACTTTAGTCACAGCAAATCTGAGAGACACAAATCCATTATTTTGTTTCTTGTGAAACATTTTTTATGTCAACAGAACACGGGTAACTCAATTGTTTCAGCTGTTTTATTCATCATCATCATCCACAACCTGACTTTGCCCACTGCTGGGTATAGGCCTCTCTTTCTTTATGCCACTTCTTACGGTCTCGTGCTAATCTCATCCAGCTGCGGCCCGCGACGTATACCAAATCGTCTGCCCATCTCGCTGCCCGACGACCAACGTTTCTGTAACCGGTTCTTGAACGCCATTCAGTTATCGCTTGACTCCACCTGTCGTCACCTCGCCTGGCCAGGTGTCCTGCCCAACTCCATTCTAGTTCCGCGATACGATCCCCTACGTCTTTGACCTTTGTTTGACTTCGGATCTCGACTTTGGGAACACGGTCTATAAGCCTGATACCGAGCATGGCACGCTCCATGGCCCTCTGTGCTACTCGCATGCGGTACACAGACTCATGGGTGAGCGACCACGATTGATACAGCTGAATGAAGTTAGTATAAAATGAAAGACCCTATAAATGTATAAACAATTCGTTTCAAAGTAGGTATTTCACTGTAAGTTGTCTTCTGAATTGTCTTCTGAATGTTGTGATAAAACAATTTACTGAAACTTCCTTGTAGGTAAGTTCTCTTGTAAGTATTATTACAGAATGTATTTATATTTAAATGCAATTGTCCAGAGAGATAATAATGCACGCAAGTAATAAAAGGGATCTGACTTCGGTTATTGACTAAGTATTACAAGACCAGCCAGACGAACAAGCGGTCTTCAACATGACGACCGCTGCTTCTGTATTTTTATTATTCACCATATTTTGTTCTTACGATTGTAGTAACTACAGCTACAACTATTACCCGTCATACCACTTGGGGCCACTCATTTCAGATCAGACCAGAGTAGGATGGATGAACGACCCCAATGGATTCTGCTTATTTAATAACGAATACCATCTATTCTACCAGTACAACCCGAATAGCAGCATTTCTCCTGGTATTGTACATTGGGGCCACGCTAAGAGCCGTGACCTTGTCAACTGGGAGCACCAACCAGCAGCGCTTTACCCCAATGACACTTACGACAAAAATGGAGTGTTCTCGGGAAGTGCTTTCGTTGAACGTGGGGTCATGTACCTTTACTATACTGGAAATGTAAACCACGAAGGTCAGAACCCCGACCACGAACAACACCAAATTTTGGCGACAAGTAACGATGGAAAGACTTTTAAGAAGTACGAACATAACCCCATAATAGTTGGAGCCGACCGCCAACCTAATTTCAGGGACCCCAAAGTTTGGAAGCACCATGACACTTATTACATGGTACTGGGTAGTTCTTATAACAATAATACGCTGGGACAAGCTCTTCTGTACACCTCAAAAGATAAAATAAACTGGAAGGAAGTATCCGTTTTGGACAAATCAGACGGTAAGCTTGGCTACATGTGGGAATGCCCTGATTTCTTCCGATTGGGCAGTTATTTCGTCCTAATGTTTTCTCCTCAAGGTGTGAAGCCAGAAGGAGATAAATACAACAATCTGTACTCCACTGGTTACATTGTGGGTGATTTTGATTATGAAACCAACTTGTTCACCCCAATACATCCGTACAGAGAATTAGATCACGGTCATGACTTTTACGCAACTCAAACGATGATAAAAAAGCACGGTGAGAGGGTTCTCGTCGCTTGGATGGATATGTGGGACCAAAACTATCCAGAAGGGCCTGATGGATTCACAGGAATGTTAACAGTTCCTAGGATTTTGAGACTAGCTCCTGATGGACGTATTTTGCAAAAGCCTCTGAAAGATATCAATCACGCAGTTGGAAAGAGGCTTTATACGGGAAGAGCCAGTGCTGGAAATAAGGTTAAATTGGAGCAAAATGCAGCCCGAATAGAAGTGCACGCATTGAAACGTAAAAATTTGACGCTTGTGATTGAATCTGATAGCGGGAAGGACACGGTGGCAATAACCTACAATTACAATGAAGGTAGTGTGACCCTCAACCGAGGAGGAAAGGATGGTGTGCGTCGCACTCAATACAGGCCTTTAATGACATTCTTTAGTATGACTGTGTACATCGACCACAGTTCTGTTGAGGTATTCTTTGGGGCTGGCGAGGTAACTATGTCCAGTCGATTCTTCCCTCTAGGCATTGTGTCAGTTTCGGTGAGTGATGGTGAAGCAAATGATATGACGATTCACAGCATGAAGCGGACTATTGCTTCTCCTTCTACTTAAATACTTAGGTACATATTAATGTTCATTTTCCAAAGATAAACGCTATCGATGTTGTTGCTGAGAGAAATAATGTAATATTATACTGTATATTAATAATCATTATTATTTAAATAAACTATTAGAGTGTTGATGTTAATAGTGCAAATAATAAACCACTTTTGTGTACCTAATCTATTTCTTGGTGTGTCACATGGGTCCCTAAATGATTGACATAACGTATCTTATCCCCCATACTGTTCGCAGAGTAAGCTGTCTGTATTTCTTTAAAAAATTTAGTTATCCGGTTGTTTATTCTTCAATGTTGGTTTTATACAAATCTTGAAATTAAAACAAAAAGGTAAAGTTTGCTAGCATACTAGTGGCTAAGCCCGCCAATAAGATCACTGCCTTTAAGCCGACTATTTACTTAGCTACTTACCTATGATAATAAAATATTTATATAACAGTGTATCTTGGCCGCAGTGGCTGTAATATCAACCGAAACGACGAGGCACATAAAAAGTTCTCATTATTTATTAAGTTCCATATCAAAGTCAAAGTCAAAGAAAAGCATTTATTCAGTAGGACCGCTGGGATCACTTTGAAACTTCTTAAAACTAGGTGTTTCTACTTCTGTTCCTTCGCGACCAATACCGTGAAGAACCAGGGCAACAAACACGGTTTGTATATATACAGGGTGTAAAAAGAAGTCTACCGAAGCCGAAAAGGATAGGTAAGTACAGCATCCCAACTAAATCCAAAAGTATTTTCCGAAAAAAAAAAATATATCCGGAGAAAACATCGTTTGAAGATTACTGTTTGCGTATGTACGGCGCGTTAACAATTTAAACTCAAAATGTAGATTGCTGGATTTTGAGTTTTAATTGTTTTTTTCTTTTATTAAGTAAACTAGCCGACCCGCGCAACTTCGTCTGCACATTATTAGGATTCAAGTGCAGGAGTGTTACCTAAAGTTTATTTACTTACACTGTGTTTGAAGTGAATCAGACCAAGAAATCAAATTTTCTATACAAACTTTAAAAGAAGAAACTTCGGATGTATTGATGAGTAGATTTACAAATTAATAATATTAGTAAGATTACCTACATGCTCATCATTAATTTTAAAATCAAAGTAGGTAGGTACTTCAAATTTTGATTTCCAAAACGCTTAATGATCTGTATTCTTGACCTCGCAACGCTACCTAGTTGTGAAAATGAAAAATATAGATGGCGTTGCTAACCAACGCCAAGGAAAAATATTTTATTTTCTAGCTGGTACCCGCGACTTCGGCTTGAAAACCTATAAAAATTATCGAAAAGTCTAAGCAAAAATCTCCAATAGCTTTCAAAATTAAAAATGATCGTATCTCGACCTCCGCTATAGTAGAAACGCCACCTAGGAGAAAAAGTAAAAAGCAGTTTGACCTCGGTGATATAGATGGCGTTCTAACCAAAGCCAAGGAAAAAGTATTTTAATATCAAAAAATCTTAATTTCGGATGTATTGATGAGTGGAAATATACTTACGTGTTTATCATTAATTTAAAAATCATTTATCATGCAAAATGAGAAAAAAAACAAAAAAATCTGTAATGCAAAAACAGAGCAAAAAGTGGCGGTCTCCCATCATCTTTATGACCTCGCCCAGGGTCGCTCAACTTTTTTCCCCATACAAACTTGCAACCCTTATTTTCACGCCCCCTTATAAATATTGAAAGAAAAAAGCCTATGTCCGTCCCTGGGGTATAATCTTTATCCATGCCAAATTTCAGCTTAATCTGTTCAGCGGTTTGGGCGTGAAAGCGTAACAAACAGACAGACAGACAGAGAGACAGACAGACAGACAGACAGACAGAGCTACTTTCACATTTATAATATTAGTATTAGTATATAGTATAAAAGTATAAATGTGAAAGTAACTCTGTTTATAAGGTCTTTCTACTTCTCTAATTTATAATGCTAGTATGGATAGTATGGAAGTATGGATATGGATTATTAGGTAGGTGTGGTCTTATTATGTCGTCCTATTAGTAAATAACCGAAAATAACATAAAATGATGTAGCTACGTCAATTTTTTTTTTGCGTTTTTTTTTCGCTAAATATGTTTAGTTTAGAATCATGGTCTGATTGCAACCCCTCAGTTTTCGGTAGTAGTCTTTTTACATCCTGTATATTAAAAAAAAGTGGCAAAGGTTATGTATGAGTGTAGGTAATCATAAAATATTTAAATATAATATAATTAGGTTGAACAAATAGAAATAAATTAATTGGTACCTACATCATGCTAGCTGAAGAGTCACCTTCTGTCTCTTCAAAAACTTGTGTTTTCAAACTTCAACTTAAATTTATTCATAAATATTACAATTACTTATTTTAAATAATTCACCACAGTTTTAACAGTTGTGATTGTTTAGTAACACCTTGTTTAATTTATATGTAAGTAGGGAAATTTTAATGACAGAGTACCTACCTACAGAGCGATAACGTACCATGACAGTCACCTCTATAAATAAAAGAGATCCGAGTATCAAAGTTGACTATTACAAAATCGTTGTCGGAAGGAGCGGTCTTCAACATGACGACCGTTGTTTCAATTATTTTACTGTTCACTTTATTTTATTCCTCCAATTGTAACAACTACTTATACAAATTCTACCCAAAGTACCATATCGCGCCGCTCATTTCAAAACAGACCAAAGTAGGATGGATGAACGACCCAAATGGATTCCTATCTTTCCAAAACGAATATCATCTGTTTTATCAGTACAATCCTAACAATAGTACTGATCCGGGAATCGCACATTGGGGACACGCCAAGAGTCAAGACCTTATTTACTGGACCCATGTTGATATAGCCCTCTTCCCAGATGAACGTTATGACAAAGATGGAGTTTTTTCTGGAAGCGCTATTGTCGTAAATGATACCATGTATCTTCTCTATACAGGGAACGTGAATCATGATGGCCAGAGCCCAGACCACGAACAACACCAATGTTTGGCCACAAGCAACGACGGCAACACCTTCGCAAAATATATCGATAACCCTATAATTATTGGAGCGGACCGTCAACCTAATTTCAGAGATCCCTTTGTTTGGGAATACAACGGCACCTACAAGATGGTGCTAGGTAACTCATGCAACGATGAAAATAACAGAACACTTGGACGAGTGCTGTTGTACACTTCCACAGACCTAATCAACTGGAATGAAGTGTCAGTTCTTGCAAAATCTGAAGGTAAGCTTGGTTACATGTGGGAATGTCCCGCCTTCTTCAAGCTAGGGGACTATTATATCCTCATTATGTCTCCTCAAGGCGTGAAGGCGGAAGGAGATAAGTACAAAAATTTGTACGCTACTGGTTACATTGTGGGTGATTTTGATTACAATACCAATGTATTCACTCAATTATATTCGTTCAGAGAGCTGGATCACGGACATGACTTCTACGCAACTCAGACGATGATGACAAATGAGGGTGAGAGGGTTTACGTCGCTTGGATGGATATGTGGGAGCAAAACCATCCAGAAGGGCTTGACGGATTCACGGGAATGTTGACAATACCTAGAACTTTGGAGCTGACATGTGATGGAAGGCTCCTGCAAAAGCCTTTGAAAAACATTGCGCAGGCAGTCGGGAGCAAATTGTACGCAGATAAGGCTTGTGCCGGTCAAAAAGTGCAGTTGGAGGATAATGCCGCTAAAGTGGAAGTACAGGCATCGAGCCAAAAGAACTTTACACTTGTGATAGAATCGGATTGCGCAAATGACACAGTGTTGATTAGCTATGATGCCGAAGAAGGTCGCTTGATTCTTGATCGAGGAGGAAAAGATGGTGTTCGTCGAACTACGTACAAGCCTACGTCAACCTTGTGTTTAATTGTATACATAGACAATAGTTCCTTGGAAGTATTCACTTGTGACGGCTATGTAACAATGTCTAGTCGATTCTTCCCCTATGATACTGTTTCTGTCTCTGTAGGTTCCGACAGTTGCGCTACATTATTGTTGGTAAATAGCATGAAACGCACCATCGCCTCACCTAATACTTATGTGTAAAATACGCTTAGTCTTTTAATTTAACGAGGCAGTTTGTTGTGTAAAGTTTTATTTTGTTGAAAAACTAGTGTAATCACAATCAGACTACACAAAACAATGCAAAACAAAATTGTTTCAATTTGTATGTCCTGTGTAAGATTTTAAACTAAGAATTTTTGTTTTGTTTGTATTACCTACTGTTTTTTGTCTCAGCGTTAGACTGAAAAAAAAATATTATCGAGTAATAATATTTTTTTAGAAATTTATACACTTACCTGAATAAATAATAATAAAAAAACTGTAGGTACCTAATTTAATTAAACTAAAGATAAAAAAACAGTCTTTAGATTACCAAAATAATATTTAGGTAGATACCTAGGTATCTCTTGTTATTATATATATTTATATTTATACCTATTCGTTCCTACTCTACCTATATAATAAAGAATTTGAGTTAAAGCGATTGTTTTATCTCTTATCAATAAAATCACTTGCAAAACACTTTATTTTTTTAAATATATTTATTTACATAAAACGAAAAAAATCTACAGCTATCCAAGCCAAGATAACCAGTATTTCAGTTAGTCTGAGGCTTCATATTAAGTTTTAATAAAACTACTTTTACACCCAGTTAACTTACAATTAAGTTCTAAAAATAATAAATTATCTTTATTAAGGTTAGTTAGTAGGTAAGTTAAATCGATACGATTAACCTAACAAGCGCACGAGCGCTTGTTAGGTTAATCGTATCGATTCTATATCTATATAAGCAAGATATATATATAAGCACGACCACGAGGTCGTGCTTGCTTAGCCGTTCTTGATAGATCGTCGAAGTTAAGCAACGTTTGAAACGGTCTGTAAGTGGAAAGGTGACCGCCAGTGGCATTTACATCTGAGCGCTTCCGTGCTTAGGATAGCTTAAGCCATGACGGAGGCCTTAAGGCGACCTAAAACTCCATCACCAGAGTTGGCCACTGACTCATACGAACTTACTTTACTTAAATAACAAGCAATTTATACTTACCTCACCATAACGATTCATTTCAGTTTATTACATCAAATTGGTTGACACACCCTGTACCTTAACGATACAATAACTTGTGATAGAAAACTCACAAAAAAGAAAAAAGAAGTTTATTTAGTTTATTCTAATAAATTCCAATTTATTGATTTAAATTAACTTGATAATAATAATAAAAATAGAAAGTACAATAGTAGGTATGAGCATTTTAAATGGTAAGTAATTATTTCCATAGATAACATAGACGATGAGGCTTGTCAACACTATGTTCCAAATTAAAAAAAAATACTTCAGTTTGAGACGTTGATACGAGCAGGTAGATGTATAACCAGGTAATTTATACATAATAGGTACATATTAATAGTAACTAAAGGGGCTAAAATAAGGATTCACATTTTGTATGGGGAACAAATGAAGCAACGCTGGACGCAGTCGCTCACGTGGTACCATGGTTTTTCTCTTTTACACCCCATAAGGGGTAGAATTTCTGAAACTTTTTTATTGGATCTCCACTTTATCTCATGAGGAATGTACCTACCCTCCAGTTTCATATTTCTAGGACTTATGGTTTAGGCTGTGTAATGATCTCAATCACGCACGAAAGCCTAAGGTAACGGTCGGTTTTTTGCACGCTTTTCAAATTGACAAGCTGATTAAACTCTGATGTAGAGAGCCACAAACATATCTGAACCAGTGGCCAAAAGAGGAACTAATGAATTTCACTTGGGAATGTATTTTTCTGCCAACATCAAATGCGATAACGACGCCTCCCTCACCGGTTCAGATATATTTGTGTCACTCTAACTTGGAATAGATGGTCCTCATAGGTCGAATGACAGTTTTGAAGATGATTTGCGTTCGAGAAATAGGCCGTAAGTACCTATATTCACGCATATTCGCAATTGCCAAATTACCGAAAGTACATGGATCGTACTCGCTACTCGACTAAAATAGTAGCCTAGTCCGTGCGAACGATTTCTGGGCAGTAGCGAGTAGTTTGGCGACTATATTCTCGCTACTCGACTAAAATACAAGCCTAGTCCGAACTAGGCATTAGCCCTCTTACGCACTAGCGTGTGAAATGTGGGGTTAGCCACGTGGCTAAAATTTTAGCACAATAAACTTTATATACTTACACTATGATAATATATCGTTATTGTTAATTGAAAACACTTATTAGGTATTTTATCTACTAAGCACAGAACTAATATCTGCTAAGATAGGTATACCTACCGGCAGAAGCTGGATGCGTCGAGCTGAGGACAGGGCGCAATGGCGCGCACTAGGGGAGGCCTATGTCCAGCAGTGGACTGCCATAAGCTGATGATGATAATGATGATGAAGATATACCTACCTAATTATTATCACGTTTTTGAAAATGTGTTTTTTCCTTTATTTACACAAAATGTAGACGCAATTTTCTCCAGAGTTCTGCCATTTATTACTAAGTCAACAATATTTAGGTATGCATTATTCACGAATCATTTTTATTTTACCAGCAGGTGGTTATAACCACGTTGTAACCAATCCATACTAATATTATAAATCTGAAAGTAGCTCTGTCTGTCTGTCTGTTTGTTACGCTTTCACGCCCAAACCGCTGAACAGATTAAGCTGAAATTTGGCATATTTAAAGGTTGTATCCCAGGGAAGGACATAGGCTACCTTTTATCCCGAAAAAATGAAAAAATCCCGAGGGACCGCGGGTCACACCGCGGGAGCGCAGCTAGTGTTTAATAAATTAAGCAATATATTATCATGACTAAATAGGTACGGAACGCACCACCAATCTTTAGCTCTCTGAAGTAGCTGCGCAGAACCAATTTTTGATCACGCCTAAAAACGAAGACAGCGTTGTATAGCTGTCTCGCTCACTCGCTTAGTTAGTTGCATCGTTCTATCTCGCTTACTCGCGCAAACCTGTGCAATCGTTTATTGCACCTAACTTCAGACAGATAAAGATCGGTTGTGCGTAATTTAAATCACTAATTTTCTCATGACAAAAATGTAATACTCTAATAATAATTGTTATTTAACGTTATAATGTTCAATAAATAATAATTTTACGTCTGAAAACCTGCCAACTGGAGGTTCAATTCTTCGGATTTGCTCCGGTATGGTTATACCTAAGTACTTGGTATGATTTGCGTCCGTTAATGGCCGATTGAAAGAAAGAAAGAAAGAAAGATTGCTAATCGCTTGTTGATTGCTGGATGGACTAACGCCATGGCGCGGCCGAGTAGCAATCACTGGAACAAAGTGTAAGTAGGTTTGATTGTCCTAACGAAAAGCAGCACTGACTATAGTTTGCAATCACTTCGTTACCGCTAGTACTTACATAATACAGAATTAGCAATTTGGAAGCAATCACTATTGCTAGCGCTTTGCTATTGCTGCTACGTGATTAACCCTACCGGTCTGAGTATTGTGGTACCATGGACAGTGAGCGAAGGCACGTCCACGACGCAGAAAGATGCAGGTTCAATTCCCGTCACGGGACAAAAATGTTTGCAAGATCTGCAAATATTTTGCTCGGGTCTGGGTCTATTCATAAATGTATTTAAAAAAATAAAATAGTAGGTATAAATTAACCACTAGTCATGTGGTTCCCATTACACAAGATTTGCTTACTCTTTCGCGTAATAGGTATCCGTCCGTCCGTCTGTCTGTAAATGACTGCTCAGGATAAAATCTCTATATACATATAAAAATGAATCCCTATATCCCTTGGTCACGACATCACGCGTGAGCGGCTGGACCGATTTCACTAATTTTTTTTGTTGTGTATGTTATAGTCAGGAGAAGGTTCTTATGGCAGAAAAAAAATATAAAATTGCGCGGAAAAAATGAATCATGCGCAGACGAAGTCGCGCGGGTCAGCTAGTTTTACATATTTTGAAATCATTAGGTACCGACGGACAATGGAAGTACCTACCTATTTTATACAGAGTAATTTAAAATTACTCTAAAGATTCTCAGAAATTGTCTCTAAGTGTGTTGTTTTATAACAGCTATAGAAACAGCAGTACAATTATTTTTAAATCAAGATGATTCACGTAGTTTTTATCTTCGGGAAGTATGTAGTTATTTGACTACGATTTACTTAGTTTTTATTCTAGAGCCATGTTGGTCGAATGGGATTGAATCTGAGGGTCGTGAGCTCGAATCGATTTTTCGTTTCGTAAAATTTATATGCGCTTTAACACGAGCTCTTAACGGTGAAGGAAAACATTGTGAGGAAACCCGCAACTTAGTCAGCTCCACACGTATTGACGTCGTCTCTCCTGTGGGCCAGGCTAAATGGTTTAGGTGCTGGGCAAGCCTATTCCATTTCAAACAATGTCCCAGGCACTACAGTAGGTTGCCTTCTGACGCTGTATAAATCATCTAATATAAATAATAGTAAAGGTCTAAGTTTATTCTAGGGGCGCAGAACTGGTACCTTACGGAATGATTGATGCTAGATTGCTCGCAACTTCCGAATAATACAAAGATGGCTTCAGGGTTGGTCGTCATGACATTCTATGAAATACAGTCGCCTCCAAGAAGATAACATTACTTAGATTTTGAATTTACTATCAATGTGAAGATAGTTCACAATTTTCATTTAATACTAGCGGCACGCTGCCCGTGGCTCGCTCACGTGGTTTCCCCTTCTCAGCCAAAGGGCAGCAAGCATTTGCCAAGTTGCTATGTATTTCTACGTGGCTTTGACCCTCGTCCCTAAGACAATGTTCAAAGGGTCTTAGAATTCTTGTGGATCTCAGATAATTTCTACCGTGCTTTGTGGACATACTTAGTCTGTTTTTTTGTTCATACTATTTTCTTACTTGTTCATGATTCTGCTAAGTTATTGCTGTTAATAAATATTTCATTATTTCTCAGCTGTCGCGCTGTTACCCGTGGTCCCTCGGGAAAACTTCACTTTCCCGGGATAAAATCATCAGGGATAATGTAGGATAGGTACTAATGGTGAAAGATTTATCAAATTGGTCCCGTAGTTTCGGAACCTAATCAATACAAACAAACAACCAAACAAATCTTTCCTCTTTATAATATTAACTCTCTCAGCCTAGTCATTCGATAAGTTAGCCGTTTCGATGCGCAGTACAAAGTTTTGTATGGAGAAGCGCCACTGCACAGAAAAAGAGCTAACTTCACGAATGCCGAGATCTGTTGAACCTAATGTATCGAAAGACATAGCAAGAAAAAATTCGTATTCCCATTTCCCAGAGATCTCTTTGTTTTTCCATCATCTATGCAGATGCTAAATGTTGAGTCTACTCTATTATATAATTATATTCCTAAGATAAGTAATTATTATTCCTGCATATTCATAGAAAATGTAGATAATATCTCGTGTGAAATAGAGGCATTCGGTGTGTTTCACACAAGTTAGAGTCGTGCTAAAGTTTTGATTTTGTAATAATGGTACCTACCTAGACCTACTAATTCTTCCTAATAAATTATGCCATGTTGGTCGAATGGGGTTGTGCCTCGAATTTCAATCCGAAGGTCGTGGGTTCAAATCCCAGTCATGCATCAATGGATTTTTTGTTTCGAAAAATTATATGCGCTTTAACACGAGCTCTTAACGGTGAAGGAAAACATCGCGAGGAAACCCGCAGCTTAGTCAGCTCCGCACGTATTGGCGTCGTCTTTCCTGTGGGCCAGGCTGATTAAGCTGAGAGGATGGTTTAAGTGCTTGCCCAGCACTTAAACCATCCTCTCAGCTTAATCAGCCTATTCTATCTCAATGTCCCAGGAACTATAGCGTCCCGTTAGGTGTAGGCATGGATTGCCTCCTGACGCTGTATAAATAATCTAATATACGAATAGATGTAAAGGCCTAAGTTTTTTTTTGACCGACTGTCTGTTGGGTCTTGGGTCAGATAGTATTTTTATAAAAGTGTTTACCAACAATAACTCACACATCTTTTAGATTCTTAACACATATTACTTACAATTTAAAAATGTTTTTCAAAATCTACTAGTAAGTACTTATACTTATAATAAATAAGTACGTAATTAACAACTAACTTCGCATCAAAACTATTTCAATCTTTGATTGTGTATTCTTCAAGCGCAATTTACTTTACAAAGTTTACAATATTATATTCAAAGAGGTCGGGCGATAACCCGCTAAAGAAAATTATTTTAATCATTTTGAAAGTAAGTACATTACAGCCATTTCTATTCTGCGCCTTGGGTCCAATCTCAGTTATGAACTTTGCGATATGGTTATATTTTCATTTTATTGCTTTACAATTTTGCCTCTAAAAGCTTGTGCATAGAAACTTGAGAGTCGTCGTCCTAAATGCCAAGTTATTTCTCGAATAAAAGGGCAAAATCCTGCTACAGATGAAAGTTTTTTCATGTATCTCTTATGGTTTCGGATTTCACCAATTGTTATACACTAAAGGGAAATTCGAACAGCCCAACAAACAGTAATAATAATTGTATTCTATCCCTTGAAACTTCACTCAATCTGCTCTAATTGGTGTTTTGAAAATCCAAGGTTTGATACCTAGGATTTTCACAACACCAATTACCATAACCATATAAATACCACTGATTGGTATTTAGAAGTTCCAAGTTTTTATATCGGATATTGTTCTGTGGCACAAATAAAGATTAACGAACATAGATGATTATTTTGTATAAGAAATTACACTCAGTGTTGTAAAATGAACAAGATTTAGAGAAACAACTCTCGAAAACCATGCAGCGATTTTTTTTTAGGTCTGTGACCTAAACAGTTTTTCCAAAAGCATAAGTAACATTATGTTTTTGTTTCTTCGGCAAAATGGCGAGTCAGGTAGAGCTTTGACAACAACCGTGACGAAACTTACATCTAGGAACTTTCCTCGGAACATGTAACAGTTGTTCCTAATTTGTAGGACATTAGCTTCAGATGCAACGCTTCGAAAATAGATTATTCAATTCGAATATACGACTCTTTTCAAAGAAAATCTATTTATAATTTATTTAACATTTTATTCAACCGTCGATTATAGCATGAATGGGCTTGCTGTGAGCTCAGATGGGAAGGACTTTATTTTTGCAAAATAGCTGCACTAATTTTTGTATTTAATATTTATTTGTTTCTTTTTCTCACTAATTACTACTTATTTGAAAACCTATTCTTAATATATTTCCTAATGTTATAAATTCAATAGCCTTCTGTGGTAGATAACGTAGAATTATCATGAGCTTCATTTCCATAAAACTCTTCGATCATTTGCACGATAGACACGTAGCTTCCTGACACAAGACACGTTATAGAAATCAAAGCTATCACGAAATTCTTCCAAAGCACCCAGTTCATAAATCCAGGGTCTCTCTCCCAGCGGTACACTGATTCAACGATAGCTGGGAACAGAAGACCGAGGGTTGAGAAGAAGATTGCTCCGACGAAACCGATGACCAACTCCAAATTGGGAAAGGCTGCTGCTGTTGCCACTGAAATGAAAAAAAAAATATTTATAAAAATGTACACGGGCGACGGGTTTAGTAATTTATTTTATTTGGCTTCGTATTGTATTGTCAGAGGCACATTCAACAAAAGAGGCACAAGCTTCAGAGGGCCTCGAGCCACTTGATATGATGTCTACCGTACTCAGGGGATACAGATGTGGCTCTGTTTTATTTATATTTAGAAGTTTATTGATACAGTTTATTAATTTCTTCTATAAATGTATTTTTATGAGTTGTGATCGCGAATGTATAAGACACTACTGATTCATTTGGTTCATTTAGCACTAACCAATCACGCAAAGAAGACTGGTTCTTATTGCGACCTGGATAACGTTTTCGTATTTGGTCGAGATTTTGTTCTCCAAAGTCCTGGTGATCATTTCCATTGGAACGTAAAACTGGATCGTGGATGACAGGAATATCACCAGTGCCATCAACAGTTTGGTGCTTTGGGCTACTCTGAAATGCAAAACAAATATACATTAACATACACATAAAATCACGACTCTTTCTGGTAACGAAAGCAGAACCAACGAATGAAAATCATCATCATCATCTTCCTGCCCTTTTCCCACATTATGTGGGGTCGGCACAACATGTGTTCTTCTTCCATTCTCCTCTATCAGACGTCAAACAACGAATGAAAATAATAATAAATATGAATAATGAATGCTTGATGCGAGCTTTTAATAGTAAAAGCACTTATTCAAGGTTAACTTTTCAGACGATGGATAAACGATTCAAAAATCAGCCGTGCGCATTCGAAATGCTGTGTCATCTATAAAAATTGGAACATTTTTCCATTTGACTCACTTTTATTAAGAGTAGAGACTATTGAGTTCGTTCATCTATCTTGTATGTGCTAAGAGTAAGATGGTTGACTAACTCGATTATGTCATTTAATGTACTTATATTATTGAATAATTATTATATCATAAGTATTATAAATCAATAAATAATAAATAAATCGTTTGGCACCCCACTTGAGCTTGAGAAATATAACTGAAAAGAAAACTTGGCTCAAAACATAGCCTATTTTACTAAAAACTCACTCGGTACTTTGCTGATGAAGTAGGTACTATTAACAAACTACAGTGCGAATAATAATTTTTTTTTTTTTATTATTTAGGACATTTTTCCCGGCTTAAGCTCGTACATTTCACAATTACCTACGTACCCAAAGCTTTATTTTCACGCTTACATGGAGCCATTAACAAAATGTTTTTAGTTAGCTGCTTTTTTCCCATTTATTTTCACCACTATGCTGAAATTTATTTTTAGTTTTGTTAATGCCGCTGTAACAAAAATACGAAAGCAACATTTCCTTCAGAACTGTTACGAGTTACTGCGACTGCGTATTCTGTGACGGATACATTAGGGATTAGGTAGGTACTATTGGCGTATAATGAGAAGAGATATGAGTCATCCACACCCATCCATCATCACTTTGCAGAAGTGGCAGAAGCGTGACATTTGCAAGCCCATGGCTGACTATTCAAACTGGTTTCCTCAGGAGCTTTGTTTTCTTACAACCACACTAATTAAGTAGGTACATAATGTTATGATAAGTTAAGGACTGCCTATGGCAGTGAAAGCATCTTCCAAATTTTTTCGATATTTTAAATTAAACAGCTTATAAGAATATAAATACTTTTACTATGTTAAAAGCTTTAGATAGTTAATGAAAACGTTTATAACTACTGGCTTATTATTATCAATAAATAGCTATATTAGTTTGTTGTGAGTTGGTACAGTCTCAATTAAATACAAAAATAAACTCAAAGATAATTATATATCCTCCCTTCTCAAAGATCTATTGTGTATTTAATTTTATTTGTCCCGTATTTCTAAATGAAAGATCAATAAGTGTTTGCTTTTTACAAGTAGGTAAAGATGACGTTCTAAATCTATCACAGCCATAAAGACATTCAAAAATATACTTACAAGTCTGCCTCCGGAAGGTTTAAAGTCACACTTCCCTTCACAGCGTCTCCGAATTGGACGTAGCCGAAGAAGCCGACCACTCCGTAAGAGGTGATGACTATAACCATGGCTGTGCTCAAGACTCCAGGACAGCCGAGGAACTTTTGAGGGTGCTTCATCTCGTTTTCGACCGGCATCACGACACCGATGCCTTCCATTGCGAATACCACGGTACTAAAATAAAATAAATAATGCTGGACATCTTACACAGTATCATCTGGCCCTAAAGTAAGCGGAGCTTGTGCTATGGGAACCACATGACTGATATACTACACAGACAGAAAACAACCAGGTCCAAAACAAATCAACGACCTCTGTGGCGCAGTGGGCGAAGGTCCACCTGCGACGCAGCAGGTTGCGGGTGCGATCCCCGCCGCGGGACAAATGTTTGTATGACCTACAAATATTTGTCTCGGGTCTGGGTATTTCTATCTATAATATGTATGTATTTACAAACAAAAAGTATACAGGGTGTAAAAAGACTGCTACCGAAAACTGAGGGGTTTCAATCAGACCATGATTCTGAACATATTTGCGAAAAAAAAACGCAAAAAAAATTTTGACTTAGCTACGTCATTTTATTTTATTTTCTAGTTATTTACTACTAGTACAACATAATAAGACCATACCTACCTAATAGTTTCATTTAGAAAAGAAAAAAACGAATAAAACTCAAAATCCAGCAATCTACGTATAAAAACGCGCCCAGTACATACGCAAACAGTAATCTTCAAACGCTGTTTTCTCCGGATATAATGATTTTTCCGGAAAATTCTTTTGGATTTGGTTGTGTGTTGGGATACTGTACCTACCCCTTTCGGCTTCGGTAGACGTCTTTTTACACCCTGTATAAGTAGTTTATCAGTCATCTAGTACCCATAACACAAGCTCTGCTTACTTTGGGGCTAGATGATGCTGCGGAAAAAAAATATATGTAGGCATTTGCAGCAATTTTTATTGAAACCATTTCTTATTTGAAAGGTAAAGGGGTCATTTCATTTAATTTCATTTTTGGGGGATGGGAAGTGTCCCATCCATAAAAATGTGGCTTTGATATAGCAACACTTTGTAGGAATCCACTTACCTTAAAAATAGAGGCCATGAGGATACATTGGCTACCATCTCTCTCTCCCTGACTGGTGGCAGGTCTTTGAACACGTAGTACAAAGTGATGATGAGTACAATAAACACCATCACGTTGGCTATCCCCGAGAATGGTACCAAATACTGCAAAACATTTTATGAGTCACAACCAGGAGATAGAGCTTTGGGTAAATGTTTTAGCGGTGATGGGCTTGCAATCTGTGTCGTAGGTTTCTTTCTAGTGATGGTAAATTGACATCACTGTACCGAATGCATATTTAGGCTCTGAATCTAACATCATGCAGACCGGGAATAACAAAAATAATATTCTTCAGGTCCTTTAACCTAGCCCTAATAACCATCGTCTTTGATGTGGGCCAGGCTGATTAAGCTGTGAGGATGGCTTAGGTGCTGGGCAAGCCTATTCCATCTCAAACAATGTCCCAGGCACTACAGCGTCCCGTTAAGTGTAGTGTAGGCATGGATTGCCTAATATAGATGTAAAGGCCTAAGTTTTTTTTTTAATAAACGGCGGTAAAATAGATTTATAAGATGTTGAGATAATAATAAATAATAATAATTACCTTAAGGTTTCTGATCTGGCAGACCAGTGCCAGAGGCACCAATGTCAGGACACAATACGTTTGGATCGATACCTGCGATTCAGGATAGTAGTAGTCAGCGACCTGAAATAATACAGAAGTGATTTATAAATCGTTCGACATTTTCGAAGAATGGGATAGTTCCTCGACTTTTAGTTCGAAGGTTCATTTCAGAAAAAGATTTATGGATATTTTAACGAGCTCTAAAGTGATGTAATGATATCATCATGAGAAAACTACTCTTTTCGATCTTATCGCTTCTAGCTAATCGTCCTTGGACAGGCCTTATCATCTTTGTACAGAATGTATAGTTGTAATCCTACAACTGACAGATTGCGCAGTAGTAATCCTACGACTGACAGATTTCGATAGATTTGATGTATTGAAATGGATTACTGGATAAGGGTATTTGAAACTGTTAGACAAATCTTAACTTGTCCGTTAATCTCATCAAGAGACTTCTTAAGTTTCAGATGTTTAAGAGACAGAAATATCAGTGATTGAATTTCTCACCTCTTTTATAGAAGATCCGATGAAAACAACGTAGACGCTCAAAACGCTTAAGTATGTAAGCGTCATTGAGTAATCAACAAATGTTCTGCAACAATTTGTAATATAATATAAAATTAATAAAACGTCAAATGCCACCACTGTGGGCTGTAATCGATAAAATAATTTAAACATCATCATCATCCGCAGCCCGATTTCACCCACTGCTGGGTATAGGCCTTAATAAAAACATAATTATAATAGCTAAATTTAAATTTTATTATTTAATTTAAATTTTATTAAATTATCTCGTCTACTGCGATCATTCTCGGTTGTATAAACTTACTCAACAAAACCGCTCCATTTTCGAAGTTTCTTTGGTCCATACGCAAAAGCTGCTCCACAGGTGCCAGCAAAACTAAGTGAAGGTTTCTTGGCTTCGACACAAAGTTCTTGAGAAGTTTTCACCTGCACAAAGAAAAACGAACTCTGTTATTGATAACATTTCTTCTTCTGGTCATGTCCCTAGTTCTATCGAACCAGTGCACAGTGTAGTGGTACTAGCGATACATCAATATCCATGATGGTACTACTGATCCTAAATAGTTGTCACTAGTACCATTGATGGTACAACGGTAAGGATACGATGTTGTGTCACTTGTAAGATCAATGGTACAAATCAATGGTACTACTGACACTAAGGCATTTTAAGTGTGCATCAAAGACTAGGCTCCTTTTGTGCACTCTATACATTTTCCAAACTTATAGATAGAAGTGACTGCATGAAAACTTCAAGCACCCTCAAAACTGCGTCTCCAGAGGGCCAACAGAAACTGGTTTACTTTTACCCAATGTTATGTAGAAACCACAAATTTTCTAGCAACACCTATGTTTC
This sequence comes from Epirrhoe tristata, assembly GCA_951394285.1. Classification (NCBI taxonomy): domain Eukaryota; kingdom Metazoa; phylum Arthropoda; class Insecta; order Lepidoptera; family Geometridae; genus Epirrhoe; species Epirrhoe tristata. Next base: position 10,853,404 of record OX596142.1, read on the forward strand.
CATGTATTATTGAGATCAGTATAACTATGTGATTTTGGTACCTACTGGATATAATTTTATGTTTACAAAACAATGTAGCTACTGTCCCAGACAATCAAATCATCGGAAATCGATGTAGAAATCCCAGTGAAATTGAACTACGTAACTGTATTGTTGTATTTGTATTAAAATACATAAATCAACTGTATAGGTATCAATTAAATTATTGACGAATTATTATAGGTCATCATCATTGGCCTCTTTATCCATCTATTACAGATGATTTAGGCGGCGTCAGTCAGGCCACGCTACAGTTAGTCTGCCCCCGCTTGGCGGGGGCAGAGGTAACGCGAAAAGCCTAAAGTGCTGGATATCCTCGCCTTAAGATACAGTTATTATAGGTACACACGAGGATTAACACACGTAAAAAAATCGTTGGTTTGGATACAGTTTTCATACCTAATGGTCTTAGTGAGTCACATAAACTCATATAAATGAGTTTGTGGTTAACTCTGGTAACGGCATTTTCAGGCCTCCTGAAAGCCTCCGTCACGGAATAATGACATTATAGCCGGAACCGACAATAACGTGCCCTCTGAAGGACTATTGTCCTTATTGTGGCCGCTAGTACCGACCACTAGACCGATGAGTAACCGCTAGTAGCAATGATAAAGTGTTAAAGTGTCAAGTGTCAAATAAAAATCATTCTATTCTATTCTCTTCTATTCTATAAAAAAGGATTTAACATTACTACTAGCGGTCACCCATCGGTTACGACTGCCTCATACTCGGATGAAGATACTCAAAAATGAACAACACTGCTGATAAAAACAGCAAGTAAATTACTGTTACATTGTAGTTATTATAATTTACAGATTTTTTTAAGTGAGACGATAAAATTATTAGGAACAACAATACAAGTCTTACCAGTATATTTATAGTGTGTGTGCATACGAAACCGGCGAGTATGGTACCAATGACTCCAATTACAAGACCTGCATTCTTGAATGCTGATGGCATAGCCAGGATACCGGAACCCAGGCATGCTTTCAGTAGATGGAGAATTGATCCTATCGTTCTGTTGGAGAAAAGGTATAAAAACAAAATCATGAGTGTATCAGGATTTTATTCGCCTCTGATCACGCTATCAGAGGACAAAGGCTTAGGTCACAAATGCCTCACGAATGATCCATTGTTCGTATTGTAGATATAATTTAAATCAAATGACTTACGTATTTGGGTGTGCTAACGTGCGGTGTTCAAAGGGACTATATGGCTTTTCATCGATTTTTGAAGCTACACTCAGTGATGACTGGAAACCCGGGTTGCTTGTTAGATCAGCGCTGAAACAATTGATTTGTTTTACAATTTTCAAATGACAAAATCTCTTTCAGTATTAAAAAAAATGTGAATTTAACAAAAAAGGATTACCTAGATTAAACCGTCTTAACAAAGATGGATCTAAAAAGGTTGCGTTAGTAATTTAGTAGGTATCTAAAGTAAGTATTACCAGCCTTAAAAACATAGGCCTTTACATCTATATTAGATGATTTATACAGCGTCAGGAGGCAACCTATGCCTACACTTAACGGGACGCTGTAGTGCCTGGGACATTGTTTGAGATGGAATAGGCTTGCCCACCAGCCTATCCGTTCAGTTATTAATGATCCAATGAATGATAAATGGATATTATGTATATGCAAACAGACAATAATAATAAAGGAGCGTAAATATTGTATTGGATTTAAATATAAAATATGGTTATGCAGAGTAAATATTATGTACCTATTTATAGCTATGATGGTATGTTCATTTCGGTTTGATTAAGCGAAGGCTCAAAGTCAAACTCATGCATTTTTGCCTTTTGTATCCTAAAAACTAAACATCAAATAACACTTTCAAAAGCTAATTAACATACCTATTCCAAACAAACCATGAATGAAACAATTTACTGAAACTTTTCTCATGATTTTTGGCAATAGCCAAAAAGATCCAACTTGCAAATTGAATTAAGTTAACTAGTTAAGACGTGCATTTTAGGGTTCGACGTATAAAAATGAGGATTGTCTAGAAGCTAAAATTACATGCTACTAAAGCATGTAAAGTGGCACACCTGCCAAATAATAGGTTTTTGTGTTGGCCAATGGACACGCTACAAGTCACGTAACTGAGTGTAAATACGTCTATAGCTAGATAATGTATGATTTTTTTACAAATATGTAGGGAATACACTGCCGTGCAGCCACTAAAGTGCAGTAACAGGGTTTTTGTCGATTTTGAGCTGAATATGCAGTCTTGACCGGTATGGCATGAGGAACAGCTTGGTGTACCGTAGGTTCTGATCTGATGATTAATAGGATCATAAAATCAATTTTTCGAAAGCAGTAACTCAACATAGCAGGCCAAAATGTAATGATATGCCAACTAAAATACAGTAACAGCATAAAATAGAGTAATATCCCTACACCGACCCTTCACTTTACCGAGTAAAATGCAGCAAACACCCCTATTACCACATAAAATCTGTAATCTACTCTTGAAAAACTATTCTGGCATACAAACTAAAATGCAGTAAACAGTTTTTGTACTGGAAATGTTAATACTGCAAAGTCGATCACTGTTTTATTTAATATAAAATACAGATTAAAATGCAGCAAATAGCTTGAATGTAGCACTTTATTTAGTTTTTTTACCTTATAAAGGGGATGAAAGAGGGAGTAACAGTTGCTATGGGAACCATAAGTGGGAGTGGGAGTGGGAGTGGGAGTGGGAGTGGGAGTGGGAGTGGGAGTGGGAGTGGGAGTGGGAGTGGGAGTGGGAGTGGGAGTGGGAGTGGGAGTGGGAGTGGGAGTGGGAGTGGGAGTGGGAGTGGGAGTGGGAGTGGGAGTGGGAGTGGGAGTGGGAGTGGGAGTGGGAGTGGGAGTGGGAGTGGGAGTGGGAGTGGGAGTGGGAGTGGGAGTGGGAGTGGGAGTGGGAGTGGGAGTGGGAGTGGGAGTGGGAGTGGGAGTGGGAGTGGGAGTGGGAGTGGGAGTGGGAGTGGGAGTGGGAGTGGGAGTGGGAGTGGGAGTGGGAGTGGGAGTGGGAGTGGGAGTGGGAGTGGGAGTGGGAGTGGGAGTGGGAGTGGGAGTGGGAGTGGGAGTGGGAGTGGGAGTGGGAGTGGGAGTGGGAGTGGGAGTGGGAGTGGGAGTGGGAGTGGGAGTGGGAGTGGGAGTGGGAGTGGGAGTGGGAGTGGGAGTGGGAGTGGGAGTGGGAGTGGGAGTGGGAGTGGGAGTGGGAGTGGGAGTGGGAGTGGGAGTGGGAGTGGGAGTGGGAGTGGGAGTGGGAGTGGGAGTGGGAGTGGGAGTGGGAGTGGGAGTGGGAGTGGGAGTGGGAGTGGGAGTGGGAGTGGGAGTGGGAGTGGGAGTGGGAGTGGGAGTGGGAGTGGGAGTGGGAGTGGGAGTGGGAGTGGGAGTGGGAGTGGGAGTGGGAGTGGGAGTGGGAGTGGGAGTGGGAGTGGGAGTGGGAGTGGGAGTGGGAGTGGGAGTGGGAGTGGGAGTGGGAGTGGGAGTGGGAGTGGGAGTGGGAGTGGGAGTGGGAGTGGGAGTGGGAGTGGGAGTGGGAGTGGGAGTGGGAGTGGGAGTGGGAGTGGGAGTGGGAGTGGGAGTGGGAGTGGGAGTGGGAGTGGGAGTGGGAGTGGGAGTGGGAGTGGGAGTGGGAGTGGGAGTGGGAGTGGGAGTGGCAGTGGGAGTGGCAGTGGCAGTGGCAGTGGGAGTGATGGCGTGATGGCGTGATGGCGTGATAGCGTGATGGCGTGATGGCGTGATGGCGTGATGGCGTGATGGCGTGACGGAGTGACGGATTGACGGATTGACGGAGTGACGGAGTGACGGTTTGACGGATTGACGGCTTGGCGGATTTGTGGATTTGTAGATTTGGGGATTTGTGGACTTATGGATTTGTGCTGTGGATTTATGGGGGGGCGTCAATGTGAGAGTGAGATTGTGAGTCACATTAAGAGTGAGGGCGAGACGAGGGTTAGATTGAGGGTCAGATTTAGAGTGAGACTCGGACTCAGACTCAGTCATCAAAGTTGAACTTGCCGTCACAGTCACTCAGTTTAGTTAAAGCGATGAAAAGCTTAAGCTTACTCAAGTGATAAGGGCTATGTTGATATGTAGTATGTACCACGCGAACGAAGTCGCGGGCGTTCCGCTAGTTAATAAATAAATACTTAGGTACTGATTTATGTTTTCTTTTGGTTTTGGTAAAAATAATACCGAGTAAATCATACTACTAACATGATTGCCATTATGTTTAATTTGATTATGCGTGCCTTTTAGATGTCTAAGAATAATAAATATTTACCTACATACACAGATTCTGTGTAGGTATCGTATTTAATTATGTGACATTAAAGTACCTTGAGATCTCTTATTTTATTAGTTCTTTTAGAGTTTCTTGCTAAACTAACTCAGTTAACTTTTTTATTGAAGTACTTATTAGTCATTTTAAGCAAAGTCACATGTGTTAAGAACACCTAAAGTTATTTTAGAATTAGCTTAAATGTTTATAAAATAAACGTTATTGTCATACATACAAAAAATATTTGTTTGTCTACACTAATATTATAAAGAGGAAACATTTGTTTGTTTGTTTGAATCGAATAGGCTCCGAAACTACTGGACCGATTTGAAAAATTCTTTCACCATTAGAATCCTACATTATCTGTGATGAACATAGGCTATAAATTATTTTCAAAAAAATTAGAGATCCTTATGAAAATTGCAATAATGTAACCAAAGGTGTAAAAATTTTGAACATAAAATTCTTCATATCGCGTGCGCTGCAAAAACTATTGATGATAGAACAAAAAAATGTTCTACAATATTAAAGAACGTATCAATATCTACAAAAAAGTCAGCGATAGCATATGTCCAACTATTGTGGTTGTGTCAGAATAACAACTTTTATAATTTAAAAAGTGAATAAAAATGACGACCAAAAGCAGACCACGTTATTCTTATTTTGGTATTTATTCTTATCCAAATAAATTCCTTCGTAGTAAAGGCTGTTTCAGTACCCGTCGATTACTTTTTGAATGATTGAAATTGGACATTTTATTCAAAAGTTATCATGAGTTTAAAAATGTAAGATACATCGCGACCACAGAATAAATATCAGTTAGTACGGTAGGACAAGTGTCTGGAATTTTTAACACAGGTAACGGGATATTAACCATGATTAATACCATAGATACTATTGATCATGGCGTATGCAACTGCGCCGAAATATCGGGAAACTCAAAAAACATTAAATCATGTTAAATATCCCGTTATTAACTGTGTTAAAAATGTTGAAAACCATGATAGTTTAAAAAGTGTCTGGGAACTATGGAATGAATGGAAAGGTGGTAATATATCAAAGAAATATATATGGGAGGTAGGGGAGCATTGGGCAATAGAGAGGTTTGGACACCCCCGTGTCATGTCGGCCATAAACCATCATGCCTATCGTCAAATCGGAATTTGATCAGTTAGAATTGACCATGTATAGGGGTGGATTGGCATGATGGTGTATGGCCGGCATAACACGGGGATTTGCCGGTGGTGTCCAAACCTGCCTTACTGCCCAATACTCCCTTACCTACCTTAGACCTTACCTACATATTAACCTCTAAACTTTAAAGGATCATACATCCCGCTCCGGGATCGCCATGTTGTTATTAATTTTTTGTTAAATACCTATAATAAACCCGTGCGAAGCCGGGGCGGACAGCTAGTTTTCAATAATCCCGATATGACATAGGGTTCCCTATCGTAAATTACGAAAAGTCGTAACATACTACGAAGCAAATAGTTAAAGATACTAATTAAAATGCAGTAAAAAAACGTCCTATGCTGCAATTTAGTCTGCAAAGTAGCGTACAATCAAACGTTTTTGCAGTATCAAGTATTTATACCGCATTTTAGTCTGCATATGTGTATCTTTTAGCATGCAGTAACAGCTATGTTTTTGGAAAATACCTTTTTATTTCGAATGTATGAAAGAAAGTAAATATTTTTTTTTCAAAAATTAATCTTCGATAACACTTGGTCCTCGTCAGTAATAAATATTTCACAAATCTAATTTGGTACTATAAAATAATCAGCATCAAAACTGTTTTTGCCATTTTCTCGAAACCGCAAATTTGCTCTTACTGCGTTTTAGCGGCTGCACGGCAGTACAGTCCTGAGAGGTTACCGGTGTTTTATCTTGAACTAGAAAACAGTTGTTGTGACAGATAAAATATCAAGTGTTATCCACAAACTTGATTTGTATATACCTACATATACAAACAAATTCAATTATGATTGCTATCAGATTTTTTAATCTACATAAAAAATTACTTAGTTCAATGTTTTTTTTTCGATTTTTCTTTTCAAGATAAGAATTTGAAGCCCTCGTGCTCTTGTGCTCAGCCTTTTTTGATAGAAGGTTTAATTTAAGTAATGTCCTGCAAGGTCACAAAATGGATTAGTGCCCCCTAGTGGCAGTAAAACTGAGCTTTACGTATCTCTAGAATGCTTCGATGCGCTCGGGAGATGTAGGTACACAGGTTTTTTGGTTAATAATCGACTATTATTGAAATATTTTACAAAAAAAGGAGTTCAGACCTCTCAACGCTAGCGCAGACTCTCACTTAACTCGTTTTTACTTGTGTTTCGGTTGAATGAGTCTGATCGTAGGCGACCCAAGGTTATCGAGATGAAAAGTTGAAGGTTGGTGACACAATCGTAGTGACTATTCTAGTGGTGCATTATGCTTATAAAAATATATGGTGCAAAAATTAAATGGAGTTGGTAAGAGTAGTAACTTGAAAACGTCTGAACCGTTTTGAATATGAACTAAGTAACAAACATACAACCACGCCGCTTTCTTGTAGGCATAGGCCATCTTGTTCCTATGTCCCCTCGATGAGGCAGAGGGCGTCCACAGTGACTCTCCATCTGCCTGCTTGATCTCACTCCAGGACTTCCCGATCTTCTTCGCCTCGTCGAGCACCGTCCGCCGCCAGGTTTATTTGGGCCCCAGATCATATACGTTTGGGCCGACCTCGTTTTCACTTTCATTGGGGATTCCAAACCATAGTTTGTTTTGGTATATGGTCGGGACACCTTGGGAGCGTGTGGCCGATCTAATTCCACTTACGGCGCTTGATTTTTTGGTCGATCGGGGTTTCGTTGCAGCGGTGATGTAGGTCTTCGTTGGAAACTTTCTCGTACCAGTAAATCGAGAGAATTTGGCGAAGACATCAAGTCAAGTCAAAAGTCATCGGTTAACGAGTACCTGGAGCTGATACGAGATGGTTTTTGTCATCTTCCACGTTTCGCAACCGTATAGAAGCACGGACTTGACTCACTAGGTAGAGGTACTAGGCAGAGCCATAGGTTTCCATTTATTAAGATCCATACACTATCCTTTGCCTCATTCATCATTATCATTTGGTATTGTTATTATTGCAATCATACAAAAACAAAACATATTCAAACACATTATTGGTTTCAAATGCCTGCGGTGTGCACAAGTTTTTATGGGGAATAATTATGAATAAGTAAGTATGTACCTAATGAACCGTTTATTCGTTTGAAAATTCGCCTTTAAAAGCCCGCTTTAAACCATGATAGGCATAGAATTTGGCACGCCACGCATAATTTCCGCAATTTCGTAGAACAATGAAAACCGCGAAACTATACAATATTTGGTATGTACCTACCCAAATATTGTATAGTTTCGCGATATACCTATCTCAGTATGAACTACATACTGTTAAATTCTAATTAGTTCTGCATGTGTTGTGAATTTCTACGAATAGTTTAGTTGAACTCCTTCGTGAATGAAAGAGATGGTAAATGATTTAGCAGCAAATACAGAAACATCATCAAACCATGATGCAACACGAAGGGCGGTTTACATTGGTCAAAGACTTTGGCAAGTGGTGTGTCTATAGAAAAAAGTTGACTCGCCACTATCCGATCGGTTTACACTACACTAAAGGTGCATTTACACGATGCAATTTTTCGTACAATTTGCTAAGCCCCGCCTATTGAACGTGCCGACTAGCATCGCGCTAACTAAAAGAAATCGCATACGATGAGCGTTTACACGTGAAAAATTGGCATGCGATGCATCGTACGTGCTCAGACCGTGTCGTGTAAATGCCCCATAAGTACTTGCTACAGAGTACACTTGCTACACTTGCAAGAGTTTTAACAGCACAGAAAGAGGATGTCAATGAATCAGAATGAATGCTTCCATCTGAGGAAGCGCTCGTGGTCGTGCTTGCTTAGTCGTTCTTGATAGATCGTCGAAGTTAAGCAGCGTTCGAAACGGTCTGTAAGGGTGACCGCCAGTGGCATTTTCATCTGAGCGCTTCCGTGCTTCGGAGGGCATGTTAAATTGTGGGTCCCAGCTGTTAAGGTCGTTAAGCCATGACGGGCCCATAAGGCAGCCTAAAAAATCCGTCAGTAGAGTTGGCCACTGACTCATACTAACCTACTTACTTTTTAATCACTGAGGATAGGGCTTTCACTTACGTTGATTTAAAATTATCTATCTCCATGTGTTCCTGCTTTTCTTTCGCCATTTTGTTTTATTATCTGAAAAGAAAAAAAAGATTCATTATTGTGTTGTTTGGTTACATCACAAAAGACTGAGACCTAATTAATTTTCAAAAGTGAAAAGTTTGGTGGAAATATTCTGATTTGTGAAACGTCGAATGTGTCACTAGACCAAAAGGTATCAGATATTCGATCAAGAATATAGATTCAGAGTTGGCGCAGCAAAACTGTGAAGGATCCATTATAATAATCATGAAGTAATTGAATACCTAAGCGATTTTAAAGATAGTAAGTATTACTAGTGAACTAACACAAAAAAATAGTTCAATCAAGGCGCCAAAGATAATACTTAGATCGTTATAAACGTGTGTCCATATTAATTGTTGTCTGAAATAAATGAATTATTATTATATTTTGTTTTTCAAAGTTTAACATCACGGAACTATAGAGCCCCGGACCTTTGATAGGCATGCATGGGACCGAAGCCAACACACAGAGGCCTTTTTGACAATTTTGATCTTGTGTGATGGAGACACATACCGGCTACTATCCCTTTAACACTATAAAATGCATTCAGGAACAGTCCCCAGTTTTCGCAGAACTATTATTATAATTGCTTAGGAATGAAGGATGATCACAAAATATTCTCAAATGGCCTCAAATAACCACATAGGTAAACATGTATATCAGCAATGGGCAAGCTAAAATAACAATAGCGTAGAAAATTAATCGCAGCGTATACTTAATCAATTATTGATACCTCATCGCAGTTGCAAAACATTTTACACTTAGGTACAGTACGCATAAACGATCTTTAGCTCTCTGAAGTTAATTGCACTAAACGATTGCGTAGTTTTGCGTAAGTAGGCAAGATAGGACGATGCAACAAACTAAGCGAATGAGCGAGGCAGCTATACTAACGCTGTCTTCGTCTTTTAGGCGTCATCAAAATGGGTTCTACGCAGCTACTTCAGAGAGCTAAAGATTGGTTGTGCGTACTGTACCTGCGCTACGTTTTTGTATCAATAGTGTTGTTGAGAATTGTGTCAGAACAATTTTACGACAAAAACTCGACAAGATGAATTACATCGTTAAGTTTGCTTTGTAATTTTGGTGACTAAAATCTGTCGTCTCTACGATAGATGTTACGAATCAAACTCCCTATTACCTAGTACCTAGTTCATCAATGCGAAAAAACTGCAATAAGAATTGCATGCATTTAGATTTTTTTTTTCAACCGACTTCAAAAAAAGGACTTCAAAGGAGGAGGTTCTCAATTCGTCTGTATGTTTTTTTTTTTTATTTTGTATCTTGTTACGCGATTGTTCCGCCATTTGTTGACCGATTTGCAAAATTCTTTTTATGTTTGAAAGGGTATACTCCAGAGGTGGTCCCATATAAATTTTATTCCTGAAGGATTGATAGTTTCCCCGTAAAACTCTAAACACCTTCCCTCCTAGCCATGTCATAAATAGAAATCGAATCGACAGCTTGACGCCCTGAGTCACACCGCGTTTCGAGTCAAACATTGAAGTCGGTTTTCTTTTTAGTATTAAAACGTAATTATTATTTAAAAAAACAAAGCCTTTTTTTCTTTATTTAGAGCAAACAAATAGAAATAAATCATAATTAATCTCCTAATAGTAACTGTACATTATCTCATATAGCAAAGCTTATAGATTTGTGTTCACAAAATCCAATACCAAGAGTGATCATCACTGAAACTGCGATAGCCAAGAATTCCTAAGACCATAAGCCTAGTCTGATCCACGTACTGAAGTGTATTTCTAAGTGGTTGGCTGACGGTAGCTCTAATGACAACTTTGACACTATTTGATAATGTTATCTATCGATTGCTGTTATCTACCACTTGTGCAGTGGTGTTTGCTAAGGAATCGTGATTCCGAAGATTTCGCATTTGTGGATTAATAGCTGGTCTTCCGTATGCATTTCTTAAATCGTCTAAACTTCGCCAGCCAAGTAGGGTAGTGCCTCAATCTTATAATAAGAAAGTTCGTATGAGTCAGTGGCCAACTCTGGTGGAGGAGTTCTTAGGCACTCAGATGAAAATGCCACTGGCGGTTAACCATACACTTACGGACCGTTTCGAACGTTGCTTAACTTCGACGATGTATTGAGAACGACTAAACAATCACGACCACGAGCGCTTCCGTCAAAAGAATCTTATCAAAAGTCATTCAAAGTCAAAGTCAAAAAGCATTTATATTTTATTCAGTAGGACCGCTGGGATCACTTTGATTAGACACAATGGTTTTGTTTCCATTTATGGGTTCTTGCATGAGTCCTGAAACTTTGGTTAAGTACTTGTATGTTTCTGTTTCAATGCCCTATTCCACTCTGATCCACTAATTAAATCCATTAAGGGGTTAGTTTCCACTTTTTCTTCCACTTTAATCCATCAATGGTTTTGTTTCCACTTTGAGTTCCACTTTAATCCATTAATGGTTTTGTTTCCACTTTGAGTTCCACTTTAATCCATCAATGGTTTTGTTTCCCCTTATAGTTCCACTTTAATCCATTAATGGTTTTGTTTCCACTTTGAGTTCCACTTTAATCCATCAATGGTTTTGTTTCCACTTTGAATTCCACTCTGATCCATCAATGGTTTTGTTTCCACTTTGAGTTCCACTCTGATCCATCAATAGTTTTGTTTCCACTTTGAGTTCCACTCTAATCCATCGATGGTTTTGTTTCCACTTTGAGTTCCACTCTGATCCATCAATGGTTTTGTTTCCACTTTGAGTTCCACTCTGATCCATCAATGGTTTTGTTTTCACTTTGAGTTCCACTTTTTTTTTCACGCACTAACTTTACGAATACCTAGATCCGTTGATCGTGATGTATTTTATGACATAACATGTGTTTAATCAACTGAACCCTTGTCTTATGAATTTTAACAAATGAGGTAAGTTCGAAATATGACGCGTTTGAGCGAAAATGTGGCACGTGTTTCAAGCTCCTTTTAATTACAATTTATGAGATTCTAAGAGACAGGTCGTACGGGACAGGTACATATCACGTACCCAAGATTTGGCAGCCGTTACAGTATACTTAGGCTTGTTTAAACATGTCTATAGGTCCCAAGTCTTAGGTCCTATAGGTAGTCATCATCATTGGCTTGCCCTTATCCCGCTTAGGCGGGCAGTGGCGTACCTAGGTAGCCAAGGGCCCTGGTGCAAAATAGCCCTAACTGAACGGTTTAGGTTTTATCAAGTCAAAATATGCAGGTGGCAAAATGTAAACGTATTTTGATTTTTTTGTAAAAACTTACTTTATTCGTCATTTTCGGGGCTTACTGTAGTTACTTAAGTATATTTTTTTCAAAAATCTAAAAATACAGTTGTTTTTATTTTAAAAATAATCATACCTTTATTTATTTTATAAATAATAGTTTCCTAAGAACAAAACCATCCGGACTATCGGGCTCTGACTCAGAGTCCGAGGGCCCTTTGAGCTTGGGGGCCTCGGTGCACTGCACCGCCTAATCCGTAGCTACGCCACTGCATGCGGGGTCAGCACAACATGTTCTCTTCCTCCATCCCCTCTATCACTCGTCGTCTTATTTTTATAAAAAAAAGTGAGGGATGACTCAACATTTTTTGACAACTCGCTCTTAACCAAAAAAATAACATTTCTTAACTCCTACATTGACTGCTTGCATCCGATTTGATTACGATCTTTTGAAACAAGTTAATCGTAGATTTATACTTGTTGTGACTCTGACCCCATTTCGCACATGGATATTCATTATTATAACTGGTTATTTGACAATTTTGCAATTATTCGGTAATAGGGTACCTACTTCTAGGTGCCACGTATGGAATACTAACTTCTGCAAGATGTGGGCATGTATCAAATATTATGTGTTTGGACATGCCTCTGACAACCCCCCTTAGACATCTTCAAAGGATCTGGAATAAGTGACATAAAAAGATCTGAGAAAATGTCCACCGCACCTTGGGGATACAGTCATGAACCTGTTTACGTTTTTTTTAGGTACCTACCTGGATTTTGGAGATGAATTGTGTGAAATTGAAACACTTGGTCATATCTTCGAGAAGGGTGTTCTCGCAAAATTACCAAGGGTTTATCCGTGTTCCTCACACAAAACGATAGTCCTATAAGGTATCGTGAATAAATATGTTGATACCTACTTACCTAAAAGCCTAAATGTAGAGAAACTGAAATAGTTGTGAAGATCTATGTTTTAGTGAATCATCAGGGTGAAAAGCCCTGATGATTCACAAAAACATAGATCTTTGTCAGTTTTATCATCTTGCATTCTAATTAAGTAGGTAGGTAAATAGGTACTGTACAAAAATTCCTCGAATAATTCAACTAAAAGTAAAAGTAAGTAGGTAATTAATTAATTCAAGTAAACAGACGTAAATTAAAAGTACCTACTACAAGTCTACAAATGCACGCAGTATAGGCAACACATTCAAAACCCTACTATACAGGCTTTTCAGTCCTAGTGTGGGGAACAGAGGTTTAACCTGGGTACAGACCTATCATGAATCATGTAAAGCGAACCTTATGTACCGCTATACTTACCTGTTTTTGGCACAATAAAATTTATCTTTATCTTTATCTTACAATTACTAAAGTATCCGTTTAGTAATAAAAAAAGCCTCTATTTCTACTACTTTCCTTTTTTTACAAAATATTTAAACAATTTAGTATCAATGATAAAAAAGTACGTGAGTGTCGTGGAACACTTGGTTCGAACAAAGTTTCAACTTTGAAATTTGGAAGTCAAATAAATTATTGTCAATTATTAAAATCCTAGAAACGCGCTTCCATACTAACAATGTAACAATCTATAGACTGTTTCGCGACTGCGCACTTCGCACTGTGACGATTTGACATACATGGATCGTGACGCAAAAATCGAACTGTTTTTTTCGTCTATCCCCCATCCGATACCGTCCGAAAAGGAACTTCGTTCCAAACAAACTTATGTGTTTGTAGCTAAACTATGTTGATATACAGAGTAAGGAGGAAGAGCTGTAGAGCAGACTGGTTAAAATGAAAAGACATTCAAGAATCTAAGCTATCTTTTCACAGAAAGAATAAAGAAGACCAAAAGTTCTCATCACCAAAAATACTTCTGTACTTTATCATATTACTTTTTTATTGACATTTGTCAAAATAATGCGTACTTTATTACCCAAACAAGAACGATTAGGTAAACAAGCTCGACGAACTCGGACATTATAGAGTTTAATTTTTTTTTTTTTTTTGTTTTTTCACGGTATAGAACATGGTATAGTATAAGAATAACCATACAGATATGTAATAATTACTTATATCACGTTTATTAGTAAGGCAGTATGAGGTTAATTTGCTTTTTATGACGGATAAAGGCGATTGTATTTTTTTGTTTGTTGTAAAACGAAAAACTAAAATATTTACCTTAAAAAAGATAGTGATTTCTTTGAATAAACTACACTCACTCTCATAACATAACACAATATATAATATTAAAATTGTTTAAAAATAAATAATAACAATTAGGTTGTGATTCTGTGACACTCAGAATACAACTGATCCGCGATCAACAATCCTTTTCACGGTTTCGCGACAAATTGCAGGCAGTCTAAAATAAACTTTACTTCCATTGAAATAAGGAGTAAAATTTGGTAAGATAAAAATGGATGATCAAGGTTGTTCACTATTAAACACGGCTTATGACTTATTGAGACTTGAGTGAAATGTTTATCATTTTTTAAGTGTTTTCTATAGATATGTAATTATTTCGTGCCGAAATTAAATTAATTATTTATAATAGTGGTAGGTACCCTACTACCTCTTAATATTTTGACGACCTCTGTGGCGCAGTGGGCGAAGGTCCGCCTGCGACGCAGAAGGTTGCGGGTTCGATCCCCGCCGCGGGACAAATGTTACAGAAATTTGTCTCGGGTCCAGACCCAGGTATTTCTATGTATAATATGTATGTGTTTACAAACAAAAAGTATATAAGTAGTTTATCAGTCATTCTAGTACCTATAACACAAGCTCTGCTTACTTTGGGGCTAGATGATGCTGAGTGAAAAGTCCAGCATTATTATTATTATATTCTGGGCTACTACCTGATTATGTATGTGTTTCAACTAAAAATGGAGTATGATTTTGTACACCACGGTGTGAAGACAATTTGGCCTTATTACAAAAAAGTTAAGCCTTAGTTGAACACCATGTTGACACATGTCAAAACAAAACTTACCAGTAAAGATAGTTTTTTAGTCAGTGCTTCGCTAAACTCGGTTCATGTTTTTTGTAATAAGACGAAATATTTTTCAATAGATACGATTGAAGATGTTTACTTAGATACTCGTATATAGATAGACAAGATAAGAATTGAATTTTGACATTATTTACAATAACAATAAAGCCGTGTTGGCCGAATGGGGTTGTACCTCAACTTTCAATCCGAAGGTTGTGGGTTCGAATCCCGGCCGTGCATCAATGGAATTTGCGTTTCGTAAAATTTATATGCGCTTTAACACGTGCTCTAAACGTTGAAGGAAAACATCGTGAGGAAACCAGTTAGTGTTCTTATAGGCGGCGATGGGCTTGCAACCTGTCACGTATGGAATACTAACTTCTGCAAGATGTGGGCATGTATCAAATATGTGTTTGGACATGCCTCTGACTACCCCCTTAGACATCTTCAAAGGATCTGGAATAAGTAAGATCTGAGAGAATGTCTAGCGCACGTTGGGGATACAGTCGTGAACCTGTTTACGTTTTACAATGTCAAATTTAAATTTATAGGTAGAGCCTACCTACCTCCATAATATGTGATAATATTAAGATTTCTAACTTGTTTAAATTGTGAGAAAGTGTCAAATGTGCATTTAGACGTACTTTTGACGACCCCCATAAGCGTATTTATGATCTTGAAGCTAGGTCTTCAAGATCATAAAGACGCTATGTCCCTAGCTAAATGGTGTCCTGTTGGCGCGGTAAATATTCTTGATTTTATGGGAAGGAATTCATTTAATATTCTTCGAAATTGTCTACACGAAATTGTGAAAATACATCACATTAGCACGGTTTGCAGAATTAAACACTCCAAACGTGACAGGTAGAAAGCCCATCGCCGCCGGCCTAGTATAAATTACTTATAAGTAGCTTGGTTTCCTCACGAAGTTTTCCTTCACCTCAGCTCGGGTTTTTTTTTTATTATTTATTCTTTTTCGCTTGGCGAAAGTGGAGAAATAGTCTAACAAAAACACAAAACATGGCTAGGTACAATTTTGAAAAAAAAAAACACGTTAAACTTTTTTTATCTGAAAAACTTTTAATTATAAAGTCTGTCTTGGAAGCGCTCGTGGTGTATTTAGCTTGCTAAGTCGTTCTTGTTAGATCGTCGAAGTTAAGCAATGTTCTAAACGGTCAGTATATGGATGGGTGACCGCCAGTGGCGTTTCTGGTACTTCGGAGGGCACGTTAAATTGTCGGTCCCGGCTACATGATAGAGGCCTTTATGGCCTTATGGCCTAAAAAATCCGTCACTATTGGCCACTGATATATATATACTATAATTGACTACTGCTTGTATATTTTTCTATTTATTTATATATTTATCGATCCACAGGTTGTCTGGTAGAGATCACTTATTATATAAGCGATAAGACCGCCGATTGTATATCATAGTTAAGTTATTTGTTGGTTTTTATTTACAGAAACTAAGCTACTACATATTTACACAGAATACAACAGGATTAGTCAAGAATTAGAATTAGAATTCATTTATTTGCGAGAAGCAATAAAGATCTTAATTAAAAAAAAACAAGTTCTTCATACTCCGTGGTGCAATGACCTACATGCAAAAATTTAAACATTTAAAACACTTCATTAACTATTATAATGTAGGTACTTAAGATA
This sequence comes from Epirrhoe tristata, assembly GCA_951394285.1. Classification (NCBI taxonomy): domain Eukaryota; kingdom Metazoa; phylum Arthropoda; class Insecta; order Lepidoptera; family Geometridae; genus Epirrhoe; species Epirrhoe tristata. Next base: position 10,869,873 of record OX596142.1, read on the forward strand.
TGCAATGAAATGAAATGAAATGAAATGAAAAAAAACTTTATTACAATACAATTTTTTTTTTTTCAATACTCAATTGTTGTAACATAATTTTGTTTACATTAAATCAATCTATCTAAGGATCGTTAGAAACCAGGTAACTGTCAGTCGGAAGCGTGCCCGAAACACTGGCGGCATTACCACGCTGGATGGCAATGCTGATCCTTTGAGCCAAAAATGTGCCAGCTCTCGGATCACGCGTCGCTTCGACCAGACGCCCTGAAAGAATTTTGAAAACCCGAAGAGCTCCAGAACCCCACGGACCTAGGGGCTCAACCCCAAATGGTTCAAATATATAAACCCTATTACTGGCGGCATTACCACAGTTTTTTGTTTCGTTTTATATTTTTGTTTTAATTTTTATGTGGTGTGCATTATAGGAACAAAAAAAAAACTTAGGCCTTTACATCTATATTAGATGATTTATACAGCGTCAGGAGGCAACATATGCCTATACTTAACGGGACGCTGCAGTGCCTGGGACATTGTTTAAGATGGAATAGGCTTGCCCAGCACCTAAACCATCCTCTCAGTTCAATCAGCCTGGCCTACAGGAAAGACGAATTATGTATAGGAACAGCAGCTACCTGAATAAATAGGTACATTAACTACTGTGTCTCAACAACAAAACATCAATCGTAGGGGTTTCGCAAAACAGTACACCAAAACGTACTGCCATATCATATGGCATTACAAAAAAGGTGATATCACCTTGTGATATTACTATTACTCAAAACATTACCCATCCACCAGCAATATCTGATTCTTTCTATCGACGTCCCATTCGCACACTCCTAAGTCCAAAGTGCCCGAATTACGAAAACGAACGATGCCGAGTCCGCGCGAAGATGGCCGAAGGAGACATCACTCGCTCGCGCATGCAAACAGTACCTACGCGTGATGTTTCCGCGTACTGTTTGGCTAGTATGAACTCCGCGTGATGTTTGGGCTAGTGTAATGCGTAATGCCTGGGCGACTCAGGTGATAGGTGATGTTTCAGTACGTCGTTGAGTAATATTACTTTTGTGATATCACAAGCATTACTTACACATGTCTAATCAAAACGTCAAACGTATATTATTATTTTAGATCCACTGATCTTGGGTAGATAACACCTAAGTGTTTGCGTAATCTTCTGTTCAAATATTAAGCCTTCTTCGGAAATGTTTTGTCTTTGTCTTCTTTCAACTGATCTTGTTATTATTTTATAAGTACCTACATGTAGGTATTATAGACTTCCAAAAAAAGGAGAAGGTTCTATGTTCGGCTGTAAGTAATGTATGTTTATTGTTTATCGATAATAAATAAATAAATAATAGTGGACATTTCACACAGCGTCATCTAGCCCCAAACTAAGCAAAGCTTGTACTATGGGAACTAGATAACTGATATACTACTTTTATACTTTTTGTTTGTAAATACATACATAGGTAGAACGAGTATACGCAACACCCAGACCCTAGACAAATATTTGTAGATCATACGAACATTGATCCCGCGGGGATCGAACCCGCAACCTTTTGCGTCGCAGGCGGGCCTCGCCCACTGTGCCAGGAGGTTGTCAAATGTCTGTCTATTTTAGACCAATTTTCTTTTTTTTTATTACGCTTAAGTACTTAATTATGTAAGGTTATGGTTATTTTAGGTTAAAGTACCTCTCATAATTTGATAAGTACCACGTTTATGAGAAAGTCCATTATTGTTTCGATGGGACTTCCAAGATGGGCATCACTCGAGTTGTGACTCAAGTTTCGAGTGAACTCTGTTGACCTGTATCAAAAATACCTACCTACTTATGTAATAGGTAGCTACACAGTCATATAAGATAATTCGGAGTACCTACCAACAGTAATCTTTTTAAATCATGTTTGCTTATCAATATTGAGACAGATTTCAACATTTTGTGACATATCTACGAAAAATGTCGAAGAAAAAATATTTTACAATCCACCACTTCTCGTCGTTTGGTTGAGCTGAAAGATAGGTAGTACCTACACTATTGATTAACGATGATGATGCCTATATTATCCATGGTGACTGATGGCATGACATGATTACTGTAGTCTAATGTATAGTAGTCAGGTAGTGTCGAAAATAGTCTGATCGAGTCTTTTACCAGCTTTCTTATCATGACCACGTCTCTATCTCTTACGGTATATTAGAGAAAATGGCAGTTGTCCTGACAAGCAGGCAGAGATTGTAAATCGATCAAATCTCTCATTTGTATTAGCTTCATGGTTAAAGTGATCCCAGCGGTCCTACTGAATAAATTATTTTTGACTTTGACAAGAAGAAGATAAGCTTCATCATCATTCGCATCCTGACTTCACCTACTGCTGGGTTCTTAGGCCATGGCCGCCGTATTTACAAATTCGACACAAATTATTAAATAAAATATATTTTTATTCATCTTTGATTAAGTACTGTTTTATTTTTTCTTCTTGTCATCACTAGCTTTTAGGAAACAGTAAAATAAATAAATAAATAACGCTGGACTTTTCACACAGCATCATCTAGCCCCAAAGTAAGCAGAGCTTGTGTTATGGGTACCTACTAGATGACTGATTACTACTTTATATACTTTTTTGTTTAATAATTGTGAAAGAGGCTCCTTTTTAAAAATAAATAAAACTTATATAAGGGTGCCTACTAAAATAATAAAAGCAAGCTCACCGTGGACTTAGGAGCGGATTTCCTCAAGTTGTTTTCTGCACCGTTTGAAGCTCGTGTCTACAACGCCGTTTACAGGATACAATTCTGGCATGCCATTCTTGTCTCTTGCCACAAAATATTAGCTCTTGCTCCGTCGAGTTTTAAAATGCAAGAGGCAAGAATGGTATGCCAGAATGGCATCGTGTAAACAGTGTCTAAGCTCGTCTTTCGAATTGATAAATTTATACTCACCTAGGATTTGAAGAGGATTAAACACTTAATTATTAATTAAATAAGAGCTGTGTGGTGCCGGCGGCGAATAGTACCAACCCATTTCATCCCGTGGGTGTCGTAAAAGGCGACTAAGGGAATAAAGGAACACAGAAGACGGGCAGCAGCGTCTCTGAACCGTTTGACATCTTACTGCGATCGCCAACCCGCCTGCCAAGCGTGGCGATTATGGCAATTCCTCCCAAATGTTTGGGAGAGGCCCTTGCCCAGCAGTGGGATCCCTACGGGCTACTAAAAAAAAAAAAAAAAACACTTAATTAAACCTTCATCCATTTTAGTAAGAGCCCAGCACCGAACGATCATATTTTATCGTTTCATCGTTTATAGGCCTATCAGGATTATCAATGTAATGTTTTTGACAGAATATTCTGTAAGTAAATTGCAAACAAAAATCATCCCAAAATAATTACTTTTATTATAACAATTTATAAAATACCTGTTAACAGCTTTGCTCTTTGAAACGGCTTTAATAGAGTCAAAGAGGACTTCATATACTTACTTAGGTGTATCTATGTAGGTAGGTAAGTAAAGATAATTGTAAAAATACTGTAGGTACAGTCAGCAACGAAAGTCGATAAAAAAATTTATGTTTCACAAATCTGAATATTACTGAAATCCGTAACATTTTTACTAATTTGAAGATAAAGTCTTGGTTTATAACCCAAGAAAAGTTATTTTTTTCTTAATCGACTTTCGTTGCTGACTGTACCTACTAGTTGTTAATACTTAGGTAGGTATGTTTGATTCTCACATATTTCACATTTTTAATACTTTGTTCCTTTGAACCTTTGAACCTTCTATGTCCCACTCTGTCACTTCATTGAGTGGGATCGGCACAACATGTTTCTCGCTTCCATTTTTAATAGTGAGCTAATTCATCACTCATCACTACCATTTCATCACTCGTCACTATCACTTTATTGTAAAGTAACTTTATGACTTTGCAATAAGGTCTGTATTTGCATAATTTAAAAGCCGTATTACCTATGTCACCATTTCTTAGAAAACCTAACCTAGTAGTAATAAATTAATTTGAATTCGTATTACAAAAACTAATTTTGTTTTAATTTCCTCTGGGCTATAGTTTCTTCGTCGTCCAAACACTGACCATACCTAACCTCCATACATTTGCTGCCCTGTAAAGAAAAGAGATAATTAGTAGGTAGAATTAGGAACTTTAGAGAAGAGCAACAGAAAAGAGGGTAATAAATTGCCTAGACTAGACCATTGAAATGAAATGAAATTTATTTTGCCATTGAAATGTGTTCTTAATAAGATTCGAAAAACAACTCAATTGTATCACGACTGTTTCCCCTAAGCGCGGTAAATATTCTTTTAGATCTTTGAGTAGCTAGGTACTTAATACTTATACCTATCTTTATTGGAAAAACAATATTTTCTTGTTATTTTTATGATATTAATAGGTACTCAATAGACTTTACGCCTATAAATATATTAGCATCAGTCAGTTTGAATTTAGCCAGACGTTTGAAGAAAACCTTTTCTGTCTCATTACAAAAAATATGAACCGAGTTTAGCGAAGCACTGCCAAAAAATACTGCCTCTAGGAAAACGATCTATAAATACCCGCACATTTATAATAATCTATAAACACTTTTGGTAAGTTTTGTTTTGACATGTGTCACCATGGTGTTCAACCTGTATTCTGTGGTTCAACTAAAGTTTAACTTTTTTATAGGCCATTTACGTTTCAAAAATTTTTTACTTATTACATTCTGACATAACCTTCACATAGTATTATGGCGGAACTAACTTCACAGTCACTTTCACTCTTGTGCAACAGTGATGCAACAAAAGTACTTTTAATATGTAATTATTGTTATATTACGTTATACTCGTAGCGCTTGATCGCGTGTGACGGAAGAATTTTATCTGGGACAAGTATTGAGGCTGTATCGCTAATAGTACAAGATGATTGGAGTTCCTGTCATGGAATACTAATTTCTGCAAAATGAGGGCATGTACCAAAATTTCTTTAGATTTACACAATACACATATTCAAAGAATCTTCAAAGCCCTGGGGAGATTTTTTTATATTGAAAAAAAGTTACTTATGTATACGAATCCCACTTTCCCACTCATATAATAAAGCTGAAAGTTTGTGAGTTTGTTTAGATGTTTGGATATTTGGATGTTTGGATGTTTGTGTAAGGATCAGAATCAAACAACGAAACAGTTTACAATGAAATTTGGTAAGGGGAAAGGTATAACTCCAGAATAGCATATAGGCTACTTTTTATCGAAATCTGAAAAACGTTCTTAAAAACCAAAAAATATGTAAAACAACAACGGGAATATTGCATGTTTTTATGCAATATTCCCGTTTAGCAGTACTCTGTTTGACACAAAGAGCACTGCTCTAAGGTTGCCATGACAACCATATAACTTTTGACTTTTTGACAAAATGGCGATGTCATTTCGTTCTACTATGCTTTGAACAATTTTTAATACATAAATTAAAAGACTAACCCACAAGAGTTGTGATGCCTAATTAAGTTTTTTTAATAAATAGAGAAACACGTATTTATATTTTTTTCAAAACTACCAAACCCTTTATATGGGTAGGTACTTATTTATATTTATCAAAGACAGCAAATCAAAAAATGAATTCAGTGTTTTTATGGGTTGGATTGGAACAAGGCAGATAGGTATATCTAAAGTATAATATTGCTGGCCAAGTAGCTGTAGAACACTCCATGTGATGCAGGTAGACACGGCCTACTTTGACTTTCGCAAGGCATTCGACACGGTAGACAATGATATTCTTCTAGGAAAGATGGCGGCAATTGGGTTCTCAGTGGATCTGTTAGAATTTTTTGCCAGCTATCTGAGGGGTCGGATGCAGTACGTGGACTATGGTGGATATCTCTCTGAGCCTTTTTACACGAACTCGGGGGTTAGTCAAGGAAGTAATTTGGGACCCCTTGAGTTTTTAATAATGATCAATGACCTTCCTAATGTCATTAAACATTCCGTCTGTCTACTTTTTGCGGATGACCTAAAGCTACTTTTGCAGGTGAACGATAGCTCAGACTGTGTCCGATTGCAGGAAGATATTGACCGGGTTTGCTCAATGGAGTCGTGATAACAAACTATATTTTAATAACTCAAAGTGTTGTGTTATCACATACGGTCGTGCACGGAAACCTCACACTTATAATTACTCCCTTGAAGCAACCAATATTGATCGTGTGCAATCGGTTCGAGATCTAGGGATCAGCATGGACTCGGAATTAAACTTCCGAAATCATGTGGTGGATATCTGCAAGAAAGCGTTCCGAAATTTGGGCTTTATATTACGCCTGAGCAAGGAATTTAGTAATATCCACACCATCAAGGTGCTCTATAATGCTCTTGTGAGAAGCAGGCTAGAGTCCGGGGCTATGATTTGGAGTCCTCATGAGGAAAAGTACATAAGTATGTTAGAAAAAATGCAAAATAAATTTACTAGGTTTTTATATTTAAAATTATACGGAGTGTATCCTTTTTATCCATTAATGTACCCTACGCTATTTGTTCTAGGCATGGTAGGTTACAATAAATTGGAAGTGAGGCGGGAGTTATTTTTAATAATGTATATTGTGCGTTTGCTCAGAGGTATGGTGCACAATCCGCGGGTGTTGTTGATGTGTGTCGGTCTGTACGTGCCGGACCAGCATGTGGGCGCGCGGCGGCGGCCTCGGCTGCTGATGATCCCGAACGCAAGGACTAACCTCCTCAGCAAAGCACCTCTCACGCGAGCCCTAAGTGCTATCAATAGCTTATGAACTTCGGAGGATATAGATGTTTTTAACACTACATTGGCGAAATTCACAGTCGCTGCTACTAAGTATTTGTGTTGCTTGTAATTTATGTTGTTTGTAATTCCATTGTCGCTTTGGTGTCCCTACTGTTAAGACAATGTAATTGTTATAAATCAATAAATAAAAAAAAAAAAAAAAAAAAAAAATGTATTTTGGATTCACTTTTAGGTGTGAACAAATAACGATAAAAGTGAATAGGTACATATTTGTAGATTGGTATGAATGGGGCTAAGTAAGACCGCCATAGGTTCGGTACGACTTAACATCTGAAAATCAAATAAGCCGATCGGAACGACATCCTGAGGAAAATGTTGGTTGAACTGGAAGCTAAAGCTTCACACGAAATGATCACGTTTCATATTTCTTTTACCGTTTAGAAATCTTTTTTTTTTTATTAAATAGGTCAGCATTTGACCGCCTGATATTAAGCAGTAGTGAGGTCTAAGATGGAGCATGCTTTCCTAGAAGGAACCTATTTACTCTTGATTTAAAGACCCCTATATTGTACATTTCGGGAAATACGGTACCCGGCAATGAGTTCCACAATTTGGCAGTGCGTATGAAAAAAGTGGACTCAAAACGCTTTGTACGAACTCTGGGAATATCAACCTTGTACAAGTGGCGTCTTTCGGGGAACCTGTTGGTCCGATAAAAGAATGGGGATGGCGGAACTAAATTATGGAGCTCTTGTGCACACTCACACAAATTGTGTTAATGATAATGATTATTAATGATTTGTGAATTCTAAACTTCACTGATTTGTCAAGATGCAAACCTATTTATTTATTTATAATTGTCGTTGAAAGATCACATTGGTCTAGCTAGAAGATAGATTTGTTACGCACAATAATAGAAAATTATTGTCCCGTCCAAATGGGTTATGTGAAGATTGTATTTAATATTTTACTAGGATTTTCTGACCTTTTGTGGGTGCTTATCTTGTCAGTTTTATTCATACGGATAATTCCTCCGACTTAAATATTGATATACTTAATTCATTTGGGGATTTTCCATGTTATTTATTATGTTCTATTGTGTGTTCTTGGGTTCCCAATTGAATTTAAACTCAATTTTGTTGAAAATTTCCCTCTTGTGTGGCGACCTCTATCTACTATCGCCTGAACTACAAGCTGAACCATAAGCTGAACTTCAAGAGATGTCAATTACAGCGACGTACTTCGGAGCTGTACAACTAGATGGCGCTAGGAACACGCAAAAAGTACAGCTATATCTATATCTATAGAAAATCCTAGATCGCGCTGACGAAGTTTACTGGAACTTATAACCTATATAGAACTATCCGACTATAACTGTCGGCCGAAAGGCCCTAAGGTAAGTGTGCCAGATGGGCAAACCTTAGTGAGGCGAGTACTCCCTCTTTACCATAATTTGGGGGATATCCACCTACCCCCAAATCTTGTTTGATTTATATCAAACCGTTTTGTTGTATTCTGATGAATACAACATATTATATTCATCATATTTGAAATAGTTTTCGCATTTAATAAGCTTTTTTTTTATTATTGTGAATAAGTCTTACCTTAGCAATATACGCTTTCATATAGAAGTTTCCAAAGAGCACGATGAAGGAAATCATGTAGATGATGAGTACATAGTGCATCCACAGAGGGAACTCGCAGCCGGTCCTGATGCCGTTCACTCCGAGGATAAGGGCGCAAGTGAATTGGATCTGGAATTATGAACGTAATCACGATAAATAAATAAAAAATAAAATAAACTAAGCACAGCTTGTACTCGTACTATGGGAACCAAATAACTGATATACTACATTTACTTTTTGTTTGTAAATATATACATTTTATACATAGAAACACACAGACCCGAGATAAATATTTGCAGATCATAGAAACATTTATCCCGCGGCGGGGATCGAACCCGCAACCTTCTGCGTGCCAAGCGGACTTACACCCACTGCGCCACAGAGGTCGTCCTAGAGGTTTATAAAGTCCTTTTAAAAATATGTATTTATTCCTGGAAGGAGCCTCTTTAAGGCGCACATAAATCCTTTCACCTCACTGGTTCAAAAGAACTAGCGACACGATAAGAAGAAGACACTTAGACACAGAACAAAATGTTTGTCATACAATGTTTAAATTGAAAGGGAATTGAAGCTACGTACGACCTTCAGCGCAGAAGGTAGAGCTACTAAAAAAATTTGTTGTCTGTAAAGTCGGTTTACTGACGATAGTTGGACGTGACAACGTCTACGCATCGCTCACTCAAGTAGGAGAGAGACGGATGTCGAACGCTGCCGAACGCAAAGGCCGATTGTGCTTCTTTGTCGCTCGTTCCGCGCTCTCGCTTGCACTACAAGCCTTACATGGAACGCCTCAGAGCGAGGTAACGCCTCATGACGTCATGTTTTTTCGTGCGTGCAGCCGGCTCTATCGAATTATAAGACGTAGCCACGTCAAAAACATACACTTTTTTTATAAAACGGAATCAACTGGCTTACTCGATATATATATGCATATAAATTATGCACCACGTAACAATGCTATACTCTATTAATTAATTGTGCTAGTTAATATATATCAAAAGGGTATTTATTGCGCAGTCATTCTTCTCTTTTGTGTACGCAAGGCTGCTCAGTACAATGTCTGGTATTGACAGGCCTGTAGGAAAGTACGAGTATGTTTTTAATATTGAGATTTTTTTATGCATAGCTGCTGTAAGTACTTATAATAATTGATATTTTATGTGTGTAGGTAATGCTTTGAATAAAAATACGAATTTTCTTTATTTTTTTTTCTATTGTATCATTTCCATAAATGTTATTTCATAATCACATTTATGCTTAGATTTGATTTCAAGTTCAAAGTCGGGAGGAAGCCCAAATGAAAGTTCCTGAGGGGATTCATAAGTTCTGAGTAGTCTCGAAAGTTATATTTCTCTCAGTCAATCATCTCTCTTTCTTTATTGTATATATTCAGGATATACTATTATTAAAAACCAATTTAAAAACGATTGACAGTGTTCACATATTTAAAAATAAATTACGAAAACTTTTATTGAAAGGGTGTTTCTACTCGCTTGATGAATATTTTTGTAGGGATGACATTGAAATTGATTAGATTTAAAGGAATTTTATAATATTAAACTTAGCTTAAGTGCTTTTATATATTTTATTTTATACTATTTATTTCATTTTGTATAACTTTCAGACACAATTGTGAAATTGTTAATGAATAAATTGAATTGAATTATCCTGAACTTATTATCCAGCATTATTTATTATTTATTTATTTAACTAGGGCATGTAAACCTGTATAATAAAATAAAGCTTATGTATTGTTATTGACAAATAATTTCAAAACTAGGTGAAACAATGAAAGTAAAAATAAAGGAACTTTATTGATACAAAACACGCGAATCACACGCATTTGCGTCAAGTTTGCGTGCTGTGATGAAACAAACAACTTTGTATCCTATTTTCTTCGTTTAGAGCTCATATTCGATAGTTTTTGTTTACCTTTGTTGTCCTAAAAGCTACAAAATTCAATCAATAGGTAGGTACTGGTTAATACCATTGTGCATACAAATTTTTCGAAATAAAAAATCCATTCATAAACTGGGGTTCAAACTCGCGACCTTCGGACTGAAAGTCGAGAGTAAACTAGACCAACGCATTTGCTATACCAATTTTACATACATACAATAAAAAAGTCCTCTTTCCTGAAGGGGTAGATAAAGAACACAGATTTCTACTTGCCACGATTCTAATACACATCTTTCGCCTTTTTTTTTAACCAACGAAAAAAAGAAGTAGGTTATCAAGTCGACGCGTATATTTTTTTTGTTAGACCATCGCATATTTTTTTACAGAGCAGTCTGATTTAAAAAAAAATGTGTTTTTATTTAATTCACATAACATTCATCACACAAGCATCTCACCGTGACCTGGCCAAAATATCACCAATTAAGTCCAAGCACAATGTCACTTTGCTGCTTATTACATAAACGTTAAACCTTAGTTGAACCCCATGTTGACACATGTCAAAACAAAACTGTTACCACAAAAAAGCGTTCTATGTACTTGTATTTAAAGATCGTTTTTCTTGGGACAGTTTTTTAGTTAGTCTTAGTCTAAACTCGGTTCATTTTCTTGTAATAAGACGGAGTAAGTTCGTCTAGCTAGGCCTTCCTCTTTCAGCCAAACATTTTGTAAAACATATCTCATTTTTAATTTTAAGTCTTACCAATTGCAAAATGGTGAGGTATTTCTTCCACCAAAGGTACTTGCTGACTGCGGGGCCGAAGACTGATAATCCGTAGTAGGTATACATCAGGACATGAATCCCACTGTTTACCATCGCTGGCAGGAAAGCTGAAACATCAACAAGTTTGAATTTGTAGCTTGATGGTACAGTCAGCGACAGAAGATCATGAACAATTGGAGATTTTAAAGCTTCATTTTTATTATTATTTGTGGGAAAATTGCCTAATTATTTTGTAATAGTAATGGTGCAAGGCAAAACGTCTAAAACCTTACAAACTTCGAAGATATTGAAGATTCAAATACATCAAATGTTCATGAACTTCTGTCACTGACCGTACCAACATTTTAGTATTATGGCAATTTATAAAATAAACTACAATACGCACAATCGTTCTTTAGCTCTCTGAAGTAGCTGCGCAAAACCCATTTTTAATGACGCCTAAAATCGTGCTAACTTGCTTACTCTACCAAATCTGCGCAATCGTCTATTGCACCTAGCTTCAGAGAGCTCAAGATCCGTTGTGCTTACTATACTTACCCATCAAAAACTAATTAAATAAGAAGACATTCTTAGAAAACCTGATCTTGATCACTGCAAGGGTCTATTTATTAACCTTCAAATCTTACTTAGCATTTACATTTAGATTAAAACGTTTGAAGCAATCCTTTCATGATGAAATCTTTATGAATTTCTCATTCAATTTTATTGTTTATTATCTACATAAAACGAAATGAACAAATGTTAATCATGCTTCTACACAAGACGAATAAACTATCTTGTAGCCTTGAAGCCGTGTTCGGGTGTGATCGTTCCTAAGCTACACTAGATCGAATATTAAAAAGTAATTTTTTCAAGAAAATTCATTCTACCTACCTCAAACTTTGTACCTACTAAACATGCTATTCAACGAGAACTTAGTGTTAAGACAAACCTAATATAGGCTTAGAAACACTACTAAATAAATATTGTAAAGTTTTCTGAGAAATAAAGATCTATTTCAAATGAATATCCCAATCAGTCTTTCAAAATTGTGATTGAATCATTCAAATAAGCCCCAAATCGAATGGTATACTCGTTTTAATTTATTATCGGACTCATTCAATAGCTCATTGATTTTTATAAAAGGTTACTTGAATTCTACTTTTATAAAGTCGTCTCTACTGATTTGACATTTTTTTTACGGAAAAAATGAAAATAAGTACACCTAAGGCTGGTTTTCTTGTCACGCGTACCGTCAGCGCTGATAGAAAACATAATCTTTATTACAATGTAGTAAGGATACTGATTGTACAGCAGCGCCGAGAGAAATCAGCGAGGCCAATACTGCTGAGACATTAGTATCCTTACTTCATTGTAATAAAGACTATGCTTATCAGCGCCGATGGTACGCGTGATAGGAAAACCAGCCTTACAGCAAACATTTTATAGCGCGTCCGGTGGATGATATGCGCGAGCTTTCATACGAAATGCGGCGTTTGCTGTGCGTACAATGCTGACAAATCTCTATATACAAAAATGAATCCCTATATCCCTTGGTCACGCCATCACGCGTGAACGACTGGACCAATTTCACAATTTTTTTTTGTTGTGTTTGTTATTGTCAGGAAAAGGTTCTTTGACAGAAAAAAATTTAAAAATTGCGTGGAAAAAATTCATCCCCATATCCCTTGGTCACGCCATCACGAGTGAACGGCTGTCGCGCGGGTCAGCTAGTGCCTAATAAATACCTTTTGTAAAGCATTACGTAAGCATTTTGTAACTTACTTGATCCACTCGGTACCCATTTGATGCCGATCCACCAGAAACTGAACATAGTGGAGTGGTGGTACACATGCAAGAAGGTCAGCTGTTCTTCCTTCTTTCGCAGGATGAAGAAGAAAGTGTCGCAGAACTCTAGCAGCTTCGAGAAGTAGTACCACCAAACAGCGTCTGCTATCTGCAATGGGAGAATATTTTTATAATAATACCAACTACGAAAATAAACAAACTTTTTATTTATACAGGGTGTAAAAAGACGTCTACCGAAGCCAAAAGGATTTTCCGATAAAATCATTATAGCCAGAGAAAACAGCGTTTGAAGATTACTGTTTGCGTATGTACTGGGCGCGCTGTATTACGTAGATTGCTAGATTTTGAGATTTAACTGTTTTTTTTCTTTTATAAATGAAATTATTAGGTAGGTATGGTCTTATTATGTTGTACTAGTAGTAAATAACCGAAAATAACATAAAATGACGTAGCTAAGTCAAAATTTTTTTACTTGCTATATGTATATCTATGCTTAGAATCATGGCAACCCCTCAGTTTTCGGTAGTAGTCTTTTTACACCCTGTATTTCATTAATTTTACGAGCTGATAAATTAATATTAATTATTAATGGATGACTCGTTACATATTTATTGAACCGAGACTATTATGGTTTAACGTGTGCATCTGTGTATGTATTCGTGGAAACAATAAATAAATTGATTTCGCTCCTGTAGGTACCTACTCATGTGCTTGAACTGAGATTATTAGCAATGATTTCATATTTGAACAAAATTTGCTTTAAAACTTACTTGAAGTTCATCAGGGTCGTACTTCTGCCTACAAGGTTCACAGATGTAGCTGTATCGTAACCTGAATGATGCTGTTAGTAACCTGAAAATGTAAATTCGTTAAACCTAATGGCATGACATGTGTTTGGTTTTAGTTGACTGGGGCTTATTTACAAGAAAATAAGCCAATTTTAGACTTAGTCGAACTAAAAAACTGTCCCTAGAAAAACGATCTTTAAATACTCGTACATTGAACGCTTTTTTGTGGTAACGGTTTTGTTTTTACATGTGTCAACATGGGGTTCAACCAAGGTTTAACGTTTTTATAATAAGCAGCATGATGACTAAATATTCTGAAGAACGATTCTATCTCCATAGGGATGACTTCAAGCACTTATTTTTTTATTATTGTTGTCTGAGTTTTTATGCAGTGACTTTTTTTATGGAATGGTTTGAGTCATAAGAATAAATAAAAGCAAGGGAAAATATCACTTTCTATCACAGTGAAAGAATTTTTAGAATCGGATCAGTGGTTGTCATTATTACCGTAATAAAAGAAACAAATAAAATGTAAAGGTGCGTTGACTGCATCAATTCGGTACCACGGCTTTAGCTGTCCAAGTCGTTGGTAATTCGGCGCCGCGTCGCCAATCGGGGTCCAAAGTGCCCAGGGCTCGAAGGACCATGAACAGAAAATATTACTTACTTAAATCACAATCGTATCCCACGTGCTTACATTTACTCTTGCAATTGATTGATGCATGAATGCATACTTATGACATTATGATAGAGGAGATGGTTTACCTTACAGCTATATACGCGTTCAAAGCTGCCATAGCTAGGTTATAGGGAACTAGTAGCCAGGTCAGCTGGAAAGGTTTTCTACCCTTCATCAGCTTCGGACCTATCCACACCAAGAAGAGATAGGCTAATGTGTAGAATACTGTGGGGAGAGGCGAGTCGACTAGAGGCCATCCTTTCGTTCTGTTATCTGAAACAAATAGAGTTTATAATTCCTATGCAAAAGAAATATAGGCTCTTTCATTTTAAACTACACAAACTGACAGTGCCTCATTTTTGTGTTGTTAATAGACGTTTGACCGTAACAATATAATTCCTAAGCCCGTTTAAGTTTTAACTTAAAAATGTATCATTTGTTGATTTTTTTAGAATTGTTGCATAATGATTTTCAAGGAGAACAGACGTTCCACCAATCGCAGCGCAGCAACATCACGAATGGGCTAAGTTATACAAGAAGCAACAATCAATTGAAAGGATAATTTTTATCGATTTTCTCGGGATTTTCATAACGCTCAAACGTCTATTTACAACCCTAAAATGAAGCCTTGTCAGTTTGTGTAGTTTAAAATGAAAGACCCTGTATAATTATAGAGACTGTCATCGTTTATTTCCTGCAGATAATTTACCTGCAGGAAATAAACGATGACAGTCAACAGTGACTGTGATGTACAAGTGTTACAAGTCCCTGAGTGGCATAGGCAATGTTAGTACCACGTGAGTGAATCCGCGGGCGGGCCGCTAGTATTTTACAAAATCAAAAGATACTATTATGGTATACAAGTTTGGAGTTTAAATAATACTTATGTTCGTATCTAGTCTGTATTTTCCTCATAAAATTCAGTACTTACATAAAGATTTACAAAGACTTTTTTTGGAAGCACATATTGGATTCGAACCCACGACCTTCGGCACTACTCTGCTGCTAATCAACTTACCTGATAATGAAAGAGTCCAGAGGTAATAATCGTAAGTTTCTTTCAGCACACTTTGAGTAGAATTAGCTAAAATGTCTGCCATCTTCCTCTTAATCTGTGTCAATCTGTAACAAAAAAGTAGTTATGTTTGAGATAGAAGTCTTTTAAGAACAAAAGCACCATTCATTACCATACAAACATTATTTATTTAAAAAAATAAGTCATCTTTGTGTCTTTTATCTTATTAGGATGGGTACTCGTTCACACGGTGTCTGACACTTATACTCGTAGATACACTTTTATACTAATAATTTAATTATGAACAGGAAAAACCGGCCAAGTGCGAGTCGGATTCTCGCACGAAGGGTTCCGTACCGTACGTACCGTACGTATCTATAAAAAATATTTATTTTTTTAGTATTTGTTATTATACCGGCAACAGAAATACATCATCTGTGAAAATTTCAACTGTCTTACTATTACGGTTCATGAGATACAGCCTGGTGACAGAAGGACGGACAGACAGCGAAGTCTCAGTAATAGGGTTCTTACCTTTGGGTACGGAACCCTAAAAATTAAACTAATAAACCCATCACAAGACCAACACCACAGTCACAATAATATCTGAACGCTTCAGTACTTCAGAGGACACGATAATATGTCGATCCGGGCTTTAAAGTCGCCAGCCTAGATTTAACCTTCTTATAAAAAAAGTATTAAGTAAAAGTTTATTATTAAAACCAACTTTCAAAATATATAAAGTCCTGTGGAAGAGCGAAGTCCCCTAATACAAGACGAATTTTTTAAAAAAGATCTGAGAAAATGTCTACCGCGCCTTGGGGATACAGTCGTGAATCTGTTTACGTATTTTTTACTTAAAAGGAGACTTCAACCATGCTTTGTAAAATAAGACTCTTGTGAACGAAACAAACATTTCTATTTAAAAAAAAAAGATGCCTCATTTTTAGTTTGGAGAGGAGAGAGGAAGAGGAAGTTTTTGGGCGGCCCAAATCTCACACCTTAGTATAGTTGTGGTCACTAACTCATACGAACTTAAGGTACTCACGGTCACAGATTTATGGGACCGTAATCTTTTCTCTCATTTATGCGTGAAAACGTTTGCAATAATGCCATTTTGAAATTGTCTGTGGTGTAATAAAGTTCTACAGTAACACAAGGTTATTCTAGGAGCTACGCTACGACAAAAGCAACTAAATTGAACCTTATGGGTCAGCACACACCAAGAGGTACATTTATAGAGTCTGGCAAATGAAAGTAGACCCTGAAAAAGAGGCGGCAAATTAAAAAATAACTCTAAATAATATACTTAATATAATTATTGTATTTGGTACTAGAAAATAATAATCAAGTTGTGTTCTTCCAAATGTCCTTATGGGGTTACACGCTAATATTTTTTGAATTTGCCGCAATTTTTCAGGGTCTACTTTCATTTGCCAGACTCTAGTTCATACGTTCACACTGAGTCGTTACTTTTTACGATAGCAAAATAATATTGAACGTTATGTACTACAAAAAAAGGTGTCGGTGCGTATTGTGTCAGCGGTATCGCAAAACGCAGCGTAAAGCCGCTGTCACTGAATTATGTAACTTTTTGTGGAGTAAATAAGTTTATAATATTGTTAAAGGTGTACTGTGGGAGACCTTTGCCCAGCAGTGGGACGAAATAGGTTAATAAAAAAAAAGTGTACTGGGTGTGAACTGACTCTCAGGCTAAGTTCACATGGCTGAGCGAATCACGCGGAACAACAAATAATATAATAATAATATAATATAATATGCTGGACTTTTCACACAGCATCATCTAGCCCCAAAGTAAGCTTGAGCTTGTGGTATGGGTACTAGATGACTGATAAACTACTTATATACTTTTTGTTTGTAAATACATACATATTATACATAGAAACACCCAGACCCGAAACAAATATCTGTAGATCATACAAACATTTGTCCCGCGGCGGGGATCGAACCCGCAACCAAATCAAATCGGATTAATACAAAGTTGTAGAGATTTATAGCACTGCATGGTAATTTGTTTGGACCATCATGTTATTTCCGCGCGATAATATGAACTTAGGTTTGAATCTAAAGGTGCATAGAATTTTTATTTTGGGAAATGGATATTCACACAATCATAGCGGTATTTTTGACGTAGCAAGGAGCTTTTTAAGTTGCCAAATGCTGTTAATAGTAATAAAAGCTTGAAGCCTAATGCTGTTAGGATTCCTTAAAATCGTATATCTATCGGTCAAATTGTTTTTTACAAAAATGGGAACATTCGTTTAGGTGACACATAAACCACCTCTCACCCTAATGTGGTTTATACATACACACGGGTTATGCGTAAACCTTCTTCTCTCCATCACGGGTAAAGTAAATCGTCTAGGTAGGTATCAAATAGTACATCGTTTCTTAAGCACACAACGATAGCTTTCTATAAACTCAATTGTCCTCACAAAAGGGTATCTACTCCCACTTGACGCAATGTAAACAGTGGTCATCTATTGCAACTAAGTTCGCACTTCCCCAGTTCAATGAGAGAAAGTAAAGAAAGAGAGGGGGATATAATAAGACAGTGGTGCGAGAGAGATAGTGGACTGTTGAATCACGTACCGTTTTTGTTCCGTGTTAAGTAATATTCATCTTGTAATGTTTGGTTGACCGACTTTAGTTTGAGTGTAGCGATACTTAAAAAGAAATCTTCACAAAAATATTTTTACAGCTTTGAAAACCCAAAATAAAATATTCAAGTGCGAGACTCGCACACGAAGGGTTCCGTACCGAACCATCAACAAACGGTTTTCAATAGTTCAAAGTTTTAATTAGACTCGCTTTGGAATTGGGTCGAATACGCGCATAAATTATTATGATAGATAATCTATAGGATTCTAATTCATTTAAACCTGAAAGTTTATATTTCATTTTTTTAAACCAAAAAGTTAAACTTCATGTGAGCATGATTGTATTTCAACCTACCAACTTGGAGAAACCACTGGCTCCTGAAATACAGTTTTTTAACTAGTTTCCCGAACTAATCAGTAGTCAGTAGCCTATGGATTCAAAGTTTTTTGTACAATCTTATTATGTCAATAAACGAAATTTTAACTTTACCTTTACTTTTAAAACTTATTAGATAACTTAAATGAGACTCGTATTTTTTCATACATAAGGTAGAATAAAATACTTACAAAAATTGTTCTGGCTATTAAAATATCGATCATTGACCTATGACCCAAAAAGAAGCATAATGAAAATAAACGAGAGAATTTACAGATCAATCAATGGCAACCCTGTTTAATGTTCTATTCAAATCAGTCTATGGGTATTTATCAGAACACGTGACGAGGAGAAAGTACCTTTAGAAATAGCAAGTGTATAGTCATTGTAAGCGGTTGGAGCTTTTGTTAACAGACGGAAAGCTGGTAAGGGTAGCTGCCTTCGCCATTCATTCATTTCATACCCTACTAGCTGCGTCCCACAGTGTTTCTCGAAAATCATCACTTTTCGGTATAATAAGAATGAAGAAAATTAGGTACTTACCTATTATTTTATGACGGGTATTTATCACGTACCTACCTATTGTTTTGTTTGTCTTTTTCCCGACGTTTCGTGACGTTTTGTTACGCGTAATGAATGAATGCTGATACAAGCCGCCCAACATGTCAATTTCCCAGGAAAAGTTTATTTTTTCTGAGTTTAAAACAAACAAATGGCGTTTTAAGAAATCGATTATCGTTGCTGACTGTACCTACACATAGTATCAGTTGAGCCATCTAAGATCAAGTCTTTCAATAACCTTCGATGTCTAAGGGGGTAAACAGTGACATGTCCAAATACATATTTGGCACATAACCGAGATTTGAATAGAATAGAATAAAGTTTTATTTTCTCCACATCATATACAACAGTAAGTAATCATATACATTTGCAGAAGTAAGCATTTCATAGATAAGTATGTTCGTATGAGTCAGTGGCCAACTCTGCTGACGGACTTTTTAGGCCGCCTTAAGGCCTCCGTCATGACTTAAATAGCCGGAACCGACAATTTAACGTGCCCTCTGAAGCACGGAAGCGCTCAGATGAAAATGTCATTCACGGTCACCCATCCACTTACTGACCGTTTACGAGCGCTTCATTTCATAGGTAACATGGCCCATCGCCACATAGTAGATTACTAATTCGTTTAATCACTATACATACCTAGTGTATTATATTGTCTTTGGTTTAGACCTTGTACATGGATAAAAATATTACAAAACGAAAAATTAATTAATGCGCGGGATATGAATTTGCAAACTTTGCATTAAAAGTCCAGATAAAATAGTACTCATATTCCACAAGTCAAGTGTATTCAAGTAAAGTATCTCTTTCCCAAGCTTTTATAAGCTTTTGTTGGGAAAATCTTTAGTATTTGATACACAAAAGCCAAGTTGCCGTCAAAAGCCAAATCTTTTTATTAATAAGAACGTTCAATTTAGAAATAGGTATTCTTGTACAGTTATTTTTAACCTAGGTAATTAAAAAAAAGTGAAGTCAATTGAACTTAATAGAAAGTCAATATTTTAGGTATATTGTTATAAGGGGTACCACTTTAATACTTATTTGGCGTAGGTACTTCTAGCAGCACTAGGTTGACAACTTGCTTTTGTTTTTCTGCCTCTAAAGCAAAAATAGGTTGTTTTCAAATTATTTTTCTGCCTAATTTCTTCACTGCTCGCATGGGTTTTTTTCAATAATTATAATATATTTTTTATAAACTCACCATTAAAAAAACAATTTAATTCACAACACTACAATCACAGTTGCACCCGCGCCGCTCGAGTTTTGCAAGAGAACTGCTTTTACGCTGACAGACGCTATGTCGTTGACTTGCGCCCGCGCTTACTAAGAATGGGGTGTGAAAAGCATGCATTTAGATTAAGGACATAAACTAATGTATGTATTGGACCTGGAAGGGGCCTAGCACATCTTGGACCAAAGTGACAAGTGGTAACCAGGTCAAGTATCCTCAGCTGGTGAGCTTGTATTCAGAATGTGGCGATTTTAAGGAAAAAGGACTGGTTATAAAAAAAAGAGCTTAATAATATTTTAATGATCGATTGCCAACTTTTATCATTATAAAAAGCTCATTATTAAATTTTTATGCAAACTAATAGCGACATTTTTTACAAAAAACACGTAAACAGGTTCACGACTGTATCCCCAAGGTGCGGTAGACATTCTCTCAGATATTTTTATATTACTTATTCCAGATCCTATGAAAATGTCTAAGGGTGGTAGTCAGAGGCATTTCCAAACACATATTTGATACATGCCCACATCTGGCAGAAGTTAGTATTCCATACGTGACAGGTTGCAAGCCCATCGCCGCCTATAAGAAGACTAACTTTCCTCACGATGTTTTCCTTCACCGTTTAGAGCATATAAATTTTACGAAATGCAAAATCCATTGATGCACGGCCGGGATTCAAACTCACAACCTTCGGATTGAAAGTTGAGGTACAACCCCATTCGGCCAACACGGCTTTTTTTACAAAACAAGAGTAATAAGTGAAGAGCCAACAATTTATGGGAGGATAAACAAAATTAATATAATGTGAGACTAAGTTTTGTCACATTTAAATATTTGGCCACAAAACCAAAAACTTTTATAACGTAATTGAATCACGGTTAACGTGGGTGTGAAAAATAATTGTAGAAATTGTAGGTATCTAAAAACATCCTTTTTACAGTTTACGAGTGATGATTAAGGTATGCTGAAATCAAATGTTAGAGGGCAAGCCTTCATTCCCCAGCCGAGAATCGAACCTATGACCTTCAGACCGAAGCCCTCGGCTACGACTTAAGTAATTGACATAGCATCGCAATGTCGGTTATTACAGCGATAATTTTATTATTGTTGCGTAAATATTATGTCAGATTCTTTGTAGAAAGCGGGTTTTTATGAAGCCTGAATTTTTAGGCGGCGATGGACTTGCAACCTATGGAATATTCATCACATTATTATCATCATCTACAGTCCTTTAGCTTATGATGGCCTCCTTTTGTTGATGCCATCTGTTGGCATTTTAATGTATAGTTGCAAAAATTAATATGGTAACATTTGTTTTGTATTCATTGGTAGATTATACTTTGAACATGGCAACACTTAATGCTTCAGCATAAAAGCCTGAACGCCTCAGAATCTTTCTCTTTTCACTGCTGCCTGCCTTGGAGTAAGAACCTAGCTATAATACCTACCTTCCTCGTATTGGTCATATTTAATTTCAATATACGTATTAACGTATTTTATAACGTAACTCTGCATTTTTCTTTTTCCCGTAATCCTAATTTCCAATAGGTTATGGGCCCAGTAATCTAGCTAAAGTATCTTCATAAAATCACGTGTTTTCCCAATCGTCATGGATAACCTAAAAAAGAAGAGAAACATCCAACCATTCAACGGAGAAAAATATAGCGTGTGGAAGTTTCGTATTCGTGCGCTATTGGCAGAACTGGATGTCGTCAAGGTCATCAACGAAGAACCCGTGTTACGAAACGAGGCTTGGGAAAAGCAAAACCAAACTGCGAAAAGCGTGATCGTCGAGTATTTGGCTGACTCCTTCCTCAGTTTCGCCAAAGAAGAACTGACCGCCAAAGCCATCTTGGAGAACCTGGACGCCTTATACGAGAGAAAAAGTCTAGCCACGCAGCTGGCAATACGGAAGAAGCTGCTAAGCTTGAAGCTGCAAGGTGACATTCCACTAGTCAAACATTTCACGATTTTTGACGACCTAATGACGGAGCTGTTGGCCGCTGGAGTGAAGCTTGAAGAAACTGATAAGGTATCTCATTTACTTCTAACACTCCCGACATCATACGATGGCGTCATCACGGCAATTGAAACGTTATCAGAAGATAATTTAACGCTAGCCTTTGTAAAAACAAGATTGTTAGACCACGAGGTGAAGTTGAAAAATGAGGGTACCGACACTTCGAAAAAGGTACTTCACGCCGAGTCCAATGAAAGTCAAAAATTCTACAAACAGAATTTTAAGGCTACCAAGAAATTCGTGAGGTGCCACCATTGTGGGCGGAAGGGCCACATGAAGAAGGACTGCTACTACTTCAATCGTCGAGACTATCAACAAAAATTTAACCGGCCGAGGCAACCCAACCACCAGCGAAAACCGGCAAAACCGGCGGACCGGTATCGTACGATTCAAGCGGTGGAGCTGACCGAGGGGGCGATATCCCATGAAGCCTCTGGATTCGCATTCATGTCCGGAAATTACGAAGCTAGCGTAAACGAGCAGCAACTAACATTCCTGTTAGATTCCGGAGCATCAGACCACATCGTTAATAGGGAAGACCTTTTCAGTACCTTTACCACTTTAAATACACCGTTTCTAATTTCAGTTGCTAAGCACGGTGAATTCATTTCGGCTACCAAACGTGGGACATTGCAAGTAATTAGCGACACAGGCATCAACGGTACACTGGAGGACGTGCTGTTCTGTCCTGAGGCACCCTACAACCTGCTGTCGGTGTCGAGGATGCAACGTGCCGGGCTGACCATCACCTTCGATCAGCACGGAACGAATATCAGTAAGGACGGTACAATACTGATGCGAGGTAAGGCAATTAATAATTTAATTTCGGTAGATTTCAAAGTTAATCGATCTGTTTCTCATTTATGCACTAAGAATAAAAATAATTATGACTTGTGGCATCAAAGATTAGGTCATATAAGTAAACAAAAGTTTTTGTGTTTGAAAAATAATTGTATGACTAATGACGGTAGTTTAATTGAATCAGTAACTCCGAACGAAAATCTTTGTGAAGCATGCATAAACGGGAAACAGTCTCGTTTGCCATTTAATATAGCTAAAGATAAAAGCTATATCAAACGACCATTATTTGTTGTTCATACTGATGTTTGTGGGCCGATCACTCCTTCTTCAATTGACAATAAGAGTTACTTTGTGTTGTTCGTAGATCTATTTACTCACTACTGTGTTGTGTACCTGATAGCCTATAAATCAGATGTGTTTTCAGTCTTTAAAGATTTCGTAGCAAAAAGTGAGGCAAAATTCAATTTAAAATTGGTAAATTTGTACTGTGATAATGGGCGGGAGTATTTGTCTAATGAAATGAAAGAATACTGTGTGTCTCGGGGAATTTCTTATCATTTTACTGTTCCTAGAACACCTCAACAAAATGGGGTTTCTGAACGTATGGTTAGAACAATAACGGAAAAAGCCCGTGCTATGGTTAGTGGTGCTAGTTTACCAAAGTATTTTTGGGGTGATGCAGTATTAACTGCAGTGTATTTGATAAACATTACGCCTACCCGGGCTTTGCAACAAAATAAAACTCCCTTTGAATTGTGGCACGATAAAAGACCCGAAATTAAATATTTAAAGGTTTTTGGTTCTACCGTGTATGTACATAATAAAACCAGTAAGAGTAAGTTCGATGAAAAATCATGGAAGGGTATACTGGTAGGTTTTGTACCGAATGGCTATAAGGTATGGAACACAGACCGTGAAAAATATGAAACAGTTCGGGATGTCATAGTAGATGAAGTTAATTTTCTACAGTCAAGGCCTAAGTTGCAAAATACTGAATTGATATCAGTATCTGGGTCACCGGAACCTCTAGGCTGTGATAGTTCGAAATCTGATATACCTAAACCTGATAGTTCGAAATCGGGTAGTTCGAAATCAGTTGAAACGAAATCGGGTAATTCGAAATCCGATATTATTATGCCTAAACCTGATAGTTTAAAGTCGGGTAGTTTGAAATCAGTTGAAAATAAATCGGGTAATTTGAAATCCGATATTTCTAAACCTGATACTCGTAGTTTAAAATCGGGTAGTTTGAAAACTGATGAGTTTATTTCTGGTTGTAAGATTCGTAAGCTAAACGATTCAAATAGTATGACAAAGCCGATTGTTGCCGATGAAACAAGTACGAGTGAAACTTGTAGTTCCGATCATGACATCAGTGATTCTTGTCAGTTGAGGAGGAGTGCTAGGATAAAAGGTCGTACACCGATTTCGTACAAAGAAATTGATGATGTTCTATTGTGTGCTCAGTCTGTTAGTTACGAAGTACCTACTTCATTTAGTGAGATTAAAAATCGGGAAGATAGAACTCGATGGGAAGGTGCAATTAGAGATGAATTAGATTCACATTTAGCCAATAATACTTGGACGTTAGTGCTTGAACCCGAAAATAAGAACGTAATAGATTCTAAATGGGTTTTTAGTATTAAAAATGATGAATTTGGTAATCCAATAAGATTTAAGGCACGCCTAGTTGCCAGGGGTTTTAGTCAGGAATATTTAACTGATTACAATGAAACTTTTGCGCCAGTAGCTCGTATAGCAAGTTTTAGATTAATGATTAGCCTTGCAAATCAATTTAATTTATTGGTACATCATATGGATGTAAAAACTGCATTTTTAAATGGCATTCTGAATGAAGAAATTTATATGAAAGTGCCAGATGGTGTGTATAGCAAAAGTGGTTATGTCTGTAAATTAAATAAAGCTTTGTATGGATTAAAACAAGCTGCTAGGTGTTGGTTTGAATTATTTGATCAGTGTCTGAAAGAAAAGGGGTTTGTAAACTCATCGGTCGATAGATGTATTTATATTTTAGATAAGGGTGATATATGTAGAAATGTATATGTGCTATTGTATGTCGATGATCTCGTCTTGGCCTGTGCTGACAATCAAACAATGGTTAGTCTGAAGGACTATTTGATGAGTAAATTTAAAATGGTTGATTTAAACTCCATTAAATTATTTCTAGGCATTAAAATCACTCGAAATAATGACTCTGTAACTTTAGATCAAAGTTCATACATAAAATCGATTTTAGAAAAATTTGGTATGTCTGACTGTAATCCGGTCAGTACTCCTTTAGAGGTTAAGCCAAATTATGAAGCTCTAAACTTAGATAGTGAGTATAGTGCACCCTGTCGTAACCTTATTGGTTGTTTGATGTATGTTATGTTGTGTACGCGCCCTGATTTAAGCGTTAGTGTAAATATTTTGAGCAGATACACAAACAAAAATAATAAAGAGTTGTGGCAATGTCTCAAGAGAGTGCTTAGGTATTTGAAAGGCACTGTAACATTAAAACTAACGTACAAAAGATGCAATAATTATGAACATATTTTATGTGGTTATGTAGATTCAGATTGGGGTGGCAATGATGTAAATGATAGAAGAAGTACTTCTGGTTATTTATTTAAACTGTTTAATAGATGTACAATAACTTGGAATACAAAGAGACAAATATCTGTTGCGGCTTCTTCGACTGAGGCCGAGTACATGGCATTGTTTGAAGCTGTGAAAGAAGCATTGTGGTTAAAGTCTCTTATGATAAATGTTAAAGTTGATATTGTCAGTCCAATACCTATTTTTGAAGACAATAATGGATGTATATGTATAGCAAATAATCCTACGAGCCATAAGAGATCAAAACATATTGACATAAAGTACCATTTCTCTAGAGAACAGGTTGAAAACAATGTAATAAAATTGTTGTATCTTCCCACAGGCGAGCAGACAGCCGATATGTTAACTAAGCCGCTGCCGATTGTCGCGTTTCGACAGTTCCGAGATGAAGTGGGTTTATGTTTGTAGATGTATCTCTAGGTACTTATGTTGATTTTGTTTTTAAAATGTTTGTTGATTTACATTGTTTTGTTAAATGCATAATTTAAGTGTTAAATGCATAGTTTAAGTTTTGAATGAATAATGTATGTTTAAAATGCATAATTTAAGTTTAAATGCATAATTTAAGTTCATGGTCTGATTAGGTTTTACTGGGTTTCCCTAATCCTTGCAACAAATGTTGGACTATAAGTATTGTAATTTTCCCCAGAAAATACTTGGAAGGTTTTTAATGTTGGATAGGTAGAAAACTAGGATGATTGTAAATAGTTTGTGATTAATTTTTGAGGGGGCGTGTTGGCATTTTAATGTATAGTTGCAAAAATTAATATGGTAACATTTGTTTTGTATTCATTGGTAGATTATACTTTGAACATGGCAACACTTAATGCTTCAGCATAAAAGCCTGAACGCCTCAGAATCTTTCTCTTTTCACTGCTGCCTGCCTTGGAGTAAGAACCTAGCTATAATACCTACCTTCCTCGTATTGGTCATATTTAATTTCAATATACGTATTAACGTATTTTATAACGTAACTCTGCATTTTTCTTTTTCCCGTAATCCTAATTTCCAATACCATCCAACATGATCCTGCGCTTATCACATCCTTCTACAACCCAGGATCTTGATTATGTCATCTGCATAGCTCGCTGCCAGACGTCCAACGTCCCGCATTTGTATTTTTTTACTAACCTATTTCGTACTGCTGGGCAAAGGTCTCCCCAAAATCCCTCCAATCCTCTCCTTCGAGATCTCCCACCATTCTCTTTCGAAGGCGTCCAGATCGTCCCGCCAACGCTTCCTCGGCCGACCGCGACTCCGTGTCCCGTTGGGCTGCCAAGGTGTTATGGCGTTCACCTATTTATCGGGATTCATTTGGCTGACGTGACCCACCTCACTCACCCAGTCCCACTTGAGTCGTGCCGCTTTCCTGCCGACGTCTGCAATGCCTGTAACTGAACGCAGTATGCTGTTTCGCACTCGGTCGGTGCGTTTGAATCCTATAACACTGCCCATTTCTTATGGAATATTTATTTCTCCAAAATGTGGGCATTGCGACGATTTCAGTCCGATCGATGTTGAAAAAATGATTATACCTAAGTGTATTTCAATCATCTGCAATCATATTGCTATTAAAAGTGTCGATGCTGTTGTTAATTGGTCAACAAAGCCCCTATTTAACCTAACTAGCCACTGACTTGCAGCCAGTTAAATACCAATATGATTGCAATTAGGTTGGCCTAATTGTATTGTTGTTATCTAATAAAGACTACATTTTTTATAGTGTTAAACACTTACTTATATCTTTAATATTGACGACCTCTGTAGCGCAGTGGGCGAAGGCCCGCCTGCGACGCAAAAGCTTGCGGGTTCGATCCCCGCGGCGGGACCAATGTTTGTATGATCTACAACAATTTGTCTCGGGTCTGGGTGTTTCTATGTATTATATGTATGTATTTACAAACAAAAAGTATATAAGTAGTATATCAGTCATCTAGTACCCATAACACAAGCTCTGCTTACTTTGGGGCTAGATGATGCTGTGTGAAAAAGTCCAGCATTATTTATTTATTATTTATATTTGTAAAATGCATCCCCAAAATTGCACAATACAAGTTGTAATAGTGTAAGGCAAAGAATCAATATTTAAACCAACAGTTTGGTTATAAACCTATAGAATCAGGTTAGTACAGTACAGTAGCTTACAGACAGAGATACTTAGCTATATTATAATTATTTTCTTTCATAATAAGTACACCGCTATTTTTTAAATTTTAAACATGGTCTCGGTGTCAGTTACTGATCACATTTATGTAGTTAAAACTCAAAAAAGAGAAAAATTTATAACCCAAAAAAGAGACGAGACGAGTCAAACATGGATTTACGATAGCTACTGGGGTTTTACTGACTGGGGATGATACGAGTGCATAGTTTAAGTGAGAATCCGTACGCGATTGTTGTCTTAACTTATTTGTACAGTTTTTATAAAATTTTGTTCGGTTTTGGTTGAATACAATCCTCGATAACTTTGTGATAGTTAAATATAAAATAAAATCTGACCATGCCATTACCATTTTCTTGCAACCGTCCTTAAATTTTTTTGGTAGTCATAAAATAGCGGTGTTTATATTTTATTTCTTTCGTTCTTAAATACTTAGATTTATAATGGATTTTTGTGTGTATACAGTCAGTATGTATGTGAGTACATAGGTTATGCAACAGCCGAACTATTACCTCGCTAAAACGCAAGTCAGCTGAGTCAGTGAAAGCAACGCCACATGCTTTTGAGCATCGCAACGCCGGAACTTACGCTTAATGATTGTTTGGGCCGCTGTATAGGTCACTGGTGTTTGTTGCATAATCACTATCAATCATCCAAAATTAAATCAAGATTGACAAGGTTCATCTTACCCGCGTTGATTACCTAGGTATCTACCTAAGATTTTTTTTCAATACAAACCTTTGGTAGGTTACCGTGATCTTTTTCAACTGAGCCCAAACACGGATATTTTATTTATTCACTGAGAAGTTATATTGAAGAGATGCTGACTTCACCATTAGATTAGCTGATCTGATGGTGGAGTCAGTAGCTCGTTTCACCATTTATCATTGCATTCAACTGAAAACTCATAGAAATATCAAAATTCGACTCAGGAGATAAAGATCAGTACTCACATTTTGTTTTTCGAATATGTTCTATTTGGTGCAGGACTCAATGGTAATAAAATCATAGTCTGCCCTGTGGAGAGGGAGTTAAGGAAATTCAGTAGATCTTTTTTCCCGCCGCCGGCCATTACATGTCAGTATTGAATTATTTTCGGCTAGGTTTGCATGACGTATAGTTACTTTTTCAAGCAGCCCCTTAGCATGACCATTCTATCTCTACGGTAGAATGGAGTAAAATTACATTTATTATATGAGTTTAGGCAAAATCATTTTCTCTATTCTACCGTAGAGATAGCGTGGCCATGGTATGGGGGCAGTTGGTGTGAAAAATCCTTTACCACACTGCGGCACTGGTTTGAAAGAACTAGTGGCACAACAAGAAGAAGAATTCAGTGCGTCTTAGCAAAGTTGCGTAATTTCACTTTGAACAGCACCAGACATGAAGTTTCAGAGCCTTGGATTACCTGCGAGAAATCCTTTGTTGAGTGTAAATAAATAGTTGTCACTTTCGAAAGCTGTTTGAGCGTTTAATTTGTCAATACTACAAGCGGAACATTGAAACTTCAAATAAAACTAAGATTATGTAATTTTGCTTAAATTCTAATCGAAAATAAATAATGCTTAAGACTGCAAAATCTTAAATAAATAATGTTGGGCATCTTACACAGCATTAGCTTGCTCCAAAGTTTTTTTATTTTTTCGGAGGGCCTAATACTAATGGCCTATGAGGCCGTTTTAGTGTTACCGGACTATAATTGCTCCAAAGTAAGCTATACTACCTTTTAAGTACTCTTTTGTAAGTACATTAAAGTACCTATTATAATAGAAAACACCCCAGGGGCCTTATTGTGTAATTCAACTGGCAATGGACATGGGCTTCATTTTGTCATTTGAAACCCATTCTGGACTTCAACTGTAATTTTCCTAATAGGTGATTGGTTGAGCTCTATTGAGATGACAACTGGTAGGTAATGGATTTCAAGTTACAATAAGGCTGTAGAAACCAATATTTTCAGAGATCACACAAATATTTACTGTTCTGCGTCACAGGAGAACAGCCATGATTTTGAAAGCACACAGTTGCTGGCAAAATAAAAACATCTTACCTACATCATAATTTTTTGGGGTTTTAAAAAATATTGTCAGATTTTTGTAGTTGTTCAGTGCTCACGCATCTTTACGCCGCTGTACACTGAACATGTACAAAGCCTCATAAATCTGGAACATTTTGTTAGAAAGTAAGACATGGTGCGAAATTATATCACATATTCACATCGTCTGATCTAGTTGCATCACTCTGCCCGAGGTTACGATATAATTGCGGGCTAAAGTAATTTACTCTTAATGAGCACTTTCGTTTTTAGGCCTAAAATGATATTCAAACAATGGTACGTACATTCTAGATAATAATTATATTAATAGAGATTAGATTTGAAAAGCAAGATACTAGAGAGAGTCTATACACTGATTATAAACTATAACGACCTCTCTGGCGCAGTGGGCGAAGGTCCGCCTGCAACGCAGAAGATTGCGGGTTCGATCCCCGCCGCGGGACAATGTTTGTATGACCTACATATATTTGTCTCGGGTCTGGGTGTTGCTATGTATAATATGTATGTATTTACAAACAAAAAGTATATAAGTAGTTTATCAGTCATTCAAGTACCCAAACCACAAGCTCTGCTTACTTTGGGGCTAGATGATGCTATGTGAAAAGTCCAGGATTATTTATTATTATTATTTATTAATCATTAAAATATTTTAATTCACTGTATTGTATTGTATTGTATTGTATCTATCCATAGACATATTTATATGTTCTTTGTGTTTTACATTAAACAAAAAAAAGGGAAAACAATGGGCGGCCTCATCGCTAAAAGCGATCTCTACCAGGCAACCTAGAATGAATTACTAGTAAAAGTAATACTCGTATAACACTAGTTCTTTCGGCCCAGTGTGATTTACTAAAATAAAATAGATCAATATGTACAACAACCCACATCTGACTTGAGTTAATGAATTTATCAGTAACAAAAATAATATAAGTACAAAACAAATTATTGTTTTCGTATAACAATTTTACTAATTTCTTGGAATGCGTTTTCTTGTTTTCGTTCATTCTCAGTATGTTCATGTTAAATAGTGTGTTAACGGCAAATTTTCACGCGATTGGGGCATTGCTTTCTTGAGAAGTAACATCGTAATTATACCTTCGTATACCATAATACGGGTAAACCCAGCCTTTCATTAGTGAATCAATGAAGAACGCTCGAAAATGTGTGTCAATAAAATTATTGTGAGTCGACTCACGCACTGCGAGTTGTGTGCAAAAAAGATGGATGGGTGACCGCCAGTGGCATTTTCATCTGAGCCCTTCCGTGCTTGCGGAGGGCACATTAAATTGTCGGTGCCGGCTATTTAAGTCGTTAAGCTATGACGGAGGCCTTAAGGCGGCCTAAAAACTCCGTCACCAGAGTTGGCCACTGACTCATAAGAACTAACTTACTAAATAAGTACAATTATATCTTAGAAATTGGATCTTTCTCTTTTTGAATCTCTTTGTCGCGGCGGACGAATGGTCGGTTGAGAGCACGAGGTGCAAGTTCGATTCTAGCGGCGGCATCTTTGCATAATCTGAAGATATTATTCTGAGTGTGGTGGTACCTGGTACCTACTTGTAGTTTCTGATACATTATGAAAACTATATTTAATAATATTTGTTTGGCATCATTATATATTTATGTGAACGAATAATAAAATTTCTTCAAATCGAGAGTACGTAAATATGTTTTTTCTAGGTAGGTAAACACACATGCTTCTATTGCTTAACATCAGGCAGAGTCAAATGCTAAATTAAAAATAAAATTGTCATCACAATTTTTATAAAAATTTCGTTCAAAGGAATAAAACAGCTCCAATCCTGAATTCTGAGAAAAGAGCGCTCACACGACACGTTTAAAGCGGACTAATTGGTATGCATGAAAAAAGCATAGAAAATGTTATTGGTTGAAACCTTTGAAAAATTTACACGACGGTAAATCCATCATCATCATCATCTCTAACATTTAATAGTTCAGTGCTAACTACATAACCCAATTATGCGGCATTTTACATATTCGCTTTGTCACATCAAACTTCTATTAGTGCGGTATATTTGAATTTTAATCGTCACCCAATTTAACCGGACGCATCCTACACTACATTCGTTTGCTGAGCCCTCCAAATCACGGACTTGGTACTCCGTTCATCGCATCGGTTGTTCTACCTTACCTTGTCTACCAAGATATGGCTGGTCCTATACATGATTTTGGTTCTGTGTTGGATAACCTTATTGCAGATTGTATCCTTCAGAAACTCCAAGCAAAGCACTGAACAACTAAGCTTGTGGACTAGTCGTACTTATTCATCAGAGAGACTCCAAGATATCACGCTGAGTATATTTAAAATCAGTCGTACCGTGAGTGTCCAAGATTGTGTGTGACTGCAACGCTCGTGTTGAGGCATAGATTTGATAAACGGTTGAAAGAGAACACCGTTCTGCTCGGTCACAGTATGGTTAGGTGACTCTTGTGGCCGTAACAAATTTACGCTTCCGTGATTCGGAGGGCACATCAAATTGTCGGTCCCAGCTATAAAGCCCTTAATACTATCTGTGCCATACTCGATCAAGGACGCACATAGTCGGGCCTGTAGCCAGTGAGGGACAGGGTGCGCGGGAAGTCTTCAGTCTTAAAACTTCTTCGTTGTTGATAAACATTCTTGCAGTTTCCTTCCATACCTACGTCTCTGGATATTACTGGCTTAGTTCACGGATTTCATTTTAAAGGCAAATAGGGTACATACATTGATCGGTTGTAGACTGTATGATTATGATGACTACCACGATCAAGCCTCGCCATAACAGTGAATGAGATAGAATACTTACTTTCGTTTGCATCCGTCTGTAGATACTATAGGGCATTATGTAAAGAGTTCATTCAACTCGATATTGATGTAATATTGGTTCACCTTCATTCAGCATAATATTTGATACAATCTTAGATGCTAGAACTAGGCAGAAGTCCCTTCAATCCTTGACGGTCATGTTTATTATCAACTTGAAATAGTGTGTTTATACTTACACTAGTAAAGCCACGGATCTAAAATAAAATACTTACCTATACGTTAACTCCTTTTTTATTGACTTTAACAAGCGACCAATAAATAACACAGCTATTTTCCTATACAAATCGTAGTTTACGTCAACTTGAGCAACAAATACAAAGGTACAAGGCTAGATTTGCTGGCACTGGGCTCGTGCCATATACGCCACTTTCTGCGCCCTTTGGACCACCTCTGGACACCTCTTTCTGCGAACCAGTCGGCAATCTTGGAAGAAACCCTCGTTCCGGGGGAACCCGTTGCTCCCATCGCTGAACGTGACCAACCCTGAAAGAGAGCAGTTTTTATTCAGTGAAATTTTGTTGGTTTTCTAATTTGTGCCAATTTTATCAAACGATCTTGTAATATAACAGAAAAACTTTGCTGAAATAAAAAATTTAAAGCCTGATGGAAAAGTCAGAGCAATGTAAGCCTGACTTGCTTATAATTTTCTTCAGGCGAAACAACGGATCAATGAACTTTTTAGTCGCGATAAGGTGAGTTACTACGAGTATTAGCGTGCTAAGTGTTTATAAACAATAAACGGATATTCATTAAATATTTTAAATTAGTACCTAATAGGTACCTAGAGCTTAATTTTTTTTTTTGTATATGCTGACAACAACATGATGCTAGCTTAGTCGTTCTTGATAGATCGTGGAAGTTAAGCAACGTTCGAAACGGTCTGTAAGTGGATGGATGATCGCCAATGGCATTATCATCTGAGCTCTTCCGTGCTTCGGAGGCCAAAACGAAGACTCATACGAAGTTACTGTTCTCACAGAACCATTAGTAATTAGGTTACACCTAGTTAGACAGACCTTGTCACAGATCTTGCTTGTTTTTATTTTACTAGCTTATTTTCTAATGGAAAAAATATTGCTTTTGTGCAAAGCTTTTATAAATAAAAAACCTAAACAAGGAAAAAACAAAGAACCTTTGTTCATTTCACAAACAGCTTTTCAATCAAAACTGAATTTAATTATTGAGAGTTGCTGCACTATGCTTCCGTTTCATTACGAGTACCTATTTATTGTTGTTTAATAATTTGCAATATTGTGCGATTGAACTTGAATTTTTCTCATTTTATGATGCATACCTATTCAGAATTTCAGACATTAAAAGTAGGTAAGTACTTCAAAATAAGAAGAGGCGTAAGTCAAGGAGACCCGATCTCACTAAACATTTTTTAACTCAATCTTGGAGTCTATTTTCCGAAAATTACAGTGGACTGGTCTTGGCATAAACATCAATGGAGACTTTTTAAATCATTTAAGGTTCGCGGACGACATTGTCATAATATCAGATAATCTTAAAGACCTCAAATACATGCTAGAATATCTAGATTCAAAAAGCAAGGACTGTGGGCTGGAGATGAACTCTGAAAAAACTTGTATCATGTCATCATCACAAACGTAATATTAAAAAAACCATGAAGCCCAACATTGAAGTCGGTTTATAATTCTAAACGTAATTGAATGAAACGTACCCAGTCCCCAAACCCTTCCACCACGGAACTCGCCTTCAAACTTCATCCCATCAGCTCGCCAGAAAACTCCGTGCCCGTGGAACCATCCTTGCATAAATTCTCCTTCGTATCTGCAAGATAACAAGAATATTTTTTTCATTGATTTATTTGTTATGTAAATGTTAAAACTGATTCTGATTTGTAAAGATTCGCTCGGATGACGAGCCTCAATTTTTTAGATGCCTATGCTAAGCACTTCGATCAATGATCGAAGGCTGGTGCATCTCACTTCAAGATTGGCGGTTTAGGTTGATTTACTCAGATTTTAGAGGATCGCTTCGTAATAAATCTAGGCTCCAAACCGTATTGAGTCAGCAACACACATTGGCGTGAAAGAACATGAGGGTAGGTAGACTGTATCTCTCTGTACTCAATACATCTACTATCATAGAGTAGGTTACCTTGCCAACTATTCTATGTGCCCCCATTGATAAGAGCAGACATTTTTCATCGTTTGTAAACTTTTTGCTTCGTTTCATCGTAGGTACTTAGTTTTTCAGCAAATATTTTGTTAGGTTAGCTATCCACCACATAAACACGTTTTTAAAAGTCGAATAATAAACATTTGAGTTAATTTTTTCCTTTAACCACAAAACCAACAAAATAAGAATTCAATTACCCTTGTTAAATAAAGATGGAGTAGGACCTACTACAAAACAAACTATCAGCACATAAACGGTTTAACTTTTTTTTCCTGTGATACTTACAAAGTATTTCTTTTGAGTTTTTTTCCTGCAAGAAATAAGCAAAACAATCTTTTGAATTCCTTTGAAATGTGATACTATTCACAAAATTTGTATTTTTGCGATTTTTTAGATGAAAAATATATTACGAAGTGAAAATGCCAAGACAAAATCTTGACTTCCAGGTTCTCAAATAACAGTCACAGTGTTCTTACCTTACTTGTGACGTGATTGAATAAAGCCCTATACAGGGGTCTAGATGAGATTTCACACTGCGACGACACTCGACTATTGAATATTGCGTACTTTTAACTACTTAATCAATGCAGTAAGAAGTCCACACATTACATTACATTACAGAAACACTTTTCATTTCAGCTTTCATTGAACTGAGTTCAGAGTACACTGAAAGATTCTAGCTCTACTGAATAAAGTTAGCAGTACTTAGCGCCATCGGAAAACGCCATCACTCCAAGCCCAGAGCAGAGTCCGCCTATCATGGCCCCATCATATCTGGTGCCGTCGGGCAGAACCAGGTGACCCATGCCATGCTTCTGACCCTTTGAGTTCCATTCGCCCACGTAGCGCGTCCCATCTTCGTATTTGTATGCACCGGTCTTCACCACACCAGGGTCTATGACTGAAAGAGAATATTGTGTATTGAATATATGAATACTGTGATTAACCTCCCACTCACTATATGCGGGAAATAGGGAAACATGTATTAGGAACAAGGATACATTTTTTTCGTTTATTCACACCTGGAGCCAATGAACTCTGTGAACGGTGAATTTTAGGTATAGTATTAGATATTCGTTTTATAAGATTTAAAATAGGTAATTATTAATTATCTTGCAGAAAACAATGACAAAAATGTTTGCTTGTATGAAACAGATACCTACTTGTTTACTGGGGTAAAATGTTTTTTTTTTTTTCAGATTCCAATATGTTTACGCTTTACTAATACTAATAATAGTCAAAAGTTGTACTTTTATGCCATCTGAAAGACAGTTTATTTACACAAGAAAAAAAAATAGCACCCCTTTATCTGCACTGTAGATATTTTGATAAAATCTTCAGGCTTTCAGCATCATTTTTCTGTAATAAAATATTATACTTTTGAACAAAAGAATTCAAGACAATGGTGTCCTCTTGTTGTGTTTAAATAACTTATACTTCACGAATATACCTTTTCAACTTCTTTTCACGAAAAATTGTGGATCCCGGCTATTTAAGCCGTTAAGCCATGACGGAGGCCTTAGAGGCGGCCTAAAAACTCCGTCACTAGAGTGGCCACCGACTCATACGAACTTACTTCTTAAAAAATAACAAGAATATACAAAACCCTATCAAAAGCGAATGATAAAATCCAGCTGTTTTATTTCTTTATATTTAAGCAAAATATTGGATAGATAGTCATTATTTAGACGTACCTCTAGTAACCCCTTCATATCTTCAAAGGATCTTAGTATACCTAGTTAAAATATCTTTAAAGTTAAAATTTGATTAAAATATTATCTTAGAACAATTAACTTCGAAACATCTGCCTTGGGGAATACGGACGCGATTCCGTTTTGATTATTTTCAAGCACAATCGGGAATTATTAAATACACACAAACTTACCATCCACCATTGTGTCCCACTACGACTGCCTGATTACTATCGTATGGCTGCCGATAATCTTGTTAGGGAAAAATGTAGAGTACGGTAAAGCTAGAGAAAACTTGGTAACCGACCGACAGTAACCAATAAGTATTAACAAAATGATTTCTGACTGCAACACCATTTTGGAATTCTTTGAAGAAAGCTAAGCGTGCTAAGATTACAATATTATTTAACTTGAAAACAACACGTAATCAACACGCTGGTAGTAGCTTTCATTAAAAAGAGTTTGTGAAATCAAAAGAGTAATTTTTAACATTTGTTAAACTCTAACTCATCTTACGTAGGTTAATTTATGCTTTCAAGTCACATCTCAATATTGAGCTTGGGTTTGGTTACCTAATGCAGTTCTGAGAGACTTACTAAATAATCCCAACTACTTACCTACTTATTTACGTACGCGAAATTACAGCTTAGTCTCGTATGATAAGCTTTACAGTAATTTTTGAAGCGAAGCTCCTTTTTGGACGTTATCTGATGGGGGCTAGACGAAAAAAAGTGTTCGATTTTTGCGTTACGACACATGTAAAAAAAAAAAAGACAAACGTCACAGTGCGAAGTGCGCATTCGCGAAGCAGTCCAAAGATTGTTACATTGTTAGTACGGAAGAGCGTTTTTAGTATAGTATAAATAATTTATTTGACATATGTCGAAAGTTGACATAGTTCCAACCGAGTGTTCCACGATACTCACGTTTTTTTTTTAGTTTTACAGTAATTTCAGTTTTAACTTACGTGCTGGGCAACCCTATTCCATCCCAAAAAGTGCCAAAGTCAAAGTCAAAAAGCATTTATTCAGTAGGACCGCTGGGATCACTTTGAAACGTCTTAAAACTAGGTGATTCTGTCATAATGAACTACTTAGAGCTTTCCCACGTTGAACGCGGGGACGCGGTCACGAAATATCAAACATGACGTGACGTAGTAGGTATCCAAGTTTTCACGTACAAACCGCACGTGCGGTGCATGCGTACACGCAGACCACAGTTCCCGCGCCCGCGCGCCAGCGTGCCTTTGAATGTAGTGATTGTCTCCTGACGCTTTGTAAATCATGTAATGGCCTTCATTTTTATATAAATATCAGTGTAAGACAAGATCAGAAACTTGTTACAAACGCCGCGAGGTAAAGTAGGAAACAACAGTTTTATCGTCCTCATTAGTGTCATTTATCCTTATAGCGGAGAGAACTAAAAATATCGCTAACAGTTTTTTTTTTAATTTGTTGGTTTTTAATTAAAGGATAATTATGGCAACTATATCCCTTAGTATACAACAAAAATCAAAGCAGCCTAAAGGTACGGGAAAAGTTGGGGCATTTCTCAATAAGTATTTAGAGGGAATTTCAGGGACGCTCAGAGCCGAAAAGTTTGGCCGGAGCAAAAGTAGGAAAGGAGGCCTTTACAAGCTGAAATGTAGGACACTATAGAATGTTACAATATTAGTTTTTTTTTTTACAATTTTTAAATGCGAGTACCTTACCACTTCCATATTTTAGTCGCATTCACAGTTCCATTAGCTAACGCTCGCTCTAAAAATATCGAGTTTCTAGCCCCGAGCGAAAAGTAAGCTGAGCATGTTTGGAAAACCCTAGAGAATATGCTGCGTCAAACGATACATAGAAGTTAAAACTCATGTTTGCTTATTTTTTGTTTTATACTGCATCGTTTCTCGATACAGACTCAAAATCTTACTAATCCTACTACTTACTTAAAACATGGGGATGTTTTTGACCTAAAATAAAAACATGAAAGTTATCGAGAAATGTAAAAAACAAATAATGACGACCTCTGTGGCGCAGTGGGTGAAAGCCCGCTTGGGACGCAGAAGGTTCGATCCCCGCGGAGGGATAAATGTTTGTATGATCCGCAAATACTTATTTATCTCGGGTCTGGGTGTTTCTATGTATAATATATCTAAGTAGTAATATCAGATATCTGGTTCCCATAGTACAAGCTTTGCTTAGTTTGGGGCTAGATGATGCTGTGTGAAAATGTCCAGCATTATTTATTTAATAGATTTTCTGTAATTCGTTCTGCTTCTGTGAGCTTGGGTCGGGTTAAGTGATTTATTTCGGCCTTGTATAAAATCAGTTTAACACATCGTCGCCCTGTTTAGTTTATGGAAGGGAATTACTATTAATGCCTTACAAAAACAGAAAATAATGTAAGATTCGTGAGACGTTGTTTTAGTCTAAACATGAAGCAAGTAGGGGTGTAGAATAAGTAAGTTAGTTTGTATTTAAAAAAAAAAAAAATGAATGACCTCCTTTATCGTGTATATATCTCAGTTTTTTTTAATCAATTTTATTCGTTTTCGCTTGGCGAAAATGGAGCTCAGATCGAGCAAGGAAGGGATCGGCAACGTCGTGGGTTCGAATTGTTCGTTACTAAAATGTAAACTAAAAAGTAATATAATATACCTAGATGTAGAAAACATGTTTTTAAGCATAATGTGAACGAGCGGTTAGAACTTTTTTGTGGTTTCCACAGCCATGCATGCCGAAAAAACGTGTCTAGCTATTGAGAAATAGCCACTTAGGTAATAATGCTTCGTCAGTGATAAGTGGCGCTGATGTCTTCCTGTGCGTGTGGGCTAGTGCTGGCAAAGGTCAGCCAATCGGAAAATAGCAGTTACACTTCTACTTTCCGCTATTCGTCTAGATTATAGAGTTACATTTTGATGAGATTGAGGCATATACAGGGTGTAAAAAGACTACTACCGAAAACTGAGGGGTTGCAATCAGACCATGATTTTAAACATATTTAGCGAATATACCGTAATAAAAAAAATTTACTTAGCTACGTCATTTTATGTTATTTTCGGTTATTTACTACTAGGATAACATAAATAAGGATACCATAGTTTCATTAATAAAAGCAAAAAAAACAATTAAAACTCAAAATCCAGCAATCTACGTATAAAAACACGCCCAGTACATACGCTCGACCAGCTGTGCGAGGTCGGTTTTCTCCGGATATAATGATTTTTTCTGAAAATCCTTTTGGATTTAGTTGTGTGTTGGGATGCTGTACCTACCCCTTTCGGCTTCGGTAGACGTCTTTTTACACCCTGTATGTATTGATATTTTTGGTTCAAAATATACAGGGTTATTTGTAAAACACCGGTAACCTCTCAGGACTGTATTACTATCATCATAAGCAACAACTTTTGTTCTGTATTCCAATGCTAAAGTAAATATTGAAAACAAACTATGTATCTTCAAACTTGAATATAAACAAAACTGCTAAGAAACAACTTTAAGATAATTAAGTCTATTTACTTTCGAAACTACTACAATATAATAACAGCTTAAACTTGACAAAGTCAAGAATGAATTCTGACCAGTCTGACCACTGATATTAAAAATAATATCATTGACTGCAGCACTGAAGCACATACTCATGATTTGACGACCTCTCTGGCGCAGTGGGCGAAGGTCCGCCAGCGACGCAGAAGGTTGCGGGTTCGATCCCCGCCGCGGGACAAATGTTTGTATGACATACAGATTTGTCTCGGGTCTGGGTGTTTCTATGTATAATATGTATATAAGTACAAACAAAAATTATATTAAGGTATATCAGTTATCTGGTTCCCATAGTACAAGCTTAGCTTAGTTTGGGACTAAATGATGCTGTGTGAAAATGTCCAGCATTATTTATTTATTTATGTTTGGGGTAGGTACTCTTGATTTCGAGATATCATACTGAGGTTTCATAGAAGCAAGGTCTTATGGTACTTAGATCCAGTCGTGTACCAATAAGTTATTCTGCCAAAAAAAATGCCACTATGCCAGTACTCTCAAATGGCAAAATAAAACATTGTGAGGTACCAGTGTGTCACCTAAAAAGTTCAAAAACATGGTATCAAGTGCATGAAGGGAGCTTCTTTGAGACGCATTTATAATCCTTTCTCCAAGCTGGTTCGAAAGAATTCGTGACATGACAAGTCTAAGATAAAAGCGATCAAAATATTGCTCCTTAATAAATCTTTGTTGAATGATTGCAAAACATTTCACTACCGTTTATTGAACTGTTCATTGCACTGGCCTTCAATGGGGCCTAGTCCAACTAATAGGTCCCAATTAATCCATTTGAATAATTGCACAACCGCTCTGTAAACGTCAGAAGGCACTTTCCGACTCGCATTGTCGTAAGTCACTTCTTTTGTAGGTATTTTCAATTTTCAGGGTACCCAAAAAATTCCAACTAATTATCGACCTCTGTGGCGCAGTGGGCGAAGGTCCGCCGGCGACGCAGAAGGTTGCGGGTTCGATCCCCGCCGCGGGGCAAATGTTTGTATGACCTACAGATATTTCCCGGGTCTGGGTCTTTCTATGTATAAAATGTATGTATTTACAAACAAAAAGTATATAAGTAGTTTATCAGTCATTCTAGTACCCATAACACAAGCTCTGCTTACTTTGGGGTTAGATGATGCTGTGTGAAAAAGTCCAGCTTTATTTATTTATTATTTATTAGGACCTAGGTATGTTAATATAATAATGAACAATAAAATTAAAATTCAGGAAGCCAACTTTAGTAACAGTATTTAGGCCATTTTAGGACTATCGGTTGCTATCGTCATGGTTTGACAATTTCATAGCCAGGACAGTTGCACATGACCACTGCAGCACTAAACCATGCAGTTGTTATTGCCACTAGCCACCCATCCATTTTATGACCGCAGGGAACTACGAGCACTTGGTCAATGACCTGCCTTAATGGCTGCCCTAGACAACGGTGTGTCTACTGTCTACGGTATGATAAATCCATAACATCAGGTTTTCTTTTGATTTTACCCACGTGGCTAGTAAGCGTAATTTTACGTTTGTCTTTGGATGGACGTTTGGTATTCCTTCACGCTAAAACGGCTGAACGTATTGGGATGAAATTGAGTGAGCTAGGATTGCGAATAACAGAGCGGAGCGCAGCTTGTGCAGAGTTTAAATATTTTTTCAAATCAATGCTGACCGGTTGCCCTTTCAACACACAGAATTTGCATTAAAATAAGTCTAGCTAATCTCATGTTACTTCATCGTATAAATAAATGTAAATGTTTTACTAGTATAAATGCGCTACAGTTGCTAACATAATATTGGCTAACATAAATACTCACATACAAAACCATAAACACTACAATTGTTTATTTTCTAGAAATTCCCAGTCGCCCTTGCTAAAACCGCCTGGCAATTAATACTTCTATCTAGAATCTTGTGTGGGGTACCTTGTCAGTGCCGCTGTTGACTAACTGGCTTCAATCTACCGCTTCCGCCGCAATGCAAGTTCACGGACGCTGTTGCCCGTTTGGTTGGCCTTTTGTGCTCTTAGTGAACATCGGTTTCTAAGATTCATAATAGAATAAGAATAAGAGTAATAAAGTTTTATTTTCTCCACATCATATACAACAGTTACAATAGGTACTTAAATCTACATAATTTTATGTGGGTGAAAATACGGCTACCCCTCAGCATTTGCTCCAACAGCTCGAGAGTGTTGGATTGCTGGTTTTCAGTGGCATCATTCATAATAATGATTTAGGGCCAGTTTCATCACTTGCTGATCACGGTGTCAATGGGAGGCGTTCTTCAGTTGTAAGACGAACACTGATAGTCAAAACAAACAGATTTTTAAAAACATAATATCCTAAAATACTTGATCCTAGATAGAAACCGATTAATCAGATATAATTGCAGGACGTAACATTCTCAAATTAATAATATTTTTGCTAATCTATTGTGCCACACTGCTACGCAAAGATCACCTTAAAACATTTTCATTCAATGGTCACACAGAAAATTAAAAACATCATCACTCTCCAGAGAAAGACTTCAATATTTGCTGGGTGTCGACCATTAGCCATCCTTAAGCTTGTGCCCTCCACCACAATCAAACTATTAAAACACTTAGCGATTAAACATCGTAATAAATACTTGAATAAATAAAACGGGAACCTTCATGTTCTAATCGATTTCACGTCCGTTAAGATTAGTGGTATAACCCACGTATAACCCCATTATCATAATACCATAAAGAGTTACTGTTGGTGGTGGCTCCAGTGGGTACGATCGATTGCCGCCAAGGTCGCCTTCCTACCTTGGGTTCTAAGTTACCATCATTTGAAATAAAATATCAAACTGACTGACTGACTTTACTTACTTTTGTAAAATGTGGGCAAAAATAAGTAGGTAATTTATTTTTGGTCGAGCTTCTGATCACCTCTTAGATATCTTCAAAGGATCTTGATCTTGCCTTGGGGATAAAGTGACCCTGTTTTTTTTTCTTTGAGTGACTTTACCTTCTAGATTCACTTTGTTTGATTGGCTCTCTACTAGCGCTTGAATTTGGATCACTGGCACTGAAAAGAAAGGTTTTGTTGTGGGTTTCATTTAGGTGATTTTTCTTATAAGTACAGCTTATGGATTTTTCGTTTCGTATTTATATGCGCTATAACACGAGCTCTTAACGGTGAAGGAAAACATCGTGAGGAAACCCGCAGCTTAGTCAGCTCCACACGTATTGACGTTGTCTTTCCTGTGGGCTGGCAGGCTGATTAAGCTGAGAGGATGGTTTAGGTGCTGGGCAAGCCAATTCCATCTCAAACATTGTCCCAGGCACTTCCCGTTGAATGTAGGCATG
The DNA here is from genome assembly GCA_951394285.1 of Epirrhoe tristata. Taxonomy (NCBI): domain Eukaryota; kingdom Metazoa; phylum Arthropoda; class Insecta; order Lepidoptera; family Geometridae; genus Epirrhoe; species Epirrhoe tristata. The sequence goes on from OX596142.1 coordinate 10,913,172, forward strand.
GATTGCCTCCTGACGCTGTATAAATAATCTAATATAGATGTAAAGGCCCAAGTTTTTTTTTAGTATAGCAGTAGAGTATCATTTTTTGGTCTTAATAATGATAGAGTAGGAAAATTCTGACCAAAAATTGAAACCTTTGCATTATAACTATCTCGACTGAAGTCGCTGGAAATAGGCTAGCTAAATTATAAAACCCCGTAACAGTGGTGTCGTGCTTCTTGAAGATTCATAAAAAGCTTACTTTATTACAATTAAAAGTGAGCTCGCTTTGGTTGCTATTTGTTCCAAAATGAACAGGTAATGTTTTCAATGATAATGTCGTGAAATGAAAAACAATTAATAAATAATGGCGTCATCTAGCCCCAAACTAAGCAAAGCTTGTATTTATCATGGGCACCAGGTAACTTACTTTTACATAGAAATTAAAATGTTAGGATCCATAAAGGTGGCGATGGGCTTGCAAGTTGTATGGAATGCTAACTTCTGCAAAATGGGTATGCCAATATGCAATTGGTTGGATGTGCTTGTGACTCCTTTAGAAATCTTCATAGGATCTCTCTGACAATCTCTCTAATCAAGTCACTCCTTAGAGTGACTTAGAGTGATTGGAAAATCCAAAAATATATATAAATAATATATGTATAATAAAAAATATATTAAAATATATATACATAAAAATAGATTAGAAAAAAATATTTTCTAACGTGCTTGCAACGTTATTCTGGAGCGCTCGTGGTCGTCCTTGCTTAGTCGATCATAATCGATCTCAATAGATCGTCGAAGTCAAGCAACGTTCGAAACGGTCTGTACCTAAGTGGATGGGTGACCGCCAATGGCATTTTCATCAGAGCGCTTACGTGCTTCGGAGGGCACGTTAAATTGTCGGTCCTGGCTATTAAAATCGTTAAGCCATGACAGAGGCCTTAAGGCGGCCTAAAAACTCCGTCACCAGAGTTGATGACTCATACGATGTTTTCTCAATATTTCAGTAAAATTTTTGGTGCAACTAAAAATCAGTTTGAATATCAAATTTCATTTCCATTCATTCTATCAACAAAACATTTTCCACGTTTTAAAGCACGGATATTGTGTTAATACAATAGGTAGAAACAATGTTATACAAAAATAGATTGCATGCAATGCACCTAAATAAAACAAGGTATGTTTTGGTACCTAGCCGACATCAAAGAATGTAAGCTAAAACCTACAATGTACCTCGCTGTTATACGAAGTACTTACGGCAAAGTCCTTGAAGTATCCCGTAAAGAAAATTAGACGTGCATTTGAGTACAAAAATACTTAGATCAAACTTACCTACTCTTTTGGAATAATGATAAGCGCAGTTCAACAATGAATAAATCTTATTTCATAGAAGTTGGGTTCCTCGCTCGCGGCTCAGTAGGTAAGTTACCCCCGTCATGGATCCATGGATCACTTTGCTTCCATATTTTATTTCCGCTCAATAATTTAAAAAGGTTTGATAGCTAGTGCTGTAATATAAAACATTTCTATGTGTATAGCTTTAAAATTGTAATATTTCAACTCCAGTACTAAGTTTGAAATTCCGAAGACAAAAAAGATTTTAAAATGAATAAAACAAACTCAAATGGGCTTGAGTTGGTACCGAAGGAAGAAACCCATTTCCCGTCTTTAAGCCCAAATAATTGGATCTGACGTATAAATAAATGCGCTGGTTGTGGCATCAAGAAAAAAGGACTAAACACAAAAATATTTATGAATTTTAAAACAAAACGAAATTGAATTTGCACTTACACGTATCATACGTACGCAGTATTTCTTTAATGAATACTTTTAAACTATTGGATCAAGACACTACACTGCTTATTACATAAACTTTAAACCTTATTTGAACCCCATGTTCCAAAGATCGAGTCACCAATACCGAAATTCGCAAGCAGACAAAGGTCCAAGATGTCAGCAAGCGAATATTGGGGCTCAAATGGAGTTGGGCAGGACACGTGGCCAGGCGTGATGATGACAGGAGCAAAGTGCTTACTGAGTGGTGGCCTAGAGATGGAAAAAGGAGTGTCGGTCGTCCACCTACAAGATGGGTCGACGACATCGTGAAATCCGCAGGTCGTACATGGGCAAGACTGGCTCAGGATAGAGGCGAATGGCGAAAGCGAAGAGAGGCCTATACCCAGCAGTGGGATGACAAAGGCTGATGATAATGATGAACCCATGTTGACACATGTCAAAACAAAACTGTTATCACAAAAAAGCGTTCTATGTGCGAGTATTTAAAGATCGTTTTTCTAGGGACAGTTTTTTAGTTAGTCTTAGTCTAAACTCGGTTCATTTTCTTGTAATAAGACGATATGTGTTTGACCTCTGCCTGTCACACATCCTGATAAGTATGCAGACGGTTGCACTAGGTATTATTGGTGACACAAAATGAAAGAAAACTTGACTATGATTTATATACCTTGCTTCAAAGGACCACGATCGATTAACACCTCATTAATCAAAATCAGTCATACAACTTTGACTTGGTTTCAGTAACAGTCGGATAATGATCTACTTAGCTTCAAAGTTATTTACGCCATTAAATTAGTCGTTAATACATATCCGGCTCGAAGGACCAATTTAACAACGAAACGCCGAAGCACTGTTCAAGTAGAGATAAGCTGGTATGCCAAAACGCTGTTTAGGTTAGAATCTTGATAGTAAATTGTTGTTTGTTGTTGTTTCTAGCCCGCACTGTCCCACAGCTGGGCAAAAGCCTCCCCTCGAGTTTTTTAGTCTTTTCGGTCCAACGCCATTGCCTGCCACTTATAATCGCTGAAGATGTCTGTCAGTCTGACTAGTTCGTCACGCCATCGCTTGCGTGGTCTGCCGCGCCGTCTCAATGCCTCAAAGCTCAACACGGGGATATAAAGTTAGTTAAGAAATTAGCCTAAGTTTAGATCTAAGATGGATCACCTAAAAAAAGCTAGGCCCCAAACCGTGTTTGTTGCCCTGATTCTTCACGGTATTGGTCGCGAAGGAACAGGAGTAGAATCACCTAGTTTTAAGACGTTTCAAAGTGATCCCAGCGGTCCTACTGAATAAATGCTTTTTGACTTTGACTTTGACTTTGACTTTGATATAGGCCCAAAGGTTCGTCCGGCATGCGGCAGACGATAATTAATATTTATAAAAATTAAATAATTCTTTTAAATCAAAAGAATCTGATATTATCAATACTGGTTGCCAAGACGAAATAAAAAAAAATCTAACAAGGAAACATGACATTTATCAAGGGATGAAGTTGTCATTCGTATGCACATCGTAATCAGTCAAGGCCGATGGTCAATGTCGGCCCGGACGTTGCGATGTGACGTCGTATACCGCAGTCGATGTCATACTACACTAACGGGCCAGCGTTTGGTGGGGCAGGGGTAAAAAACATTTACTTATAAGAAGACCATATTTTTTACTAAGCGTTAAACGCTCAAGAGGTTACAGATTAAATATAAAATAAAATTAGAATTAGATTTCTTATTTTTTAACGTGCAAGGTTCTCGACAGAACACGTTAACTAGTTCAATTTTTTTTTTTACTTAGAATGAAAATAATGAATTATTAGACTTTTTCATCAGGAGTGAATTGGGTTGAAGTTACGCAGCTCTAGTGAGATAAGTACCAAGACAAAATCTTTATTTATGAGACAATTAAGAAGATGGATAGGTTTCTTTGGCATCAAAAATAAAATAAAATTGGAGCATAATATTTGGTAAGTCTATTTGCGAGGCTGTGAAGGAGACTATCATGACAAACAAAAACACATTTAAATACACTCACACACAATTTTAATACACTCACTCGATCTTCATTCCCTAAGGGAATTACAAATTTTCATCAGAAAAAGTGCGAAGATAACGCTTCAACGTAAATGATATACTTAGGTTTTACATCATAATAAGAGTAAGGACAACCTCGTAAAGGAAAATATTTGCTTGAAGTCAGTTCGTTTGAACTAGAGATGAGTTAGAAAACATCAAGGCCATCATTATAACTGAAAAATGGTGTTTTTCGTCTAGGTCTTTGACCACAAAGACGCTTATTCATATAGTGACACAAAAACATTTTATTTATTTATTCTTTATTGCACAAAGAAATTACATACATAAAATCTTTAAAAAAATAAGTACCTAATGGCAAAGCCGAGCTTAACCCTAAGAAGAGTTATCTTACAGCAAACCCTCATAGGAGAGAGAGAGACGGGGTTGTAACAGTGGGTGCATGTGCAAAACATACCATTTAAAAAAAACCGGACATGTGCGAGTCGGACTCGCCCACCAAGGGTTCCATCGAAAGGCCTAAGTAGGTACGTATAACAGTGCAAACTGTTAGGTGCTACCTACATACACCAAAGTTATTTGGTAGGTATAGGTATAGGCTCGTAAATGAGAAGGGAGAAACATTTTTTTTTATCATAAATCGAAAACTATATATCATAAAAAAAACTGTTTAAGCTTGTGCCAATGAAACCCTTTCATACGATAACCCACATGACACAGCAGTTAACTCCCTTCAAAATTTCGACCCCCATTCCTTGCATTAGGCAAAGTTCAACAAAGTGCTTCTATAAAGGTTTCGTTTTGGAACCCTAAAAAAACACATAGGTAAAACTAGTCGTTGGGCACCACAACCTTGTCAGAATAAATAAGCAACAAAAAAAGTTATCCACTTCATGAAACTCAGACGAAAAAAGTTTAAAAATACGTTTTTAAAAATATTTTGTATCATCGTTTACTGGAAGGATATTTTTATTCGGTAAAAGCCCCTGTAGAGTATATTTTTATTATATTATTTTCCTCCGTATCTTCTAAAATAAACCTAAGCCTCATGAAATTGAGGCTTGTTACGTGTCTTGTTAAATCAACACCAACTGTCTGCTACACCAACACAATATTATGTAGCGCATAAAATATATTATGTTAATTTTGTTTATTGGAAAGCTATTGAAAATCATTTATGTACTTACTTACGTGTGTACAATAAGTGTGAATTTGTTTTTGAAGATTTATTTATTACAGAAAACCGTCGTTTATCTAACGCCTTCTTCGAAATGTGTCGTAAGTACCTAAACTGTTTCTTAAAAAACACGCAAACGCGCGAAATCAACTCGTGGCAAGTAATGTCATCCGAAATATAAAGTTACAAGACGTGTATTTTTTGTATACATGTGAGCCAAGTGTTGAGTACCACTGCCAAAGCGGGCGGTGGGTGTACCACCATTGGTCATAGCACGCAAGTCGACTTCTGCACCGCGTTTTCAGTTTACCTAAACCATAGCGGGGACTACCCCGATCGCGCCGCATTAACTTTATACATAATACACCATAATAAACAGTGATCTGTTCTGAAGTGCCTTGTGATGTGTTGGTATTAGATTTTGGTAAGTTTTTATTAGTTTATACAACTTACTTATTGCAGATAAGTTGATACTTAAAACTAAAAATAAATTATACAACCAAAAGTAATAAAGAAATGGATTTTTGAGATTCAATGGTGAACATATTTGAAGATAAAGTTTGTGATCTTAAACAACAGTTCTTTGCAGAATTTGAGTTCTTTTATTGAAAAAGTTTGAGAAGATCCAAAACTTTCTACGTCACGCTGTGTGAGTAGCCATTATTCAGGCTTAAAGAAAATCTGGTTTGAGTTCTTTAAATATAATGAAATGAAATAAACGAAACACATTAAACTCTCATTCACAGTCCTGACACGGCATTCCATTTTGTATCCGCTTGGTTGTAGGTTGCTTATAATTTGTTCTTGATAGTTCGTCAAAGTTGTCACAAAATTATCTACTGCGCGCTTCCGTAAATCGAAGGGCACATCTAATTGTCAGTTGCGGATAAAGACGAAGGGAAAACTTCATTACCAGAAGCCACTACTAGCTCATACTTACTACAAATTGTTGAAACTGTCCGTCATTGCTAAAGAGTCATTATGCCATGGCGAAGGCCTAAAAATATTGTCACCAGAAGTTATCTTCCTTATTACAAACTGATTGAAATTCCCTATCGTACCTACATACATAAGAAATAACTACAAGTGATTTAGGTACCTATTACCGAGAAATGTGTAGGTTAAACAATTATTTCATCACAAGCACACACATCCCAGCAACTGTATTGGTCGAGTGGGGTCACTACCCCACTCGACCAATACAGTTGCTGGGATGTGATTACAATCTGAAGGTTTCGCTTTTGAATCCCGATCGCGCAAGAATTTTGTGTCAGATTCTTATCTCTTTCTTTTATCTTTCATTTTATACTAAATTAATTCAGGAATATGGTTCAAAAAATTAAATAAAAAATATTTATGTAATGTTTTTTTTTGTTATGAAAATCCCAAGAAATCGATAAAGACTATCCTTTCAATTGATTGTTGCTTTTTGTATAACTTAGCCCATTCGTGACGTAGCTGCGCTGTGTGGACCGTCTGTTCTCCTTGAAAATCATTATGCAACAATTCAAAAAAATCAATAAATGATAAATTTTGAAGAGAATACTTAAATGGGCTTAGGAATTAAATTGTTACTGTCAAATTTCTATTTACCCAAAAATGAGGCCCTGTCAGTTTGTGTAGTTTAAAATGAAAGACCATAATATAATGCGCATGATAACAGACACTTTAAGCGGTGAAATAAAGGTAATCGTCTACTAAACACAAACTGTTTCCAGTTTGTGTTTAGTAGACGAATATTGGCTTGCAACTTGTCTTGTACGGAATGCTAGCTCCTACAATATGTGTGCATGATTCCAGATATGTACTTATTTGGAACTTGGAAGTGCCTCAGACAACTCTTCTTAAACATCTTTTAATGGATCTTGAGTTACACACTCGATCGCGAACCTGTTTTTTTATTCAAATAATGAACTTATTTTTACTCGCGCTTCTTAAAACTTACAACTTCCATTGAAGTTTTTAAACAGCCTCTGGTAACATTCAAATTCACTATTCAATACGTACCAAACTCAAAGTACTCACCTACTTAAAATTTTTAGCTTGAATTTTCACTCACTAGAATATTTTATTTTGTTGTTGAGTGCTGGTAAACCAGTAAAGTCCGGCATTGTTCATTTATTTATTATTTCACGAAGGCAGGTTGGTCTTGATTGTGTGTGTCTATGCACATGCACGTTCTGTGTGCGAATGGACGAATGCGCGAGAAACAAATCTACAGCATAAACAGTGACTAAGCCGATGCGATGCTTTCAATAAATCTGTGTTTTATTATGCTTGCCTACCATTCACTGAAGTATTGGAAAGTACTGGACCACCAGTGTGTAGTGTGAGCGGCCCCGCTATCCGATACTAAGTTCGTTTTCCGAAACGAACAATCAGTTGATGCACCCGGGGTTCATACCTACGATCTGAAGATTGAAAATTATAGCACTCAACCACTAGCTTACACACACTGATATTGAATTTATACATTCTCGTAATAGACCAATTAATACATAACACAGACTCGGTACTAGCTTGGCTGTGAATACTTTGTTGTAGTGAATTAATTACTTTAGCTACAAGGCCACTGACACGATAGTGTACTATAAAATATTAGATACTATGCTACCTTACAATAAAAAGGTGACCTAACCTAGTAGGTATAGTGCTCTAGGTATCTATAGCTACTAGTCTAGGTCTAATGTTTGTGAACGCAGAGATTGAACGATAAAATTTAAAGGTCTCAAAAGAATAAATAATATGATAAATAGTTTTTTAACTAAGATTTTAAGTAAATTAATACACATTTTCTATATTTTATTCAATATTGGACTAAAATAAATTATTTCGCTCACCAGCTTGAGCACGGATGATTGCCTAAGAAATATAGCATAAATCAACTTCACTAACGGGCAGCTGACCCTTATCATACCACGCATGTCTATGAGTAACGAAATTTGAATATTAGAATTGTTTTCTCAAATGTTCCTTAGCTTGATTGTTCAAACAAGTATCAGAAAATTATGAAAATTTGAACTGATTTCAAAGTTACCCAATAATATCATCAAATCCTGACATGGTGACAACCGAGAAAACATTGACCAGGCCGCAAGTATATTGCTTAGGTGCTGGGGACGCCTATTCCAACTCAAACAATGCCCCATTAACTACAGCATTACAGCGACTTATTGAGTGTGGGTATAGGTTGCAACCACATTGCCACCTGAAGCTCTGCATCGATAAAGTACAATCACAAAATCTTCTATTGTTCCTCTATCTCACGAAGGCGCGTTGATATTAAGTGTGTGTATAGATTTCTTTATGTGTGCGTAAGCGATACTAAACGCTCATTTGTCCATGGAGCGTTCATGAGGTTACACACACAGAATCAATGTGCATGTGTAACTTCACACACAATTAAGACCAACCCACATTCGTGAGAACAACTTTTACCTACATAGTTTTACAAGTAAGGTAAGTATATTCGAGTTATTTTATTTTTCGTAGCTTACGAGCTTCGAGAGATATATGAACGAAGCTTCATGAAACTTTGTCATACTAGTAAACGATGACTTACTTCAAGGTTGTGTTTTCATTATTAAATCAATAACAGTTTTTTCTAACAAAGAACATTGGATTGTAATATTATGTAAGATCATAATAAAAAAAACCGGACAAGTACGAGTTGGGGTCGCCCACCGAGGGTTCCGTACAAAGGCCTGAATAGGTACGTATAACAGTGAAAACTGTAAGGTACTACCTACATACATCAACTAAGGTACTTACTCGTACATGAGAATGGAGAAACATTTTTTTAATTTTTTGTCCTATATCGAAAACTATGCATCATAAAAAAATACTGTTTAAGCTTGTGCCAATTCATGAAAACAACAAAAAGCCCTTTCATGCGATACCCCAAATGACATGGTCTCTTCAAAATTTCGACCCCATTTCTTGCATTTGGCTATGTTTTTTTGAGTAGGTATAATATGGTTTTCATTGCAAGTCGATACGTCCGCGCGCTCCCAAGGTAAAGGGTCTTGATAGACAGAGAGGACAACAAAGTGATCCTTAAGGGTTCCGTTTTTTCCTTTTGAGGTACAGAACCCTAAAAATTGCTCAAACGTGGATGAAAACTTTTCATGTAGTAAAAAACTTTCATTCTGAGTAAGAAAAATGGAGCTATGAAAAGTTATATTCACACCAACGCTAATTGTCTGTATATAATTTAATTTAATTACAAGTTATTATTAACTTCCTAACAAACAATATCGAAGTTTACAAAGCTCAAATCTCCTAAACTGTTTTAAATAATAATTGTTAGAAAATTAATGAAATTTTGCGAGTAAATTTACTCAAAGAATGCTTGAAGTATTAAGCTCATATTTCGTTCTAGCTACGTGCCAGAAACTTCACACGAAAGTTTGGATAAATCCATATTGTTTTCTCACGCTCTTTGAAGACACGATATATATACGGCAAGGTACACTGGATTAAAGCTTGGACTATTTATCCCGGGGAAGTAAAGTTTTCTCTACGGGACCACGAGTAACATCTGCCCTATTACACTACCACTCCACCTCTACAAAACCGCCACAAAACACAAAATTATCTAGGCACACACAAATGCCATTTCACTCTATCCTACTGTACAGATAGGGTTGTCGTGGTAAGCGAGCTAAGAGCAGCTATAAATGCATCACATTTAAAGCAGAAACTGCAAGACACGGAAGCTGTGGTTTGAGAGCCCACAAATTCTCAACTTCCCTTCCCGAATTGTCGATACACGGTACGTGGAAGAAACAATTTAGTGACCACCGGCCGTGTCCGGGAAGAGCAGACAAACCTAAGTGGCTCCAAGGGGAATGGCTGATTTATGAATAGGTGTGGAAGAAAGGTCAAAACTTCTGCGTTTGATTGATTGAATCTCTTGAACCATGGTTCATAATAATATTATTGTATACCTTTGAGTGGTCCATAAACTCATAATTGGCTCATACTTTCTTGGCTTGCTCATTATGTCACTGGTTCTTATAGTGGCATACATGCCATGTACTCAGGTCATTGACCAGCTGATAAACTCTTTTATCACTATCACTACATAGTATAAAACAAAGTCACTTCCCGCTGTCTGTCTGTCCCTATGTATTAGATCTTTAAAACTACGCTATGGCTTCGATGCGGTTTTTTTTATAGACAGAGTGATTCAAGAGGAAGGTTTATATGTATCATACATTCATAATAATTTGAATAAGAAAATAAGAATTTGAATTTGAAATAATACAGTAGAGAAACACTGATAATTTTAGAGGTTTCTAATGTGATGTCGTTAATAAACACATTTTTTTACGCTTACATTACAAACGCTGGCTGAACCCTAATATTTAGTATCAGCATTACACCCGTGGAAGCCGGGTCGGGTCGCTAGTGGGTAATTAAAAACACTTGGTCAATCATTATTGTTGTCGAAATCAAGAACAAAGTAGCCTAGGATGGTAAATTCACAAAATAGCTATTTTTTAAGTTTGCTAAACACTAAAGAAGACACGCTTAAAACTTACGCATTTAACGCGTCGCGTCGCGTAAGTTATTTTGAACTACCAATGCGATCTGACACGTAACGTTCCATTCTGGGAATTGGGCCCAATTAAATAGATATCTGAAATAAATTTCAAATCATGAGCCACAATTTGTTTAATCGTATACATTTGAGTTTTCGATCGTTATTTTGTGCTTCGAGCCCTTTTCCCTAATCGGATATGCACACTTGACTTCCAATTTGAAAGTTGCAAATTTGAATCCTGGCAAAATTGAACATCAACGTGGTCGTGCTTGCTAAGTCGGTCTTGATAGATCATCGAAGTTAAGCAACGTTCGAAACGGTCTGTAAGTAGTTGGATGACCGCCAGAGGCATTTTCAACTGAGAACTTCCGGTACGTTAAATTTTCGGTCTCGGCTATTTAAGTCGTTAAGCCATGACGGAGGTTTTAAGATGGTCTAAAATGTCCGCCACTGACTCATATACTAACTTACTTAATTATCTAAATTATCTAATCAGATAAAATACTAATGTCATATTTTACAGCGTATTCGTTTGATTACATAATATGTTTATATATGTTTTGTATGTTGTTTTATTTATGTGTTGTTTTGTTATTAATTGGTGTACAATAAAGTGTTCATTAATTCATTCATTCATTGTATGTTAATCCTATAGCATCCGGCAAGGCGGAAAAACGGTAGATGAACAAAGGCAGTAAGTTACCGAGTGGTGGCCATGCGAGGGTCACAGAACATCAGGCAGACCACCAGCCAGATGGTCTGATGACATTGTAAAGGCGGTGGGAAAACATTGGGTTCGAATGGCACAGGACCGAAAGCAGTGGCGTGAAAATGAGGAGGCCTATACTCAGCAGTGGGTGGATGTGGGCTGATTAGATAGATAGATAGATAGCATCCCAATTAAAACTCAAACGGTTATTATAATTTAAATACCTCAATGAGCAATTTTCTTCAATTTACTCCACGCGCCCGAATGAACGTACCTACCAACTAGACGGTTTGAGAATCCCGATAAAATATTCATATTCGTGTCAGATTGGACGTAAGCTAGGACAAGCTATGGAATTGCTACATTCAGAGGAGATTCAGAGGTATGCCATGAGGAACAGCTTGGTGTATCGTAGGTTCTGATCTGATGATTAATAGGATCATAAAATCAATTGTATGCATAGTAAAATTTTGATAGCCAATTAGTTTTACCACCATCAAATAAGACTAAATAGACTAGACTAGAAATGTTTGCTCTGAACTGAGATCTCTACCTAAAAGAAGCCCCAAACTGTGTTTGTTGCTTTGTTTTGTTTACAGTATTGGCCATGAGACTATTGTCTTCCCAGAATATCCATCTACTAAATAGATACTTTTAAATTTGAAAATAGACATTATTAATAAAAAGTTTCATTCAACCACAAATCAATACTGATTATTCTCACAATGACTTCCTTCATCGTTTAGAGCTCGTGTTAGTATCTGACCCGCGCACGCCTTCGTCTGCGCATTGTTTCGTCATACGATCTTTGGAACTGCCTTGCACAACCCTTAGGGGTAGTTTTTCAAAAGTTTAAAATACGTGTTTTATTATTTATTTTAAAGTTTATTTAGACCGAGTCTGGAGTGAAGGAATAATTTTTTCCATATAAACTTTACCACCCTGTTTGCATAAAATCCTTAGTTTTGTAGTGTAGATAGTGGGTTTTGCCTCATTATTAAAAAATATGGATTTTATACTATCTGGTCAGTAGGTCATCAGCTCGCCATGACGGCATCGAAGCAAATCGATTGCTATGATTAAATTAGTGTTATTCCACTTTCCTAGAACTGCAGCCGTCCAGGCCTACTCAATAATGAGTGAGAAAATGGATTGACCCCATTATGGAATAGTCCTAAGACGCTAGCGTCTAAGGACTAACTAACTCATAGTGGCTGTCTCAAGTATAGGAGTTCGTTTATTAGGCACTTTAGTGAACAGTAAGGGCAGGAAAATTAATGATGAATTTCAGTAAATCAGAAGTCAGAACCATTTTCCTGGTAGAGCGAGCTCTACGAGGAAAATGGTTGTATAATATATAATGGAGACAAATAGGTATACAATTATTGGAGTTCGAGTGAAAAAGATCAAAACATCAAAAAAGATCTTGGGAAACATCGTCAGTAAAAATATAAAATTAAACAAGGAAAAGGCTTGTGTCTAGAATCGTGGAAGCAGGAATTGAGGGTTAATGAATAAATCTTACCGGGTTTGATTCCCGATTATTTACCTACCATTTCTATCACATCATAATGCATAGTTTTCGAGAAAAAATTTCAAAAAGATTTTTACCTTTCAGTTTAGGTTATGTTAGGATAGTGACCACTAATGCGTTAGGCGAGCGAAGCGTGCCGCGGTAGCGGCCGCCGAAGCGCCAGAAATCCCCTGCTCTCATCCACCTCCCTGCCCAAAGTCAATGGTATTTACCATTTTGAGGCGTTGAGCTCCTGCTTCCACGATTCTAGACCTATACCACGGAAAACTTTAAAATTGCTACTTCAGTTACAAGTCAATGTACACAACCATAAGAAATTGCATATCAATTTGCAGACCGAAACTCATTGATGCATGAGATTAAAACCCAAGGCTTTAAATGGAAAGTCGAGGCACTACCCCATTTTGCTTACAAGGTCTCTAATGCTGTCTAATGCACTTGTTATCTTTTTTTACAGGTAACATTGCGGCTCTGGAATGACCTCCACCAAGAAAACGTTTAGCCTCCATCCGTCAGACCCTGAAGATGATACCTTGTGTCTGGCCCACAACGCTTTTTTTTCTAATATGGTGAGTACATCATCAACATCATTATCAGCCTATCTCCACAGCATTCGTTTTGATTACGAGCTTAGTCTCATCCAGGTCTGGCCCAATAACTAATCCTTTCAATACCGTTGACCCATCTTAAGTTGACATGATTTAGAAAATAGTTTCATCCAGGTCTAGCCCAATCCTCTCAAATGAATCTCAATGTCGTTGACCCATTTAGATTTCATAAGTGGACAATAGTGTAGACAAAATTGTACCTAAACCTAGAAATCAAGCCAATACTTAAAGTTATAGAATTGTGTTTCGCCTCGAGAAAAACCTTCCTTTGTACCTACCAAAGACTACGCAAATGTCAACGCCCCGAGCATAAAGAAAAATACTAGCCCCGAGTGTCGATCAAGAAAGAAAGTCAGATTGATGCTCGGAGCATTCAAAACTTTTCCACCCTTTTCTTTTCTTTGAGTAAATGCGTACGATACGGCAAAAAGGTAGACCTGTACCTACCCAATGCCACAAAATGTCAATTGTACCATCGATTGCCCATTGCTCAGTCGGTAGCATAGAGAAACATACTATTCGGTAGGGCGCTGCCACGAGTCAGCATGTTTTTGAGACGTACCTATTTAAAAAAATCCTAAGAATATGTTTGTTTTCCGCCAAACTAACGTCAATTTACGCGTAGCGGGAATTTGAATTGAAATTAAAAAAAGTAAAAACTATTAGTATAATCCAAACCAGTGTAATAGATAACCTTTATGTGATGCTCGAAAAACATTAAAAAAGAGACAAATTCTTTTTTAAATTTTGTTTAAATTTTTCGTAAAAAAATCGTATACAAACTCGGTGTAGACGTTGACGGTAACATTAATTAGTCTGACGGCTCAGAGGTTTTCAAAGTGACACTCTAACCTTGAAATCCCTTATCAGCTCAGAAGGTCAATTCAGCACTTTAGATTATGCCAAGGTGTATGGCTAGGTTTTACTGCCATGTAAAAGTAGTAAAACCCTATCGAAGGTTTCGGATTAAATTCACGGTTCACGGAAAAAGTTTGATTAATCCTTTGTTATGTAAATCTTGTAATCTTTTCAGTGAAGTTTTAGGCTTTTTATCAGATAGAATAAAGAATTTCTTTATATTTTTTAATTGATGTTGAACAAAGTTGTTTTCACCTCACCGGCATAAGCGCCCTCTTTGAGCTAAGAGGGCGCTTTTGCTGCGTAAAACAAAACTCTACGTTGCTCACACCATGTGGAAATGTGATTTGAATTTAGAATGCTGCAAGCAATGAGAATCGAATAGTATTAGTAGGCCATGGTGGTCTGGTTTTTGGACTTTAGCCTGCCACTTTCGGGCAAAAAAAATAGCGGGAATTGGTTTTCCTTACATGTATCTTTTCGCTAGTAAGGTGAAAAATTGTATGTATCACACGAGAGCAAAATAATTTGTTGTTTGTGCTTTTGAATCCCTCACTACACTCAGGATTCTAACTTAGAATCTACGCTTCGCTTGTTCGGGATTCAATCTCAGCACTCGCAACAAAAACTAATTTTGCTCTCTAGTGGTACAATTTACTATACTACTATACTACACTGTTTTTTCTTTATTATCTCTTATTAATTCAATATGAATATGGGGAGCTTTGATAGCAAATTTTTATGCAGAAACAATAACACGAAATCCGCTTTTCTCTCGGCTTCGTGGAACAAAATCAACAAAATATTTTTATTGTTCTATGAATTCAATACAATTTTATTTTCAATGTAAAAAGTTGTTGAAAAAAATATGTTAAAACTGGAAACTTTTTTGCAGAGTGCGAGTGTGTAAGCTTTAAATAAACCATTGCCAGCTCACAAATCCTTCATCTATACAGGTGCTAGTTTGATTCCCGTGACAGGACAAATGTTTGCATAATCCATACTATCCATACTAATATTATAAAGCTGAAAAGTAGAGGATTAGCGAGTTTATATGTTACGTTCCCCAAAACGCAACGTTAGCGTGATCTAATTTTTCCTGTGGCGCCATCTATTATGTAGTAAAATGTGTCTGTCTGTTTGTTACTTTTTCACACATATACCACTAAATAGATGATGCTGAAATATGACATGGATAAAGATTATGTCCTAGGGACGGACATAGGCTACTTTTTTTTTCAAAACTAATCATGTAGGGCGTGAAATAAGGGTTGAAATTTTGTATGGGGACTTAAAGTGAAGTTCCAGTTGAAGGCCAGTTTAAGGGAAATTTATTTTTATATGCCAAAATTGTGTATCACCTTGTTGACTTCTACTCTAGACATTTCCAATAAAAAACAGTCTGTAGATCTGTCTAAATGCAATCTCTAAATGCAATCAGCCCTCTTACCATGGCGATTGTCTAGGCACCGGAGAATAGATAAAAATGACAGTAATGACATTACAGTGTAGACAAAAGTAACTTTTATCCACATTCTACCCGTTTTATCTACACTCTAATGTCATTACTGTCATTTTTATCTATTCTCCGGTACCTAGAGAATCGCCATGGTAAGGGGGCTGACTTGACCCTGAATAAGTGTAGTTCTAAGCCTATATTTTAAAAATATTTATTCATATTTTTTATGCATTATTTTTGTTCATCGGCTGACAGGCTGATACATCATACGTAAGTAATTTATCGCCATTTAAAGCACGTACCGATTGGAAACAAAGCAATTTGCCATTTTAACATCCACATTGGTCGAGGTTTATTGCAAAACTTTTACTGAGCTATATTTTTCTAGAGCTTTTTTAGTTTTTCATTTTATAATATCGCCGGAAATGAATTGAAATAGTATCGTTATAGGTAATATCGCACCTCCGATAAAATAGGGTTACAACTTGAAAAAGTTGAATTTTGAGTTAAATATACAGAAATGCTTGAAATTTAATTGTCTTTCTTCTCAAAAATTGTTACAAACGTAACTCTAAAAATGCCCGCTTGGTGGAGTTGTAACACTACATCACTAAGACATTTTTGGACTTCAGTTTTCTCAATCAGTGTAACATTTTGAGTTGTGAAAGGTCGGATGTGTACATGTTCCGACAAAAAGTGCTACAATCCAAGAAGTGTTGGTGTCATTGACAGGTAAATTACATTTTCATGCATATTTTTTTCTAATATAGTGTAACAAGTACAATTATTACGGTATAGTGTTAGAAGATTGTGAGCAAGTAAGTTAAGATTTGTATAAAAAAGTGTTATATTTCAAATTGTATCAGTGTTTTAGATTTGATTCGGTATGAGAAAGTGTTACTTTTCATCTTATAACACTTTTTGAGAAAAAAACAAAATTTGTTAGGTAAAAACATTTCAATTTGTATCGTTGTATTATTAAATAACCACTGTACTATAGGTAACTTATAAATGTATTTATCTTATAAAACGGTATTATTAAGCTATTGCATATTTTATTCTTGCTATTGTTTGTTTCTAGTGTAGTAAGATGAAGCGAAACGACGCTATTTTGTTTAGCTTTATCGAATGATAAAAATCTACCCGCAATTAATGATCGTAAAACCGTCTTGGGATCAAAATTATCAGGTAAGATATTGATATAGTTTACTTTTATAAAGAATCTAGTGAAGGTATTTTAAATCACTGTAAACCCACTTTATTGTATTATTTGTTAATTTAAAGGATTTATTTACTTTCAGATTGAAATACAATTAGAACTCGCCGGTACTAGGCATGCAGACGTTAAATTACCACAATGTTTAAGCAAAAATGCAGGCCAAATTACGTACCCTCCCAGTATGTACAAATAATAAGAAATGCTAAGAAAACCGGATGTCCCTACAATATAAATGAGCTGTCATTCAGTGACTTTACATCCTTGAAGAAACTACACGCAGATCTGCGTTTGGTAATGAGTAACATGAAACTGAAATATGTCAAAGTAGTGAAATTCACGAAAGAAAAACCTTGTGTTCTGTTTTACAAAAACTCTTATGAAGAGGAACGATTTTCTGAAATTAAAATCTTGGGCAAACAACCTGAAGTTCTGCCTGCATTAAAATCTGCTTATAATAACCAGCTGCCCTTAAGCGAAAGAAAGCCGATTTAATGAGCTTGGTGCAAAGTAAACATGTGCCACAATTCTACGCGCCATTTTATAACCGATTGTAACGTGATTTATTACTAAACTTTAACCTAATGTGTCAATGATTGTCAGTATTAAGTGTGATTTAGTTCCTGCGTAAAAACTACAGCTTTCAAGCAATTATAAATTGAAGCGCCTTTAAAATGATAGATTAATTTAGGAGGAGATTACAAGATGAAACAGTACGTTAGACTATCTAAGAATGGTACTGATCAGTGATAAGTAAAAATTATACTTAATGAAAATAATGTTGTTAGTTTTAAGTGTGAATTGTTACACAGGTACTAAACCTGTGTAACAATTACAGCTTTAAAGCAATTCTATATTAAATGATTAACACCTGACAAGTGCTACTAAGCTCCTTTAACAGGTAGATTATTATAAGAGGAGATTACTAGAAAACAAATTATGTTATACTATCTAAGAATAGTACTGATTGGTGATTTTTGTAGAAATTATAATGAAAGTTATGTCTTTTAAGTTTTCTATGTGCTTATTTTTGAAACAGTTTTGCTAGGTATGTATATTTTATTGATAATTATGTGCCAAAAAATGATAATTTCATGAAAATAAACATTATTACAAGTTAAAATGTGTATATTTTTTACAAAATGTTAAAATAGTTATCTAAAATAGCGTTACAATCGAAAATTTTCAGGCTTTTTTTCAGGAAAATACATAAATTAAATATGTCATTTGATAGTGCTCCTTTCGAGCTTTTCAAATATATATAACATGTTATATATTCTAAAAATAATGTATGAATATAGACCGATAATCAAATCTGCGAGTTTATTTTCGCTCTCCTGAAAATTAAGGGTTTTCGAGTTGTAACCCTATTTTATCGGAGGTGCGATATGCTCCTGCCGCGAAGTTTTCACATATCCCTAGCAATCGATAAGCTAGTACCGGGAGACATACTTTTAGAATATATTGTTATATTAATTTACACCGATTCCCAAAAGTCCAAACTCGGGGTTTGCCAAAGAGCAATTGAACGCAGCATCCTAGGGGTGAAAAGAATCGACCGAAGTCGGAACACCTGGCTGCGTTCAAAAACTGGTATTGCTGACGTGGGCGTAAAGGCTGCCAAGTAAAAATGGGAGTGGACAGGTCATGTCACCCGCATGCACCCAGACAGGTGGGCCAGAGTGGTGACTGGTTGGATCCCGGTGGATGGCAGGCGACTCCGAGGCAGGCCTAAAAAGCGCGATGAGCTGGACGCCTTTAGGAAGGATTGGGGGAAAATCGCGGAAGACCGCGAGGTGTGGAAGGTGACGGGGGAGGCCTTTGCCCAGCAGTGGGACAGTAAAGGCTAACTAAAAAAAAATTAATAAAAATGCATTTATTGTATTTATGAATATGAATTTATTGAATGCTAGCTGACCCGCACGACAGCCGTTCACGCGTGATGGCGTGACCAAGGGATATAGGGATTAATTTTTATATATAGAGATATTGTATTCCATGGAAAATTTGAGACGCACGTACGTCTAAATGTCGCGTTGCTAAATGTGCGTCTGCGTTGCACAACGCGTGTTGTTGTAGATACTCGACAGAACGTTGCTAACAGTTCCGTACAACAAGATGTGCGACATTAGGCAACAATATGTTGTAAGGCATTATGAAAAAACAACGCCTACTTTATCTCCTCTGACCATTGTAAGGAGTTTCATTGTAAATCGGGACAATGTGCGTCTCAATTTGTCACAATCAACTTTATAAATTACGGTAGTCGGACCGACGAATCGGACAGTCAGCGTAGCTGAATAATTTACATTGGCAGGCCTTTTTGAAAATAAATTAGTCCCAATTTAATTATCCTTTGTATATTTAGATTAGTCCCTAATTTCAAAGTAAAAATACTTTGAATTCTGTAAATAATCTTTTTGATTTCATAAAATTCTTAGAGCCTTTCTTAGAATGCAGAAGTTGCAATTTTTTTCATACATCTTTATTATCTATTATTTATTATCTCTAAACGGTGAAGGAAAACATCGTGAGGAAACGAGTTAGAGTTCTTATAGGCGGCGATGGGCTTGCAACCTGTCACGTAAAGAATACTTACTTCTGCAAGATGTGGGCATGTATCAAATATGTGTTTGGACATGCCTCTGACTACCCCTCTTAGACATCTTCAAAGGATCTGGAATAAGTAACATAAAAAGATCTGAGAGAATGTCTACCGCACTTTGAAGATACAGTCGTAAACCTGTTTTTTTATCTTTATTAATTTGTGTTTCAGTTGAATCTTTAAACCTAACTGTAACTACAACATGTTTAACACCTTCACACATTTAATCCGAATCACAACAGCCAGCCAAGAGCCCAAGTTTATGCTTCGCTAATTGATTTCATCTCCACTGACACGATGTTTTTACTATCGACTGTACAAATACAAGGTACATAAAGGTAGAAATGAATTTGTCACCGCGGACACAATTAATCAAAGGGATACAAAAGAACGTACCGTCAAATCCAGTAGCCATTGTTTTTTTGATAGAGAACAAAGTGATGATTGGAAGGTCAATTTTATTACGTAGCTGTAAACTATATTTTAGCTTGTACACGAATCGGTAAGCAACACCAGGATGGCAAACAGACGAAAATACCAACAATCAATTACATCGATGAAACGTTCCTCGAAATACCGGATCATTTTACAGTAGATAATAATGAAATCATTTTTAACAAATTTACAGAATTTAGTAATGATTTTTGGATCAAAATACTATGAAAAATCACCTCGAGTCCTTATTTTACAGCTTTAGAAGTCATTTTCATATACATTTTCATATATTTTTATAATTATCATATTAAATTATAGCAAAAAAACTGATATTCGTAATCAAGAAACCCCAACATTAATAAAAAAAAATCATGAAGTCTGTTAGATAATAATATTATATCGCTTACTTCCTACGTTGCGTTGGTATTCCGACTAAAACTCATTTCCAAAATACCCGTACAACCTACACAGCTACTGACATCCGCAATCAATTCAAATAAAACCCCATAGCAAAATGGCCGGCATTATAAAAATTAGAGACACTGAAACACGCCTTGATGGTCAGGGCAGCCCTTTAGAAGGTCACGGTCATGGCCGGTGAATAAATCACTGATAAGCGACTGATAGCATCGCTATCGGCTACTAGGCTACCTATACGAAGTGATTTACAGTTTCACACTTTAGCTGTTTCGATATACCCAGGTGATTATGATACGTCACGCCTCCTTCCCGTTGGGGTAGGATTGGCTATAGATTTTTATGTAACACAACTTTCTCTCATTCCTTCATTCATACGTTCGCTGGTTTTAGTTTTGCTATTGCGCATTCGACGACCTCTGTGGTGCAGTGGGCGAAGGCCCGCCTGCGACGCAAAAGGTTGCGGGTTCGATCCCCGCCGCGGGACCAATGTTTGTATGATCTACTAATATTTGTCTCGGGTCTGGGTGTTTCTATGTATAATATGTATGTATTTACAAAAAAAAAGTATATAAGTAGTATAACAGTCATCTAGTACCCATAACATAAGCTCTGCTTACTTTGGGGCTAGATGATGCTGTGAGAAAAGTCCAGCATTATTTATTTATTGGCTATGTCAATCATGATTCTGACTTTAATCAAAAGCATTTAGAACTGGTTTAAAAATGTATCAGGCACTACATTGATAAGTGTAGGTAGCAAAACCCCAAATCGTGACCCTGCTTGCTAACCATCTTTAGTAAATAAAAGTAGAATTCAAAATATTTGCTATAACCACGATAAAACGCCATTTACACGATACCATTCTGGAATACCATTCTTGCCTCTTACTTTCTCAAACTTAACGGAACAAGAGCTAATATTCTGTGGCAAGAGGCAAGAATGGTATGGTATCGTGTAAATGGCGTTTAAAGCTCAAAACCGTCTAAACTCAAAATGTAATTTTACTGTAGAGAAGTTCATGAAAGCAGGCTGGCTGTCTGTCTGTAGCATCGTAATTCCCAACCGGGTGATTCCTTTTGTTAGAAAAATTATTATATTGAGAGTGATTCTTCCAATATTCCTCATGAAGGTCGTGAAGGAACAGCTGAATAGAATCGTTCTGTTTTAAGACTATTTAAGTGATCCCAGTGGTCCTACTGAATAATAACTGAATTTATTGTTTTTTGAAACTTTTGGTTTTGAGAAAATCAGTTCAGTCGTTTTAATCTTTGGGTTGGTGGCACTGGTTCTTTTTTGGATTCATGAGCTGCAATATTACATAAGTCAATTTTAACTTGAATAACAGTGCAATCTAAATATAGAATCGTAGCATGCAAATAATATTCGAATCGATAGATTTGCCTTGGCCTGTGCTGGTCTAATTCCCACATCGGTCGTCGCTACTCGTTATTATTTAGTTACTCATATTACAAATTACACTTAGACAATGATGTAGTTTATTTAATATCATTGAAGAAGAAGAACAGTTACAATAGGTACCTACTTAAATCTACATAATTTTATGTGGGTGAAAATACGGCTACCCCTCAGCATTTGCTCCAACAGCTCGAGAGTATTGGAGCGCTGGTTTTCAGCAAATAAGTGCTTGTAGGTATCAGTTTAATTTGCAAATACTTACTTATTATGTAGAAGATGGAGTTTTTAGGCCACATAAGTGCCTAACGTCATGGCTTAACGCCTTTCCAGCCAGGACCGACAATTTACTTCTCTGAATCACGGAAGCGCTTAGTTGGTAATGGCACTAGCAGCTATGGCATGACCCATTCGCTTTGTAAACACAACGTTGTCGAACTCCAAAGATATATCAAGAAAAAAGCTCCTATCACCACGAGCGCTTCCATGAGGGATAAATACCTACTAGTACTAAACAAACATAATACAATAATATGGTGCCGAAACATGGACGCTAACCCATGAGGCTGTGTATAGGATGAGGGTGGCACAGAGGGCCATGGAGCGCGCCATGCTCGGCATCAAACTTATAGACCGAGTTCCAAATGTCGAAATCCGAAAACAGACCAAAGTCCAGGATGTCGGGAATAGGATAATGGACCTAAAATGGAGCTGGGCGGGACACATAGCGAGGCGTGGTGATGACAGGTGGAGTAGAGTATTGACTGAATAGTGACCCAGATCTGGGTACAGGAACGTAGGACGTCCGGCGGCCAGATGGGCAGACGATATTGTACACGTCGCGGGCCGTCAATAGGTCAGATTAGCGCAGGATCGTGGTGGATGGCACAAGCTTAGGGAGGCCTATACCCAGCAGTGGGTGAAGTCAGGCTGTGGATGATGATGATGAGGACTAAACAAACAACGGAATTTTATTTTCAGTAGCTTACCCGACTGACTGTTGTTCTTAGGTTATTCTGATTAAGTTTATAACGCTTTTTCATGCAAATAGCAATAGACACTAGAATGTTTAGGATACTTTCATTTTTATTTGTGAATAGGTGGCAGCACGCTACCCCATGCTTTGATCAACCCCTCACGCTATGTTGGCATAATACAATTTCATTGACGTCATAGGTAAAGCCTGCAATGCAACCTACCAAGCAATTAGAAATCCTATTTTAAACTACTAAAGTCCATTTTAAAGGTGTGCACTATTTCTAGCTCTATTTTTAGCTTAATTGCAAATAACTTTAAAATGCTATTTTACTAATTATGGATATTATACCTAGTGGTTTTTATAGTGGAAATACGAGTACATGAGAATTTATAGTGTCTTCGTTAATGAGGACAATAAAAATGAAAATTACGTTATTGTCAAAATTTTCTCAAACAATTGAGAGCAACTCTTTAAAAAAACATTTATATTCTCTTTCTGTAAAATAAGTTCGGTAGAGAAAACACTGTATTTCTGTATTTCTGTAATAAAATCCTAGAAACGCTCTTCCGTGCCAACAATGTAACAATCTATGGACTGTTTCACGGCTGCGCACTTCACACGGTTACGATTTGACATATACATGGGTCGTGACGCAAAAATCGAACACTTGTTTTTGTCTAGCCCCTATCCGATACCGTCCGAAAAGGAACTTCGTTCCAAAAAAAAGAATCCCTCATCTAGAAAAAAAAACCGGAATCAACATTAAAAAATGTAGGTATTTACGAGTTAATATGATGTCGATTATTATAGGTAACAAAATAACAAAACTACTCCCAAAATAATAATTGCTCTGAAATACAATGCGAAAAAAATACATTAAAACAAACGGTGAGCTTCGGAGTTAAAAATAAATTGGTAATTAAGCGAACGCTTATTGGAGCCATTTATAAAATCTCTTTTTTGAACGAACTTTGCATTGTGTTTGTGTTTGATTGGGAGTCGAAATGGTCAAGTGGGATAGTGGGTTCAAATTCCGTAAATGCATGGTGTCAGGGTCGTAGCAAGAAATCTCTATGTAATGAGTAGGTAAGTACGTAATTTTGTACCTTTGTGATTAATGAGAACAAAATGTTTATTGATCTGAAAATATTACAAAAAAGTCGTGAGTGTCGTGGAACACTCGGTTGGAACGAAGAAAAGAGTACTTTAAACGCTCTTCCGTATAAACAATGTAACAATCTATGGACTGTGTCGCGGCTGCGCATTTCGCACTGTGACGATTTGATATTACATGTGTCGTGACGGTAAAATGGAACATAATTATTTTTCCAGGCTCAATCTTTTTTTTCTTTGATACCGTCCGAAAATGATGCTCAAATTCCAGCATTATCTAAAAATGTATTCAGTTGATTTGACTACTTGTCTTATATTATCTTATTTGCAGGTTGTGCAATGACGTGGTGTCGAAGAGGAATCACACCCTAAAACCCAGGGTGGTGTTGCCCGAAAGTTATGTAAAAGGTTGGTAAATTTACACTATACCATTCTGGCATACCATTCTTGCCTCTTACCACAGAAATTAGCTCTCAATATGGTATGCCAGAATGGTATCGTGTAAATGCTTTTTTATTGTTTGACTCTGTGCAGTGGGCGATGGTACTGCGACGCAGAAGGATGCAGGCCAATTCCTGCCGCGAAACAAACTGAAAGCAGCTTATTACAAGAAAATGAGCAGAGTTTAGACTAAGTCTAACTAAAAAACTTTCCCTAGAAAAACGATCATTAAATACTCGTACATAGAACGCTTTTTTGTGGTAACAGTTTTGTTTTGACATGTGTCAACATGGGGTTCAACCAAGGTTTTACGTTTTTATAATAAGCAGCACAATGTTTTATGGTCTGCAAATATTTGTCACGGGTCTGGGTGTTTCCCATAACACAAACTATGCTTAAATTTGAAGCCAGATGATGAGTGAGAAATCCATATTTATCGATAGCTAAAGGCTTGTGCAACCTGTGGACCTGTGGCTTACTTCTGCAATACGGGCATGTGCCAAATATGTATTTTGACGTGCCTCTGATCTTTTCCGACAACTTCAAAAGATCTTAATTACTTGATCTGAAGGAATGTCTTCCGCACTTATGGTATAACTTACAGTGATCCTGTTTCGTTGTTTCGTTTGAGATTTGGGTATACTTTTGTTCGAAGGGTTCAAAATTTTCTAACAGATTAATAATTTTCTCGGAAAACTTGACAACCTTTTGTAATTTTCAATAAAGTCGGTTTTCTTTTTAATTAAAGAAATACTTTTTTTTTTCAGAAATGCGCCCTCCAGCCAGAAAGGGACAACCTGTGATCGTTGAGTTCAGTATCTATGTGGTGGATGTTAACTCAATAAACGTTGAAGACATGGATTTCAGGTATACCATCCAAAAGAGCTGTGTTGGGACCGAGTGGTTCGCCCCCACTTTCAATCCGAAGCGTGTCTTTTACTGTCCATAAAAAATGGCAGCGATGAGCTCACAACCTGTAAAGTATATCCTAACTTCTGCAAAAAGTGGGCATGCCTCTGACTACTCCTTCAAAGACAAAAGGCACTTTCAAAGGAAAATGATTCATTTGTGTATTCCAGATATACAAATGAATCATTTTTAATTTGATACAGTCGAAAACTGTTCTAAAGATTGTTTGTTTACAAAAAAATAAGAAAGATTCTATGTCCTACCGACACGACGAGACGAGACAGAGGGGCTAGCCCCTGCTTTTTATATTCAACGGGGACTTCTATCGCCATTTTTGAAGGAGCTAGTGGCTCTGCTATTTTATTTCGTTTTCTCGTGTTTTACTAGGTTTTATTATGTAATTTCGGTGGCATTTTACTAATGAAGCTTTGGATACGTAACAGGAGATTTGGCAAATAGAATGGGGGAGTATTCAAGAAGTTTTTTCATTTGACGAAAGATTTCCGTTGGAGTTTTGAAAGGACAAGCCGTCATGTTTTTTCAATTGACTCAAATTGACGTGACATAAGTAATACATTTGAAGAAAGATTTGAAGTCAAAGTGAAAAGAAGAAGAAAGAATAGAAGAAGAATAAACCAAGAAGTGAAGGGAAACCATGAAGAATATGAAGACCTATATGATGAAGACTAAGCTAATGTTTTTTACCGATTGGGCGATATTGTCGCTCAGCGACAAAGCCCTTTTCTTTTTTTTTTGTAAATAAATAATAATAATAATATTCAACGGACATTCGTAGGTAAGAGTGGTAAGAGCTACGACTCGTTTCCACATTCAAAAGTTTGACAGCTAACAGTTAGCTGTCAAACTTTTGTATGTGGTTGAGGCTATCCGTTGATTATAAAAACGGGGGATTAGTAAATAGGGTTGGCACCTTTGGGAACCGCGAAAAATAAAGTTTTTATACTTATTTAAATTAAATAAAAACTTCTTTGGCTTCTTTTAGTAATAACAATATTCTGTTATCTTTAGCTCCGACGTTTGATCTTTATTACAGTTTGAACACAGCTTTACTTTTCAAGCAAAGTTCAAACGGTGTTTGATTAAAACTCTGTGGTAAAGTTTTATTACTCCGAACGTTTTCGATGTTATTAAGACAACAAAACCACTCAAAAGGTCATAAAGTCCATAAACATTTTCAAATTAACGGTAAACGTAATTTTTTTTACATACTATGTTGCATAATTGTATATTTTGCTTACTAATAGTACCATAATAGTGCAAGGCAAAGCCTGATGATTTGCCTCATTTTTCTTAACAGTCGCGACAAAATTTAGTCAAAACTTAGGTTCAACAGCTGCCAGTTTAAAAAAATGTGAGGAATACAAAATTAGTGTTTTAACCAGTGGCTTCCAACTTATTACCCATATCAACAAGATATCGTTTAGTAATTTAGTTGAGTCTGCGTTATTTCATTGTTTGAGATGGAGAAAACTTGCCCAGCTCCTAAACCAACCTCTCAGCTTAATCGTCTTAATTCACCTAAACGCCCTATTAAGTGTAGGCATAGTCTGCCTCCTGACGCTGTATAAATATAGTTATAAGGCCAATGTTTTTTTTTTTCAGAGTTGACATGTTCATAAGACAAACATGGAAGGAAAGTCGACTCCAACTGCCCGAAGACATATTTGAGGAAGGTGATGATCACGTGACGCTACCTCCAGAGTTCTTTGATAATCTTTGGCATCCGGACCCTTACTTCCTCAATTCAAAAGTAACAGGTAAAAAGAACATCAATGATTTCGAGAAAATGTTTGGTGGTTCTACCAATTTGTAGGGATGTTTGATCATTTTGTATCGAAGCGCGTCTGAACATATGTATTATTTGGCACCCGTTTCTGCACAGTTATTTTTAAAGTCAAATTGCAAACATTGCACGATCGTGAAAAAAAAATCTGGCGTCGGATTTTGGCCCGATAAAGCTTAATGCTCACGAGCTAAAATCAACACGTGGACCGCAAAACTCACAACTCGAACGTGTTTTCTCGCCGTGGTTTTTACTCGACATTTTGCTCGATCGATTACAACCATTATGTGAGTACTTAGCTTATGAACTTTTTAATCTCCGAATTCGGGTTGAAGGTTTTACGAAATAAGTAGTTCACGATTTCCACGTTAAATAACAATATTAGGAACCTGGGCTAAGTACTGTGCAAGCCTCCACCAAACAATGTCAGAGACACTACAGCGTCTAGTTGAGTGGATGCATAGGACGCTGTAGAAGGTATAAATCTATTAGTAGCAAGCCCGTAGACCTTGCTACGAAAAACCCCCGCCACTTTTGGAAATTAGACATAAGGAAGTCAGATCCCCTCATCAACTAGAAAAGAGCTGATGATCTGTGTGTGAATTATATATGAAACAAAAAAACTAAATGAAAATCGGTTCATCCGTTTGGGAGCTACGCTACCACAGATACACAGACAGACACGTTAAACTTATAACACCCCTCTCCTTTTGCGTCGGGGGTTAAAAAGGTAAAGGCCTATGTTTTTTACCGATAAATACCAAAGCTGAAAGATTTTTAATCATCGATTTTCTTTTAGGAGGGGCATTACATTACCGCCAGCGAAACAAACCTGGTAAATTATAATGCTCGAAATTGACACCTTGCACCAAAGCACAGATTGAATAAAAATATAACTAGACATGTAATTATATTAAAATGAAAAATATTGAAATAGAATGGAAAGGTGCACTTTCAACACTATTTTATGCAATGCGCAATTTTGCACCACACTGGTGCTTTTGCCATCAGTCACTATTCACAGAATGGTCGAAGGCTTACCAAAGGAAAGTATGAAGAGCACTATTTTCGTTTGATACAGTGCACTAAAGCACGTTTTGAAAAGCAATGCAAAATTATAAGAATCCTGTAAAGCAAAACCATAATGAACTAGTTTTTCTTGTCAAACTGCCAATGAAAAGAGGCTGAAACTGATTTGGCAGACGTCTGCGCTGGTGATGTGATGTCCTCTTTGACGTGTCCGTCAATGGCGAACATATATAGGATGTAAAAAGGTACCATGCTAAATCTATGATGGCGAACCTTGTCAACTCTGGATATGGGCTCTAAGATGGCTTGCAAAGTTTTTGGTTTTGAAAATTCTGTCACAGGGTGCGCAGTGCAACCGCCCTGCGGCGTCATAGGTGTAGGTATAGGAAAGCTTGGGTCGGTTCTTCTTAGCAAGGCGTTTAGTATCGAGTTCTTTAAGTCTCTTTTCATCAAGTTCATTTGAGATATCACATGCATTAAGATGTTGTTTAAGCACATCCTTATAATGAAGAAACGGACCCCCCGGTGTACGCTTGCCTTCCTTTGGCTGTGAGTAAATCACATATTTAGGCAACCTAGAATCGTTCATCCGCACAAGATGAAACCAGCATAGTATCTATGCCAGTCTGAGTTGTAGAAAGCCTAGTTCACTATAAGATGGTCCAATTTACCAAAAGTATGATACGATAGACATAGAAAAGATGAGGAAAAGATTTAAAGTGCGCGTCAAAGTGGCACCATTTTATGAACACCTTGTTTTCAAACTTTTTAAATAGGTTCTACGACATCTCGTTGTTTTACATCGCTGTTTGAGTACATAAGTGCTTTTGGTGCACATAAACTTTTGGACAAAGAAACTAATCATCACTGATTAGTTTCTTTGTCGACTTTGTGACCGAATTTGTAAACAAATAATTATGTAATGCATTATGATTAAAATAAACGACTAGAGATTAATTTGTTTATGTAGTGAACTGTTGATTTAATAAACTGTTTATCTATTGTATATGTTGATATTGTAAACTTTGACATAATTAATGTTGATCTTACTTAGGTATCCCATAATAAATAAATAAATAATAAATAAATGATAATAAGAAATAATGATACCAATTCATTATGATTAAAGTACGTGAGTGTAGTGGAACCTTCGTGGAACACTCCGTTGGAATGAAGTTTCAGACATTTGGCATTTGTCAAATAAATCCTAGAAACGCTCTTATAAACGACTAGAGAGATCAAACCTGCCCCCTTAGCATGGCGATTGTCTAGGTACCGGAGAATAGATAAAAGTGACATTAATGACATTAGAGTGTAGATAAAAGTAACTTTTATCCACATTCTTCCAGTTTTATCCACACTCTAATGTCATTACTGTCATTTATATCTATTCTCCGGTAGACAAACGCCATGCTAAGGGGGCAGCACCGATTAGAGTAACAATAATGTACCAAAATGAGAGAATTATGTTCAGATTATCTCCTCCGATTTACTTTTTCATTGTAGTATTTGTAGGAAGAAAATATCCGTGTACAAATTTCAAAGAAATTGCTTCTAGCCCCGTATTTATTGTGGTAATATTTGAAGAACATTTTCCTGGTATCAAGTTCAACCACCTGCTTCCCTATATTTTTTCCTTGTCCCGAAGACATCAAAACACATTCACGTCTAAAATAAACTTTTCAAGTATATTCAGAGTAAGATTTCTTCAACATACCTACTTCTCTTGTAAACGAAGATTAGACGGAATAACATCCATAATTTTTAAAATCAATACAAATCTGTTTGATAGAATTGGCCCATTCAAAAAACTTGTTATTTTATATAATTATGGGATGGGCTACATAAATGATGCTAAGTCACACCCGTGTAAATCGAACTCGCACCTCTTACGCCAAGTGCTTTGAGCCAATCTTCGCAACCGAAGTGTTTTATGTACAAAATCTTTCAGCTTTGGTACTAATACTAATACAGACATTTATAGAAATCATGAATTGGTTCGTTTGGAAAATACTCAAAGCTAGCTTTTCATAGTAATTTCCTTTCGCAGAAATCGCAGAGCTTACTCATAAGTTCTCGTCCGTGACGTTGTATAGGAACCAGACAGTCAGGTATGCGGCCAGAATGCATGCTATCATCGCCTGCCAGATGGAATTTCAACTCTATCCCATGGACATACAGTCCTGTCCTATTTACATAGAAAGCTGTGAGTATTGGTTTGTTTGGCCATTAATTCAAATTGTTCGAAGATTTGCTTTAAGCCCGTTTCACATCTACGTATGTACGAAAAACAAAACAGAATCACGACTACCTCAGGGCACGGTAGATATTTTCTAAGACTTTTTGGTATTCAAAATCCTTTGAAGATATTTAAGGGAGGTCAGAATCACGTCCAAACACATTTTGGGCACAATGCTTACATTTTTCAGAAATAAGCATTATTAAAAATTGTGACAGGATCAAAAAGCACTGGTCCAAGGATACCTAGACTTCTAGAATACCAATTTTTTTTTGCTGCTAAAAATCTACATCTAAAAACTATAACTGTTAATTCACAACCGGGACAACATTTTTGCAATCAATGAGTATGTAAAAACAATAACTTAATCGTTGTCGTTACAGTTTCATACAGCAACCAGAAGGTGAGGTTCCGTTGGAGCGAAGCCGGCGTAACCATTAACCCTGAGCTGAAGCTATTGCAGTACCACATTGGACAGCCACTGCGACTAGAAGAGACCAACGGTTACATGATCGATAAAGATGGTAAGTCCTCTATATCGTGTGCAAGAGAGTCGGTAAACTTACCTTCACAGAGGTTTTATATCCACAAAAGGCTTCAGAGTTCAGATATAGGTCGCATTTCCTGCAAGAAAAAACATTACATATTATTATTTATTCCGTAACTGAATGGGTGCCCGACGGAAGACGTCCTCGCGGCAGACCACCACGGAGATGGCGGGACGATTTGGATATGCATCTACCAGACTGGTCAACTATAGATAAAGATAGAAAAGACTGGAAAATTAGGAGGGAGGCCTTTGCCCTGCAGTAGGACAATACGGGCTAAAAATAAATAAATAAATAATTTATTCTGTGAATATTACATATCAACCATATTTATCTAAATAACGTAGCCTTCTGTTTATAATTCAAGGTAACTACTCAAGACTGGTGGTATACTTCCGTTTCGAGCGTCAAATTGGCCATCACTTGATTCAAACCTTCGCTCCATCCTCTCTCGTTGTGATGCTCTCCTGGTTCAGCTTCTGGCTGGACCTGGACGCCATTCCTGGACGAGTCACGCTCTTGGTGACTTGCATGTTGACCCTGGTCACCATGTTTACTGGACTGAGGGCTGATATACCACCTGTTGCTTATGTTAAGGTAAACCTCAGAACAATACCTAATTGATAAAAGGCATTCCAAAAATTGCAAAGACGGGCACATGACAATTGACAACTAACTTCCGTCATGGTGGAAATTCTCTACTATTTTAGCTTTTCCTTCTGCTATCTATTTACGAAGTGTCTTTTTTATCCTCTGGCACGATTTAATGGAATTGTTTACATGCAAAGTTAATTATATAAAGCGTGGAACTCCTTATCTCGAAACCACATTTTAAGCTAGATAGGGATAAAAAATGTGTACCGTTGGGAAGACTTTGAGACAAGTTTATTATAATTAGCCTGGAAAGTTCAATAACCATTTAATAGTTTTCGTCTACAATGCACTTTTTAATCTGTGTCTAGACTCCTCAAAGTGTGCCCACAAAAGTGTTGTATAAGCTGCTTTCAGATTAGCTTGCGGTTTGTAAGACGCCATTTACACGATGCTATTCTGGTATACTATTCTTGCCTCTTGCTACAGAGTATTAGCTCTTGCTTCGTTAACTTTGAGAAAGCAAGAAGCATGAATGGCATCACGAGACAATATTTTTGAAGATGACACGAGCCAGTTTTTGTAATCTTACTACTATTAAGTATAATAATAAATAAAAAATAAATAAATAATGCTGGTCTTTTCACACACCATCATCAAGGCCCAAAGTAAGCAGAGCTTGTGTTATGGGTACTTGGTGACTGATATACTACTTATATGTATACTTTTTGTTTGTAAATACATACATATTATACATAGAAACACCCAGACCCGAGACAAATATTTGTAGATCATACAAACATTGGTCCCGCCGCGGGGATCGAACCCGCAACCTTATGCGTCGCAGGCGGGCCTTCCCCACTGCGCTACAGAGGTCGTCAAAAGAGGAAAAGAGGGTCGTCAGAGGTATAAATGTGCATGTTTTGATGGCTGAACGGATTTCGATGAAACTGATGGATGGAGGTAGTTCAGACCATGGATTACATTTGATCCCGGAAAATTGAAGTATTCTCAAGGAACCACGAACATTGGGCGCAGCTAGTTATGACTCTAAGTAATAAAAATACATAATGTTTCCAAGAACCAGATGCTAGATGAATTTGCTAGAAGAAAATTGCAAAGACAAGCAAAAGCAATTAGAAAAATATAATTGACAGGCACTCGATTTATGGATGGCCGGTTGTATGATGTTCGTGTTTGCTGCTCTCGGCGAATTCGTCGTGGTGAAGGTGCTGGACAAGCAGTACCAGATGAACAAGACCAAACAGCAGGAAGCAATGCCCAGGATCATACCAGTGGTAAGTTATAGTTAAGTAAATAGGTGAAGCACTAAAGTCACCGACATAGCCCACAGGATTAGCAAGTTGAAGTGGCAGTGGGCGGGGCACATAGCTCGTAGAACTGACGGCCGTTGGGGCAGAAAAGTTCTCGAGTGGAGACCACGCACCGGAAACCGTAGTAGAGAACGGCCCCCCACTAGATGGAAAGACCATCTGGTAAAGTTACTGGGAGCCGTTGGGTGCAGGCTGCACAAGATCGATCGCTGTGGAAATCGATGGGGGAGGCCTTTGTTCAGCAGTGGACACTAGATGGCTGACATGATGATGATGAAATAGGTTCCTTCTAGGAAAGCATGCTCCATCTTAGACCTCACTATTGCTTAACATCAGGCAGAGTGAGGTTAAATGCTGACCTATTTAAATAAAATAAAAAACAAGTCGTGTATTTTTACGTTTAAAGCTTTTTTGAATTAAATTAATATACAAACTCTAAACAAATAGAAATGGAGGAAACCTATAGATAGAGGATAGGACCTATAGATAGGATAGAGGCTGATGAAGCTAAGAAGATGGCTTTTTTCAAACGCTATGCTGTTTAAATTTTCTAGAAAAGATGTAAAAGTCTAAGGCCCTTACTAATAAATAACCATACATTATGACAGTTTACTTACACTCAGGAATAACTTTATACCACGTTTATATATGATCAAACGAACTTCAAAGTGAAGTTCGATCATTATTATATGAGTTGCTTCATTAGAATATATGAATTATTACACCGTAGTTTCCTTATTTACATGGTAACTCCGCACATTTTTTAAAGATTTTTAAAACAACCAGAAACGAATTTCCGGTCTGGCTCAACCCTAGCGCGCCATCTTGTTGTTTGTTCATTTTTTAGAGTAATGTAACCCATAAAAAACTTTCTATTACCTGGGAAAAGCTAGGGAGGGTGGGTGTTCATATATTCTAATGAAGCAACTCATATAATAATGATCGAACTTCACTTTGAAGTTCGTTTGATCATATATTATATATTCCTTGCTTCATTATTCATATATGAATTATTACACCGTAGATGTTAAGAGCAGAAAGTTTGTGGATTGTGGAAATTAAAAGCATAATTATTAAGTATAGTTTTAATCATATAATATCACAATAATTATTAACACTACCTTACTTAGGTAAGTTTAATTACAAAGTAAATAAATTTTATCATTGGCAAAATAAACTTTTAACTTATTGATTTTGAGACAATGAATAAACAGATTGGGCAAATTCACCTTCGTTTAATACGATTCGGTTGTAAAAGCGAGCAAAAGAATTAGATGAGCTGGTCCAACCAGCAGTCTTGCGAATCGTTTCAATATTAACGCCAGCGGAGCTGGCAGCAGAGGTGGACGCGTGGCGCGTACTATGAGCACCAAATACACTTATGTCAACTCCGCTCTCAGCCAGGACTTGTTTAATCCATCTGCTGATGGACTGCGTCGTAGCTGCTTTGTGAGGACGTTTGTGCGTCAGCAGTAGCCTATTTGTTCCTTCAGGTCTTATGTTTCTAGTCTTAGAAATATAGTCTGAGAGAACTGTCGCTGGGCAAATACTGGAATTTTCCCTAAAGTATGGCAGGAATAAAACAGGTTGGTCTCTACCGGGTGCGGATGTTTTTATAATGTCGGTTATGAGGATCTTAATACCATTATCTGAGAGAGAAATATTATCGAGCTTGATCAGCGAAAGCGTCTGTACTCTGTGAGCGGTGCAAATAGCTAAAGAGATAACAAGTTTCTTAGTGATCTTTTCAAGCGAAAGATCCGTGTTAGGGATCCATGTGGAAATAAGATTCAACACTAGTTGAGGATCCCAGGTGCTAGAGTATTTAGCCTTCACGGGTCTTATTTTATATGCACCCCTAAGTAATCGTTTTACACATTCGTCTGAACCGATATTATTGCCTATAAAAACTGACAAAGCAGAACGGTGCGAATTTAGACTGCCATATGCACAACCATTATTAAATTGAGTGGCTAAAAACGTAAGAATTGATGTTTTCGGTGGTTTATAAACATCAATATTGTTTGCAATACAATATTCCCACCATAGCTTGAGTGAGGTGTTATATTGTTTAACAGTACTGTCCGAGAGAGAGGATAACATCAGTGTTGACGACTCTGTACACGCACCTTTTCTCGAGAACGACTGCCGGAGAGCCTCGCGACAGCCAGGGTAAGGTTCTTGTGTAAGGGATGGTGATCTCTGAAATGAGATTGCAAAAGGTTTTTATCAGGATTTAAATAATAGACATCCGAAACTAAAAGATTTTGAATAAGCGGAAACCATGGCTGTGAGGGCCAGTAGGGATACACCAGTATGCCATGTGCTTCATCTTCGATAATTTTTCTGAGGCATTTTAAAACCAACGAGAATGGTGGAAAGGCGTAAAAATAGTCTGTATGCCAGCTTATCGTAAATGCGTCTATGGTTTCCGCGTCAGGATCTTGTTTCCATGAAACAAATCGTATACACTTGGCGTTATCGCGTGATGCAAAAAGGTCTATATCCGGTTTGCCAAAAAACCGTGTGATTTCTACATAGGACTTATCAGAAAGCGACCACTCTGTGTCCGGGTTGACTATTCTGGAAGCAGAATCAGCGCAGTTTTGCTTGGTATTCACATATGACGCGAATATCCAAAGACCGCGCTGCTCACACCACTTCCAAAGTGAACGAGATAAGTCGTTAAGATGGGGGTATTGTATACCCCCCATACGATTTACATAACTAATCGCAGTTGTATTATCTATACGTAGTAAAATTGCACAGTTAGTTATATTGTTGGCGAAAGATTTCAAGCCCAGAAAAACCGCCATAAGTTCTAAGTAATTTATATGATATGCTTTTTCCGTGGCTTTCCATTTACCGCTTACTTCCTTGTTATTACAGACAGCACCCCATCCTGTCATAGAAGCATCGGAATAAATTTCAAGTTCGAAGTTTGGTTGTCGCATGAAATGGGATGTAGAAAAAATATTTGACGACCACCATATTAGATCCTCTAATATAACCTTAGGGAGGTTAATATTGACTTCGTAATTATTATGCCTAAGCAAGGCTAGGTATTTTTGTCGTTCTAAAACCTTGGTGTACATCCATCCGTACTTAGCTGCAGGACATGCGGCAACCAAACTTCCAATAAGTTGAGCGAATTCGCGAATAGAACATGATGATAACTTTGTAAACTTTGTAACCAACTTTGCAATTTTACTTCGTTTGTCGGAGGGTAGGCATATACTTAGATTTCGCGTATTGTAAACAAACCCTAAAAACTTGCAAGTTTGTTGTGGCGTCAAACTACTTTTGTCGTAGTTGATGACAAAACCTAGACAACGGAGTAAACTCAACGTTTCTCTGACGTTATCTACACATTGAGCATAGTTATTGCCGATGCATAAAATATCGTCTAAATAACACACGGATTGAAATCCGCGAAATCTAAGAACAGATATAACTTCCCTCATGAGTTTAGTAAATATCCGAGGTGCTACGGATAATCCGAACGGTAAGGCATTAAAAGCATACGTGTATGTTTTAGTAGAATTATTAGGTCTAAACTGAAATTTCAAATACCTACGATCAGAAGGTCGGATAGGCAAAAGGAAATATGCATCCTTGAGGTCGATGGTAGCTAAGTATCCATCACGTGGTATTAATTTACATGCCGTTCGGTAATCCTCCATCTTAAAATGCTCATTACGGATTAATTTATTCAAAGGTTTTAAATTTAGTATCAAACGTTTGTCACCGTTAGGTTTTGGAGTGAGAAATATTTTTGAAATGAATTGGTCATTTGTGACACTGCATTCAGAAATAGCTCCTATTTTTAATAATTTATTAATGGCCTCCAGCATACTCAAGTTTTCGGTAAACGAAAGGTTATTTTGCGGTATTATTGACTGACCTACGACTGTTCGAAATGGTATGGAATACCCATATTTTATCCAGTCAAGAACTACGTTGTTGTTTGTTATTTTTAACCAACAATCGTAAAAATGGGTAAGTCTCCCTGCATGTACCTGAGCTAGTGGTGACTCTGCGCCGGGGCACGTGATTTGTCCTGAGTCGTACTCCGCTGCGACTGTTGGGCTGGCGCTGCGTAAGGTCGTCGAGCTCCTGAGTTCGCTGCTGGCCTCCTGTTGTAACCTCCTCGCCCCCCCCTGTTTGTCGGGTACCGGGGAGGCGCATTCCAGTTTCCCTGGTAGGAAGACCGGTTGCCGGAAGTCGAAGCCGTGGGTTTTTGAGGCTTAGCAGGTTTTTTGATAGAAAGGCCTTGCTTCTCGATGGCCTTTGCGGCCTTTATCTTCTCTGAAAGAGATGATCCGAATAGCGATTCGTCTCGCTCGGAATCGGTAATCATGTGCAAAAATGATTTGTCCAAACTGGGTGTGACCAGCTTCATTCGACTCTGCGTCGCTAAGTAATGTGAATCACATAACAGTCGGCAACCATTGCTGAAATGTTTCATCGCTTGGACTTTATTATCGCTCTTCAAGAGCAAATCCATACCTTTGTTGATGGCCGTTATACCCGCACCAAGCTGTTGCTGCGATGATGTGACAGTTTTGTCACGATTACGAACCATGTCCGGCACAGCGGCCGAGATCTCTGCGTTTAGCTTCGGCGCTTGTAAGAGCTTACAGTTGTCCGGAATTAAATAGTCTTTCAGTAGCTTATCCTTACTTTCTTTAGGCATACCTTTCTTGAGTAAAGGTAGCCACAGTTTAGCCAAATTGTCATGTATGCTCTCGCCGTAGTCGGGTGAATCGGAAGTGGATTCTCCAAGAGCGGACAAAAGTTCTGGGTCCAGCTCAGATGCAACTTCATCTTGCTGTGTAGGTACACCCAAATCGTTATTGAGGTCAGAGGTATCATTAACTCCCAGCTCTGCGTCTTGTGTCACCTCTGGTTCGACCGGCGTTGACTCAGGGATAGCGTCATCGGTTCGTCCATTTTCTTCGATATCTAAAATTACAATTTGCAATTTAGATTGTGAAGAAAACATAATATTATATATTTGAGGGTAGTTATTGCAGTGGAACGTTACATCTGTTTTAGATTGTACGTATTTACTGCTTAGGTCATCGTTGGAGACTCGCAGTCAACCCCAATGCCAAATGTTACCTTAGTACCATAATTTTGGGAAATGTCAAAGTTATTAACTCGCAGTTAATCCCAGCGCATTCCAAAACTATTAATAATTTTATTATTTATTCACTGTCAGTAAACAGTTTTCAATAGGTAGGTACGTTTTAGGTAACTTATACAAAAACACTTAGGTATTCAACACTTTACTAACCTTCATTATCCGACGACGAATCAATCGGGGAGATTATCCTCCGTTTTCGTCGTACACTTTCTTCTATTTTTCTTATTTTTCTTGCGTATCGATCTATTTGAGACTGCGCACTTCTTTTCGGCATGATGTCGGAAGGCGCGTGCGATAGTTACCGCGCACAAAAAAGGAATGAACAAACAACAAGATGGCGCGCTAGGGTTGAGCCAGACCGGAAATTCGTTTCTGGTTGTTTTAAAAATCTTTAAAAAATGTGCGGAGTTACCATGTAAATAAGGAAACTACGGTGTAATAATTCATATATGAATAATGAAGCAAGGAATATATAATTAGTAAGGTCGTTGGATTTTTAAAGCATTATTTATTTGCGGCCACTCTTTCTAGTAAAACCAACCCCGCCCCAACAATGTCTCAAACACTACAGCTTGACTGCAGCAGTGGTATTTAAGAATGATTTATATTATAGTTTATTGTATTAATATGATTTAAAAAAAAAATACTTGGCAAACATACTTGAACCAAAGTGACATCGTACAGCTCTAAAGTAAAAAGTTTAAAAAATAATCTAATAGATTGAATGAGGCCAAAGATTTGTCGGGATCATAGCAAGTGGAAATCTCTGCCTACCTGTACGAGATTTCATATATTATGTGTATTCTATATGATTTCAGCGTCTTAACGGTGAAAAAGGCTCTTGCGGGACAGTGGCTGCATGGGAAGGCAGCGCGGTGCGATGTCGCAAGGTTGACCTGACGTCACCGACATCTCCCCCAGCCGCGACCCCCGCTGTCCACCCCGCACCCTCCGCGCCTCACACCCCGCATATCGTCAATGTTGAACGAAGGCAAAGTATATTACAGGTAAGTTCACAATGTTCCATAAAAATGATTTTTTTGCCAAAAACACAATTCTGAAAATTTCAGCTTTCCAGCAGCATCTCGACTGAGGCTAATGACGGTTTAAAACGACGAAACGCTTCGAGGAAAGAGGGGTAGTGCCTCGCTTATTTTGGCTTGTCTTGGCGGGGGCATTAATAGTGCTATCCGACACCTAAAGCAAACAATCAACTCATATTAGAGTCGCAGGTGTTGTAATGAAACTGACTCCTCACAACCTGTTGTATTTGATTACATCTTAAAACGTTGAGAGACTTTTGCACAAATAGGTAACACAAGCAAGCAGCACACTTGCCGGTGAAGGAAAACATTGTGAGGATATTAAAGAAAAAGGAATAAAAAGGATGTTAACCATCATCATCGTCGTCCTTTTGAGTATCTATGCCTATAGGTTGCTTTCTGGTGCTGTATACGAGTATAATTCGTATTGCTGTATCATTCGTGGTTTTTCTCAGTAAGTATTTTACGAATTACGATTTTTTTTATCTTTTAACAAAACCTATTTTCATTTCAGGTTGCCTGGCTAGACGCAGACACGGGCCAAGAGCGAGTACTCTGGAGAGAGATAGACAAGCTTTCTCGTGTGGTTTTCCCCGCCCTGTTCCTTCTCTTTGTTACAATGTACTGGCCAGTGCTATTACTGAAGACAAAGACGTCTTCATAACCCACGGACGAGCACTGGTGGACGGCCAGCTGAGCAACTTCGGAGCTTATTCTTTAGAGAATTAGAAGGGAAATTCCTTAACAAGTTGGAATTTTTGTAAATTAGTAAAGCCGGTAAGCAAGGAGTTTTTGAGAGCTTTAACACTTTTACCACAACTAAGCACAAAGTTTTACCATTTTAGGTGTGAGAAAGTAAGTAGGTGCTTATTTTAACTTGTTTACCAACTTAGTTTTACCTAAAAAGAATAATATTAAGTTATTGAAAAATCGAGTTATCTTAGACTAGGGTGTCTTAAAGAAATTTAATAAAGGAAAGAAATTATGTTATCGAGCTAACATGACTCTGAATGTGTTTAAATTAATTTTTTCGACATCCTTTAACTTTTGCGGATCAAATTAGGAATAATTATCGTACAATATTATATAACTTGCATTTGTAAATATATAATGCTGTGTACTTTAATAGATAGTTACAAAAATGCCTGTGGAAATTTAGGTTTGTTTAAATTTTGTATGATAAACAAT
Source organism: Epirrhoe tristata (assembly GCA_951394285.1). NCBI lineage: Eukaryota > Metazoa > Arthropoda > Insecta > Lepidoptera > Geometridae > Epirrhoe > Epirrhoe tristata. The sequence goes on from OX596142.1 coordinate 10,953,324, forward strand.
TTGTTGAAGTTGGAATGTTGCAACAAACGAGTTTTTTTTTTATAAAAAGAAGACACAATTTATTGTAAATATGTGAGAGAATGTCTACCGCGCCTTGGGGATACACAAAATATCCTGTCACAGATTTAAAAATATATAGTGCCTGAGACTAAGTATAAATAATATTGAAATCACTTACGTTTACTAAGGTACGTATTATTTAACTTTACCATGCACCAATGAGTTTTTCCGCCGAAAAACTTATGTGCACTATGCCAGTACTCCCAAACGGTGACGGAAAACATCGTGAGGAAACCAGCATGTCGTAGACCTATAAAGTTCTAAAACATGTGTCAAGTGCACGAAAGGAGCCTCTTTGAGGCGCACTTAAAATCCTTTCACCACACTGGTTCGAAAGAACTAGTGACACGATAGAAGAAGAAGAAGAAGGTCTTGGATGGTCTATAGGTTGCTTCCTGACGTTGTATAAATCATCTAGAATACTTAGATCAAATTTTTTATTTACTAAAAACGCTTTATTTTTAACTTTTGGTTGTCAAAAAAAGTAACCCCCCGTCTTGCGTGGGCGGTGTGACGCGAACGCGTTTGCGAAGCGAAGCGATGCGATTCGATGCGGCGCGGCGCGGCGCGGCACGTCTGTCCTACGTGCGCGCGAATCTTCCTTCAGACTTCAGATTGAGTATACCGGTTCGCGCGTAAATATCATACAAACTGATCGCGTCCGCTTCGCTTCGCGCCGCGTAGCTGCGCACCAGTGACGTAGGACACTTCAATAGTAAATGGACTGTTTAATTTTTTCCGCGCCGCTTCGCGTTTTCGTCAAACCGCCCAAGTAAGACACGCCGTAAAAATATAATATTTTGCGCCTACCTCATACACTAGAATAGGGGGGAAATGTTATGTAAAATTCTTATATTGTAAATAAGTAGTTTATGGTGCTCTTTTGACAAAGTTAAGATCACAGTTTCTAAACTATTTAATAAATTTGCGTCGCAGATAATCTATTGCGATCAACTTTTGATCATTATTAAATAGGGTTTATCATTATAATTTAATATTAACCTAGGTTACAAAATAAATGTTGTTTTTTTGTATTACAGTTTTAAAAGCTTAAAAAGCAACGCTCATTTTAAAAACGCAATTTATTTGTGTAGAATAAGAGATTATTGTTTGTTGACTGGAATAAATAAGTTGAATCAAAAATAATAAAATGTTCATTTCATTACTAGGTATTTGATTGATATAATATTGATTATTATCCATACTAATATTATAAATGTGAAAGTAACTCTGTCTGTCTGTCTGTCTGTCTGTCTGTCTGTCTGTCTGTCTGTCTGTCTGTCTGTCTGTTTGTTACGCTTTCACGCCCAAACCGCTGAACAGATTAAGCTGAAATTTGGCATAGTTAAAGGTTATATTCCAGGGAAGGACATAGGCTACTTTTTATCCCGAAAAAATGAAAAAATCCCGAGGGACCGCGGGTCACACCGCGGGAGCGCAGCTAGTTTATTTATATTGTTACTAGCCTTTATCGTCCTAATGCAGAGCTAAGGTCACCTTTTTTTTACCATTCAGGGTCTTGCGCTATGGTGGACCATGAACGAGTCCAGCAGCCTTATCGTCTTAACTTGAAATCCATTCCCAGTTGTCATCCTAATAGAGCTCAACCAATCACTTAATAGGAAAATGACAATTAAAGTCCAGAATGGGTTTCAAATGTCAAAATAAAGCCGATGTCTATTGCCAGTTGAACTACACAATAAGGCCCCAGTTCGTCTCATTATTTCAACTCGGTCATTATTTTTATTGATGAGTTGATTTCATAAAAATAATTATTAGTTTGTAGTAATATAACACTAGAGGACTTTTTGCTGTCAGAACATTTTATATAACAGTCGATGTGCATTTAAGAACATTTAGCTTCCAAAACCTCCTGATCTTAAATGAAAATTTATATTGTACTAGCTGCGCGCCCGCGGTGTTACCCGCGGTCCCTTGGGATTTTATATTTTTTTCGGTATAAAAAGTAGCCCATGTCCCTAGGATACAACCTTTAACTATGCCAAATTTTAGCTTAATCTGTTCAGCGGTTTGGGCGTGAAAGCGTAACAAACAGATTCACAGACAGACAGACAGAGTTACTTTCACATTTATAATATTAGTATGGATAGTATGGATTTTTAGTTTCCAGTCGCCTGTAGTTTAATTATAGCAAAGCTTGAATAGCATTGCTCGATCTGTTTGTGATGCTATAACCCCCTCTGGAACAACGAAGTTTTAGTTATTGATGCAACATTTGACATTTGTGTCATTTTGAGTGCTGCTTTTTTTTTACTGAAACCTGAAGCTTATGTACTTTAACAAACTACAAATTTTCCTCCGTTTTTCTGTTTAGTTGTTACTTGATAATTAGAGACTTCTTGAATGTAACATTCGTTTATTGCGTCTAACTTCAGTTTGAGCTAACCCGTATAATTTTAGAGGATTTTTTCAGTCAAAAGTGCTATCTCAAAAAACGTTTGCTTAGAATAAAATAAAATAAATACTCTGTCGGTTAATATGAGTACTTAATAAGTATATGCAAAGGATTCCTATTATTGTTCCAAAACCAGTTCTTCTCAAAGTAGGCTCTCTGGTAAGTTCTACTCTTTGAGTAAGTGGGTCGACAACATCTGGACATAATAGTCTGTTTGCTATGTGTAGGGAAGTCAATTTTTTGCTCGTTAAAGTTTCCAACTACTCCTAATTGAGCCGTATTAAATGTATGTTGGCTTCGATCGGAAGGTCATGTTTAAATCCTGAATGTGCATAGAGCTTTTCTTAAGAAAACTGTATAATTGTGTCTAAAACCATTATTATGAATTGAAATATTATATTTTCAACCGACTTCAAAAAAGGAGGAGGTTCTCAATTCGTCTGTATGTTTTTTTTTTTTGTATCTTGTTACGCGATTGTTCCGCCATTTCTTGACCGATTTGCAAAATTCATTTTATGTTTGAAAGGGTATACTCCAGAGGTGGTCCCATATAAATTTTATTCCTGAGGGATTGATAGTTTCCCCGTAAAACTCTAAACACCTTCAAGAAAATGAATTTCAAATATCATTAAAAACAGATTAATTTAATGACAATTGTACTTATTGTATTGTATACTTGTAGCATTGTAAACATAAAAAGATCTGAGAGAATGTCTACCGCACCTTGGGGATACAGTCGTGAACCTGTTTACGTTTTTACTTGTAGCAAAAAACATTACCATTGTTATAACATAACAAAGACAATGTTCTAAACTAATTATCCTTTGCTCTGATTATTGTATCATTGAAGTCAAGTATTGTTTAGCTAAAAACGAATCTCAACCTTTCGCCATTGATCTGTATAGATTTAATTTGAGTGAAGTACTAAATCTCTATTACGCTTAAGCTAAGTTTGAAGACGATTTCTAAATTCCAATTCTAAATAAAACATATTAGGAATGGGCCAAATATGTGTTTGGACGTGTCTCTGGCTACTCTACCCTGACCCTTAATAAGTATTGTACCCTCACAGTTCTAATGTGTGAGTTTGTTTGATTTTGTAGGTACAACAATGTTTAAAAATACATAGCTCTAATTAATAAGAGTCTCAAAAACCCGCCCGCATATTAAACCTAAATACCTACCTACTAGCCAATCATTGCTGCCAGCTTAATAAAGCAAAATAGTGGGGCTTTATTATTTACTGTTTGTTTTCATACAGTCCATTACAAATACCGTAACATCGCGGTATTTTTTAACCAGCTTCAAAAGAAAGGAGGAGGTTTTCAATTAAACTGTAGGCATTTTAGGGGATGTTCGGGGATTTGTAGAACCGATTCAGAGAATTCTTTTGTTTGTGAAGGAGATATTTTAAGTGATCAACATACTCAATAGATGTTTTAATTTAAGACCTTTGTGTGACGAATTATTATCATACAGTTTATAAAGGTAACATTCGTTACATAAAGGAATTAAAGCTTTAACTATGTAGTGTTGATACAAAAAATATGAAATTCACTCATAAACGAAAGAAAATAGAAAACTCTTATCGAATCTGCCATTGACTGTACAATTTCTGCCTTAGAGCGAATCTGTCCTAAAACTAATCTGGCCTAATGCTAATCCATACTTCCATACTAATAATATTATTAATGTGAGAGTAACTCTTTCTGTCTGTCTGTCTGTTTGTTACGCTTTCAAGCCCAAACAGCTGAACAGATTAAGCTGAAATTTGGCATAGTTAAAGGTTGTATCCCAGGGAAGGACATAGGCTATTTTTTATTTCGAAGAAATGAAAAAATACCGAGGGAGCACGGGTCACACCGCGGCTGCCGTAAAGCGAATCTGTCACAAAGCAAACAAGACCTAATACGAACTAACTAAATGCTTTTCAACATCAGTGTAACACTTTTGAATCAGCTCTAAGCTACTTGATTCCGCTTAATTCAAGAAATAAGCTTGTTAAAAACATTTCCTTTGAAAAGTATTCAATGAAAAAGAAATTATTTGATTTAAATTAGGGGAGTATGCTTTCCTAGAAGGAACCTATTTACTCTTGATTTGAAGACCCGGCAATGAGTTCCACAATTTGGCAGAGCGTATGAAAAAAGTCGACTCAAAACGCTTTGTACGAGCTCTGGGAATGTCGACTATGTACAAGTGGCGTCTTTCGGGGAACCTGTTGGCCCGATAATAGAACGGGGATGGCGGAACTAAATTGTGGAGTTCCTGTGCACACTCTCCGAAATGCAGTCGATAAAAGACCGATAGACACGCGACTCTACGGCGATGCTCAAGGCTTTGAAGCCGAGACTCAACCAGGGTGTCATCACCTCTATCTCGTCTCTCAATCGGCTCTAATGCCTGGAGATGTTGCTTGTAAGTAAAATTGTTTTTCCCGAAATAAAAGTTGTGTGAGTTACGACAAAGAGTTAATCTAATCTTTAGTAAGATCTCGAAAGAGAGGTATGGTTGGAGAGATAATTTTTAAATAGATCGAGCGAACATTGTAGGTATTTGCTACCAAAGATAAAAGCTGATCAGAGTTGGCCACTTAAAACAACCTTAAAACTTACTTATAAATAAATAAATAAATAATGCTGGACTTTTCACTCAGCATCATCTAGCCCCAAAGTAAGCAGAGCTTGTGTTATGGGTACTATATGACTGATATACTACTTACTTATATACTTTTTGTAAATACATACATATTATTAGATAGAAACACCCAGACCCGAGACAAATATCTGTAGGTCATACAAACATTTGTCCCGCGGCGGGGATCGAACCCGCAACCTTATGCGTCGCAGGCGGACCTTCGCCCACTGCGCCAGAGGTCGTCAATTATAAAGATTCTTACACAGTAAATCTCGGGGAGCTAGTCTAATGTTCATTCTGTACACTGAATTATAGAGCCCAATAAATTGATGATGCCCCGAAACTATTCGACAGCTACGTCTCCCTTCTATTAGGGGTAAATAATTGTTAGAACTATTGTCTAAGAAGACAATTTGGATATTCAGTATCACTTGGAAGTGAAACTATTTTAAACCTTATTAGTAGTATATTGTATTAAAAAAAACGTTTTAACTAAAAATACCGACTTCAATGTCGCACTACGTAGAAAACTACAAGTGAGGACGAGGACTTATAAGTCAAAATGAACCATCTCGAGAGTAGACTCTTTTAAACATTTAGGGGCTTATTACAAGAAAATGAGCCGAGCTTAGACCAAATCTAAATAAAAAACTGTCCCTAGAAAAACGATCTTTAAATACTCGTTCATAGAACTCTTTTTTGTGGAAACAGTTTTGTTTTGACATGTGTCAACTTGGAGTTCAACCACAGACCAGAGAAATAACTCATTTCTTAAATCCGTGGGTTCAACCAAGGTTTTACGTTTTTAAGCAGCTTATTGAAAGTTTAAATTCAATAAAGCATTTGCTCAGGGATAGTAACTATGCACTAGCAAAAACAATATTCTTCAAACAAATGTAGGGCACCATTTGTGGCTATTACGTAAAGTGCTAAAATATTTAGTTACGATGCTTTAAAGTTAGCTTGGTAGTTACGCAATTTAGCAGGTCAAGAGAATGGAAATATAGTGCACTACAGCTACTACTACTACTGTAGCAACTGTACCTACTGCAAATTGAATGAGACTCTAAACAAAGTTTGTTTTCAATGTTGACTTTGCATATTTGTCTATGAATTCAATTTATTTGTGGTAAAACCACATAAATCCACACTAATATTATAAATCTGAAAGTAACTATCTCTGTCTGTTTGTTACTTTTTCACGCCCAAACCGCTGAACAGATTAAGCTGAAATTCGGCATGGATAAATATTTTACCTCAGGGACGGACATATGCTACTATTTTTTGTAAATAATCTCTTAGGGAGGCGTGAAAATAAGGGTTGCAAGTTTGTATGGGGAACAAAGGTTAAGCAATGCTGGGCGCGGTCATAAAGATGATGGGTGACCGCCTGAGCAACTTTTTGCAATCCAGTTTTTTTTTATTTTGCATGATAAATGATTTTAAAATTAATGATTAAATGTATAATGTATATTCCCACTCATCAATACATCCGAAGTTAAGATATTTTTGTTATTAAAATACTTTTTCCTTGACTTTGGTTACAGCGCCATCTATATAGCCGAAGTTAAAACTGCTTTTTACTTTTTTGAAATCTCCTAGGTGGCCTTTCTACTATAGTGGAGGTCGAGATACGATAATTTTGAGTATTTTTATAGGTTTTCAAGTACCTACATATGTTATTTTTCTGACGAAGTCGCGGGTACCAGCTAGTCCATACTATCCATATTAATATTAAGCTGAAATTTGGCATGGATAAAGGTTGTATCCCAGGGAAGGACATAGGCTACTTTTTATCCCGAAAAAATGAAAAAATCCCGAGGGACCGCGAGTCACACCGCGGGAGCGCAGCTAGTTTGTTATAAAACTAAGTCAACAGATCTTCTCCATAATAATTGGAAAGCTCTCTAGAGTCCTCCTTACTATAGAGTTTTCATCATCAGGCGTTTACTTCTTTTTCAGTACCATATTTGCTATCTGCTCATGTCGACAAGATGTTAAAAGACCATTTAGTTTCTGGACGCTATTATTGGTATCGAAAAAAAGGTAACATAGGAAATGAGTGTGTGAGTGGAACGAAAATTCATTGCACGGCCGGGACTCGAACTCGAACCTTTGGATTGAAAGTCGAAAGTAGCTACAACTCACTTATTAAACTTAAGAGATTTATCGGGAATATCGTTTCTATACGCTAGTACCAAATCAATTCAAATGAAGATATATCGATACCTCTTCGGTGTTCAAAACCTTCTGAGTCTTACAAGTGATCAGTATTAATTCCACTATTGTTTTCTCGCTGCATTAGTTTCGACCATTACTCGAAAATTAATGTTCTTCGTTGATTTACAAGCGAATTTATGTTTTTACACTGTGATTGATACATGTTTTTCTATGAAAAAATTAACGACATTTAATTTTGTAAAATGTTTGGCGCATTTGATTTTGATGTAAACTTTAGGCACATCATTAGGCCTTCAGTAATACCATCGGTAAACTAAATTTTCTATTAATTAATTATTGTGATATGTATTGATATCTCGCCCTTATCATTTTCTATATAGGTAATTTGCCTAACGTCAAACGTTTTTTAATAATTTCAAATATCTTTTTATGAATTCCAGATCCTGAAATACTTATATCTGAAAATCTACCTAAATATCATTTTTTAACAGACTGCAATCAAAAATACCGCTTTTCGAAGAGCATAGCTGTACAAAGTAATAAGTGAGCAAGAAACTTCCGAATCGAACCGGCTCTGGAACCGGCACATTCCACTCCGATCGCATAATTACAGGACTCCAAAATTGCCGGCAAAAACTACATTCGTGTTTCGGGCACTAAATAAGCACCCGAAAGGGTGCAAAAGGCAAGTTGGCGGTTTATGTTTACCAGAACGTAATTTGAACTACGTCCAAATAAAGAGATGTAAAAGAAACCAAGAAAACTGGACGTGTAATCTGATGTGACGTGTGTTTGTAAAAAGTGATCACACGACAAAATAGATGTGTTCTAATATGGATGACCAACACAACTACAGATAATAATTAAAATATTTTTCAGATTAATAAATGCTAAAAAAGCCTTTTTTTTCAAGAAAGTATTTAAAATATATAAATATAAATATTCTAGCAAGGATAGAAAGTATTTTAAAATCAATAGTAGGACAAACAAAGATGATGGTGATGAAAACGTAAATGGTATATTGGCTCAACAGATCAGCTGATGGCAATTTAAATCATAAAAATTACACAGATTGCAACATTCACAAAACGCCATAAAAAATGAGGTTTGTAGGTAACAATCAAATTAAAGACCAGTTATTTAAGGCTCGTTTTTGCTACTTCAATCTCGTTGAGATTAAAAAGGTCTCGAGTTTTTGCACTCTGTAAATGATGATCACGATTAAAAGTTTCTCAGCAACTTAATGAGAACTAGGTACTTAATTAGTAATTAAATGCCGATGTCATAACCGTAGTCACTATGACGATAGCTGTCATTACAGTGTAATCCACCGTTCATAGCAACCTACAAAACATGTACTCTACATTTAGGTAGGCATACAGTTTTACGTTCTTTGAATAAGGTATTTTATGGGAATAGGTATATAATCTTGCAGAAAACTTGTCAAAAAGCTATGCTTGTAATTGTCTAAAACAAGTATACAAAATGGTGTTTTGAACCTCCAAGGTATACGACTTGTTTGTTTGTGTGAACGTGGTAATAAGAGGTTTTGAGATTATTTTTGTCATCACATTTTTTGTAATGAAACGTTAATAACACAAGTCATTATGGTAACTAACAACAAACAATCTAGAACTCTATGGGCTGTCATCAGTTATTTAGGTTTATTTAATAAATATTTCTTTTTTTATGAGTACCTAAGTACCTATACAAGCTCTTGTTCAAAGACCGACCATGACATATAGATCCTTCCTGGCTGGGTTGCTCAACTACTTCTAACATCACCTGTACCTGCGTTTTTGGTCTTGAAATCTGCGTGTGCACATTCTGCAGTACCAGCCAATCAGTACTGTTGCGACCGTCTTGCGAAGTGCACGTTTTTGTTGATTTTTGTGACATTCGAATTTCGAAACCGGGAGTGACCACGTGATGTGTGTGACAGTGCTTGCAAAGTGAAGGGGTAACCAAGGTAATCAAGTTTTCGCAACATTTCTGTGTTTATTTATGTTGATTTCTCCGATTATGTTTTTTTACGACTCCACCAAATTAAGTTAGGTTCCGTTTGGCGGTCAGTGCACTTTTTTAATGTTGTTTAATATTGTGATTTCTGACTTTTCTAGTACTCAAACCTTAAATGGAGTCATTTTGGATGTGGAGTCTTTTGACCCCTACATGAAACTAAATCAATTAGCATCAAATTTTGTTTTTAAAGCAAAAATTTTTTTTCTTTTGGAATTTTTGTCGCTGACTGTATTTTTTTCAAAATCTGTTAATGCAGTTAAAAAAGACTCAAAAAGTTAGGGAAGGTCTCCTAAGAGCTTTTTCCTGTAGCTACAACGATTAAGGCACCTGCCCTCCGTGGCCCATCTCAAAAACCCACCTGTATAACAGAATCAACACAACACGTAATATTTTGGATTGGTTATGCAGGATTTTTTATCGTAGGTTGAATCTCGTGTTTATCTTTTAATCAAGTGAAAAACGCTGAAGGAAAACATCGTGAGAAAAACAGTTAGTATTCTAATAGCTGGGGATGGGCTCAGATCTTGCCATGTTTGGATTGTTAATCTATGCAAAATATGGTAAAGTGCTGAACAGGAGTATGTAATTGAAAATACACTTTGTCCACTTCATCATCATTGTTTGGTAGATCTGAAAAGATGTCTTACAATTTTAAAAAGTGGAATGTTGGTCCTTGCAGTCACTACATTGTTCTGATACTGTCTGATTTAATTGCTGTAACCAGAAAATTATTGTGGCAGATTTTCTAATTGCAAATCGCACCAATTAGTGTATTGAGATTTTATCAAAAATCTCAGCGAATAATCTCACTAATATAATAAAGCTGAAAGTCTGTGAGTTTGTTTAGATGTTTTGATGTTTGTGTTTCAAACTTCAATCAAACCTAAACCAGTGAACCGATTTGGATGAAACTTGGAATAAGCGTAGATAGTAACCTGGAATAGCATATAGGCTATTCAAAATGCTGGTACCACGCGGGCGAAGCCGCGCGCAGCAGCTAGTATAAAATAGAATAATATGAAAATTAATAATTAATTTTCTTTTATATTCTGATGATAGCATCCAGCACGGTATTCATTATTTTGGATCTTATAAGGAAATTCAAAATCCTTTGCAGGGGTTAGAGGCATGTTCAAATTTGATGCATGCCCAGATTTCGCAGTTAGGATTCCATACGTTACAAGATGCAAGCTCATCGCCGCATATAGCTATATGGTTTTTCAGATGTTTTATGCGCATACATTTTTTCCGAAACGAAAACGATTTTCAGTAAGTAATCAATATGTAGGTACTTTCCGCAACTCTCTCTCCAGAGTGGAGGCTCTTCTTTCACCTTCCCCTGTTAGATGCTAGTTATTTTTTTTATTGCTATACAACAATAAAAAAATGTACCTGATGATTATGCCTCTCTCTTCGTGTTAAATTAGGAAACTGATAAGCATACTTGCGTGTTGTATGCAACGTGAAAAAAAAGTAAACAGGAAGTGCGTGTTATCGACCTCTACATTAAAAGCCTGAGACAGCGAGGGATTCAAGAGTGCCCACTCTTGATTCCCTCGCTGTCTCTAGATTCTAGTCACTAGGAGTTAACTATAAACACCCTCGCTTTCGCTCGGGAGTTAACTCAAGAATCCTTCGATGAGCTTAGGATTCAATATGGCGCCCGTGACGTAAAACACTGCTTTATTCCCTTGGTGAACAATCTATTTTTTTACTTAAAGGTATAACCTAATGATACAAACTAATAATGCTATTCGCATTGACATTTCAATCAAGGTTTGCATTGAGTAGGTAGTGATGAATCATCTGTTTGAGAGGCACGAACGCTGTTCAGATTAAAAACAAGTTTCAATGTCTTTATTATGCATTTATGAAACGTTTTTCGATAAAAACAAAAACATACTATACATTCTCCATAGTATACTACGAGTATAATAGGTATTACTAATTACTAGTATTATATTTTTATGTATTACATTACTATATAATATTAGTACATATTATATCAAATTATAAATGTGAAAATAACTCTGTCTGTATGTCTGTTTGTTACCATTTCACGCCCAAACCACTGAACAGATTAGGCTGAAAATTGGCATGGATAAAGGTTGTATCCCAGGGAAGGACACAGGCTACTTTTTATTCCGAAAAAAACCCAAGGGACCGTGGTTCACACAGTGGGAGCGCAGCTAGTTCATATTTATTTATAGAAACTAAGCTAAGTACTACATTTTACAAAACAAAAACAGAAGTTACCCGACTCACAAGTAACCATTTCCGGCAACCTGACTCCAAAAATTCTGCTTCATTGGTTTAGGAAATTACTCGGATATTAAATAATAATAAATGCCTCGATTATTTGACATATCGAATCTAAGATTCAAATGGTACACAGAATAAAAAATTATGAGCCGGAATCAAAGTCAAAAATGATTTATTCAGTAAAACCGCTGGGACAATTTTATAGTCTTAAAACTGGGTGATAGGTACCTACTCTTGTTCCTTCGCACATAATACCATGAAGAACCGGGGCAACAAACACGTTTTGGGGCCTAGCTTTCTTTTAGGTGATCTACTTATCTTAGAACTGAAAAGTCAAGCTCTACTGTGAATCAACCAATCGAATAGCAATAATTGCTTTGGCACTCAGCTGTCAAAAGTCACATAACTAATTGCTCAGAGCACTAGTCCACCAATCATAGACTGTTCGAGCGTGGTCTAACTCGCAGATCAATCTAGCGAAATAATAATATTACGTTGAGATTAAACTGAGGTTAGTTTGATATTGAATCTACAGTCGAGCACAGTTTTAAAAATTGAGTTTCAATTTTGGAAGTTTTCCAAAATTGAAACTAAATTTAAAATAATGAAAATTAATAATAATGCTTTCGAAACAGCAATCTGTACCTATCGTACGAGTGTACAAAAGATGAGTGCCGATAGATGCTCGAATTGTTCGAAATAACAAAGGTGTAAATATTTTACATTTTACAAGGTTTTTAGCAAAAAAGGGTCAAGGAGAGGTTAGGGAAATCTTTGTGTATTATTTTTGTAATTTCCTTATATTAAAGGTACCTATAACAAAAAGCGTTTTTTTTTATGTGACAAACAAACAAATCTCGTATCAGGCAATCGGGGTACTAACATACAAATATCCAAACATCTAAACAAACTCACAAACTTTCAGCTTTATTATATGTGTGGGATTATTTTGAATATGTTTTAATGTTTGACCTAGTCTAGTTGTATATTTTATTTACCATGAGTACCTACCCATATAGTTTGATACAAATAATTTGGGCAATATAGGTATTGCAATTCTAAAAAAATACTTGAGGATAATTTTCTAAACATTGAAATCTGTCAGATATTTGTCAGTGACATGTTGATAGCATCTTCCTTGAAACTGATAAGGTTGGTACAGTCAGCAATGAAAGTGATCTAACAGTTTTGACAAAAAATTCACTAAGATAGATAAATGATTTATTTGACACACAACATTTCAACACAGACACAAAAACAAAGACAAGAAACAAGTAGGTAGTATACGTAAAAACAAACTAGAAAAAATAATAATGAACAAAATTATTATAGTGCTTAAGTAACTAATACCACCTAATACGAGCAGTCGAGCACCTACATAGGTGAGTGCAACAGTGAGTGGTCTGTGCTGTAGTGAGCCAAAAAGGTCCAGTCTCAGCTTATTGTTACTCCATGCCCGAAGGCACAGAGTAACGCTGATTTTCAGACTGGACCTGAGAAAAAGTGATAACACGAAGAGTAAAATCTAACTATCGCTAGGGAATAGAATATTATTATTATTATTAATAGCCCGTGATGTCCCACTGCAGGGCAAAAGCCTCCCTTCGTTTCTTCATGGAATAGAATATAATAAAATAAATTTTATTTTCTCCACATACAATACACTTTACAATTTAGTAAGTATAACAATTTAAGTGGCTGAAAATAAAGCTACCACCACCATTTGATTTATGACGTTCAAATGAAGCTCAACCGTAAGTGGTCAAGTAATTTTTTTGCTGAGTGTACAATGAATTAAATCTGTTCATGATTTGAACATCTTATCGTTAGATTTTAGATAAGATCACGTACCCCACTCGAGTTTGGCTATTTAGATTGAAGAGGATGGATAACTAAAAAGATAAGCCCTAAACATTGTTTAATTTTGTTTTCCATAGATTATGGTAATGGTTGTGAAAGAACAGGAGTAGAATAGCTTTGCATCTATGTGGTCCCAGTGAATTTGACTTTGACTTTGACTCGGTTGAAATGAAGCAAAGAGTACTTTTCTATAATGGGAATATACCCCAAGTCTGGGGCCGTATTCGCGTTCCTTTTTTCGTCCCTTTGATGAATATTTGGATGCTTCCCACCACGATTTTTGGCCTCTGGTGTCCCGGGTCCACTTTGGAAATTGACATTCGTGCGATTCCTTTGAGCACGCCGCGGACCGCGGTTATTAAAACTGTTATTGCTCTACTGATATTTAGACTGTTATCCAAAATTTTGCTAAAACTCGACTAAATGCTACGAAAACTCGACTGCGATAGTTTTATAATGTTTTACGTTGATTTTTATACAAATAAGAACCGTATGAAACTGTTTTGTGTTTGTCGAATTATTTTTTCCGAGCCATAGCCTATTTGTTTTTAACTTTTAGGTCTGTATTTTGTTGAAATACTCGTATGAAATATTGGAGGGTATTTCACACAGCTCTATCAACGATACAAAATATTAATTGATAGTATACCTACAGGACACACATCTCCCATCCCATACACAGAACAATCATCCGTGCTCATCACACTTATGGAAGTGTAATAAGCTAATGTTTATCCGGGACTAATGTAAACAAAGTCGCTGACTAAAACTAGTCTTTTTTTCACTTAGCTAAAGTAGTAAAGTGGAGTAAGGTTCAGCATTGAGTAACTTTAGTAGGGTAAGATTTGACATATTAAATAAGAGGGTATAATTTTGTCTTCGTCCGTGAATCACACATGCTTTAAAGTTCATCTTGGTGGTATTCGCGGGTCTTTGTCCCGTGATCACGTTATCAGATTTAAAAAAAACTAAAATAAAGTAAAGTAACAGATATGAGCTAGTTTTGAAGCATTTAGAAACCCAATAATCTCTCGATTGCTAAAGTTCGTGGATCTTAGTGAAATTACGGATTCAAATAACGAAAGCCATTTCGCTTTATTGATTGGTTGCGTCCATTTGGAGTAATGGAAATTTATGAAACCTACACAATAGGTTGACGTTTCCTCACGTATTTCAAAACAACAGTACATAAATAAGTTTTTGCGTATAATTTTCATGCATGAGTGTCTCAAACAATAAACGTTTTTGTATAGAAAAATATGTTATGGTTCTTTGATTTGTGGTATATTTTTGAACCGCATGTTTACCTTACCATTAACCCAACACTTTATGTGTTACTTTGAGCAATTTGTACAAATACAGTTCCAATGTGTTACTTTGAGCAATTTGTACTTTATTCCTTAGAATAATTCAACGAGGTAATGTCGCCAGCCTTTAAGACACTTTACCTACCAGTGGTCGTTCATTTAAACTACATATATTCAATATCTAGACATTGTTTGCCTTTAGTTTTATTCAAATAAACTTTAAAATACTCGCATGTTAAATTTGCATACTTACAGTGACTAGCAGAAAAAAATCTCAAGCATTACTAGAGCTTGCTATGTATTCGAGATAATTAGATAAAACAAAGCCTCATCTCACATCTCAGGGACCTGTACACGTTTTTCAACGCTAGTGACGTCATCACATCTCAATGAGGATGGACAGAATCCGATCACAAGAAAACGATCCGGCTTTAGCTGCTCGGTACATTTTGTGTTGCATAGTTAGTCAATTAGGTACCTGATCAAATACCTGAGGTTTTGCTCGGTCTGTAAGTGGATGGGTGACCGCCAGTGGCATTTTCATCTGAGCGCTTCCGTGCTTCGGAGGGCACATTAGGGTACCTTTTTAAATACAGGCCCTTGTTAAAATAAGATAAACGAATTGGACTAGCAAAAGTCACGTGATGGCCGATGGATCGTATTCGTGAAGTTAGCCGTTTCGAGGAGCAGAAAAAGAGCCATTGCGCATATCAAAAAGGGCTAAATTCACGAATGCCTAGATCCTTGGACAAACTCGCGGTTTATCTTGTTATAACAAGGTCCGCATCCTGGATTTTCATAATGTCTGTGTTTAATTTCACTGACGCACAGGATTTCCCGAGGTAACATTGGAATTTGCATGATATTTACGGCTTAAGCTTTATTACCAACATTTAAAGGTTTTCAAAAGACTTCAAAAAAGGAGGAGGTTCTCAATTCGTCTGTATGTTTTTTTTTTTTTTTTTTTTTTTTTATCTTGTTACGCGATTGTTCCGCCATTTGTTGACCGATATGCAAAATTCTTTTCATGTTTGAAAGGGTATACTCCAGAGGTGGTCCCATATAAATTTTATTCCTGAGGGATTGATAATTTCCCCGTAAAACTCTGAACACCTTCCCTCCTAGCCATGTCACAAATAGAAATCGAATCGACAGCTTGACGCCCTGAGTCACACCGCGTTTCGAGTCAAACATTGAAGTTGGTTTTCTTTTTAGTATAAAAACGTAATTATTAAGGTGGGGTGTTTTAAAATCGGCTAAAAAGTAGGACGAGTTAAGATTTTTTGAAATAAAATTATATTATTGGCCGAATACGGCATACAAAGTAGGACGAAAGCAGATTTTTTTGATGTGGGCCGAAATTCCGTGGTCCGAATATGGCATAAATCGATTTATAATTTGTAAACAAAACGTAGGTATCAATTCATAAAGACGCAGTTTCTAATGTGTTATTTATGCCGGCAATAATTATGTAACATGCGCAACATGCAGTTTAAATTTTGCATTATGCCACAAGCCTTGACTAACGATGGGTAAAACACATTTACACACATAAATATGGGTAGTTATGTGTGTAAAATAAATGTGTGTAACGAAAAAACGAACGCGAATAACCTCCCTGTGTGGGCACAGGGGGGTTATTCGCGTTCGTTTTTTCGTTCGTTTGATGAATATTCGGATGCTCCTTACTACGAGCTACACTGTATTCAGTCGATAAGATCAACGTTAAAACACGGTCCTAACCTAAGACCAAATATTCCCAACCGGAAAATTGACCCTTGAAGTCAGAAATCGTAGTAAGAAACATCCGAATATTCATCAAACGAACGAAAATAAGAACGGGAATACGGCCCCAGAATCGCCCGAGTATTCTTTTCTCGAACTGATTTAGAACTAGAAACCTGGCAGGCGGTAGTCTTACTGATTATTTATTTATAAAATATTTTGGAACGGATTTTAATAGACGTAAGCGTCTCTGAGTACGGATAAAAGTCTCATTATCGTTACATTTACAGACAAAATGACCAAAATGTTATCTCATTGAGATCAAAACGCGAATAAGTATGTTTGTTTCGTTTGGAGGGCAAAACCCTCTAAATACAAAAGAAAAGGCCGATGGCCCTCAATGAGGTAAAATTTTGATAAACCTCAATCATTGAATAACGCCTTAAGGCCTTCGTCCGTTAAATTGTCGGTCCCGGCTTTTAATTCGTTGCAACTACTATAGCCGGGACAACGTGCCCTCCGAAGCATGGAAGCGCTCAGTTGTAATACCACAAGATGGTCACCAATCCACTTACTGACCATTTAGAACGTTGCTTTACTTTGCCTATCTATCAAAAACGAAGAGACACTACGAGCGCTTCTGAATGTCTGTAGCTAGTATTTTCTAAACAATAATATACATTTAACCTTTCCTCTGTAATGATGGTAGGCGATGACCATGACACGGTTGTACAATAATGTATTCAAATCAGGTACTATTGTGATAAAATACAGTACCTTATGGCTTAATAATCATTGTGAATTGATGGAAATGATCCTACAAAAATGGCCATTAGACCATTTCAAAAATAAACACTTAAGTACCTACTAATAGCACGGCATTTTAAAATATTTTTTAAAGTGCTAACCTCTAAAAATTTTAAAATGTATCCCAAAATAGTGCAAGTCCCGTAATTTTTGGGAATCATAAGTAAAGGACATCATCCATTTTGGTCCAAAATCCAAAAAAGCCGGCCAAAAAGTTGCTAAAGGCCGACGTGTTCTATCAGAATACAGCACTTTTTTTGGCCGGCTCTTATGGATTTTGGACCAAACATATTTAAACCTTTACTAGAAAAAATAGCTAGTGTGTGCAAATATTCAACAAATATAATTATTCTATTCAACAACTCTAAAATTATATCGCTCATATACAATTGCTAGAGCGTAGACCAAAAGCAAAAGCCATTTCGGAAGTTTCCATCATAAACTTTTTAAATTATCCAGAGTGAGATCATTCTGACAGTTCTAACACACGCTCGCAAGATAACAAACAATTCTGCCGAACTTAAACCACTGGAGGCGATATTAGTTTAAATAACTATGTATTTAAAGCGAATATTAACATATTGAAAACCAACGTTACCCATACATATTTAACAGAAGTTAATTTTAGGGAATGTATTTCATCTTACATAATCATAAGGAATTATTAAAATATAATATGAAGCACATAATAAATAAAAAATATAATAATAATAATTAACCCTTAAATATTTACCCTCATTCTTACAGTACAGTTTTTTTTATCATAGAATACTCTATCGATCACGTTTTATACAAAAAAAGTACGTGAGTGTCGTGGAACCTCCCCCGGTTCCACGACACTCACGTAGTCGTAAGAAGAGGAAGAGGAAGACCGAGGATAAGTTACATGAGCCAAGTGAAGGAGAAGGTAGCATGTCATATAAAGAGGTCAAGGAAGCAGCCCTGGAAAGATATACATGGAGAGGGATTCATCAGTTGTGCTGACAAGAAGTAAATCCTTAAATAAGAAGAAGAAGGTTCCTAAGAACCGATTTTCGTATGTCTTATAGTTTTAGACTTTCCCATACTGACCGATCTAAATGTTAGATACGCCCTGTATGTATACCACCTAGCTCTATTGTATCTTCATAAAGACAAGAATACTAATAATTTCTATATTTTTATAGTATAAAATCACACTAGGTATATCATTGAGAAATGAATAGTCTTATCAAACCGGTGCTATAACCCATAAAATATGAGCTTATCAAAGATTTCGATTGTGACGACATGGATTCTGTGGCCGAATGGTAAGGCACTCTGGTTTTAGGAGGATCGTCTGATCGTTGCGGGTTCGAATCCCGTCGGAATCGAAAATTTTTGTAAGACTTTTCATTTATCAAAGAATACTAATGCATTTACCTTCTTATAAATTGTCATTTTAAAAGGTCAAGGCTGTCTTTGTTCTGTGAATAATTGCTGCAGTAGATTATGTTGTCAATGCATGGTATTTGTAACAGATAATAACAAAATAATACACTACTAAATGGTAAAACGACCTAGAAGAAGTACAATTATCGTTGACGGTCTCCCAGCAAACAGCGACGATTTGAAGTTTGTGAAATAAAAATAAAAATTTTTGAAAAAAAAAAAATGAACCGACTTCACAGAACACAAACAGAAGAACTTCTACACACTAAAAAGAGAAAAATAAGAATATAATTACTATAATTAATAAGAGAAGTAATGGGCAGACCTACTAAAGGACACACCGGAGTTCAGCAAGGGGGAAAACTATCAATCCATAAGGAAAAGAAAATATTTTGGACTACCTCGGGTGTAATACACTTTCAAACTATTTAATGTTTGACTCAGATTGTGAGTCAGGGTGTTTTGTGTAGTGAGAATGAGGTTTTTTGAATGTTACGGGAAAACTGTCAATCCCTCAGGAAAAAAAAATATATGGCGCCACCTTGAGAGTATACCTCTTTCTAACAAAAAAAAATTTTGGAAATCCGTCCACAATTTTCGTAAAGTTCAGTGATTGTTTTAGTTTTACGGGAAAACTATTAATCCCTCAGGAAAAAAAATATATGGTGCCACCTTGAGAGTATACCTCTTTCTAACAAAAAAAAAATTTTGGAAATCGGGCCACAATTTTCTTAAAGTTCAGTGATTGTTTTAGTTTTACGGGAAAACTATTAATCCCTCAGGAATAAAATTGATATGGGACCACTATGAGAGAGAGACCCTTTCAAACAGAAAAAAAATTTGGAAATCGGTCCACAACTGGCGGAAATATCGGTGAACATACATAAAAAAAAAAATGGTCACACACACAACCTCCTGTGGTAAAAAGTGACCTTTGACTAATGACATTTTAAATGACTAAAGTTAATTTTACAATACTTTTCAGTGACTAAAACAAAAAAATATCGCAAACTCGTGTATCTCTGGAAAAAACATAACAATTTTACGGCACAGCAAAGGTAGTCGGTTGATCTGTGTAGTCGATGTTACCTCGATGTTACTAACGGTGACGCATCCAGTAGGTAATTTTCCTCTTTATATCAAGGGCGCTCGCGGATGATGGATGACCTCAACCCTTTTTTGGCGATAAATATTTCGAAACCTTTACTTGGAAACCTTCATGTTTTGTAGATTTTGAAATGTACTTAAAGCGACCTGGATTTTGGGTAAAGTAGCCAGTATTATTCTTATGAGACAAGAAAGTTAAAGTAAATGAGCAAAGGAAACTCCAATGACGAGCATAAAAACGCGATCGCGATATTATCCTCAAAGATTCAGGGCAGATCATTCGCAGATCAAGTCAAGATCCTTTGAAGATATCAAGGGTTAAAACTGTTCAAATAAATAATAAATAAATTTTGTACATCCCATTTGTAAATTTTGCGGAAAGATCTACCATGAGGAAGGCTGTCATTGACGCACCATAAATCACTGCCATATAACACACCTAAGAATAAAATTAGAGTAAATACCAAATGCAGTGTAGTAACTGAATTAATTAAGCACTTCGGGCGGCTTCGTATTTCTCTCTATTTCCGAATACATCCAATCGACTTCAAGGTACTAATTATATCCCTTCACTTACCCTAGTATAGTATTTTATTAGATAATTACCACCTGGAAGTCCTTGATGTATTCGGAAATAAGTGAAATACGAAACTGCCCGAAGCACTTTAACTCAGTTGTACTGTATATTTTCATACAACAAATAATGAGAAGAGGTCCAAAGATTGAGGCCTACACTATTAACTACCTATATTTACTATTCGTTCCAATTACGATATAGTCCGTACCAGGGAATATATATTCCGTATTCCCGTTCTTTTTTTCGTTCGTTTAAAGAATATGGGGATGTTTCTTACTACGAATTCTGACTTCAAGGCCAACTCTTAGATTTGGAATATTTGGTTCTAGGTTAGGACCGTGTTCCAGCAATGATTTTATCGACCAAATACTATCTATCTCGTGTTAAGACACATCCGAATATTCATCAAACGAACGAAAACACAAACGCGAATAACCCCCCTGGTCTAGCCTCCTATCATATGTCGTCGACCTCTGTAAAATGCGTTCGGTTTAGTTAACTCATTGTATGAAGTTGAAAATATGATTTAAAAAACGTCAAGTATGTATCATAAAAATTCCGGAAGGAAATTTCCCAAGCTGGCGGAATAACGGGAATTTACCTACTAAGTACATAAATTTACTTTTAACCAGACAACGGAAAAGGGTGCCCAAATCCCATAGGTACCAATCTCTTCATCATCTTTTACGAAAAGTTTTGTATAAAGCCTCAAACATATTCTGGAATGGTTGCTCTTCTGATTTTTGCAGGAGTTTTCGTATAAAATGAAGTCCATACCTTGCTATGTCTTTAAACTAAACTTACTTAAAAGTGTACTTCGAGCAAAATATTGTCATTACACGCGGCACCGGTTGGAATAATTTCTGTACCTACTTACCTAGCTTTAAATTATCTAATATCAGGCTGTAATGAGAGTTATATTTTATCGTTTTCTGTCTGCTGATTCAAAATGGTTTACTATTCTGGTTATATGTTCTCAAGTTCGTTTTTATTTTTGTAAATATTAATGTTTTGTATTGTTTCAGAAAACGTTTCAAAATGGGAAACGACGAGAAAAAAGGGACTATTGTCCTTGAAAACTTTAACTCTACGTAAGTGGCTCTCGGTTTCTTTTTGAGACCTAAACGTGAACTCAGAACTAAGTATTTTTTAGTTTGACATTCTCTCAGGATTACACGGCCATTAAAACTTTGACAAAACTAAATAAGCACTTGCTAAAAATTTTTACACCTTTTTTAGGCCTATACACTTCTTTTATTAGTTGATAGGTTTGTAGATTACCTACAATCTATTCGTTGAAATCTACCATTGAAATTTTAACTTAATACAATGATTTAGGTACTAAGTATTGCTTATTTTCAGTGCCAACTTAGCGTCGAACCCTGGATTCCAGTCAACATTAAGTTTAGGATCTAAGGAAGTCATAAGTGAAAAGGAATATAATCCATTCGAGCATCGAAATGTGGAACACCCAAACTCGTAAGTCTTGAAAGAAAAAAAACCTGCATACGGATTATTACACTTTATTTATTACACTTTCCTACACTTTATTTACTTATTACATTTTCCTACACTTTATTTATTACACTTTCCAAGTCACGCGTTCACTTGTTCCAATGACGCGTCCCGCAGCAACGCGTACCTATACATTTTGACACTGTAACCCAACCGATCTTTAGCTCTCTGAAGTTAGGTGCACTAAACGATTGCGCAGGTTTGGTAGAGTAAGCGAGATAGCGCGATGCAACAAACTAAGCGAGTGAGCAAGGCAGCTATACAAGTCATCAAAAGTAGGCGCAGCCTAGACTGGAACGCGTAGTCCATACAAAGCTCTAGATTTGCATAAACATAACAAATTGAATGGCGCCGTTAAGTGCTCATACGCTCTTGATTATGCATTAGGTTTACATGAGGTTAATCATATTATTTCAAAATTATCTCTACGTTTTCGATCGCAATTTCATTAGCCGTTTTGCAAATTGCGAATATATTTGACGGATCTCTTCATCAACTTCAATTTATTTGATAACAAGCTGTTAATATAAACAGATTATTGATATAACGAACCTCTAGAGACACACAGTCACACTTTGCACACATACCAGCGAATGGCGTAAGTTAGTAGGTCGTTTCTCACACCCTCGCTTGTAGCTTTCATAATTAATCATCACAGTCTTGCTGATCCCGTCAAAAACTTTGAATAGAAATAATATTCTCAAACTCGTGAATGCCGTCATCGTAGTCGTGATATTGTAAAGATAATTTTTCAAACTACATTGTTTCGATTATATGTATATTTTTTATGAGAGCTACTGTCACGTCCGGATGATTTTATGAACACGGACATTCATAAAAAGCGCTATAAAACAAATGAGCCTTACATTTTTAACCGACTTCAAAAAAAGGAGGAGGTTATATGTTCGGCTGTATGTATGTTTTAGTTTAGATGGACTACAGATATAAATAAATAAATAAAGCTGGATATTTTCACACAACATCATCTAGTCCCAAAATAAGCAAAGCTTGTGCTATGGGAAGATAACAGATATACTACTTATATAATTTTTGATTGTAAATACATACATATTATACATAGAAACACCCAGACCCGAGACAAATATCTGAAGGTCATACAAACATTGGCGGGGATCGAACCCGCAACCTTCTGCGTCGCAGGCGGACCTTCGCCCACTGCGCCACAGAGGTCGTCAAATATGTTGTAGGTACTTATTATCACAAACCCGCAAAAAAGTGTGACGAATTTGTCGTGACGTTCTGGACATTTCTTGCAGGTGGAAATTTCATTATAACTGATGTGAGTACAGAACTAAATAAAGATGATATTTCAGGAGTATGGGATCCCTGGTCCACCTCCTTAAGTCCTCACTTGGGTCTGGTATCCTGGCCATGCCTGCTGCCTTCAAGAACGCAGGGTTAGCGGCCGGGGCTATTGGCACTATCGTCATTGGATTCATTTGCACACATTGTGTATACGTGTTGGTGAGTACCTCTGTTTTAACCTCTCGTGTGCCTAGTCTCAATACGCAGCAGTGGCTTAAGTTAGTTCGTATGAGCTAGTGGCCAACTATAATGACGGAGTTTTTTGGCCTCCATCAGCATAAAGACTTTAGCTGGGACTAACAATTTGAGGTGCCCACCGAAGCACAGAATTGATAATGCAAAAAGCGGTCACAAGTCCACTTCTGTGACCGCAATAAACGTTGTTTCACTTCGACTTTATCAAGAATGATTAAGCAAGCTACAACCACGAGGGTGTCCTACGTAACATGGATGGTTTAAGTAGAGTACAAACACTGGAAGGATGCTGAAATGACCAGACTCCGATAAAATTCTGAGTCAAACATACCTACTGAGTGAAAAGAGGAAGTTCTAGGCGATGCAGATAGCAAGCTTATTTGTCAAACAATTCCAATTCATACGCAATGATTAAATTGATTTCACAAACCCAGCAGGATTCCCAGCGAGTGAAATATTCAGGCGACGTTGAACGATCACAGTGCCTTATGGAACCATTAGTTAACCAAGACGCCTGTGACCTTTTTACGCGTTACCTGGAAATTTATTTTTATTATTAAAAATGTTGTAGCATTTCCAGAGTATAACTATTTAAAATGTTTGCAGGTTGTTTTTTTTTGTGACGAGTAAGTTATGATTATGACGTAAAGTTTGTTGATTTCAAAGAAAAATAAAAGCAAAGGCAGAACAAAGTGCTACAATAATATAATAGTTTGAATTTCATAACAATGGCTGGTGCTCAAATTAATTCATTTCATTTGAATAAGATGAACTCAGTTGTTCAGTTGCATATTACATTGTTATTTTTTTATAAAATGCATAAAACGCTTATTATGATAATGTTTTAATAACTAAAACAAAAACCAACATCATTGAGAAGTATTGAAGCTAGGATGAGATTTTAAAGTTTTGATAGAGGCCTTCACACGATCTAAATATTTTCGTCACTAGAGTACTTAGATTACAATTATCTCCACATTTACCTTCTAGGTGAAAACTTCGCAAGAGGTGTGTGTGGATGCGAAAAAACCTTCTATGGGATTCGCTGAGACTTGTGGAGCTGCCTTTGAGTTCGGCCCAAAGAGGTTACGGCCCTGGGCCAACTTTGCAAGGTAAATACCAAGTACCTAATTAGTAGTTACTGAGTAAGTAGAATAAAGGCTTTTGTATAACATCTATTATTTCAAAGGCCATCAATTATTATCTTCTTAGCCTTACCCATTGTATCTTACATACTAGTATTATATTATCTGTGCCCATAGAAAAAAAAATCTAACATGTGTGGGTGGAGCTGACTAAGCAATGGCAATGGTTTTCATTCGTGCTTCAAATTTAAGATTCATGCTATCTTCGCTATCTGATTGCAGTTTAATATCCAATTCAGCTAAATTCTAAAAATAGGGCATTCTAATCTACCAGTAGCTAAATTTGTTTCCATTCTAGTTACCCAACAATGCTTGAGTAATTAGAACGGTTTGATTCTATCCAACTACAAGGTTATAATCGAAACCCTTGCTTGGTTCGAACTAGCGATTGCTGTACAATTTTATAGGTCTACCTACTCAAATCGTTACACAAACCCATTATATGTAGACTAGCTGCGCTCCCGCGGTGTGACCTGCGGTCCCTCGGGATTTTTTGGAATAAAAAGTAGCTTATGTCCTTCCCTGGGATACAACCTTCGTCCATGCCAATTTTCAGCCTAATCTGTTCAGTGGTTCGGTCGTGAAAAGGTAACAGACAGACAGACAGAGTTACTTAAACATTTATAATATTAGTATGGATATTAGAAATTGTGTTGTCTCTATGTAACCTTGTTTCATGACAATTTTGGTAGCGTAAATAACTTTTCATACTCAACTAAAATGTATTATCACGCGAAAACAGAATTGTTTCTTTCATTTCCTGAGCTAAAGCTGAGATAAGAAAAGAGTCAATTTTCACCATTCGTGTCTACTTTTTTATCTTGATAAAAACAGAGTTTCATTCCAAATAATCAAGTAATTTTTAAAATATTTTTTTACTTCTGTAAAATGTGAACATTGTAATCAAAGTATTAGGACACATGCCTCTGATATGTCAGAACATTGTATTGTATGCAATACAATGGTCTGAGAGAGTCCATGTGCCTTATAAGAATTTCTAACTATTTCACGTAGTAGGTAACTTAGAGTAGGCTATGAATGTCCTTGCTTGACTAAAATTAAGACAACACCCTCCTCTTTCATTATAATATTATTAGTTATGATACCATCGATAATTTGACTCTTTGATCTTTAGAATATCAAATTCGGTTTATTTGTTTCGTTCGTAGCGTAGCAATTAATTAGTAAGATAAATAGTGCACGTAAGACGTACGTATGTACTACACGACTTTTGTTTTTTCAGGACATTCATAGACTATGCACTCACATGTACATACCTAGCAGCTTTATGCGTGTACATAGTCTTCATAGCCGAAAATTTTAAAGAGGTGAGTCTTCAAATTTTCGTACGACACACACTGCGCTTGCAGCTGCTTACACACAGTAAGCAGCTGCAAGCGCAGTGTGTGTCGTAGTAAATGCTTACAACGATAACCAACAAAAGTACTTTCAAATATGGTATCTATAAGTACCCATTGTTGAACTCTTCTACAGCGATTTAGCGACTATTTATTAATTGTGAAACCAAAAAAGACATGACGGTCCTTACTTCCTGTCACTGGTTCTTTTGAACCAGTGTGGTAAATAGATTTTAAGTGAGTTGCTCCCTTTTGGCACATTGGCATGATATTATGACGATAGGATCGGATTCACTAAGCGAAAAATTTAATAAGTATGAACGAATGAAAGTAGGCACGTTCAAAAATTGAAAGATATTATCTGCTTCCTACGAAATACGTGTTTTCAGGGTAGTTTTATAAGTAGGTAGTGACATCTATATTTCTCTTTAGTTCTTTTATTTATTTAGTTTTATTGGAAAACAAACAGCATAAATAACATAACAAATTCATAGAACACAGAAAATTAACAGGTAAGTCATAACAGTTTTAATAAGTCCAACTTAACTATGAGTAGACAACGTCAGGTGGTCGGGACTACCTTCAAAGGGTCTAAACGGGTCAAATTATTTGAGATGTGGGCTTACCCAACGCTTAAACCTTCAGCTCTATTTGCTTTAACCAAAAAAGGGTAATTACGGTGTGGAGCGAAATAAGCCGCGATTACCTTACGATGTTTTTCTGGAAAACACTCTATCACCTTTTAAACGAATATACGGAATCGCTTCATTCTTTTGGGAGCAACGATGCCTCAGGCACGAAGATACACACGTCAAACTTATAAAGCTTCTTTATTTACGAGTACAAGCTTTTTTTACCTACAAGGTGTCTAGGAGATTCAATGTGATATTTTTTGCCAATTACAAAAAATCAACTAACAATGTCTTTCCGGGTCAAATCTTGCAAGCTGAATTTTACTTTCTCATACCGGATTGAGCTGAATTTAGGCACAAAAACAAGACATGTTTATTTAACTTGCAATGTATATCCGCTTCGATCATTGTTGGTTGAATTTTGTCCCGGTCCAATCTTGCAAGCTGACTTTGACTTTTCGGTGTTTTATTGAGCTGAAACATAGTACGAGTACAATAGATGGAACATGCTAATTATGATCGTGTGATCCGTTTAAATGTTGGCACGAATATTGCATTATCCATCATTATTATCATTATTATTTTGTTTGTCAAAGTTTAACATCACGGAACTATAGAGTCCCGGATAGGCATGCATGGGGCCGAAGCCAACACACAGAGGCCTTATTGACAATTTTGATCTTGTGTGATGGAGACACATACCGGCTACTATTCCTTCAACACTATAAAAATGCATTCAGGAACAGTCTCCGGTTTGTGCAGAACTATTGAGGATATGGAAAACTAATTACCGGGCTATGGGGTGGGATGGTAGTGGACTGGGTACTGGGGAAACTATGGGAACTATGACACCCGCCGAAACAATGTTAACGAACATGTAAAAATGGCGGATGGAGACTTGCCAACTCACTACTGGGCCCCCCTAAAACAGTCGCTCGTGCGACAAGGGGGCAACATGACGTGAGCGGCTGGAAGGTGGTAAGGTGCTACCGGACTTTAAACGACGATCACGAGCTCCCAGAGAGTCCAGCTTCACGTGCCCACTCGCCATCTTACGTAACACCCCTCAGCCGAGCAATGCTCTAGCGACTCCACTCCGTCCGGCCAGTGAAGACAACACGGATTTGAGGGACTCATTATTATTATTATTATTATAAGCTTGACAAAACTTTTTGCGTCGGAGATTAATAATACTTTATTTCCAGGTACTCGATGAATACATGCCGAACTACAAACTGTCTGTGGAGACCTACTGCGCGCTGACCTTAGTGCCTCTCGTGCTGATCTGTCAGATCCGCAACCTGAAATGGCTGGTGCCGTTCTCAGCGATCGCCAACGTGTTCCTGGTGATATGCTTTGCCATCACTATGTACTACATCTTCACTGGCTTGCCGAACCCCAAGGAGCGGGAGATGGTCGCGACTGTGACACAGTGGCCTCTGTTTATAAGGTAACAACAGGATTACGAATGTGTCCCCAAGGTGCACAAGGTAACCATTCTCTAAGATCTTGTTGATGTTATTCCGGCCCTCTGAAGATTATCTAAAGTCTGAGGGGGTAGTGGAGGCATTACTAATTATTATTTGCTAAATGCCCATATTTTGCTGAAGTTGCAAGTCCATCGCCGCCTTTCTGGTTTCCTCTCTACGTTTTATAAGGTGATGCGTGATTTTGTATCAAAATGCGAGTCTGATTACTTTGTAGGCATTCTGCCAAACTATTCACTGGGCAAGAGCTAAAGCTACGTTTAGGTACCTACTTCAGTTTCAGTTTTCAAACCATTTTCTTAATACCTAGTAAATACAATAATTACTAAGCCAGAAGGGACCACTCAATTGCTCTGAAATCAGGGAATAAAGCTTTAAGCCTGGGAACAATGTTTCAAGTACCTATACAAAAGTTTAAGCTCTTTGAGATTCATCAAATTAATCGCTCGTTCATATTTTGTAGACTTTTATAGAGAAGAAAAGCGGTCATTTGAAACTCGATTATACAAATAAACTCTCAAGTAAATTTCCTAAAGCTTTGAAGTTACGAGCTTTACAAATAATTATTGAGAGGTTTGCCTTCAAATTCATAACTTTGTATTTACCTACTGGCAACAAAGAAGAAAATTCAAAGAGAGGTTGGCAATTAAGTACCTAAATAGAATCCCACCAAAAACATTACATTTAAACCTCCTACTGAGCTTCGACTTACCATGTGCTTCTGACTTGGTAGATAATTAATATAGGAGAAACTATGCATTTATTACATAGGTTTCATAGTTTATATTTTTTATGATTAATTGACAATTTATGTGAACGCCATTCATAAATATCCGCAAAGTTGCAATATATAAAACAAGTCGTAAAGATAAATACCTCTGTTGCTATTTACTTAAGCTGACAACACACGGTGCGCCATAAACGCACGTAAATTTTGAAGTGTGGCCTTCGGTGACGCTGCATTGAGTAGACATAGTTTAGTATGAAATGTAGGGACTCGCAGCATAAAAAAATAATATTAAATTGTTCAACGTGTGAAATGCGAATCCGCTCGGAAAGGTAATGGATTACTAAATATCACAAAATACCTTAAAAAAACAACAACTTCTTTGAAGTTTAGACTAGGCAGGCAGTTAATTGTATTAGAGACGCTATACAATCAAGAGATTTTCGAAACAAAAGTGTTAAAAACTAACGCGGCAAAGCTTGTGTGTTGTTATTGTTATCTGGTTCCCATAGTAAAAGCTTTGCTTACTTTGGGGCTAGATGATGCTGTGTGAAAATGTCCAGCATTATTTATTTATTATTAGATACAAAACATAAAGCATGTTCAAGGAAACGCATAAAAGTCAGCGTTTATTCAATTTAATAAATCAGCGCAGCATCATTGTCATGCATTGTCATGCATTGTCATGCATGGCACGATGCGTAGGTCTTCACATTATGCAAACATAGCTGTCGGGGAAACGGCTTGCTCAAAACTTCACGAATATCTTTTTGATTTCCGACGCAATGTTTGGATTTATTTGTGTGAACACGGGCGTTTATTATTTATGCGAGTACTCGGCCGAAATCACTGTCTCGTCCATATACTCGGTACGTGTAATCCCGCCTTAATAACTTATGAAAGTTAAGTCTGTATTTGTGGTGATAAATAAAAAACCCGCCACAATAAAACCGCAATATTTATGTTTACCTGTCTCGCGGTTTATGTGCAATATGTATGGATTAACACAATTATTTCAAATGAACTTTGTGAAATCCGTGACTGATTCCAAGAAATATTGTATCATCTCGTGCTAAGTACGCATTTATTTGAATTTAATACGCATCTAGTTGTCAACCCGATAGTTAAACATCTAGGTATCCTTGAGCGGCAAGATTGACTAGACACATGATTGAAGTTTTTAGAAAAGAAACCAAAAATATATTAGGTAAAAAAAAGGGCTGTGCGTCAGCTTACTCTATACCTTTGAAGACGTTCATTGATTGAATCAATTAACTTCTCCAAAATGTATGACGTTTCATAATCCAAAGTCTATCAGCCAGCCGTTTTAGCGCGAAGGAGCAGCAAACATTCATCCACCCAACTTTCGCAATATAGGTACTTAGTACGATTTTTATGAGGTCACGTAACTCACGTTTACATGCCCTGGCACAGGTGGCTAGATTTTCATCATGTGTACAAGAGGAGTAGTCACGTAGGTATACGAATATAATTCGGTTTATAATATTATGTCAGAACGAAGCTCGCATTTTAAGTTACGGCAGTACCTGCCTCACGAGTTTCTGTGGAATAGGTATACTTAGAGCTTTTTTGTAATCATTACATTCCTTTTCGCTTGGCGAAAAAGGAAAATATAGAGTTGTTTAGTACATTTTTAATTTTCACCTGTCCTGCGCAATACTATGATATTGAATACTACGCTGAATGGCAATGCTGATTCGTTGAGCCAAATATGTACCGGCCGCAAGCATGTATGTGGTTCAAGTATTTCGATCAGATACCCTGCAAAAATAGAAGTTACTTATCAACATATGATCTACGATCTGAGAGACAAATCACCTTTATTAATTAACCTTACTTCTAGCACGGTGATCTTCGCAATGGAAGGCATTGGCGTGGTGATGCCGGTAGAGAATAACATGGAGAAGCCAGAGCAGTTCCTCGGCTGTCCTGGCGTCCTGAACATAGCCATGACTGTAGTCATCAGCCTGTATGGCTTAGTCGGATTCTTCGGCTTCATCAAGTATGGTGATGACGTCAGGGGTAGCGTCACCTTGAATCTGCCTCAGGATGAAATGTGAGTATAAAATAGACAATCATAGGTGGTATTAGGAAGTTGGTATATTAGGAAGGTATACTAGGAAGCCAGTCATGTGGTTTTTTTTAATCCACGACTTCGCTCGCTTAAGCTCTTCTAGTTCACAATTTACATTAAACCTATTCCAAGTTTCTTTCAAACCAGTGCATGATTGAAAAACATTATCGAAAAATCCACCAGAAGTTCTTCCGCTGGTTGTTGTGTCAAGTCGTTTATGAAATTCTAATTCTAATTCCAGTCTGGCCCAAAGTGCAAAGATCCTGATGGCGTTGGCGATCCTCTTCACATACAGCCTCCAGTTCTACGTGCCCATGGAGATGATCTGGCGACAGATCCACATGAAAATCGCGGTCCGGTATCACAACATCTCTCAAATCGCCATCAGGACAGCTGCTGTGGTTGGCTCAGGTATGTTGTCTCTCTCATTTCTATGAAAAAAAATGCAACAGATATAGGTCCTTCTTTCAGAGCACTGGTGGTATTAGAGGATCCACCTTCTGATTCGGATTCGGATTCATTCGTGAGCAATGAGTTTCTCTGTCCAAAAATGTATGGGCACTGACAGTACTCTCAAGCGGTGAAGGAAATTATCGTGAGAAAACCGGCATGTCGTAGAACCATGGAAAACATGTGTCACGAAAGGAGCTTGTTTGAAGATCATAGTTGCTTAGAGACAGTAAATTTTCCTTCACACATGTCATGCAACACATACTAGCAAGTACAGGGCAACCAAACAATAGGTCGTAAAAACTAAAGGTGTTCTCGCTCCTAATATCTTCATGTAAAGAGATTAATGACTCAATACCTACTTTGTGGCTTTCAATCACTCTATACTTGAGACAAGATAAAATAATGTCGTATTTATTCTATAAGAGCAGTCCTAAGGGTAAGGAGCGTTAGGACCACATCTCAATTTGACTAGTTAGCTGATATGACCTGACCAGAGGAAAGACATTCGTTATCCTGTATTCACAGTTTGTCTATGATTTCACTCAAAATAAGATTTAATTATTTACCTTGATATTGTGCCAAAAATAGCCAAGCCCTCTCAGTTCAATCGACCTCGTCAATTACGTTTTATTTTTTGGTACCTAAATATTAGAATTCAAGAATCCAAGTGCCCTACCCTGTTGTTTTCAAGAAGAGAGTTAATAGGCACCTCCTGGGTAAGCTCGCTCCATCGTAGACCTCACTCTTGCCTGTGTAAGTTTCGAGGTCAAGAGCCGACCCATTCATCATAAAAAAAAACCACCAGAAGGTATCCATTTACTGGCGCCAAAAAACTCCACCAGAACAAAACCACTAACTACTTAGTGGTCAATAATATTACTAAGTAAACTGAGTAGTTTATTATTATTATTATTAGTGATGGCGTGGCTTTCATATCACTGCGGCCATGAAGACCTATTGTGATCGCCACTTTCAAGTCGCCCCTTGAGGCGGGGCGTTCATAGTTCACTACCAAGCCCTACTGCTAACAGAAACTGTAGGACCTTTTTGGGTGTGAATTCTCGTAGCTCCTCTGGGCTTAAGGTGTATTTGCCCAGAATGGCGCTGCGTTTGTGCATTAATGGTCCACACTCTCCTAGCAGATGGAGGGGCGATTCATCCGCCTCTTTGCAGAACCTGCAGGTTGGAGTGTCGCAAAGCCGTAACTTAAACATGTGCTTGTTAAGGCGACAATGTCCAGTCAAAGCTCAGACCATAATGCGTAGGTTATTTCTGCTTAGCTTTCTGGTATACCGTTTGTCAAAGGCTCTGATTAGCAGTTTGGAATGGTTCATGCACGGAGAGTTATACCAGTATCTGGTTGACTCTCCGAAGCAGGAATCTGTTAGGGTTCTTTTGGCCAGACTTTTCGGTATGCCACAGAACGGTTCCGGACCCAGCTGTGTACCGTTAGATCCGGCCCTTGCGAGTTCATCGGCACACTCATTACCGTGTACTCCAGCATGACCTGGAACCCATCTTAGAACCACCCTGTTTTTTAGACTCAGAGTGTTCAAACGTGTCAGACAGTCCTCTACTAGCTTGGACGTGATAGCCTTCGAATCCAGGGCTAGGAGAGCCGCTTGACTGTCAGAATTTATATATATTGTTTGGCTGGAGTAGCGTTTCTGAAGATTAACGTATGCACATTCCAGAATGGCATACACTTCCGCTTGGAAGACTGAGGCGTGTTTACTCAAGTTTATGCTTGCGCGAAACTTTGGCCGCTCTCCGTAGACCCCGCATCCTACATCCAACCCAATTTTGGAACCATCCGTGTACCAGTTAAGGCACCCGGCCTCGCAGGGGAGCTGGTTGTTGAGCCAGTCCTCTCTAGAGGGCATTTCTACGGTGTAGTATCTTTCAAAGACATACCGGGGAAGCATGACATCCGATGTCATGCTTAGTATGCGTGATTCCATTGTTGAGTCCTGTAAGGATCTCAATTTATTAGATAGCCAGTTTATTCGTACCTGGGTGTTTGCCCTGTACACGCTGGCTTTCGCCTCTTTAAGCAGAAACAAATGAAGAGGCGGTAGCCCTAGCATTGCGACGAGCGCCAGCCCAGGGGAAGTGGACATGGCTCCGGAAGCCATGAGGCAATGAGCCATGAGGAACTGAGTAGTTTACGATGAGTATCGTCGGTGTCTCTCGTTGGTAATTTCCCACACAAAAAGATTTATTGATTCACTAATACATCTCACATGAGGAAAACTTCAATGGAAAATAAATGTTTGAAATTTAACTAGTTACTTTTGACAGAATAATTAAAATAAATAAATAAAAGATCTTTATTGCAGACGAGGTCCATATGTGTACATGTCATTTACAATATAAAAAAAAAAAAAACACTAAAGTTATAAACCTACCTAATGGGTGATACTCACCTTTCTTATAAGTCGTTGTTAACATAAGGCGATCGGCCAGACTTTTTATTATTGTGTTGCTACACATGTAAACTCTAGACATAAAGGAAGCAATCCGCAAACATCTTATTATCTACATCACCAATTTTAACGATTTGATGTTGCCCACTATCAGCAATCCAACAAAAAGACTGCGCCACGAGAGAGCTCCATCAGAATTTAGCAGAACTTACCTAAGAACTTACTTTACACGTAGATACCAACATCGCTAGTGAAAGAACTTTCTTTTTCTCTCGTGGCGTGAATTCTATCGTGTGTTGTAGCCACACCTGATTACCTACACGATGTTTTAGGGCCTGTCAAACGTAACTGTACTAAACTTCATACTAGGTATCGGTCAAAGGGCACTGAAGTTAAAGGAAAAGCAAAGTTTACGATAATTTACCTCAAATGTAAATATTACTCACCATAAACAAGGTGCTAGTCATCAAAAAAATATAACTTCTAAATCACTGCCTTTTTCCTCTTGTAAAAATGTAGTTTATGTCACCAAAACCATATTACAATATATCATTCATTAAATTAGAATGTGAGTAGGTTATTAGAATGTTATTGAGGATGATGATTAGTTTAAGTGATATTTTGGAATATACAAAAATAAAAATAAAATACGTAAGTGTCGTGGAACGCTCGGTTGAAACGAAGCAAAGAGTACTTTTCTATACTGGGAATATAATAAATGAATTGTCATAGAAACGCTCTTCCGTACTAACAATGTAACAATCTATGGACTGTGTCGCGGCTGCGCATTTCGCACTGTGACGATTTGACATATGCATGTGTCGTGACGGTAAAATGGAAAAAAAAACCAGCCACAGTCTTTTTTCCTTCGAAACCGTCCGAAAAGGAACTTCGTTCCAACTACGAAAATTTCAATTTCAACCATTTCTTTCAACTTCGTAAATAGTCGCGTAAAAAACTGTAGTTTGCGAAGGAAGCGTTCACGTGACAGGTTGCAAACTTATGGCACACCCATGTCCAGCAATTTGAATACAAACTGATATACCTAGAACCCCTATGGTTACTCCTAAGTTACACCTGGCGTAATTTTACACCATGTTTATAATGGACCATAATGTTTTTCTTTAGGGTTTTTTTTAGCACATTTTACATAAAAAAAAAACTTACTAGTAAATCATTGTTATTCAACAGGTACCTACCTAACCTACATAGTAAAGTTTGCTTAAGGGAAAACGTATGATCAAAATAAATCCATGAGCATGAATTTACCGTCGATTGTAAAAGGTAAACCACCTAATGATGACGCCATATCATGAAGTAGTTTTCAAACATTGAAACCCGTATGACACGATCTTGGTGACTACAAAAAGCGTCATAGAAGGAAAATAAGTTGTATGACCCTGAACGCATGGATTTATTTTAGAGGAAACAAATTACAAATCCTGCATTGAATGAAAAAGTAACAATACTTATTGCTTTAAAAAAACTTATACCGACGTGAAACCCACACAATATGAAACTACATGGTGCAAACTATTTAGTTTATAACAAGCGCAAATTCAATACTTATATCGATAACAAATCCACTCAGATTATAATGTAACAACGTTCCATTGAAGCTTAGGCCGCGTACAGTACCTGCTCAACGGATCAGCATTCATCATCGAAACGGATAACTACACAAATCCATTGGCCTTACCGTAATAATTCGCGTCTGTAAGCTCTAGGCATGTTTGGAAAATGTGTCATCTAAACTTTTCCACTTTAGTACAAGTCTAAATTTAAAGTGTTGGCTGACCAAACATGCCTCTTCGGAGAATCAATAACAGTCATTCCCGAAGAATCTTAAATTGCTCTAAATCTAATAGAAAATCCATGCTTTGGTGATCATCTCCCTGACCTTATCCCACGCTAAGTGGGGTCGGCACAACATGTCTTCTTCTTCCACTCACTCCTATCACATGTCAACTGTGCATCCACTCCTTTTACATTCATATCATCTCTCACACAATCCAACCATTTCTTCTTCGGTCTTCCTCTTCTTGCATACCCAGCCACACTCATATTCATAGCTCTTTGGGTAACATTGTTTTCATCCCTCCTCATAAAGTGTCCATACCAAGATAGCCTAGCACTCCTCACGCTTTGTTGATACAGACTCGATAGCTAAAATAAAGCATGAGTCCGAATGACAAAAGACAGTGGAGAATCATGGAAAAGGTTTTGGTTAGTAGTGGGGCACGATTGGCTAACATAATATTTACTTATATTTTACACAATTTTTTTGTGGTTTTACAGTTGCCTTAGCAGCTGCGTTCCCAGACCTGGAGCTCTTCATCAATCTCTGTGGAGCTATCTTCCTGTCCAGCTTGGGGCTACTCACTCCTGCCATCGTCGACACCGTCCACAAATGGGACCGAGGCCTGGGGCCTTTCAAGTGGATCCTATGGAAGAACATCTTCATAGCCATGATATCTTTAATAGCTCTCTTCGCAGGATCGTATGTATCGATCAGAAGTATGGTCGACAAATTTGGGCAGGTTCCACATATGACAGGGAATAGCACTATCGATCCAACTATCACGTAAGGTCATGACATTGTTTTTGAGGAAACTGCACCTTTATGAACCAAACTCAGTAAGCATTTTATGAATATGTACCATCCTATTCTGATCTGTAAAGGTTAGGATCTGAAAGGTTTGCCTCCGCCTTCAATTTCATTTATAAGACAAGAGAAAACACTATGTAGTGATTTAAAACTGTGGTTACAGTGATTTTATCACAAAAGCGTTTGATCTCAATTGTGTGTGTAAATGAACATGCACGTTGTTTCTGTGTGCTAGGGAACGCGCCATGGACGAATGAGCGCTCAGTATAGCTTACGCACATAGAAACAAATCTGCACACACAATTAAGACCAACCCGCCTTTGTGACATAGAACAACTTTAATAATCACAAAAACATGAAATTAAGAACTGCCAGAATAAATATACGTTTTTGATAAGATTAAGTTTTGGTACGAATCAGGGAGGTTATTCCCGTTCGTTTGAAGAATATTCGGATGTTTATTACTACGAGCTACATTGTATTCGGTCGATAAAATCTACGTTAAAACACGGTCTTACTAAATTTACCAAACCTAAAAATTGGCCCTTGAAGTCAGAAATCGTAGTAAGAAACATTCGAATATTCTTAAAACGAACGAAAACAAGAACAGGAATATGGCCCCATGTATTTTCAAAAGACAACTTGATTTATAACGTGTACCTTTGAAATATTATTGCGTGTGTCTGTGTCTAACTGATTTGCCTAGGAATATTTGCAATTTAATAAAAATATTTTGTAGTTTAATTATTTGTTGTGACAAAATAAGTGTTGTGATAGAATAGAAGATTTTCGTTGAACGATATTAAAATAAATAAATTATTAATGATTAATTAGAAGTTTAAGTAGGTCCTTATATAATTCTATTTAATTAAATATTATAAAAGTACTACAAATAATGATTTTGACTTCAAAGAGTCTAGGAAAAACATTTTTTACTTTTATGATGGACTCTGATGTTTAATTAATTAGAACTTCAAAATTCACAAACAATTAAGCTCAGAGCTGTTACGACCCTGAGCTTATTTGTTCAGTAAGTATAAGTTAATAGGAAATAGCCGGTATAATATTTACTTACACAAATTAAATAAAAAAGGTTGTGATGAAACTAAAAGAAAGTTTGTTTTAAAAAGTTTCATTAAAAATGTTTTTAACTGGTAACTATGAGCTAAAATGCCGCTGTGCCATTCAACTTAGAGGTTCAATAAAAGAAGTTATCATTCTTATAGAACAATAATCAATCAAGTCATCATCATGTCAGCCATCTAGTGTCCACTGCTGAACATAGGCCTCCCCATCGATTTCCACAGCGATCGATCTTGTGCAGCCTGCACCCAACGGCTCCCAGCAACCTTTACCAGATCGTCTTTCCATCTAGTGGGCCTCCACTCGAGAACTTTTCTGCCCCAACGGCCGTCAGTTCTACGAGCTATGTGCCCGCCCACTGCCACTTCAACTTGCTAATCTTGCTGATCAATCAAGTATATGAACAATAATACGATAGTCTATTCTATTATATTAGTACGTATTACTAGTTAGTATGGAAGAGCGTTTCTAGAATTTTAATATTTGACAATAATTTATTTGACAAATGCCAAATGTCAAAGTTGAAACTTCGTTTCAACCGAGTGTTCCACGACACTCACGTACTTTGTTATTATTTTGTTTACAATTAAGTGAAGTATTATTTTTATAATAAAGCAACACAGCAAAATGTGAGCTATTTTTACTCTAACAAAGAAATAAGAAACTGTTGATGAAATACAATCTAGCTCTCACCAAACTACGGAATTCACAAAATGTGATACTTATCATGTTTAATAAACAATCTATTTCTTAGGAGAGACAATTTATTCTAAACTACTAGTTTCCCTCGACTTCGTCCGCATTGAATACTGTTATCTCGTTTCCCCAAACTTTCATCACTTCCCTGTCCTTTCTAGGGATGCGATATACCTTAGTAGGTATATCGCAAATTTTGTAAATGGGCATGGACTAGGTAGTGCTGTTTTTTTGCGTGAAACAATAAACAGACAGACCGAATTAATTTCACATTTTGTAATATTATATTATCATAATTATAATATTTAAATTCAGCAAACTCAAGAAAATAATGAGAACTATTAGTATGTTTATGAGTGATAATTTTAAATTAGGTTTTTCTAGCAATATTAATTACTTAACGTAACGTGACTATTTTTTTTCTGTAAAGTGTGTGTCAAGTTTAACTTTTTATTAAACTTTTTGAACTTTTAGCAAACTTTCCTCTGCCCATTTTGTTTTCATATCCGCCCTCAACGTACGCAATTAATAAGTTTCTCAAAAAAATAATCCATGAAATAATTTAATTTATTAAACATAAGTACATTTTGCTACTCGTAGGAACTCCAAATGTATGATCACTATTAATTATAATAAATAGGTAATTAGATCATAATTTGCAGCCGCGAACAAATTTTTCACTCGAGTATTTTCTATTGAAATATTCAATTAAAAAAAAAAATAGCCAACCGTAAGGAACATTTATTTTAAAGATCACATAATGTAGGTATAATACACCTATGTAAGTATTATGTACTAGCTAGGCAAATCTAAAAAAGTAATATAATATTGTGAAATTATTTCTAGAATTTATTGTAAATGTTTTAGAGCTGTTTAGTATATTTTACGAAAGTTTTGAATGTAAAAAGAAATGTGCTGATTACTTTTGCATTTTATGTAAAATGTTCAGTAGCGGGACAACAAAAATAGAACAAAGTATTCTACTTCACAAAGTTTTAGAAGTTATTTTCAGATTTTGTTCAGAATAAAATCAGGGGGCCTTATTGTGTAATTCAACTGGCAATGGACATGGGCTTCATTTTTACATTTGAAAGCCATTCTGGACTTCAATTGTCATTTTCCTATTAGGTGATTGGTTGAGCTCTATTGGGTTGACAACTGGGAATGGATTTCAAGTTGGACAATAAGGGTGCTGGTTTTATATCAATATTATTATAGTAACTGTGAAAATATAATTCAATTGCTTTAATTCTTTTTTTTAAGTAAAATTTTTAGGATAGATTGACTTACATATTAATTATAAAAGAACTGTATTGTTTGTATGAGAATAAATGTCTTTAAACCTACATAATGCTTCAAATGTGATACTGACATAACTTTTATTGTTAAGATTAAAATTTTACAAGATAACTAAAATTAGGTCACTGACTAATTGATAAATAAAAGCTTATTTTACTGAATAATCTGTTTATTTTACTTTTCTTAGTCGGTCCAATCAGGTGGCGAAGTTTTAAGACCACTACGATAAACTAAATTGTCGGCCATACCGTCGAATTGGATATCGCAAACTACCAAGACAGTTCGACAGGTAGTGATATCGAATGCGACAGCCTTTCGAACGAATTTAGCCCCTCAAATAGCCATCTTGAAGGCCACCGACAATTTGATGTGCCCTAAGGCTGTCATTAATAAACACGAACTAGGGTGGTATTAGCGCTAATCCAAAGCATAAGGCTGTAGTAGGTCAATTCAGTATTAATAAACAAAGACCAAGGAAGA
Organism: Epirrhoe tristata; assembly: GCA_951394285.1. Lineage (NCBI taxonomy): Eukaryota > Metazoa > Arthropoda > Insecta > Lepidoptera > Geometridae > Epirrhoe > Epirrhoe tristata. The sequence goes on from OX596142.1 coordinate 10,993,220, forward strand.
ACTAAGCTAATTCGACTCTACTCTCGGAGTAAGAGTTACTCCTAGGCGCCACCTAGTATAGAGATGGAGAAGGCAGACGTAACACCAAAAAGTTTTAGAAGAATAAAACCTCTTTGAATAAAACAGATTGTCAAATACAAATTATTGTCTATCTCTGTCATTCATATAATTAATGACAGAGATAGACAATATTTTGAATGATAATATTCGTTCATTCACTCTTTTTCTACTAATCCCGATGTAAGGAATGTATTACTCATTCGAGACTACTACCAGTTTATTAATAACATCAAAATATTCAAGTTGCTCCTTCGCTACTAAAGAAGTAACAAGTCTGAGAGTAGTCTCGTATTAAGCTAGAATTAGGGTAATCTAATTAATAAGGCCGTAAGACACTAAGACGCCGTTTACACGATGCCATTCTGACATACCATTATTCCCTCTTGCTTTCTCAGTGCTCTCTTGCTTCTGGTGACACAATAAGAAGAAGATTACCCAGCAATTCCCATTACGTCAGCCAGGGATTCCCAAGAAAGCGGGAAACTATGTACTCTAAGTAGGTATAATCTACTTTCTTCAATCTCGTAGCACTTATAAACTGTGTAGCAACAACGTCGGACATTTGAAGTGTTATCCTTAAGCAAGAAGTGTCTTTAAAAAACTTGTTTCACTTTTGATATTATAGGTATACAGTTTAGTTTTTATTCGATTAGAACAGGTTATGAAATGTAGGTCCTAAAAAACGTGAGATTATGTTCTTGCCATCCCATATAAAACCACGCTCGTGATTACGAGTTAGGTAATGTCTCGCTGAAGTACTTACTCGTGAATTGCCTCACCCTGAAATACAAGTGCAGTGGCATCAATGATTCAACTGTATAAACCTTCAACAATCACTACGTTTTTCTCAGCTCAATGTTTTGTTTGTTACACGCGCGGTCGAACGTGCCGTGTTCGAATTTCAAAAGTGACATTTGATTTGACAATTTAATTTTTGTGGTTTTTTTCGTGAATTTATTTTGAGTGTTTAGTTTGGAAACGTAAAGAAGTAAGTTATTGTTTTAGGTGTTATTTTAAATTAATTTTGTTAGTTTTTTATAATTAGGTTCAAAAAATGTGTTTTTTATGTCTGCTATAATTGAACGTTTGTGAGGGGGATGTTTTTACTTATTACTTGTATTATGTAAGTACAATAAAATACCAAACATTACTAATAACAACATTACATACACAAATGATTTCATGTTAATATAATTTAAATATTTTTGATTTGTTTTACGTTTTTTTTTTACTTACACTCTTAAATATCTTTGCATAAATTTTAAAATAGTACCTAAGCCTAAACTCTGTTATTAAAGAAATAGAAATAATAGCCTTTCAGTCCATTATTTGTTAAAAAAGATCATGTTTAATATATATTTTCACAACAACAATTTTTTCACTCAAAAATCTATTTTAAACATTTTGATAAATCGAAAATTACATTATCCATTATCATTAAACACCCATTACATAAAATCCACTACAAAGTAACGTATTAGGTACACTTCATACTACTTATTTAATTTCCGAGCCAGGAAATTAAACGAATCAATGGGACATCCAATTGGTTTGGCAAATTGAATTGGCCAGTACCCCGACTGATAGTAGGTATGCAGGTAATTAGATTCTTATCGTACATACCTACTTTCATAAGCCGTTTGGTACAGGTAAGTGCTCAATATTCGCAAAATAGCAAATAAGCGCGGTTAGAGCAAGAGAGAATGATAGTCTGGCGTAGAATTAATACTTCTTGATTAATTCTGTTTTCAATGCATTACCAATTTGCGGGGATTATTCAACAGCATTGCGGATGGTACCGGATATACCTATGCTTCTAAAATTCTACTAAAAAATAAATAAACGGATCATGACCACGATATTTTTTCATTCAAGTCATTCAAGACTTCAAAAATTTCAAAGGTGATCCAAATAGGTTATTTGGCACGAGCTCTGATTTTGCGGATAGCTTTTTTACGTGTCAGGTCACAAACCCATCACTACCAATTGGAATAAGGCCTCCCACATGATGAAAAATCAGAATCTGAAATTCAGATTATTTATTCAGGAAGCCCGGAATTTTATAAATTAATTAGCATGTTTCTCACACATTCTGTTTTTTTTTCAGATTATAAATGTATGAACAATCTGAATTTCAGATTCTGATTTCAGCATGACATTCATATAATGCTGGACTTTTTTCACACAGCATCATCTAGCCCCAAAGTAAGCAGAGCTTGTGTTATGGGTACTAGATGACTGATAAACTACATATATACTTTTTGTTTGTAAATAAATATGTACATACATATTATACATAGAAACACCCAGACCCGAGACAAATATCTGTAGGTCATACAAACATTTGTCCCGCGGCGGGGATCGAACCCGCAACCTTCTGCATCGCAGGCGGACTTTCGCCCACTGCGCCACAGAGGTCGTCAAATATGGCTGGCCTAAGTACTTTTCGCGCTATATTATCATCCACCCTTAAAATATGCGCATTTTAACACAAGCTTTAGCTCGGTAAAATGCGCATCAATTTTCCGAACTGAAATTCCATTGACGTAGAGCTGGAATTCAAACCCAAGACCAATCGAAATTCGATGGACTTTACCAGTTGGCCGACACGACTATTAAGAGACAATTAGAGGAACTAAATAATGTAAACAAATACGATAAATGTATTGCTGAATGACTGGAAGGAGATAGAAGTACTTACCTAAATGTTAACCCTCTTACGCACATTTGAGTAGTTTTTGAAGTGAAAACTTCTTTAGGCGCGTTAGCGACATAGAGGAAATAGTTTTGAAATGAGTAAAAAACTTTGGTTTCACCTCTCGAAGTCACGTGACCTCTGAGAAATAGTCTTAATTTAAGTAATAAAAATTGTTCAAAGCATAGTAGAACAAAATGACATCGCCATTTTGAAAAGTTAAAAGTTATTGGTTGTCATGGTAACCTTAGAGCAGTGCTCTTTGTGTCAAACAGAGTACTGCTAAAGTTTTTATGCAATATTCCCGTTGTTCTTTTACATATTTTTTTGGTTTTCAGGAACTTTTTCGGGATAAAAAGCTATACCTATGCTATTTCTATACCTTTCACCTTACCAATTTTCATTTTAAACTGTTTCGTCGTTTGAGCCTGATTCTTACTCAAACATACAAACATCCAAATATCCAGACATCCGAACATCTAAACAAACTCACAAACTTTCAGCTATATTAATGAGTGCGATGAAATGGGATGGGATAATGAATGTGCAAGACGTGGTGACGACAGATGGTGTAAAAGGATGACAGAATGGTGGCCCAGAACTGGCAAGAGAAGTGTCGGACGTCCGGCAGCGAGGTGGGCGGACGATATCATTAACGTCGTAGGCCGACAGTGGATCAGGCTGGTACAGGACCGGGAAGAATGGCAAAAGCGAAGGGAGGCCTATACCCAGCAGTGGGTGAAATCGGGCTGCGGATGATGATGATGATGAATAAATGTGCATAAAGTAATACTCGTATTACATAATTTATGCTTTTTGGTCTAAGTAAATAAATACAAATGAAAATAGATTTATTTAAATTGCCTTCGCTCGCAATGTGTGTTTGCTCAATTATTCATGTTACGCAAGTTAATGGCAAATAAGGCTTTTTGTGAAATATTATACAATTATACATTTCAGAATATTTATTTACACAGCATCTGTTGACAATACCACCCTATCAGCCTTGATTACAGTTAACTGATTCTGGCATGACTTTGTTCATGAGTCCCTCTGAAGAGAGGAGCCAAAGTCTTATAAGTATAAATAAATAAAATAAAAAGCCTTTTTATTTCGTTGTAGATTACAAAAACAAAAGAAAGTAAAAAAAAAAAAAACTTAGGAACTAAAAAAATTTTTTTGTTACTTTTTTTTTTATGATTACTTAAGTAGTTTTTAATTTTAGTTTTTAGCTTATATTGTTTTAGGTGTTAATGTAAGAAACTTATTTTTATTTAAATATCTACAAGAACTCCTCTGCGGGTAAAGGCCTCCTCCAAGGATAGCCAGTCCTCTCTAGATTGGGCTACTTCAATCCAGTTGTGGCCGGCTGTTTTCTTGAGCTCATCTTCCCAGGTAGCTACAGGTCTGCCTCTTCCTCTTTTAGTCTTATAAGTACTCCAACATTTTTTTATAGAAGTTGCCAGAAGTCCTTTTTCGGGATCATAAATCTTCAATCTTCATAATTCTCCTAACAATCTTTGATATTATCGTTTATACATACAATTGGTCATAAAAACGTCGCACGTTAATCACGCTGTCTCTCTTTTATGTGAAAACTTTATATTAACCATCCCGTTTTTATATCGGATCATCATCATCCGCAGCCAATAATATCCCACTGCTGGATGCAGGCCTTCCCCCTTTCAACCCAATCTGTTTATCTGTTCTTGAATACATGTTAAATAAATAAATAATACTGGGCATTTTACACAGCATCATCGAAAGTAAGCAGAGCTTGTGTTATGGGTACCTACTAAATTACTGATAATACTACTTTATAATTATACTTTTTGTTTATAAATACATACATAGGTAGGTATTATACATAGAAAACTCAGACCGAGTTATAGGATAATCAAGGTTTTATAAAAAACACACAGTAAACAGTTTCACGACTGTATCTCCGAGGTGCGGTAGACAATCTTGTTATGTTATCTAATCCAGATCCTTTGAAGATGTCTAAGCAGAGGCATGTCCAAATACATATTTGATACATGCCCACATCTTGCAGAAGTTAGTATTCCATACGTGACAGGTTGCAAGCTCATCGCCGCTTATAAGAATACTAACTGGTTATAATAGGTGATGGCAAAATGTAGATAAAAGAGTCACTTAGATTCGTTGATATACAGGGTGTAAAAAGACGTCTACCGAAGCCGAAAGGGGTAGGTACAGCATCCCAACACACAACCAAATCCAAAAGGATTTTCCGAAAAAAACATTTTCCGGAGAAAACAGCGTTTGAAGATTACTGTTTGCGTATGTACTGGGCGCGTTGTTTTACGTAGGTTGCTGGTTTTAACTGTTTTTTTCTTTTATAAATGAAATTATTAGTTAGGTATGGTCTTATTATGTTGTACTAGCAGTAAATAATCGAAAATAACATAAAATGACGTCGCTAAGTCAAAAATTTATTTGAGTTTGTTTTTTCGCTAAAATGCTTAGAATCATGGTCTGATAGCGACTCCTCAGTTTTCGGTAGTAGTCTTTTTACACCCTGTATATCTATCTCCTTGTTTTTATTTGTATGAAAATGCGAGTGTCTACGAGGATTTCATTTGTGTTTTATTAACATTCTCGGGCCATGGCCGCCAACCAAGAACTTCAATTCCCTAACCAATATCCGTATTCAACATATGACCTAGACATACTCTTGAAACTATCAACAGTATTATTTCAGTGTTCGTGGTTCAGTTTAGTTTATTCATATGTTTTGAGCTCGGTTTTCTTTCTAATTAGTTGGACCACTATAATAATCCGTATTTTCAATAGGTATCTACGTCGGTCGTTCACTCCAGCTCTTTCGCCCACACTTTTGTTATCGTTGAAAGCTACTTTAAAACTTGGGCCTATACAGCGTTAGGAGGCAATCCATGCCTACACTTAACGGGACGCTGTGCCTGAGACATTGTTTAAGATGGAATAGGCTTACCCAGCACCTCCTCTCAGCTTAATCAGACTGGTCCACAGGAAAGACGACGTCAATTCAATACGTGTGGAGCTGACTAAGCTGTGGGTTTCCTCACGAGGTTTTCCTTCACCGTTAGCAAATTGTACGAAAAATTGCATCGTGTAAATGCACCTTTAGGTAATATTAAAATTTAAAATTAATAAATTAAAAAACATTTTGTGAGTACTGCACTATAATAAAATTGTTTTCAACACACTTGCTCATAAAGTGGCTCTATGGTCACCGCAATTAGGCACATAATGACACCCATAATCAAACTGTGACTTTTTCATTACTATAACTCGCTAGTGAGTAATAGATTTTTTTTTTTAATTTTATTGGTTGAGTTGCTTTGTTCTTAAAAAAGTTTTTATTCAGAAAAAAGATTGTGTTCAATAGAACAAATAAATTAATGTTCCTATTGCTTGCTCACTTCATGCAACTTCTTATTTAAATAGATAATTTTAACTCGTACGTGTTTAATGAATAAAACTTTCACTCAAATATAACTTTTGTTTTCTCTGTAATAAAAGAAAACTTTAAATTCCCCATTTTGTACGTGGCAGAATAGGCGCAAACCCTATGCACGGCGCGGATATATAGTCTGTGGGCGATCGCAATGCGCGCGCATAGGAAAACTGATTAATTTTTCCCGCAATAGCGAAACATTTTTCACAACTCGTTTTCACTGTTGAAAATCAGTTTTTATTATTATTTTATTCACAAGTGTGTTGAAAAACGTCGTATGATACACGTGTGTATTGATGATTACCATCCTCGGCTCTGTTAAGAGCCTCGCCTAACGGCTCGGCTCTCAAAACGCCTCGGCGGTAATCACCAATGTTACACACTAGTACCATAATGTACTATAATCTTCCAATAGTTTCAATGTTTCTTTTTTTAAAGTTTCTTTACTGTTATAAAAAGGGTCATTTGAGTAGAATTTCTTATTATAAACTCTTTGCATTCTATTTTGTTGTTTAGTTGTAAATTATGTATCGGTGGGGTTCAACAAACTAGGTTGTTCAACTTCTTTTACATAAATTATGACGAAAGACGAAGTACTATCAATCAATAATAATTATTACCATAGAGGTAGAGTTGAAAACAGTTGGATAGAATATTATAATGACAGATTTTCATTCTTGGACGTGGCCTGTCTTTTAATCCTTAGAGTGGTTTCACATTACCGGATCGGATCAGTATCGGACACCAATACGATGGTGGGGCAAGTAAAAACAATTTATGAACTAAATAACTCCCATATCCGATATCGGATCGGACATCATCAAAACGCTCTAATTCAAGGTTAGATAAAAATAGTCTAAGAAAATTAACTAGATCGCAGACCGAATTCGGAGTTTTGGCAATGAAAGAACCTAATTAGGTACTTACAATTTACTACTACAGATCTATGCATAAATTACTTTCAATGACATTCAAATAATAATTGGGTTTCTATATTTAGGTATACATCAGTCTTTGAGTTTCCATAAAGATACATACATATTATTATAAATGTAAAAGTAACTGCCTTACTGTCTGTTTCTTACCTTTTCACGCCCAAACTACTGAAAGAACATAGGCTAGTACTTTTTATCCCTAAAAAATTAAACATCACACCGCAGGAGCGCAGCTAGTACTTCATTAATGATGTCTGACGCTGTATCTGTAGGTTTTTGTTCACAACTCTACGTTCACACCTAGCTACAACATTTTACAACATTTTTATATAACTTTTACAATACCGCAAACACCCGTATTTGCAGATCATTCGAATAATGTCTAACCTTGTGATAACCACAAGAAAAGGATTAAAGTTCTCAGGACGGATGAAGCAGTTCCATTTGTTTTTATCACCATGCATCTTATTTCTCAATAGACAAAAACCACACAAAGTGATACAAGGAAGTGATCTCATTTACGTGCAATACTAACCACAAAGGCCAATTTCTTAGTAAATAAAATACTAAACTTATAAACTCTTCATTATTTATTGTTACAAGTTTGCATATTGTGAAAAGAGGCTTTTAAGGCGCGTGCACTTAAAATCCTTTCACCACACTGGTTTTAAAGAGATAGCGACGCGACAAGATAAAAGATAACATTCTCTACAAAAACAATAATAAAAAATATGTACTTACTTACACTCATACTAATATGAGTGTTAATTTGTCTAAACAAATTATTGTTTTAGTTAGTCGAAAAGACAAAATTTTGTAGATGGATAAATGTGACACGAGTTGTAGAAGTATTTATTTGATTACAAGCAAGTACCTTCTTATTATAAAGCAAGTTTAGTTTAACAAAATAAACTGCGCTCAAGTGGATAATTGCCGTGAACCAAGATAAACGGTGCAGGTGACGACGATTCTCAACCTTATTCCACCGTTATAAAATTCAGTTGAGTGCAGAGACCTGTTGATTGACCTCAGCTATGTAGCGCAAGGTTCGCGCCTTGGTCGCAGAAACTGTCTACTTCAAAAAAAGGTTCCATCTTTGCTTACAATGGTTTCACCTTTTTTTTTACCGAGTGAGTGAAACGAGCGAGGCGACTCAGTTTCGAGATTAGCCAAAAAATACTTTTGTACGTCTGTCTGTCTGTCTGTTCTCGCCTACAGGGGGGTTACTATGAACTCCTATTGCCTGGCAGTTTTCGAACTAAATGTCAATTTCGAATAACCCGGTTCACTAAAGAAACTTCGCAACTTATCATGTTCTCTCGCTTGCACACTAGTACAGTCACAATGTGTAAGCGAGAGAGCATGATAAACGCCGCAATTTCAGATTTGTTTCTTTATGTCAGAATTGACAAGCAGTTCAAAAACTGCCTGGCAATAAGAGTTCATGCTAAGCCACCAGGTAAAACGGAAAAAAAAATTCATTCTATAAATCAAGGAACTCCTTGATTTATAGAAAGTTTTTGTCGATCACCATTTTTTATTGGGAGGAAAATAAGGGTGGTGGAAAGGTTGGACGCGAGGTCCGCCTGTTCTCACAGAACCACTAATACTTAAGTATCTACTGAAAAATATGAAAAATATGTAGTTTGACAAATTTTACTTAGTATGCGCTTGTTATGAGTAGTGATTAAAAAAAAACTTAGGCCTTTACATCTATATTAGATGATTTATACAGCGTCAGGAGGCAACCTTTGCCTACACTTAACGGGACGCTGTAGTGCCTGGGACATTGTTTTGAGATGGAATAGGCTTGCCCAGCACCTAAACCATCCTCTCAGCTTAATCAGCCTGGTCCACAGGAAAGACAACGTCAATACGTGTGGAGCTGACTAAGCTGCGGGTTTCCTCACGATGTTTTCCTTCACCGTTAAGAGCACGTGTTAAAGCGCATATAAATTTTACGAAACGTAAAATCCATTGATGCACGGCCGGGATTCGAACCCGTGACCTTCGGATTGAAAGTCGAGGTTCAACCCCATTCGACCAACACGGCTCTTACAGAACCACTAATACTTAAGTATCTACTGAAAAATATGAAAAATATGTAGTTTGACAAATTTTACTTAGTATGCGCTTCTTAGTAGTGATTAACATTCATAATATAATATAGACAACAAGGTTACCTACTAACCTTCCGACAACTGCATTTGAGCGACATTGGTCATGAAACGAATGCTGTCCTTTATCTTAAATTATGCGTTCGACCTAGGAAATTCCCAGTCAAGTTACCATGTACAGTTAACGACAGAAGTTCAAGAACATTTTAATTATGTTTTTAAATCTTCTATATCTTCGAAACCCGTAGTTTTGTAACTAAAACGTTAGCATATAATGGATGCTCTGTCTCGCATCACTACTATTTATGTAAAAATAGTACGTGAGTGTCGTGGAACACTCGGTTGGAACGAAGCAAAGAGTACTTTTCTATAGGTACTGGGAATATAATAAATTAATTGTGAATCCTAGAATATCCTAGAAACGCTTTTCCGTACTAACAATGTAACAATCAATGGACTGTGTCGCGGCTGCGCATTTCGCACTGTGACGATTTGACATATAATGTGTCGTGACGGTAAAATGGAATAAAACTTTTTTTCCAGCGTCAGTCTTTTTTTCTTCGATACCGTCTGAAAAGGAACTTCGTTTCAAAAATACATAAGTTTCCGTAAATATGAAGCTATACTCGTATATATCCAATTGTTCGTGAGCTTATGTCGCTAAATGTCATGTTTAGTTTGTTTCTTAGCTTTCAATAATATGGGATACGATTTTGTACTAGATTTAGAACTAACCGTACCTTATCGTAAAAAGTAAGTTGGTATGAGCCAGTGGCCAATTCGTGACGGAGTTTTTAGGCCGCCTTAAGGCCTCCGTCATGCCAAAATAAAAGTTATTGTTCGGAATCCATCGAAATTTCATTCACGTTTTCATTCGCGTCAATGGTAAGTGGTTTCACGACAAAGATTTTTCCTTATACTTATTTTCGAATTTCCGTCGTCAGTATATAATTTAACAACGTAAAAGTTTGAACTTCTTTTCTTACACATTCTATTGAACGATTGAAAATTATTTGGGTATGGATTATTATTATTATTTATTATTATTAAGAGCCTGTAGTGTCCCACTGCAGGAAAAACTTCCTTCCCTCCACTCATCGACGACGGGAGTTGAACGAACTTATTTTGTAATTCCTTTGCCTGCATTTTGAATTGGATATAATAATGTTGGTACCTAAATCATGCACTTGCCAGCGTTTATCTTGCATTTAGAATGCTTAGGCCTTGAGCCTTAAGCCGAATTTACATTATGAAATTAGTGGCATGAAATTAATTTCGTGACATTAGTTTTACCAACAGTTTCACGTGTAATTTAATATTTTCGTAATGCATGCATTAATTTCATGAATCCAAATGAGTTTCGTGCGGTGCGCGATTTTTTGGTGAAATTAATGTCATGCAACTAATTTCATAGTGTAGACGCGACGTGAAATTAGTGTCGCGAAAGCGCCTGCGCTGTGCAGACGTCTGTATTTTTATCATCGCGCGAGCTTCAAGCGTTGAAAATGGCAAACCAACGATGGAGTACAGATAAAAATATACATAAAAATATAATAAAAAAAACAGATAAAATATAATATATCTCAGGATCTTCATCTGATAATTCAGAGATTAACTTCATTGCACCCAAATGCCTTCTTGTTAACCATCCTCGAACCCACCAACGTCTTTTTTTTCTTGATAGTCTTTTTTTAAGTTTATATATAAGCATCTCTTTAGCTACATTGAATATAGAAAAATATAGCTTTGATGCTGATGGCGCCATGGTTACTGCAATACTGTGGATTTCACGACACAATTTTTTTTACGAAATTACTTTCGCATATACCGAAACTACTTTCGTGAAACTGAGTTCAACATGCATGACACTAATTTCGTAATGTAAATCCCGCATAACTTAGGCCGGTATTACAAAGCAAACAAGTCATGATTCAAATTAACTATTACAACTTTCTATGATTCTTGAGTTGAAGTCGACTTATGGCGCTGCAAAATGTTGCATGCAAAATTTGGACATGTTTCTGTCTACCTTTCGGACATCTTCAAAGCTCTGGGATCCGGAACACACAAGATTTTGTAGACGTCTTCAAAAGGATTCTTCAAGGATCTGAGAGAATGTCTACCGCGCCTTTATGTCATGATCATGTTTGTTTTTCAATGTAAAGGCTGGCTCGTTTATGAACAAATACGTGAAACCACAAAATGCAATGCGACAGTTATGCAAAGTATTAGCCAATATGAAAAACATACGGGCAATATTCTCGAATGGAACGGGGAAAACAATTTCCAATTTATTGAACTGGTAAGCTTTTCTTGAACAGATTAGTTTTATGAAATGGCAAGGCAAGCGCCTTGCCATTTCATAAAACTAATCTGTTTACTTACCCCTCGAATGTTTTCAACGAAGTATACTGGTAAAAAAAACGAAACAGGATATCAACTGTGGGTTAACCCCAAAGAGCGGACACTCTCAGTCAGGAAATGTCCAGCATTGTTAATTAATTTTTAATAGATGTAAAGGCCTAAGTTTTCAGCAAAATACTAATATCGATATTTATTAATAGCTTAGCCCACTCAAACCTCTACCATTATATAATGAAGCCAGCAAAATGTTTGAAGTATTTGTTTTCATCATTAATTGTTTCATCAATGGTTTAGTTATTAATAATTTAATTTCCAATTAGAATTTGATTACAAATATTTAAAGTTCAGATAGCCTTTTAAACCTTTTTAACAGTTAATGTTGGTATTTTCGAATGAAACCTTGTTTATTACAAACATTACCAATAAACCCAAGGAATGCTAACCTTTTGCAAAATTAATTGATTGGTCTTGTTTAATTAGATAGATAGATAAAATATTTATTTGGCACACATAACATTTCAACACAGACACAAAAACAAAGACAAGTAGGTAGGTGCATAAGTAAAAAATAAAACTAGACAAAATAAAAGTAGTCGGGCACCTACATAGGTGGGTGCAACAGTGGTCTGTGTGCTGTTGTGAGCCAAAAAGGTCCAGTCTCAGCTTATAGTTACTCCATGCCCGAAGGCACAGAGTAACGCTGATTTTCAGACTGATATATACTGATAGATGAAAGATAATTAACACACTGTTCAATGTTTTTTGCTCCCATTCTCATCGGAGAGTCGGTTAGGTCAACTTAAACTTTAAAAATAAAATACTACTACAAAATATAATAAAATTTAATCTTTATACCTAATTTACGACCCAGCCAAATCGCCGGATACCGGTTGTGAAAACGGCACCGCCCATTCTTTTTTTTTTTGGAATGATCTCACAACAGTTTTGACTTCTGGTATTGCGAAAATCTATATGCTTGCATGAAATAATGTAACTAGAACCCAAATAATTCATTTTCGATAAGGCGATACAGCTGTATCTCTAGATTTTAACATACTTTTTCATAATAATACAATAGAAAATATAACTAAGCCAGCGTCTGTGAACATTATCTCTCCATGTCTGGTTACTGCTAACTGTTCGTATTGTTTAATTGTATGTTAGTTTTTTTTTTTTATGGAAAACAAACGATGGCAAACGAGCCAGTGGCACACCTGATGGTAAGTGATTACCACCGTTCCACAGACAACTATTAGTACAGTTATTAGTAGGTTTGCTTTTCTTCAGTGCTCTATGTGTAATTTGTGTGTGTTGTGTTGTGTGTGTATAGGTAGGTACTTAGTTTGTTACTGTTCTCTAATTTTATACATCGCTGTATTTCTGTATTCGACTATCCTGTCCATACAAATGGTTGCCAAGAAGAAAACGCGCTCTTAGCGATATGGCCGCCCATTGTACAACTTGTTTATTTTTATATACCTATTCTCAGTATGAGGTCCTTGTGCATCCTAATTGCATCACAAGTTCGCTATGGAATTATGTTTCAGGGTAACTCTTCCAATACCGAAAAGATCTTCAAATGTCAAAGCGTTATATTCGCTTCAGAGTTTTAAGTAAAAAAAAAACTTTAGGATAACAATATTTACATGTTAAATGTAAGCTATTTAGTTGTCCTTGGTTATTTGAATGCCGTGTGCATAAAAAAATTTGGTACCTACATAATGTTATATTATATTAGATCACGAAAAGGTATTATCACTGTTTGTAAGCAATTAAAGTGTTAACATTGTTGATAAGACTTCAGAGATAATAGTGATGGGGTGGAGAAACCTTATTTATTTTAAAATAGATCGCGATTATATACCCAAATAAATCAAACCAGTATTTTTTGCAGGACACATTATTAAATTATATTTAATTATTGTTTTAACATTATTTAATTATTGTTTTACGTTTTTTTACATTATTAAATAGAACATTTTTAGATCCTATAGGTATGATGAACGTATTTATTTCACCTATGCAGGTTAAAACAGTTCTAAAAAAGGTATTTAGGGGTAATTCAAGATGTTATCAATAAAAATGTGGTAGGTAATTTTAAAACCTCCGACATATTCTCTAAACAATTATCTTGAATCACAGCTAGGAAGACTTTCCGCCAAGTCACCTAAGCTACACACTAAAAAGTAGTGATTTGGAGAAGGAATAATTCATAAATTCTATTAAAAAGTACCTCAATAAAGTTTTTGATGTGTAAAACAAGTAATCAATATCAGTTCCATTTACTTATAATAATAATTGGAATAACAGTAAGATAGTTTGAAATTGCCTACATCGTAAAAACCACAGATTGGTTGACTAGCTGTACATCGATAGTCTGTCCCTTCCCTAATACACCTAAGCCTCTTTAGAGAGAGTGCTTGTCATACAATCGAGAGTTAAAGTGATTCTATCGGCCAAGTATTTTCATGAAACAACAGTTCTAAGATATCGCAATTCCTCGATTTGTGAGTTCATATTAATTAATTCATTTAATTTACCGTGGAATGTTCTTGTTTGAGTCAGTGTTGTGTATCAATAATCCATTTCATAATTGTCGACTTCTAGTGGGGAGAAAACGGATGGTCTAGAGGAAGCGGTCTCGCCTTCCAATCCTAAGGTCGTGGATTAGTGCAAAAATTTACTTATGTTGCGAAAACATCGGGAGGAAACCTGCATGCCGTAGAACCGAAAATGGTCGGATTAAGTGGTTGAGGCGCTTGTAGTGCAGTTGGCTGTTTTTCTTGATAGATCGGTGACGTTTTGCGATCCGGAAATGTATGGGTGATTGCTAAATAAATATCCTATTTGAGTACTTTAGAACTTATTGCTTACACAAGCTCTGCTTACTTTGGGACCAGATGATTCCACCATCAACCATCCTATCACAACATCCAACTTTGGCGGAGCTTTTAGCGGTCTAAAAGCTCCATCAGTCCATCACTAAAGTTGGCCATAAACTAATGCTTACTGATCTGACTCGTAAGAATGTTTTATACTTAAAAAGTATCTACAGTACGCACAACCAATCTTTGTCTCTCTGAAGTAGCTGCGCAGAACCCATTTTTGATGACGCCTAAAAGATGAAGACAGCGTTGTATAGCTGCCTTGCTCACTCACTTAGTTTGTTGCATCGTGCTATCTCGCTTACTCTACCAAACTTGCGCAATCGTTTAGTGCACCTAACTTCAGAAAGACAAAGATCGGTTGTGTGTACTTACTAAAATTGTATTGCAATTACTTATTATTCCTTTGTCTATCTATTCATTTTTTCATTGTGATTTAATAAGAAATAAAAATAATATAAATAATAATCTGATTCATATAAGGCCATTGGTCAACGCACCCAGGCAAAGGAAACAAAAATACAAACTCTTTATTTTTGTTCCAGTCACTCCAATCTGAATGGATTTACTGTGAGAAAGAAAACATCTGGTACCTTATCATACATTTATTTTCCTGTTCACCTAAGACTGAAACATGGAGAAGGAACGGCCGTCAGCACCGCCACTTTCTGTGACCATGGACGCATATAGCTCCAAGTAAGTATTTAAAATATCCACTTCCTATATCGCTCGTAGTTTAATTTGCTTAGTTACGTTCTGAACGGTCACAAAGTGCATGGGCCGCTAGTGGTAGGTATTATCATGTCAGCGGCTATTTAGTAATTGAGCCCTTAACGTGGCCTGAAAACCCAGAGTTTGCCACTAACTCATACAAACTAACCTACCTTATACGGAGGTTAATATATTATCAATAATTTTCATACGATCTACAACGCAACGTGCGCCACATTTTGTTTACCTATAAAGCCCAAAATTATTTAGAAATTGAGGCGCATTTTCATACCAACTAAAATTGACAGATACAAGATAAGCCCGCAGAGATAATTCCCGGTATCCCGGGAAATATCTCTGCGGGCCAAGTGAGATCAGTTTATTCCCCTTTTCTTGTTTAGATCATCAAAGGCTTATAATCCTAATTGTTTTCTGATGTACCTACACTAAGATTGGGCGAACAACATATAGATTTTCAGGGTCTGATTTTCGATTTTATTATACCTAATGTGATTCAAATGACTAGAAGAAAACCTTCATCATGGTAAAAACCTTTTTGCACTCCAAGACTTCACGTTTTTGCCATGGTAGGTATGAATTGTTTTATAAACCGCTGTTTTATGACTTCCAAAAAAAATTTAAGGACTTAGATGCAGTAAATGATAATGGCATAGTCCGATTTTTTATTTATTTAACTATCACAAAGTTATCGAGGATTGTAGTCAACCAAAACCGAACATCATTTTATAAAAACCGTACAAATAAGTTCTACAGACAACAATCGCGTACGGATTCTCATTTAAACTATGCGCTCGTATCATCCCCAGTCAGTAAAGCCGCTCGTCTCCTTTTTAGGTTATATTTCTTTTTCTCTTTTTATAGTTTTATTTTAACTATATAAATGTGATCTGTAACAGACACCGAGACCATGTTTACATTTTTTTTGGTAATTAAAAAATAGGGGTGTATGTATATCGTAGAAATCAGTGATTTAAAAAATAGGGTTAAGAAAGAAAGTATAAGATATGAATAAAAATCCCCCTTTCCGTAGAATAAGATTGTTTTCAATACCTATGCATTGTCTTTTCTAGTAGTTATTTGATACAACAAGAACCGCATTGTAATTATGTTACAAAGGTAAAAATCATAACTCATTCGTCATCTACCGGCACGTGTGATTGAAAGTGTTATCATCTATTGTTAGGCAAACAATGGTGTTGCTACGAACGTCCACAAGGATACTTCACGACCATCTTAAATCAAATGTACGCGTGAGTGATATGTCTAGTCTTTTTATCACTATTTGTTAAGTCGAAATAAAATATTGAGTAGGAAGATGTTGTACTTACCTACACTTCAAGAACAAAGTCATTTTATTTTTTAAGGACTATCTTCCGCAGACACAAGGTCGAGAATCGTTTAACCTAGCTTTGGATAAAGAGTTTACTTGACTAGGCCAAATCTTACCTTTAGGTATTTAAGCAAGATTTTAGTTCGTTGAACATTCAGCAATTTCATCTCAACTTTGAAAATAACTGTAATTTATGGGTGTTTTTCCTGATATTCCTTGTATAAGAGTGAACTAAGTTTCATCATCATCATCATTATAGCCTCTCTAGGCGACGTCTCTACGTCCACTGCTGAACATAGGTCTCCCCCATCGATTTCCACAGCGATCGATCTTGTGCAGCCTGCACCCAGCGTCTCCCAGCAAACTTCAAATCGTCTTTCCATCTAGTAGGGGCCGTCCTCTGCTGCTAAGTTCCTACATCCCGGAAACTTCGAAAGATTAATTACCTACAACAGAATAAAGGAGGGAGGGTATTTGGATAAAATACCAATATCAAAAGTCCGCTACTCTCTCTCCCTCTTCCCGACTGTGATATGTTATTAATTGGTGTACAATAAAGTGTTCATTCATTCATTCATTCATTCAATGTCCCTGTAATTAAAGTATTGGTCAATAGAATAATAACATTTGTTAATTAGCCATTTCCTTAACTTTGTAGGTATCTTTGCTGTTAGTGTTCTTTGCCTTCGTTACTGGCATACTTATAAAATGTAACAGATTTACTATGAAAAACATCTTAATAATACATTCTAAGGCTAATTAAAAAAAAAATCGAAAGCTTCATGTAAAGCATTATTATATACAGGGTGTAAAAAGACTGCTACCGAAAACTGAGGGGTTGCAATCACACTATGATTCTAAACTCATTTAGCGAAAAAAAAACGCAAAAAAATTTTTTACTTAGCTTAGTCATTTTATGTTATTTTCAGTTATTGACTACTAGTATAACATAATATACCTACCTAATTATTTCATTTTTAAAAGAAAAAAAAAAATATTTAAACTCAAAATCCAGCCATCTACGTAAAGAAACGCGCCCACTACCCACGCAAACAGTAATCTTCAAACGCTGTTTTCTCCGGATATAATGATTTTTTCGAAAAATCCTTTTGGATTTGGTTGTGTGTTGAGATGCGGTACCTACCCCTTTCGGCTTCGGTAGACGTCTTTTTACACCCTGTATAGCATAAGCATATAACATGAAAGGATATCACTCTGCATGATATACATAATATTTCCGCTTGATTATATTAATAGCGCATTGTCAATAACATAACGCATATTTTTAAACCTGTCAATGATTGCAACCCTATTAGCATAGTACTTGCAACCTGATGCAATAACAAAAACAGATTTCATCAACTGTTCTCTATTGGGGTTAATTCGACGTCAATTCACACTCGAAGTCCAGCAATTTATAACAATCGTGCGATGCTGAAGCTTTAGTAGCACCACGACGGTCATCTTGAAAATAAACCAAAAATCACATTACACATCGTTTTAATTTCTATTATAAACCAGCAAATCAAAGAACCTAAAACGACATTATCAAGAAAATGAAAATAGCACGTGCTTATTGTTTTTGATGATCCTGCTTAGTGATTATCCAGTGTTCTCACTATAAGGATCATTTTACACTTGTCTTAAAAGTATCTTCGCACTTCTTACTTCACAAGTGAATATCATGAAAATACCTGTTATTCGGTGAGAATCCTAACCTTGTTTTTTCACTCTTTGTTCATCAAACTACGTTACACTTGTCAAGCTATTTATTTCGTTCGTCACAGTTTCATTGACATCAGTGAATAGAAAAAAAATGTGTTTTTAAAAGATAGATCCATGACGTATATACCATTGACTGATTCGCTATTAAATCCTTGATTTCTACGAATAACTAACTAAACAATCCAAAATTGTTCTATGAATAAACTAACTTTGACGTAATGGCGAGTTAAACGTCAACGTGGTATTGGCAACTCCGGCGAGCGATTTGCCAATGGATCATCATCATCATCAAATTTAAGCAATGATGCAACTTCCTCCACCTCTCCCTTTCCTATGCGGTCTCCTTTACTTGTTTATACGACATGACAGCGATCTTCTCTTTTATCTGACTCATGAAATTTATTCTAGGCCTTCCTCTTCCTCGTCTTCCTTCCACTTTTCCTTCTATGATGTTCTTGATAAAATTATGATTATACACGTTGCACTTGTGCGTATAATTGACATTTTACGATGTCATAACCCAACAAATTACGCAACTCGTGATTTGAACACGTGGACACGTGGACTTGTAAAATTAGGCTCAAAATTACTTACAAGCTCTTATTTAAAAAAATAATTCAGGGTGTGATTGTTTGGTTTTATAAATTGTGCCGACATTTTCCAGAATATCGGATTCCCTTGTCTTTTTCTAGTGAAACGATAGTTCTATAGTAAATGTTGTTTTGTGATTGATTTTAAACCTAAATTTTCTTCTTTTCAGAATTGAACTAGCATACAATGGATCTCGTGAAGACCTGGACCCGTACGTTCCCTCTGAACACAGAGCGGTGGAAGCTAATACTTCGTAAGTTATGCGTCTCCTGCAAAGACTCTTCTCATCAGTAGGTTACTGGGCCTCTACTCTAGTTCGTGCCACTAAAGAATTCCTGCAGAGTTCAACAAAACTAACGAAAAATCTTTTGCAATTTATCTTTATACGTAGTTGTTGCTAGCGCGTCCGGAATGGCTTTTTCGTGGACGTGACAATTTTCGTGGTTATTTGAGTGAAATTTCTAATCTTTGGAAGATGATAACAGGACATTATACCTATATTTTGCAGATATTGCTACTACGGTTTGTAGAATAGAGCAAAATAACCTATTCACTGATTTCATAATAGGTGAAGTTTAACTTCCAACTGACTTATATATGACCTCAACCTTTCATATAAGTTAATCAAGGATTTGAGATTTGATATGGCTTACATTTTTTTTAATTGGACATACCGTGGTCCGTATTATATCATATCGTGGTCGTCTTATATTGACACTTTTTTCAAGAAATGTAGCTTAAGAAGACTAAATATGCCTTCAGGCAAATTAGAAAACTTTATTTTGTAAACTTGATAACAAAATAATTGAATTCATTTAGGAGCTATTTATAGGAGCCACAAACTGTTGCCAAATTCCAACTTATTTTTCATTCCAGTGGTCCAGACCAGAGAAATAGGAAACCTAATAAGTTTTAAATGTAATTTAGGCAACAAAGACTTCAATTTTATTAAAACTGAGTTTGTATAGGTACCAACTTCGTATCTAACTAAAGTACTTCATTATTTGAATATAAGTACCTACTTAATTTGTGAGATTATTATAAAGCTTGTTAAAAATGGTAGCCGTGGGGTAATTATACAAGAGAAAGGAATTTAAGGCTTTGAATAATAAGTAATAGTATCTAAACATATTATACATACGGTCATTAAGAAGAAACGAATTGGTATAGTTGACTGGCTAGTTGCTATTTAAAATATGAACTTTGTATAGAAATTAACCGGAAATTTAAATTTGTACCGAAAAAAACACCTTAGACAGCCAAATAATCTTAAACATAGAGAAACATACTTTATCTTAAATTATCGAAGGTCAATACGCAATCGCAAGAAGGTATCGCAGTGATCGCACTTGAGGATAAAACTGAAACCTGTTCTTTAACACCTCAAGTAAGTCAATGACCTACGTTCGACTGATAAGACCGTGAAGGTGACAAAGGGAAAACCACCTAAAGTTGGTTCCTGAGACAATCAACAGGCATTACAGGGCTTTAGTAGTAATGAGTTCGGTGATCGGGAAATCTGTTTATCTCCGACTGGAGCTGAGTAATGAACGACAGTCGTGACGCGAAATCAAATCATGATTATAATGATGAACTGAGCTGACAAAATTCACGCTTACTGTTCATAGTAAGGATATAAATATAGATTTAGGGAATTCTCAACGAATAAAAAATAATAAGAGTTAAGTACCAAGATTGCATTCCATTTAAAAAAATCTTGACTTGAGCACAACACATCATCATCATCTCCCTGACCTTATCCCACGCTAAGTGGGGTCGGCACAACATGTCTTTTTCTTCCACTCACTCCTATCACTCGTCAATTGTGCATCCACTCCTTTTACATTCATATCATCTCTCACACAATTCATTTCTTCACAACAACTTCTTCTTCGGCCTTCCTCTTCTTGCATACCCAGCCACACTCATATTCATTACTCTTTGGGTAACATGGTTTTCACTCCTCCTCATAACGTGTCCATACCAAGATAGCCTGACTTGAGCACAACTCTTGTTATGATATACACCATACGTCTGTAGTTTCTTTCGTAGTATGTAAACGCCATTATATTGTTCTTTCACGCACTTACTTCTGTTTCCAGGTCTATGGGTGCCTTAGCTCACCTGCTGAAGGTTTCCCTCGGGTCGGGAGTGCTGGCAATGCCCCTGGCCTTCAAGAATGCTGGGTATCTGGTCGGCTCCTTCGGAACTATCTTCATCGGCCTCATATGCGCCCATGCTATACACATACTGGTAAATTTAAGAATTTCTAAACTATCTAAACTAAAACTAAATCTAGATCTAGTGTGTTATACCTATAATATTTGATAATATGGTCATAATGTTACAAACATTATGACCTTTAGAGTATCATTTATCCAAAAATAGCGGAAATCATCAAAACAAAGCTTAAATTTCACACGTTTGCGGCGTAAATAAGGCCACGCGAAAATCATTATTACGTAAACAGTGCATGCGGTTTGTTTGTTTATCTCTTTATCTTCAGTTATGACAGATTCGATTGTATAATACGAGTAGTAAGGCTGTTTACGGTATTAGCAAAGCGACAGGCGATTTACAGCCAGACTCTGTTGATCGCAAACAACTGGAGAATCATGAAGTTTTTGAAGATTTTGACTACGAGAGATATTTGTAATTTTTAGTAAGTAGGTAGGTACTAAAGTAAGGTCAATTATTAATATCATAACAACAATAAAACAAAGGTTCAAGCTTGCACTGAACCGTACATAAAATATCGAGAAAATTTTACCAACCGTGTTTACCTAATAGATAAAATATTGTTGAAGTTCTTTGTTTCCACGAGCAAAATAAAACAGACCTAGTTCAGAAACCTTAAGATCAATTTTACTTTGTCTGCTTATCAGAGCTAGGTACAACGCAAAAGGTTCTGTGCAAATTAAGGACAAAGGCCTCTACAATTTTAAAATTTTCAGATTAATTTATTCTTCCTTCTTATTAGGTAGATACCTACTTAATTGACTGTGTAATGCTGAAATGGGAAACACTCAAGGATAATTTTAATTGATCAATATCAAAAACATAAATTAAAAATCTTGACAGATAATAGTAAAAAAAAAAGTTTTTATTTCAGACCCTTTTATGGTCCATAGCCTTAAATTAATCTCAGTCACAATGAGAAGACCCAAGCAGGTCAGTGGAAGGTATACTTGGTGATGACTGAGTGCATGCCAGCCCAGTGACACGGGAGATATGCTTCAGGACGGTTAGCTGTAGCTACCAGAAGGCTGTTGCCGCTGGCGCACAACCTGCTCAACGAGGCGGCAGCGCGCGCACGCAGCGTCGCAGGGAAACTGTCTACATGCGCTTCCGCAAATATGTTGCTCACACTACACCAACACGGCAGCCGCCACAGCGCCTTGAACGCATTATTAAATTGCACTTTCCAAGCATTCAACCTACCTATAGTATCTACTCCGCTATAAGTACTAAGTGAGTTCGTCAGTGGCCTACTCTGGTGACGGAGTTTTTAGGCCACCTTAAGGCCTCCGGTTTGTGAAATTGAGAAACTACACAGCATTACATTATCTATCTTTCGTCGCAGTTGGGTAAACGTTGAATGCCTTCACTGACATTCCCGCTCTGTAGCTCGCTTCGCTCGCGTTGTAGAGAACCTTTACACTTTCTAATTTGCGGTTAATGTTAGGGCAATTGGCACGCAAAGCATTGACGGCGTGCCCTTTGGTTTGAAGACAGATGCGTTTAGTTCGGCTTTCTATTGCACTGAAACTAATAAGATTTCGCCGCCGCAAATGTTACTCATCAACGGTATACTTTATTCATTCGTGCTTCATTTCAGTCATTGACGTTAATATATCGTACGTATTAAAGCCTCTTTCAAATAATAGTTAAAGTTTGAGCGGCAAGGGACTTTAAATCCGAAGGCCGTGGACTGAATTTTTCATATTGGCTTTTTAAGTGGATTAACACGAGCTCTAAACGGTAAACGGTGAAGGTATTTTGAGAGACAGTAAGCCTTCATCCTGTAACAATAAAACAATGACTGAAGTAACAAACATCAAGTGCAATAACAATTACAGATAGCTAAAACAAAAAACAAAACACAGATATGCCATTCAATGATCCCAGAGTTATTTGTTGGTATTCCATGTATCACGTTGAACTAAAATGCCTGTAATTGGAAATTTCAGAGATTCTCTAGAGTTTTGTATGCATCAATAAATACGTACCCAGCCAGTCCCATTGGTCAACTAAACCTACAAAAGGATTACATGAATGAAATGAATATTTCAAGAGACTGTGGTTTGGGACAGATGATTTCATATTAGTCTACGGTTTTGAATTTGGGTGTTACAATGGATTAAAAAGGGCACACTGGACCAAATCCTTTATATAAAAATGAATCCCCATATCCCTTGGTCACGGCATCACGCGTGAACGGCTGGACCGATTTCACTAATTTTTTTTTTTTTTGTTGTGTTTGTTATTGTCAGGAGAAAGTTCTTATGACAGAAAAAATCTATATATTAATCATGGAGGGCGTGAAATAAAGGTTGAAATTTTGTATGGGGAGTTGGTATTTCCAGTTAAAGGCAATAGATGGCGTTGCTAATAAGTATGTTATTTCGCTGACGAAGTCGCGGGTACCAGCTAGTTGTTCTTATATTTTTGGATTATCTTCTGTAGAAGACATAATTTGTTTTTATTTGCAGGTGAAGACATCGCAGCAACTCTGTATAGAGACTAAGAAACCAGCTCTAGGATACGCAGACACGTGTGACCTGGCCTTCCAGCATGGGCCTAAGTCGGTTCGGAAGTATGCACCCTTTGCTAGGTAAATAAAGACTCTTTTCGTTTACACAAACGTAATAATTTTCGACATTTCACCATAGTAAGATGTCGAAAATTGTTGAAGTTGTAGTTGAAGTGATAACAATTTTCTACAATTTAATTATTTGAGGCGATCGAGTTGTCGTGAAGAAAATGTTAGAGGTTGATTGATGGTTATAATAATCTACAATTTTATTCTCCTCGACGACGTGATTGCCGTCCGAATAATTGGATATTGGAAAATTGAAATTAGTCTTGTTACACCCAGTAATAAGTAGGCTTTCTGTAATATTTTTACGTCGAAAAAAAAATCTCGCTCGAATACTCATATTGATTTACTGTTTGCATATCTACATATTGCTATTTTATTTTGCCAGTAAAATACTTTTCAACACACTTGCTCATAAAGTGGCTCTATGGTCACCGCAATTAGGCACATAATGACACCCATAATCAAACTGTGACTTTTTCATTACTATAACTCACTAGTGAGTAATAGATTTTTTTTTAAATTTTATTGGTTGAGTTGCTTTGTTCTTAAAAAAGTTTTTATTCAGAAAAAAGATCGTGTTCAATAGAACAAATAAATTAATGTTCCTATTGCTTGCTCATTTTATGCAACTTCTTATTTAAATAGATAATTTTAACTCGTACGTGTTTAATAAATAAAACTTTCACTCAAATATAACTTTTGTTTTCTCTGTAATAAAAGAAAACTTTAAATTCCCCATTTTGTACGTGGCAGAATAGGCCGCAAACCCTATGCGTGGCGGGGAAATATAGTCTGTGGCCGATCGCAATGCGCGCGCATAGGAAAACTGATTCATTTTTGCCGCAATAGCGAAACATTTTTCACAACTCGTTTTCACTGTTGAAAATGAGTTTTTATTGTTGTTTTATTCACAAGTGTGTTGAAAAACGTCGTATGATACACGTGTGTATTGATGATTACCGTCCTCGGTTCTATTAAGAGCCTCGCCTAACGGCTCGGCTCTTAAAACAACTCGGCGGTAATCACCAATGTTACACACTAGTACCATAATGTACTATTATAAATCAAAAGAAACTTGAGAAATTAATCATACAGATACATCAGACAGATAGGTAGTATACGATATAAACTACAAATAAAAGATATCTTGAATTTTCAAAAGCTCCGTCTTGGAGATTCAGACGTGATTACAGAATAGTCTGTGCTGTTGATTGTTGCTTGGATCGTAAAATCTATGATTTAAGTTTAAAATAAAATGTTGCGAAGTTATAGGAATTAAGGTGCATTTAGACGATACGGTATGACGCACGTTTTGCTAAGCTAAGTCCATTCAGCGTACGGTCTCCAGTTAGAGTTAGCGCATTTACACGACACGGTATACCGTATGACTAGGTTACTTAGTCGCACGGTGAGCGCGCCGGGTGGCTAACACTGCGGCGAGTAGGGTTACCATACGGAAAATTTTAAACGCGGACAAAGACCAGAGAAAAAAATCTATTTCAATGGAAAAGTCGCGAGTGCGTGGGCGTTTTCGTGGGCGTGGGCAAGGGCGTACGCGTGGGCTCAGAATTTCTCCTATGACAAGGTCTATGTTGGTAACACGTAAGTGAAGCCACGTGCGTTCCGCAAGCTCACATACCTAAATGTACGTATAGGTACACGTTGATATTTTTATCTTAATAATAATAATCGTCCTGTTGTAGGTGAATTTGATTAATTTTCTACTTAAAAAAAGAATCTTAAACATATTTTGTATCTTTAAATCTTAGAAAAATCCTGATAATTCTAAAATAAAACGACATGTCTGGAGAAATTTTAACGTATGGTCACTGTAAAGTAGGCGGAACCTGGCCACAGATTACAGAGAGTACCAGTCATAGTTACCTAGTCATGCGTTTTAGCGTACGGTATAACGAGACTATACGATATAATGTTGTATGAACCTTTTTAAAATTTCGGCGTGCAAATCAAGTACACTTTGGTGTAGTGGTCTTGTCCGCCGGTTCTCAATATGAGATATGCCGGTTCGATACCATTAGAAAATTATTTTAATTTTGCTTTTTTTTTTGCTTTACTATTTTGTATTTTTTTATGTTGATTGCGAAAAAAGAAAATAAAATTAAAATTCAAGGTCCAAAAAGAGGTACCTACACTACTTGCCTAGAATCATTTTCCTTTTTTTTTTTTTGCTTTACTAGTTTGTAATTTTTTTATGTTAATGGCGAAAAAAGAAAATAAAATCAAATTTCAAGGTCCAAAAAGAGGTATTTAACTACTTACACTACTTTCTTGCTTAGATGGTAATTTTATCAATTTTAAGCTGACTATCATGGGACAACGTACCTACATACCTACGTATGTACATACCTACATGGTATGGATCCTATGACACCTACCTATCTAATGGTAGGTTTACCTAATGATACTCATACGTAACAGAAAAAAGTGAAGCAAAAACTAAAAGAAAGTGGTTCACGACTTCCAGTCCAGGGCACGGTAGACATTTTTTTCAGATCGTTTGATATAATAGGTTTTGCTGTGGATCTACCTACTTTACAGCACCCTACAGTTAAAACTGAGGAGTTGGCTACACTGGCTGTGGCTTTGTATCTAGCTCTAGAAGTCTAGAGAAACGACAGAGAGTTGCTTCATCAATGTGTTTATAAATAGGTAGGTACTTACCTACTGGGACATTTTGTGAAATTGTTAATAAGTAGGTACCTACCTACTATAATAGTATAAACTATTATAGGTAAGTACCTCATTATCTCACTGGATAGGTAGGTAGGTACTTATGTACCTACCTACCTATCCGCTTCTCCGCACTGTCTTGCTCGCTCGCTCGGTGGATCTGAACACGCGCAGACGTGCACTCGGCGACCACTCGCCGCTCAATGCACATTACACTGGATAGGTAGGTAGGTACTTATGTACCTACCTACCTATCCAGTAAGATAATGGCTGTACGTACCTACATTACCTACTACCTACGTATGTATGTCGCAGGCAACTTATTTGTATAGGTAGTTGCGCGTCTAATACGTTACATGTACTGCTTGCACACGAGGTCAGCACAGTGAGGCAGAGCAGTAGGCAGCACCAATAGGACAGCGGCAAACAGCATCATTAACCTACCTTGTTAAAGCTGTTTGCTGCTGCCCTATAATATTGACGCGTGAGAGCGCAGCGCATGAAGCAGTGGCAGTGTTCTGTTCACTGTCTGTTCACTGTTCAGTGTTGTCTCGGTCGTGAAGTGGGAAAGACGTGTGCAAAATGGCTCCAACACTTTCAAAACATCACAAAATTGGGCTTGCTATTACTATGGCGGTAGCTTCAAGCTCGCAGTTACTATTACGAAAAAGAAAGAAAAGGAAATGCTGGGTGAAGGATTATTTAAATTGAGAAATGCAAATTTCAACCTTATGAATGTGCTAGAACCAACGGATGCTTTCAATTTTCTGAGGCTAGAAACTGCCCAGTTCAACGAGCTGCTGAAACTAGTTAGACTATGGATTCAGAAGGAGGATACCACGATGAGTAGTAGTTGTCTGTAGTAGCAACGTCAGTGCCGAGCGAAAGTCTTTTTTCCGTACCTAAGGGACTAGCAGCTTTGGGCACACGAGAAGGTTGTCTGACATAGTGCTCTAGTACAGTTCGCCCAACGGATCTAGGCATTCGTGAAGTTAGCCGTTTGTCTGCGTAGAACACAATTTTGTATGAAAAAGCGGTTGCTGCGCAGACAAACGGCTAACTTCACGAATGCTTAGACTCGTTGGGCGAACAGTAGGTACCTAATGTAGTAGGTACCTACCTACGTATCATAATATTATGTACCTATCTATCTACCTACAATTTTTTATAGAATAAAATCTTCACACAGATAGGTAAGTTTGTACCTACTTAGGTATAAATTTACATATCT
Organism: Epirrhoe tristata; assembly: GCA_951394285.1. Taxonomy (NCBI): domain Eukaryota; kingdom Metazoa; phylum Arthropoda; class Insecta; order Lepidoptera; family Geometridae; genus Epirrhoe; species Epirrhoe tristata. The sequence goes on from OX596142.1 coordinate 11,020,858, forward strand.
GCGCGTCTGGGATTCGAACTCGCAGCCTTCGGATGTAGGTTGATGAGGGTACGTAGGTACATCTCACTAGGGTAACACGGTTCTCAACACTACTTAGAAGTATGTACATAGGTACCTACCTACCCGGGTAGCATACCTAGGTACATATTCTCATCTATCTACCTACTTAAGTACGTGTAAGTATTTATTTAGGTACCTACCTACATTGGTAGTATGGTACCAAAATAGGTACCTACGTAGAGTATTTTAATAGGTTTAGTCCTGTTGGTAGTCAGGTAGGTCGGTACTATCATAAAGCTGTATCACATAACTACCTACCTACTAGGTAGGTACCTACCATCCCAACAATGTGGTAGGTAGGTAGGTAGTACTTAGATAATTACTTTTTTGTTCGGACACGTTTTGGTAATAAGTTACTCGCTACTCGACTAAAATACAAGACTAGTCCGAACTAGGTATTAGTGTGTGTCATTCACAGTGTCATTATTACTGTCATGTTTATCTATTCTCCGGTAGGTACCTAGACAATTCGCTACTATGATGCTAAGGAAGCTGAGACAGGTACAGTTCTTCCAACGGATCTTGACATTCGTGAAGTTACCTACAATTTTTTATAGAATAAAATCTTCACAGTTAGGAAAGTTTGTACCTACCTAGGTATAAATTTACATATCTGCGCGTCTGGGATTCGAACTCGCAGCCTTCGGAGGTAGGTTGATGAGGGTACGTAGGTACATCTCACTAGGCTAACACGGTTCTCAACTCTACTTAGAAGTATACAGGTACCTACCTACCCGGGTAGCATACCTAAGTACATATTCTCGTCTATCTACCTACTTAGGTACGTGTAAGTATTTATTTAGGTACCTACCAACATTGGTAGTATGGTACCAAAATAGGTACCTACGTAGAGTATTCCTGTTGGTAGGTACCTAGGTACTCAGGTATAAACGCATATAAATTTTTCGAAACGAAAAATCCAGTGATGCACGGCCGGGATTCGAACCCACGACCTTCGGATTGAAAGTCGAGGCACAACCCCATTCGACCAACACGGCTTCTAGGTAGGTAGGTTATACATTTATAGGTAAGGTAAGTATACTAGTAGCTAGTAGGTAGGTACCTACTTATTCACAATTTCGCAAAATTTCCCAGTAGATAAGTACCTGCCTATTTAGAAACACATTAATGAAGCAACTCTCTGTCGTTTCTCTAGACTTCTATAGTTAGATACACAGCCACAGGCAGTGTGGCCAACTCCTCAGTTTTAACTGTAGGGTGCTGTAGGTAGATCCACAGCAAAACCTATTCCCTATAACAGCATAATATGATCTGTGCCTATACGTGTGTATGTACAATATTATGTGTAATATATATGTTATGTGTATGCCTGCGACGCAGAAGGTTGCGGGTTCGATCCCCGCCGCGGGACAAATGTTTGTATGACCTACAGATATTTGTCTCGGGTCTGGGTGTTTCTATGTATAATATGTATGTATTTACAAACAAAAGTATATAAGTAGTATATCAGTTATCTGGTTCCCATAGTACGCAAGCTTTGCTTAGTTTGGGGCTAGATGATGCTGTGTGAAAATGTCTTAAAAAAAAAAAATGTAACCAAATAGGTAAATGCTACCTACTTATTTAGTAACATACTTAGCCACGGAGGTACGAGTAGGTACCTACCTACCTATGTAGTACTCATACGAACTTACTTACCCAAGTACCTACCTACTTTTTATTAATTTTGGAAGCCTATCTGATTTACCTACCCCTTTGACAACTTTAAAGTGTTGAAAGGATCTTGAGTGACGATCTGAAAAAAATGTCTACCGTGCCTTGGAAGTCGTGAACCAGTTTCTTTTAGTTTTTGCTTCACTTTTTTCTGTTAGGTATGAGCATCATTAGGTAAACCTACCATTAGATAGGTAGGTGTCATAGGAACCATACCATGTAAGTATGTACGTAGGTATCTTGGAATGGTAGGTATGTAGGTACGTTGTCCTATGATAGTCAGGTTAAAATTGATAAAATTACCATCTAGGCAAGTAGTGTAAGTACCTCTTTTTAGACCTTGAAATTTGATTTTATTTGCTTTTTTCGTCATTAACATAAAAAATTACAAACTAGTGAAGAAAAAAAAAAGGAAAATTATTCTAGGCAAGTAGTGTAAGTACCTCTTTTTGGACCTTGAAATTTGATTTTATTTTCTTTTTTCGTCATTAACATAAAATAATTACAAACTAGTGAAGAAAAAATAAAACAAAATTATTCTAGGCAAGTAGTGTAGGTACCTCTTTTTGGACCTTGAATTTAAATTTTATTTTCTTTTTTCACAATCAACATAAAAAAAATACAAAATAGTAAAGCAAAAGAAAAATTTTCTAATGGTATCGAACCGGCACATCTCATATTGAGAACCGGCGGACAAGACCACTACACCAAAGTGTACTTGATTTGCACGCCGAAATTTTAAAAAGGTTCATACAACATTATATCGTATAGTCTCGTTATACCGTACGCTAAAACGCATGACTAGGTAACTATGACTGGTACTCTCTGTAATCTGTGGCCAGGTTCCGCCTACTTTACAGTGACCATACGTTAAAATTTTTCCTGACATGTCTTTTTATTTTAGAATTATCAGGATTTTTCTAAGATAATAAGATACAAAATATGTTTAAGATGCTTTTTTTAAGTAGAAAAATAATCAAATTCACCCACAACAGGACGATTATTATTATTAAGATAAAAATATCAACGTGTACCTATACGTACATTTAGGTATGTGAGCTTGCGGAACGCACGTGGCTTCACTTACGTGGTACCAACAACACACGCGACTTTTCCATTGAAATTGATTTTTTTCTCTGGTCTTTGTCCGCATTTTAAATTTTCCGTATGGTAACCCTACTCGCCGCAGACTTAGCCGCCGGCGCGCTCACCGTGCGACTAGGTAACTAAGTAACTTAGACCCGATGACCGTCGCACTTTTTAAGACATTTAGCGTGCGGTGAGCATTTACACGGGAAAATTGGCATGCGATGCTAAATCGTACGTGCTTATACCGTGTCGTGTAAATGCACCTTTTATTTAGGTTTTAGGACTGCCAAACTAACTAGTAATATTTATATTCCAGGGAGTTAGCCGATTGGGCATTAGCTTTGACTCACTTCGGAGCATGCTGCGTCTATGTGGTAGTCGTTGCAGAGTCTTTCAAACAGGTATCTATTCTTTTAAACAGGTATCTATTCTTTTGATTTCAAATTCGAGGATTTATTGATGTAGCTTACTTGGTCGTTCTTGATAAGTAACACCAAACCGTGTAACACTGTGACTCGTTGGGAATTGGGAGGTTTTTTTATTTTTCTGGTACAGAACCCTTTTTAATTGGATCCACACGCGCGTAGTTTTTGTGTAAGGACATGCCGATGTTGCCTTTTTACTTATTCACAAGGCAAACGTTGTGTGAATTGAGTGAATGTTGAGATGAGTAATGTGTTGTACCGATGAGGGTAGGGTAATGATGATGATGTGACATCGTAAATATTCTAATGTCTCGTGTAAAAACACGAATTCAAAAAAGTATAGGTAAGTGATTTTTCGAATATTTTCAACAATTCGCTTCAATTTCAATAATCAAGTAAGGATGTCTGATTAATCATTTGAAGATGTTAGAGGACTTGAAAAAATTAAAAGTGAAACTTATTACAAATCTGATGCCGATGAAATTAAAAGTTTTTATTAGATTTTTTTTTTAATTCCATCAACCCGAACACTTGTAATAAAAGTTTAGATTAAGTTTTGGTAAAACTTTGCCAGTAGGTATCACAGGGTATCCAGGTATCACAGGGTGAAAGTGCACTGAAATCAACCACGATTGCTGCGAAAAATACTCATAAGTATTCGACAAGATCAATCACGCGATATATGGCATACCATTCTTGCCTCTTACCACAGAATATTAACTCTTGTTCCGTTGAGTTTGGGAGAGCAGGAGGCACATGGTATGCCAGAATTGTATCGTGTACATTAAAATCGTCTCATTTTATAATATTTAATTTTAATGTACTTACTTATCCAAAATATTTGCTTCTAATCGAAATTAACATTTAATTATTCACTGTTTCACGAGAAAATATTAAAAAAAAGAATGTAATTCTGATTCCTGGAAACATCAGAGACTTCAAACGAAAACATTCTGAACATAATAAAAATATTACACGACCCTACATTTTGTTAGAAAAGTATAATTATTAAAAATATCAAATTACGAGAGATACGCCTGGGGCCGTATTCGCGTTCCTTTTTTCGTTCGTTTAATGAATATTCAGATGCTTCCCACCACGATTTCTGTCTTCAAGGGCCAATTTTTCAGTTTGAAATATTTGGTCCTAGTTGTAATTGTTGGACCGTGTTTTAACGTTTGAAAAATTGGCCCTTGAAGTCAGTAATAGTGGTGGGAAGCATCCGAATATTCATCAAACGAACGAAAAAAGGAACGCGAATACCCTGGCCTTAGTTACACAGGCAAGCTAAGAGCGTTTTCACATTAGGTATCCGATCCGATTACAATATCGGACGCCAATACGATATCGAGAGCAAGTAAAATGTAACTAAGCTATCTCACCTCAATGAAAATTTCCAGGTTTCAGATGTATACGGTGGTCCAGACTGGAGCGTGACAGTGTTCTGCGCGCTGAACTTGATCATCTTAGTTCCTCTAACCCAGATAACTAAGCTCAGTTACCTGGTGCCGTTCTCTGCCATCGCGAACTTCGTGTGGCTCGGCTCAATATGCATCTCCATCTACTACTGCTTGAGGGACACTCCGGATCTAAGCAAGAGGAATGCTGCGACATCCATAGAGGGGATACCGACATTTATTAGGTTAGTTGTTTAATAAACAAACATGATAACGACTGTCTCCAAGAAGTGGTAGACATTATCTCTGCTCTTTTGAGTATTCCAGATCTTTTGACAGATGATGATAATAATAATAATAATAATTTTTACATGTTCGTTAACATTGTTTCGGCGGGTGTCATAGTTTCCATAGTTTCCCCAGTACCCAGTCCACTACCATCCCACCCCATAGCCCGGTAATTAGTTTTCCATATCCTCAATAGTTCTGCACAAACCGGAGACTGTTCCTGAATGCATTTTTATAGTGTTGAAGGGATAGTAGCCGGTATGTGTCTCCATCACACAAGATCAAAAGTGTCAAAAAGGCCTCTGTGTGTTGGCTTCTGCCCCATGCATGCCTATCAAAGGTCCGGGACTCTATAGTTCCGTGATGTTAAACTTTGACAAACATAATAATAATGCTGGATTTTTCACACAGCATCATCTAGCCCCAAAGAAAGCAGAGCTATGATGTCTAAGGGTCAAATTTAAAGGGGTATGAGGGAGTCAAATACAGAAATAACACTATCAATGCCTAGGACAAACATGCTGATGATTTGGGTCGTGCCTGTGGCCTTCTCTTACGGAGCACACTCATAGAGCAACTGCAAATCATTTGCAACGATCCTTTGAACATCTCATCTGTCGGAACTCGAAAGTGACCAAGTCCCTGGCAGCATTACACCAATGGGTGATATACTACTACACTAATGGTGAAAAATTTGAAGTGAACGAAGGTCTTTCTCCATATCCAGGTCTTCTTGATCAAACGAGTATCAGCCTAATTAGTGTGATTCATAAATTTATTTGTAATCCAGCACTTGCCTATTCGCGATGGAAGGCATCGGCGTGGTGATGCCGTTGGAGAACGAGATGCAGAAGCCGCAGCACTTCCTCGGCTGCCCCGGCGTCCTCAACATCGCCATGAGCACCGTCGTGGTGTTGTACGGATTTGTTGGCTTCGTCGGCTACATGAGTTTCGGGGAGGAGGTCAGAGGAAGTCTCACTTTGAACCTGCCGCAGGATGAGATGTGAGTATCTACTGATGATATTAATGATAATGTTTATAGAACTTTTTTCCACAAAAAAATTCAGTAGTCAGTAGTTCAGTAGTTTCAGAAAGAATTAGGTAGCCTAATTAAATAAATGGATAAATGATACTCAATAGTTTATGAACACATTTCAAATCGGTGTCGCACTCAGTACTAAAAAGCATTTTTGGCATCATACAAAATGAAATATCAAGAAAATACTGCCAGCAGCAAGTTAAGACACGAAGTTTGCAAATACCAGCATAAAATTATTTAGAAACATACAAAGACTGTTATTATCAAATTCTTAGTCTGTTTCCAAGTCCGCTTGAAGTATATTCCTGAATTCCACGAAAAGTATTTCTCTCGAGTCAACTGAGCATTTAGATAAACGATGCACGTATCGAGACAAACGATTCGTTACATTTCGAGAAACTTCAAGGCATTTGATAAGTAGTTTGACAAACACTTTGTTCCAATTTACAAACCCATCTACTGGACTCTTCACATCATACATTTTCCTTCTTGCAATTTGATCAGATATACAATTTCAAGAACGGAGATTGCAATTTTGTTCTTCATTTCTATTCTTTTGTTCCTTGCTCGCGTAATTTTAGCAACCGATGACCGTTTACACGTAAATTCTTCCGTGTAAATTGCTCAGTTTGTGTTCGATCAAGAGATTTCAAGTTTTAATTTCGATTACTGAAGAAGGTCAACTTTGTTTCAGACTGGCACAAACTGCGAAGCTTCTTGTTGCGTGTGTGATGCTGTTATCTTTTGCTTTGGTGTACTACGTACCAGTTGACGTTGTGTGGAGGCGGGTGCAGCATCGGATACCAGCGAGGAACCATCGCTGGGCGATCGCGGCACTCAGGCTAATAGGAACTTTAGTTATTGGTAAGTCTTTACTTCACAGGAGGATTGACCAATCACAAAGCTCGACGGAGAAATTATAATCACGAAATCTCGGCTTGCATCATGATTGTTTATGTGCGTGATTATGTCACGTGTCAAAAAACAATCATGATGTCAATTCCAGAACTCTCTAAAAAGTAACCTAAATGCAAGGTAAGGTAAGTAGACCTAAATGCAAGGTTTAGAACAAACTGATATCTATAATGATATAAGTATTTGAAGAAAGTTATAACTAAGTTTAAAGTGTGTACGAAGTATGTAAATAAATATCAATTGAGTTTAAATTTAATAATAATAATAAGAAGAAGAAGAAGCTGGACCCTCTGGGAGCTCGTGATCGTCGTTTAAAGTCCGGTAGCACCTTACCACCTTCCAGCCGCTCACGTCATGTTGCCCCCTTGTCGCATGAGCGACTGGCTTAGAGGGGCCCACTAGTGAGTTGGCGAAAAGTAACAAAAAAGTAACACAAACAGAAAATAAATAAATAAAATAAAATGCGATAAAAATGTGTTATGGAATGCTTTATTTTATTATTTGTTCATTTCAGTGGGTCTCGGCGCAGCAATCCCTAGACTAGAGCTCTTCATGGAGCTGGTGGGAGCAGTCTGTCTCTCAGTCATGGGGCTTCTCCTCCCAAGTTTGTTGGAGCTGGTGTGGCGATGGGACAAAGACTTGACGCTTTTCCACTGGGTGGTGTGGAAGAATGTAGGGATGGCAGTGTTTTCCATCGTGGCGCTTATTTCTGGAGTCGCATATGCTATTATAGCAATGATAGAGAAATTATAACCAGAATTATTCAAGACTTTGAGATGTATGTACAGAAAGCGATAACAATTGGTGACCCCCCTGTAAGCTGGTTTGAATCTGCGCGTCTTGTACAGGGGTTACCTGCTGGGGACGCTAACTGCACATAAAAAAGTTAGTGAGAAATGAGAGTGATATTACTTACACTTGATCAAGTAATTGAATTACTTGCAATTATTACAGTATCAAGTGTGAGTTTGAGTTATTTTAGAATAATCTTTGGCAGATATTTGGAAAAAAAATGGTTTATCTGCTATTGAGCTTGAGACCACAGTAAAATACCTAGCCGTTTGTATGAGTTTTACGGCAGATGATAGATAAAACAGGGTATGTAAATACACAGGGTGTAAAAAGACTTCTACCGAAAACTGAGAGGTTGCAATCAGACCATGATTATAAACATAACTAGCGAAAAAAAAACGCAGAGAAGATTAGAATCATGATTTTGACTTAGCTACGTCATTTTATATTATTTCCGATTATTGACTATTAGTACAACATAATAAGACCATACCTACCTAATAATTTCATTTATAAAAGAAAAAAACAGTTAAAACTCAAAATCCACCAATCTACGTAAAACAACGCGCCCAGTACCTACATACGCAAACAGTAATCTTCAAACGCTGTTTTCTCTGGCTATAATGATTTTTTCGGGAAATCTTTTTGGCTTAGGAAGATGTCTTTTTACACCCTGTATGAATATTAAATAACTAAGTAGCTAATTTTAAAATATGTAATAATTATTATAAAATGTAATTTAATGTTTTGGATGCATTTCCACCAGAGACGTGCATAAAAAAACCACCAATAATATCGCTTTATTCTCCTGCCTCGCTCAGCGCAGCTCTATCGGTGTATTTTTTTCCTCTACAAATAGAGTTCCTCAGACAATGGCTGGTAGAAACGCATTCTAATTATATAAAAAGGAGTACCTATGATAAGAGTATTCCCATAATCAACACCATATTGTGTAAACTAGTATCTACACTACAGGTACCTAATACGTTTTTACACCAGTAGGTATCTATAAACCAAGTGAGTAGGTATTAAATTGCTAAACATGTCGAGCCTCACGTATTGTTGGATAACATGTTTAAATAAAATAATTGTCAGAAATATTTTGTTATCAAAAAAAACCGTGGCACTACCGGGAGTGCCGTAAGACGTGAAAACTTGAAGAAAATTTTGTTTATGCATTTTTATTCACCCGTTTAGTTATAAAATGAGCTTTTAGAAATGTAAAAATATTGCCGTAAAAGTTTACCAAGTACAGAACTAGATGGTGCTACTGGTAGGTGTCGGTGAGCAGTCACGTAACTCACACGTGACCTTTTCGAGGTGAATCCAGAAATTTATTCTCATCTCACCAAAAAAGCCCAACACGCCTAAAGACGTTTTCACTTCAATAACCTTTTTATCATAATATTGGTCTTCCAACAAGTATTTTGATATTTATTTACTTAAGTACATAGTTTGATGAAGATAGGGTAAGTATCTTGTTTCACTCTGTAGGCTGTTGGTATGTATTAATTTTGTGAAAGATTATTTTTAAGAGTTATCTTAATATTTTGATGGATGTACAATTTTATTTGCCCAGCTGTGGGTTAATAATAAATTTATAAAATAAATAATTTACTATTAAAAGAAGTGATAGAGGTGCTAAGATTATCTTACATAAATTTTATTTATGAACGTGTATTTCTTCATTGTCTGATCATGTCAATTGTAATAGCTACCGCCTCAGTATTACATATACACAATGACGTTAGACAATTACAATTAGATGTAAATATTTAAACTATATGTATAAAAACCAGTGAAGATTACTTGAAGTTACTTTGTGAACTATAAAAAATAATAAATAATGTTTAAGGAATTCAAAAATTTTCTTTTTCAAGTCAAATAATTACGTTGTAAAAACAAAGAAGAAACCCGATTTCAATTTGTGCTACGTAGAATATTAACCAGCCAAAATTAGTTTTAGGTACCGGAAATTAGCTTTATTAACCTAAGGAAAATCTATTACGCCACATTTGCACTGGAAGTTCAAAAACGAAATTCATTCATTCGTCAAATTCATATTTCCAGCCAACGATTACCGATAAAATTAGCATGACAAGAATTATATTTGATTGTAGTTCGTGGCGCGAGCATCCTGCTGTAAAGCAATTAGATATCTATAAAACAACGCCGTCACGATATCAAACACAGGTTTTAATGCAGCACAAGCTATGTTTATTAAAATAAGGCTTTATCCCTTAGGGTCAGCTCACACTAAAACGCCACATGACGCGACGCGCATGCTCTTATCGATCAGTACCTACTTACAATTATCTTCTCCACTAAAACCATTATGCTGTAAGATTGTAAGTCCCAACTTAATAAATAAATAAAAGGACTTAGGTACACCACTTCAGATTATGTAACATGTAACATAGTGAGGAAACCGTCATGTCATAATAGAACCTTAAAGGTTCGAAAAACATTATGTCGAGTGCATGATGCAAAATGCTTTTGGCACTCTGGTTCGATAGAACTAGTGAAACCACAAGAAGGTGTCTCGTAGCGCTGTGACGTGTGTCGGTGTGATCTGACCCTAGCTGTGTTGTTCTAGATTCAACTTGACTTTCGACTATGTTAAAGTCAAAACTTCAACAGTCTGGGATAAAGATTTTTATTTTGGAAAAACTAATTAACAATTAATTATCTTCCTACTGAATGATATTCGCAAGAATCTTCACCCATATGTATTCGTACACATAGGTACCTCTTAATTATGAAATCCGATGATAGATCCTTCAAAACTAAAATCAAGGCTATTTCTTCTTAGTCATCCAATTTCTTTGAACAGTCATTTTGGACAATTAGTATTATTAGTAAATTAGCATTTTTCAATAAAAAGTACAATTTACACAGGTATTTCTTTAATTAAATTTCCTACAACTTTCGGATAAAGAAAGACAAAAAAAATGCGGATAGGACTCTGTGGACGCGTAATATTTTCTTCACCATCCGTCAACAAAGTGCCATAAGTACAAAATATTGATAACTAGCTACGCTCCCGCGGTGTTACCCGCGGTCCCTCGGGATCTTTTATTTTTTTCGGGATAAAAAGTAGCCTGTATACTCTGTATAGTGCTTCCCTGGGATACAACCTTTTACTTGGATTACACGGAAACTTATCCTATATTTCTCTTTTGTTTTGCATTGGCTCTTCAGCCATTCTTATTAGTTGTAAGCACTAAGTCTAAGAAATACTTCTTACAATATTTTCCAAGGCATTTTGAGGGCGAATAAAGGGTAATAAACTTGGTTATGTGTAAGCTGATTATAAACCGGTATGCTGCGTGATGAACTCTCTGATAGGTGGAGAAGCGATGTCAGCGAAGACACTCGGAGAAAGAGCCTGACCGCAACCCCGTCCGTAAGACACGATGCCGACCGCCATGCCGTCCTGGATAGCTGCACCCCCCGAATCACCCTGTAAATAAGAAAAAATTAAAAAAAAATAATTAAAAGCGAAACAATACAATTACATATTTATCAGCGGACTTCACACGCCTGTATCGTGGAGACCAATAAAGATTTTACACAAAAGAAAATTTCGGACTACTTACACGTATTGGTATTAAAAATAATAATAAAGACTTCAGAGAAATAAAAAAGGCATTTAAAAAAAATAAGCTAAATCACGATCAAGAGGAAATCCTAAACACTTTTTTTTTGTAATTTCACTGCATTTTTATTTTTTTATATTACTATAACATTCTTATTAGATTTCTCAATAAGAATGTTATAGTTAAAATTACACTACATTTATGGGCAAAAAATGGCAGGAAGATGATTTATATCCATCGATTAGCTAAGCGGTCGATGAAACTGCTAAAGGATAACATACCTGACAAGTACCCTGGCCTCCCAAGAAAAAGTTGCCAGCACAAAATTCGTTGCGTGTCAGCACGCTTGCATAGACTAGGAAACACTGAGCGTAGTACACCACGGGGATCTGCACATCCATCAGCCTCTCAGGGATGGAACTGGCTCCTTGCTGGATTATATACACAACACAGGTTTTAAGACATCTATCCAAGAAACGTAGACATTACACCTACAGAAAATTCCATTTGAGACAGTTTTGTTCTTACCTCTGTCCTGCCCCAGCCGCTGACTATAATAGTAGTTCCACCACTCATAGGTCGTCGAATTGGCGGCAACGGTATTGCCATAATAGTCTCATTGTTCAACGGAATAGGGTCCACAGTTCTCATGACAGCGACGTCCTTGTCGAACCGTGGGTTGTCGTATTCTGGGTGGGGGATGACTTCAGCGATGGGGATGATGGTGCCATTTTTACGGTAAGAACTGCCAGCTCGCAGGACGACTGTTGAAGGGTCTACGCTGTAAAATGAAGAGAATTAAATGTTTGAGGATGACTGATATTTGGGCATTTTGCAATTAATGATGAAAAAGCTTCAGCTTGTAGGTATTAAGAGTTCAAGAGGTCTGATCATTGACCCTAAAACCTTAGGATATAAAAACGAAGAACCTATGTTTTCTTTCTGGCTTTAAAGAAGAACCTTTCGTGCACTATTTATCGTGTAAAAAATCTAAACGAAAATCTTTTAGTCTAAGAAAATGATATTAATAGGTCAAATACTGTAGAAGCTTACTCTTGAGCACAATGGCTCGCAGTGAGAATATAGTTTTCACTGACGATGAAACCGCCGCAAAAGTACTGGTTATTCACGATGAAGGAGACTTGGTAGGGATGGTCCTCGATGTCCGCTTCCTGACCACCGACGATCTTGCCGTTGTACGGGCCAGGGCTCTGGAGGAGCTCCTCCCATGTCGGGAAGTTTATTATGTCGAATGGACTGGCTGGAAAATATTTATATGAACCTATGTCATCCCACTGCTGGACAAAGCCGCCTGTCAACGCCAGGGCAGCTGCTAGAGTCGCCAAGCACTTAGGCCTTTGATCATTAAAAATTAAAAAAAAAGTATACATCTTCACTCTTTTATGCCACCTTCAAAATTTCGATATCTCTATTACGGTGTTACCAGACCAATCAATCGATCGTATATTGATGGTAGAATCGATTGGTTGACTTCGATCGATAGTTTCTACCAGACCATTCGATCGATTGTCGATCGATCGATGGTAAAATGGATTAGTCGACGTCGATCGCTACCCGCCTCTGGCCTGTAGGGTTTGCAACCGAAATATAGCCGGGGTTAATCGATCAACGTCGACCGATGTCATCGACCGGCAATCGATCGATTCTTTAGTCAACCGGTATCCGTCAATCAGTTAAAGCTACTACACCAATCGATCAACTTTGACCGATGTCGATCGATGGCATCGATCGACGATCGATCGATTGGTGTGGTAACACCCAAACTCAGCCAACATTCAAATATGGCCATACTCCAACGGCCATCATATTGCCAACAATCTGCCATAGTGAATATGGATCCCAACGATTGATTGTTTACGGATCTTGAAATTAAGAGCTCTTAAATAAAGAGTATTTAAGAGCAAGTTAAGGCAATTCATTCTTAATTAAATTGCTTCTAAGATTATGTAAATTACTTTTCTGTGGAAAGTTAGGCGATCTCGTGGCTTCACTGGAATTAACGCCACTTAGACTGAACTTCAAAATTTCTAAACAGATTAAAACGAGTCAAGGAAATCTGAATAAATTCATTTAAAACTTATGATCATAGCTGATAAGCTCGACGATTTTTTTGTAAATAATAATACTGTTTTCGTACCTATCAAACAAATAAATTATTTTAGAAGTTTGATAAATTTTATTACGGTTCTCGTATTTGTTTAGATGACCTACCGGTTAGACCTTGTACTAACAAAGCCTACTTTTGCTCTAAGCTTTTGTAAGTATCGAGTTCTCAAAACTATTCACTCGATTTTTTTTTAAGAATTCAAATCAAATAAAAATTTATCGCAAACTTTAAAACAACATTTTCTTAGAATTCAAATGAAAATGTTCTACGATCCTGTGTTCATCAAATAAAGGGCGAACTCTATTGAAATAGAAAAATCACACATTTTCATATGCTAACAGTTTTTACGACTTTGGTAATGGAATGTTTGCGTTATTTTCACTCGTGATTTCTATTGAAAGTATAGGTACCGATGAATTGCTATCAATTCATTAATGTAGGTACGTCTATGTACCTACTGTTTTTTTGACTGTCATAAAGGAAATGCTAAAACCAACCTGTAGGTTGTTTTGGGATTTCTCCCATATGGGTTTGGTGGAAGAGAACTCTTTTAAGGGTTAGCTATCCTCAGCCATTACTTCTCTATTTTAAGATTATTTCATGCATGTAATTTATTAGTGCAATAAAGAATAAATAAAAAAGTACGTTTGTGTCGCGGAACACTCGGTTGTAACGAAGCAAAAAGTACTTTTCTTTACTGGGGATTTCAAATTCAAATCAAACGCTCTTCCGTACTAACAATGTAACAATCTATAGTCTGTTCGCGGCTGCGCACTTCGCACTGTGACTGTGATTTCGTGACGGTCGTGACGGTCGTGACGGTAAAATGGAACGAAATTTTTCTTCCAGCCCCAGCCTGTTTTTCTTCGATACCGTCCGAAAAGAGTACTTCGTTCCAATATTATTATTTTTTTATCAAAATAACAAAACAACTTACCAAAGCATTCCAACGACAATGTAGCGAAGATCACTAAGACCAAAGCACCCATATTCACAAACCAAACTGATGCAATGAACAGAATAGGGTCTATGTGTGTTTATAAGTAACAGTTTTTCACTTGATATTATTTAAAACACCCGCATTGAACAAATGGGATTCTGCTGTCATAACATAATCAGTAACAAGAGTGACATCTCATGCTATGAATCCGGATATGAAGGTTCTGGCACTGACTATCCGTGTATACTTTTATTCAATGTGACAGAGCGTTTACCAAGTTAACACAAAATCTATCTTGTAAGTATACTAAACCGAGTACTAAAAACATGCTTTCACTCGTACAGTCTAAATAATAAACAAATGCTTTCGTAAGAACAGCGTATTTCGTCCGTTGGTAATGGCTTCGGAATTTTTTACAACTCCGAATGAGCCAAACTTTTGAGACAGCACTTCATCAACTTTCACGACAGACTTTATTTTACTTTATTTCTCTATAAAACAACTTTCGTAGAACAAGTTAATGTAAAATATTTGTTTTAATCCTTTTTTAACACGTCCTTAAACGTGCTAGAATTAAATGTAATGAAATTGAAGTGATTTTAAATGCCGAAACTTTATTAAAGCACTGCCAATTTACATAGTACATTTATTTACAGAAATACGTCTTCAACCTGTATTCTGTGCTTCAACTACCTTACATTTGCATGTTATTCTAATCTGGAATTGTAGCTGCGGCAATTGTAGAGTCCAATGAAAAACGCGTGAAAATCTAAAAATGTTGACCTATCTGTGAGGCTTAAACGATCGCTAGGCAATTATTTCATAAGATTTTTAATAAGTAAGTAAGATCGTATTAGTCAGTGGCCAACTGATTTACAATGAGGACTACTATTGATTTATAAAATGACTGTGTGCTTGTGTTTGTACCTACTTAATTATTTTCCTCCTAAACGCCTTGACTGATTATTTCGTACTTGGAGTAATCTGAATAGTAATCTCTGAAGAAAAACGCGCAAAATACGTTTAAAGTTTCTCATTCATTATAAGAGATACTTATTGTAAAACACTCTGACAATTAATAGCTTCTGCCACTGCGGTCAATCTGAAAGAGAGCCGGGAAAATATGAATTATTTTAGACATTGTTGTATCTTGTGAGCACCTGTTATTTTCTCCACATGTTTTACACGTCGTAAGAGCTTTTTCCTTTCAAGAAATTGGCTATTATCTTGAAGTAACAGTTGCGCTGTTGTCCAGTTTTACAGCGGCAGTTACCGTTAGCTTCGTATAATTAGTATGGCGATCCTGTCCGCACGGAGGTTGGAACTACGCTCCTTGAATAATAAGGATAAGGCCTTTTCTCACTGCAGAACTTGCTGAACTTAGCCCTTTACATCTATACTAGATTATTTATACAGCGTGAGGAGGCAGCTTATGCCTAAACTCAACGAGACGCTGCCGCTGTAGTGCCTAAGACACTCAAGTGCCTGGGAAATGGCTTGCCCAGCACCTAAACCATCCTCTCAGCCTATTCGGCTTTAGGACATGGTCAATACGTGTGGAGCTGACTAAGCTGATTATATAAGCACAATAGATATAAGCTAAGCGGGTTAAAAGCTCGTGTTGATGCGCATATTTTTATACTAAACTAGTGGACGCATTGTTTCGTCATACACACTTTAGAGAAAGAAGTACCTTACGCGATGACAAACATTCGCACACACATACTTTAGAATCTTACGACTTTGAAACTGCCTTGTCTAGGCGTTGTTTTGAAAAAATAAAAAATACGGGTTTCATCATTTACTTTATATTTATACAGAGTTTGGAGTGGATCGGAGCAAGGATTATTTTTTTGTCATATAAACTTTAACACCCTTTGATGATTTCCGAAAATGTTATACGCCTATATGTTATTCCAGAACTTAAACTATCTACATTCCAATTTTCACTACAATCGGTTAAGTCGTCACGGAGATACGCGAGGACAAACATTCTCATAGTAGGATAGGATAGGATGATTTCATTTATACATGGCCAGGATTAAAACTCGCAACCATTGGATTGAAAGTTCATCCCACTAGCTAGGCCAATGCGGTTCGAAAGTAGACTTATACGTGAAGAGCTTGGCAATCATAGATTTGCTTGCTTTTGAATGAATTATGTGTACCTAAAACAACGTGACAGGCACGTGATTATTTTTAACATTAGTTAATTCAAAGACTCTGATTTTCTATTATCCACAATATTATTCGTATGTTTGTAAGTTTGTATGTTTGAAGAATTTGAAAATCAATAATTCAATAAATTATGCATTTGTCGTTTTACTAGCTTCCGCCAGCGGTTTTGTTGATGTATCGGTACCACATTCAGGGTTACTGGACGATACTACGAGTATAGTGTTTTTCACGTAGGAATGTATCCCTGACACATAAAACTTTTACGTCTCACGCTGTACAATAATGTAAAATGTTGAAATAAATGATATCTAGTGTTAATACTAAAAGATACAGCTTCTTTTAATAATTTCAGAAATTGAATCCATATGAAAAAGACTTTAACAACCGCACTCAAGAGACATTTGGTAAATGTTACTCAAATCGTTCTTCAGTAACGATTTTCCATATAAATATTTTACTACGGAAAGATGTTACCAACGATCTCTGATTTCCATGTCTCGTCTGTCAGATGTACAGTTCTTCCAACGGATCTAGGCATTCGTGAAGATAGCCGTTTGTCTGCGCAAAACACAATTTTGTATGAAAAAGCGGTCACTGCGCAGACAAACGGCTAACTTCACGAATGCAGTTCTTCCAACGGATTGACGAATGTCAATCCGTTGGAAGAACTGTTTATTTTTGAAATCGGATGAGCAAAGAATTTTTTATTTTTTTCTAAGGATGAGAGTAGTTTCAGAGATTACGTTCTACATCTAAACTGTCAAGTACCTACTTACCTACCTACAAATTTTACGAAACATCTCGTGTTTTAGTACCAATAAAAGTACCTAGCCCTGGGAGTGATCATGTAAGTTCGAAAGCCGTCGTTGAATAGTGAAATAACCTTTATCCTTTGACAGGATTCCATCCCGCATCATTCGTCGATTATCGATAGTCACGCTATTCATTATTTCCATGCTTCTACGGAAGTGTTGTAATTTAGATCGAAATCTACACCAACGGATATTAGTAAATTTGTTTGTGCTATTAGTTATTAATATTATTATAACTATCATGTCATTTATAGGCTTTGGTAATAAAGGACATATTTAGAGTGCTTTGTAGGTACACTTAGGTAGTACTTACGTATATTATTTTTATAGCAGCATTTGGCTGGTAGCCTTTCCAATATGTAGCTAATGTGACTTAAATTGCTATCTTCCGCAAAATGGGGGAAAATGCTAATATGAATCAATTTTGATACAGTTTCGGCACAGTCATGTTCTCTACTTACATTCTTCCCTATCACTCGACATTCTCTGTAATCACTCCTTTCACTTTTTGTTTCCTGTCCCTCCAATCATCTTTTTCCTAAGAAATCTTTCATCACTTTCTTAGGCGTTAAGATCATCCCTTCATCGTCCTTTCCTATACAGGGTCTTTCATTTTAAACTACACAAACTAACAGACAAGGCCTCATTTTAGGGCTGTACATAGACGTTTGACCGTATCAATTTAATTCCTAGGCCGATTTAAGTTTTCACTTCAAAATTTCATTTATTGATTTTTTAGAAATGTTGCATAATGATTTTCAAGGAGAACAGACGTTCCACCAATCGCAGCGCAGCTACATAACGAATGGACTAAGTTATACAAGAAGCAACAATCAATTGAAAGGATAGATTTTACCGATTTTCTCGGGTTTTTCATAACAAAACAAAAAAAAAATATTGAACCCAATTCCTGAATTAAGTTAGTTTAAAATGAAAGACCCTATATAATTTTATTACATCTTTAGTGATGCTAGGTTTTTTTTATATCAATGTCAGACATTAAGTACTTTGTATCATTACTTGCACATGACATGACATGATGATACACGTATATTAAATTTGCCAGTATTTTTTACTTCCTGCATTAGGCTTAGCGTGATTGTGATTACTGATTACAAATAATGTCTCTTGGCTATTATTTGTTGCTACATGATTTTGCAAAAAGCTAAATAATTAGTGTCTTCCCTGTAACGTAATTCGTACCGTAATATTTGAAGGTTTTTTACCAAAATGTTTTGTGTTTAATGAATTAATACCTACTACACAAAGTATTGTTTACTTCTTCTTCGTAGGCTCTCTCGGTACAAAATAGACTGCAGAGGAGGAGCAAATGATATAAATAAATAGAGGAGCAATAGAGGAGCAAATGACCTGGAAACGTTTTTAGGACTAGGGTTTTTCATGTAGGTACAGTCAGCAACGAAAGTCGCTTAATATTTGATGTTTCATATATCTCAATATTTACAAAATCATATAAATAAATAATATCCATATTCATAGATCATAGATCATTTCATAGATCCATACTTCCATACTAATATAATAAATGTGAAAGTAACTCTGTCTGTTTGTTACGCTTTCACGCCCAAACCGCTGAACAGATTAAACTGAAATTTGGCATAGTTAAAGGTTGTATCCCAGGGAAGGACATAGGCTACCTTTTATCCCGAAAAAATGAAAAAATTCCGAGGGACCGCGGGTCATACCGCGGGAGCGCAGCTAGTATATAATAGATATAAAATATATATAAACCATAAACCTTAAACCAAAAATGTTTTAGAATAAGTTTAGAAAAGGGCTGTGCCAATTTATTATTTACCTACTTATGTTTGTAAGTTAGAAATACCTAATCTAAATAAGTACCAAATGTTGCAGTGCCCCAGCGGGGTTCATGTTATGAGACACGATTTTATTTTAAGATCTATCTACTAACATGAAGCAATAAACGTTTTGAATTGAATTGAATTAAAGCTTTCATACGAACAACATGTCAAAAACTAAATAAAACCGCCAACGTCGCTGTTTTTTATCCCTCGGGCAAACAAGGCCTAAGCGTCTATCATCTTTTTGACCGAATATTTTGGTCACCAAAATATTCGGTCGGTTACTCCGCCCACGCCAAAATTTTGTGTGGGCGGAGTAATCAAGCCTGACGAACTTTTGACAACTCAGCTACGAAATCAAACAGATTCTTGAATATAGCTTTTATTTCATTACATAAATTCCGATTAAATATTTACAGAGGGAAGATTAACGATTAATTTAATCTACCATTACCTATAGTAGAGTCATGACTATATAAGGTAATGTTGCATAGATAGGAAACTCTTGGAGAGGATCGTATTTATTTTGTAGTCCAAGCAACAAATATTTTTATTAATAAATAATGCTGGACATTTCACACCCCCTTCTAGTAAATCCATCTACATTTATACTTATAAATCATGTTACTAGAAATGTGTTTTATACTTATAAAACAAATTTCTAGTAACATGACATTCTTCCTTTCTCATTTTATGTAAAATAAAAAGTACGTGAGTGTCGTGGAACCATCGTGGAACGCATTCTATGGACCGTTTCGCGTCTACGCACTTCGCACTGTGACGTATTGACCTATGTATGTGTCGTGACGGTAGAATTGAACACTTTTTTTTCTAGCATCCATCCTCGATACCGTCCGAAAAGGAACTTCGTTCCAATAAGTTTTGTAAAAAAAATGTGTTTAAAATTTAAAACTCTCTTAACAGATTCACCTATATACCTATATGTAAGTTGTTTTGTTACATATCAGAGTTTGCCACTAGCTCATACGAACATACTTTTTTATGAGTTGCGCTTCTATCCTTATTTAAAACGATTTATTTTTAATGGTCGATGGTCATGTCATGTGAGGATAATTGCAGAGACATCACGATACAAACGCCTCAGTCTAGTGTGTTGCAGTGGACAAAGCGAGTGTTCAGTTGTGATTAAGTACTTTAAATTTAACCTTCAAAATGTTTGGTAATTTACATAAATGGTCCATTATGCGACCGAATTCGAACTACGTGTTCTAACATACGTGACTTTTTGATTATGTGTTAGGTAAATCAAACGTGGCTTTGAAAGATGAAACGTACTTAGGTATTCAAGAAAGCATCAAATATTCCTACCGTTTAAGACAATTTTAATATAACAAACAACATAATAATATTATTGAATCAATTTAAACGCCAAATGTAGGCTGTCTAAGTCTATATGATCTCAAATTCTCTAAAAAAGAATCTAAGAAATGTCTACAGTTCGCCCAACGGATCTAGGCATTCGTGAAGTTAGCCGTTTGTCTGCGCAGTGACAGAATTTTCATACAAAATTGTGTTCTGCGCAGACAAACGGCTAGCTTCACGAATGCCTAGATCCGTTGGACGAACTGTACTTACGAGTATATTACTTATATTAAGTGCTGGGCAAGCCTATTTGAATTTTATTAAATGCAGTTCTTCATTTTATCAAAATCGAGCCCGTGACTCTTTAACAACGTTTTTCCATAAAGCCGTTTAGATTTTCCCCTCAGAGGGCGCTTTCAGAAACTCACCCGTAGACAGGGTTATTTGTAAAACACCGGTAATAACTAAAAAAATATTTTTTTGTTCTTAGATATTACGAATTATCAGTTATCTGGTTCCCATAGTACAAGCTTTGCTTAGTTTGGGGCTAGATGATGCTGTGTGAAAATGTCCAGCATTATTTATTTATTTATTTATTTATTTAATTAGAATAATTCATTCTGTAATGTATTATCTATGTGTGTTTATATGAATAAATGAATGAATAACAGGACTGTATTACTATCATCTTTTGTTCTATGACTTTAAAAATTCATCATTTACTTCATCAGATTTTCATATTTACAAAAATAAAAATATTTAAATTTAACGCTCTAAATGTTACGAAGTATATACGAAGCAAGAGAAAGCGATAGCTAGGAGAGCGGGGTTAGGGCGGCAGGGGTGCTTGAAATTGACCTATTTTATACAGAGTTGAAATGTGTAGTCTTGAAGGTTTGTTATTGGTTAATGTAGATATTATGTTTTGTAAAAAGTCATAGAGCAAAAGTTGATGTTTATGATAATAGATAAACTCGTACAGTCCTACCTGAGAGGTTAACGGTGTCTTACAAAAAAACCCTGTATACAAGTCTTGCAGGTTCACTAGGAAATAAAAACGTACTTATTTAAGTATATTTTGTGAACTTATTACCTATTCGAACAGCACATTAAAAAGTATTACACATAAACTTCAGAAGGATAATAGTTGCGTTTATTATTTTGTCAGGTGTCAGGAGATCAGCATTTTAATAGCCTTCCTAGGAAAAAAAATGAATATGCCTCATTTAAACTCACTAGGGCTTATTACAAGGCAAGGCTTATTTAAATACTCGTATATAGAACGCTTTTTTGTGGTAACAGTTTTGTTTTGACATGTGTCAACATGGGGTTATTTAAAGATCGTTTTTCTAGGGACAGTTTTTTAGTTAGACTCAAAACTCGGCTCATTTTTAACCGACTTCAAAAAAAGGAGGAGGTTATATGTTCGGCTGTATGTATGTTTTTTTTTTATGTATGTTCACCGATATTTCCGTCAGTTGTGGCCCGATTTCCAAAATTTTTTTTTGTTTGAAAGGGTATACTCTCATTGTGGTCCCATATAAATTTTATTCCTGAGGGATTAATAGTTTTCCCGTAAAACTAAAACAATCACTGAACTTTAAGAAAATTGTGGCCCGATTTCCAAAATTTTTTTTTTGTTAGAAAGAGGTATACTCTCAAGGTGGCGCCATATATTTTTTTTTCCTGAGGGATTAATAGTTTTCCCGTAAAACTAAAACAATCACTGAACTTTAAGAAAATTGTGGACCGATTTCCAAAATTTTTTTTGTTACAAAGTGTAAAGGACACACTCTCAAGGTGGCGCCATATTTTTTTTTCCTGAGGGATTGACAGTTTTCCCGTAACATTCAAAAAACCTCATTCTCACTACACAACACACCCTGACTCACAATCTGAGTCAAACATTAAATAGTTTGAAAGGGTATTACACCCGAGGTAGTCCAAAATATTTTCTTTTCCTTATGGATTGATAGTTTTCCCCCTTGCTGAACTCCGGTGTGTCCTTTAGTAAGTCTGCCCATGACTTCTCTTATCCTTTCCTACTTAAGCTACGATAAGCAAAGTCTTAATGTACTCGTAGCTTACTATATTATTGACATATACACTTTTATTTACACAGTATTTATTTACTTACACTAAAAAGTGAAAAATAAAACATTTTTGAAAAAAAAAATTGAACCGACTTCACAGAACACAAACAGAAGAACCTTCTACACACTAAAAAGAGAAAAATAAGAATATAATTTGAAGTCGGTGCCAAGTGAATACCTATAAAAAATACCTATCAAAAAAAGAAATCGAGCGATAGCGTACCAGGATACAATTTTGCACCCAAGTTCTTTTGAATTTCTTAGATGTAAATGAATAGTTGGCACCGACTTCAAATTATATTCTTATTTTTCTCTTTTTTGTGTGTAGAAGGTTCTTCTGTTTGTGTTCTGTGAAGTCGGTTCAATTTTTTTTTTCAAAAATGTTTTATCATGTAATAAGTCCCGATATGTTTAAATGTCAAGTCATTATTATGTTGCTTCTAATGTAGGTACGATTCTCAAGCTGAAGCTACTGAATGTAAATAAATAATGCTGGACTTTTCACACAGCATCAAGAGCTTGTGTTATAGGTACAACATGACTGATATACTATGTACTTAATATACCTACTTTTTGTTTGTAAATACATACATATTATACATAGAAAACACCCAGACACGAGACAAATATTTGTAGATCATACAAACACTTTGTCCCGCGGCGGGGATCGAACCCGTAACTCTGCATTTCACCCACAGCGCTACAGAGTAGAAAAAATTATGAAAAGTCAAAAATAAATTGACTACCTAGTAGGTAGACGCGCCATGCGACGCCGGCGCCGGTAATAGGTAATTGTCTTACCTTCACAGAATCAAACGCAATCACATTGCAAGAGGTCAGTTACATTGGAAAAGTAGGTAGGTACCTACTTACCTAGTACCTACCTACTACACTTTTAGTCATACAACTTATAAAGAAAACCTATAGGTACAAGGCTTGACATACCTATTAGGTTAGCGTGAACGCTTTTTCATACAAAATTGTGTTCTGCGCAGACAAACGGCTAACTTCACGAATGCCTAGATCCGTTCGGCGAAGTCACGGATTTAAAGAAATGAGTTATTTCTCTGGTCTGTGGGCGAACTGTACTTACCGTACAACTATGAATGAAACGCTATCCTGTGAATAGTTATGTCTACCCGCATTTAACTAAAAATTAGAAACTGGGGGTGAAACATAAAACGCGAAACAAACTTATATAAGTACACATACATACATAGACTGCCAAAATCATAACCCCTTACTCCTGGATTTGCCGTAGTTGCATGAAAATAGCAAGAATATTCAAATTACGCCTTAAAAAACTTTGTCATAAGTACATTAAATAGTACATGCAAAGATTTTAAACTTCCTTGAAAACATGTCTTATTTACCTATACCTACAGACTCGTATATAGGAATATGTGTAAGGTCCTAGGTAACCAGGTGAGTTATCTTGTTTTTCTTTGTAAGTAGGTACTTATATTTTTATGGTAATTATCACCTCTTAACACTGCATTGTTTATGGACATATTTTATGGATTTTTCATAGCACCTTTTTAAACAATGGCTATTCATTCCAGTGTTAAGAGAAAGAGCATTGACTCTTAACGTCTAGTTGAAGAACACTTCATTGCAATACAGTTTAAAAGTAGGCTAACTAGATTCTACACAGAACCGGTTTAAAACTACTTTGAAAAGAGACGATTAGCTCTTGAATAAACATCACTTTTAGAATAATTTCATGGAATCGATGAATGAATGAAGACGTGAATGAATTCCATTGAGTAGGCTTTCCCAGCACTTAAAGCCTTTTTTATGTTATTATCCTGTGTGTGTCTATTTGTACAATAAAGAATTAAGAACTTAAACTACTCTTAGCATAATTAGCCTTATGCACAAAAACATGGTCAAAACGGTTTGAAGCTGACTGACCCGCGGGTATCCCTATGGTACTTTCCTGCACTGTTTAGAGCTTGTATATACTATAATTGATAAAAAAAAATAAAAAAAACATTAAAAACAAAAAAATCCACCTACGTATATTAATTTCCTAAAAAAACAATTTCAATAATTTTTCATTTTTCATGCGACTCTACACAAGGGGAAATTCGTATATAATATCTACTGCAGGTAGAGTGATCTACCAAAGCGTTAACCTAGTATGCCCATAGATAAAATAATACAGTATTAACGTTTTTGCATAGGTATTTAGGTTTAGGTTTTTTTTTTAGGTTTATAATAAATTTATTCTCAAAAAGACAATAAACAATGTCAATTATATGAGAACAATTCTAATCTAAGTATTGTGAATGTCGGTCATTTCCGTGCAAGTAAGTACATAAAGGTGGATTGTATTGGAAGATTTGGAAGTTTATGCTCATTTAACGCATATTGTTATTACATTTAATATGTTTTATCCTAGGATAAAAAAAAAACTCTAATTAGTAAACTTAATATAAGTATCTCTTTTAGTTCTTCTCCATACATAATAATTAGGTAGGTACTTAGCTTTTTTTGTAATGCATAAGTATCATAAAATTTTATAAGTACTCCAAACAAACCTGTTAACAAACAAAAAACATGGTCAAATGAATTGACGTTTTGTTATTTTAATTTAAGATTTTCTAAATGCATCCAAAAAGTTGCACCCATGACCCATGCGTAGGTAATTCGAAGCCACGACCTTCCCAATCCGTGGCAATGCTACCATCTCCTCTTAGAAAGCCTCCTAAAATTTTATTTAGGATTTACTTAAGAATATTGAGAAATTAAATTAAACATGTATAAAAATTGCTCGCATGCGGTATTTGAACGCACGCTAGCCTTGCATGCAATTGAGTGAACCCTAAAAATATAGGTCAGTCTAAAAAAACAAATATATAAAAAGCATAATTAAACAGGTTTGACAACAATTATACACAAATAAGATTACTTACTTAACTAAACTACATAATTATTATCATTGTGCTTGCCAACTATTGCAAGGCAACAAAAAAACATGCGGAAAACTTAAGTACAGACACCTACCTAGTTATTTCTTAGATGATAATCGCGTGCAGGTTTCTCACGAAGTCGGACCTTCTTACAACTTTATCCAACCTGTTCCATTTTTAAAAATTTAAAAATATTTTCTTATTCGATTTTTGATTTTATTTTATTTTTAGTTTTGTGAGTTTTACAACAAAAGAATTATAACGATGCTGATGTTAGTATTTACACAAGATAAATAAAGTAAAAAAAAATAACAAATAATAAAGAATTCAGTGAATAGTAAATAAAGTGAACTCAAAATGTTGGCGAAAAATTCAAAAAAGATTTTTGGTGTTTCTCTCATACTGTTGGTGGTGGCGATAGTGCTGGCGGTGTGGGGGTTCCCGAGTATCGTCAGCAAACAAATACAGAAGGTAAGTGATACTTTACAATTAAAATACAACAATACATTTAAGAAGCAAGTAATACAACTCAATTCATGGTGAATTGAGTTGTATTGTCTCACATAATCTTTCTTTGTGTAACTTAAAATTTAACTAAAAATTAAATAAGCATGATGTGTTTACTGAAGAAAACTGTGCGCTTAGTTTTATTGCATTTTTATAATATTATTAGTGTGACAGTTGTTGTAATAAATAAAATAAAAAATAAATTCAACATTAATTAGCAACTTCATAAAAAGTTAAATAAGAGCAAACTATCAAGACAACTCTACCTAGGTATTATACCTACCTACGCAATCTACCTAGTCCTAAATAAGTAGGTAAGTTATTAAATGTTACGATCGTTAAAATAAATAGGTACTTTCAGCAAAAGCCCTATTACAAGTAGAAATCGACTACTTACCCCTACGGGAAAGAGTCGGAATTGTTTAACTATGTAAAATACTTACCTACCTACCAGCAGATAATTTATTTATACATAAATATAGATTATCAAAACTAACTACAATTAGGTACAAAAACCGAACTGTAAGAATTAAAATTATTTACAAGATGTCCAATGTGCTGAAAAACTTTTCCCCTTTTTTTAGGTACAGGGATACACACATATAGGGATACTCTATAGATTTATTTTGATAAAAAAACAGTCATTTTTTTTATTATTAAAGTAGGTAGCTACTTATTAAAAAAGGTAGGACTCGGAAAATTTGAATCAGAAAAACTTGATCATACCAAACCAAATCAAATTGCAAAATTTTGCAAAAAAAGTACCTATAAAAATAAAGTTTTTCATACAATTTCTTTGTAATAAGAACATTTTATGGAAAACATTAGTGTTTTACTCACAAAATATTTATAAAAAAACCCTTTTACATAGGTAATCATTTGCTTACAAATTGCCATAACATTACCTGTACACTACTTTGTACTGGGTATCTGACGTTGTGTTAGTTAGATTGAAATATGGCTATTTATTGGTCAATAAATGCAATTTGCAGACCAATCTTGTCGTAAACATTTTATAAAGAAAAACCTGACCTTTTAACGTTCCTAAGGTCTAGTACCTGCCCTCCAATAGCTATTAATATTGGGTTTAATTTTATGTTTCGGATAGCAACCTTAGCCTGTTTAGTTTTTGTTACGTACCGCCAGACGGCGATGTTTTGTTTATTCTTTTTAGTCTGCTGTCTGTGGTAGTACTTACTGTCGCGAATTACTTTCTGTGCAATGTGTGTCGAATAAAAACATTTGTTCAGTTTTAACTAGAAATCTTGTTTATTATCAAAATCTGAATAATTAATACCTATAAGTACCTACCTAATTAATATCTTTGATTTGTACAAACATCGTATCGAGCTAAGACATCTTCAAAGAAGTTGAAAACATAATAAATCTAAAATTAGCTAAACAAGTTTGAAACGAAAAAGATAATCGACTTACCAATTTAAGATTTTGACTAAGTATCAATTTTTATAATGCCAATACGTTTTTATGATATCTACCTCTTGAAGGTACCTACGAGTAGGACTACTACATAATATTTATTTAATACTAGCTGACCCGCGCGACTTCGTCTACGCATTATTAGGATTCAAGTGCAGGAGTGTTCTAAAGTTTATTTAAGTACACTATGTTTGAAGTGAATCAGACTTTAACACCCTGTAAACACCCTAAGCGGTTGATTTTCGAAAATGTTATACGCTTACATGTTATTCCACAACTAAATAATAATAATAAATAAACTATCTTAAGTCCAAATTTCATAACAATCGGCTATGTCGTCACGGAGATACGCGAGGACAAACATTCGCACTCACAGACTTTGAAACTGCCTTGCACCACCCCTAAGGGTTGTTTTGAAAAATAAAAATACTGGTTTCATTATTTATTTTAAAGCATATTTATACCGAGTTTGGAGTGGATCGGAGCAAGTAATATATTTTTTCATATTTCTTTCGAATCTTACGACTTTGAAACTGCCTTGCACCACCCTTAAGGGTTGTTTTGAAAAAATAAAAAATACGGGTTTCATTATTTACTTTAAAGTTTATTTATACCGAGTTTGGAGTGGATCGGAGCAAGTAATATTTTTTTCCATAAAAACTTTAACACCCTGTGTAACACCCTTAGGGGATGATTTTCGAAAATTGTATACCCCTATATCCTATTCCAGAACTTAAACTATCTAAGTTCCAAATTTCATCACAATCGGTTAAGTTTTCACGGAGATACGCGAAGACAAACATGTGCACACACAGACTTTCGCATTTATAATATTAGTAAGATTAGTAAGATAAGATAAGTTGGTGCTTACTTACTTTAATTCAAATACAGTCAGCAACGAAAGTTGATAAACAATTTAACAGGCTTGTGGTGGCTTGTGTTTATGTTGGTCATGATGTTACGCATTTCGGAAATATTCAGATTTGTGAGACATATAATTATGTTACTCGACTTTCGTTGCTAACTGTACCTACCCCTATTATAATAAGAATACTTAAATATTACTTCATAAGATTAAGATTAGACAAGCAAACCAAAATAATACCAAAGTATAAAACACTTAAGTATCACTATCAGGCTCCGAAGTGCCTAGGTTGTTATTTTTTAAGTTCAGACAAAATCAAATTAAAAATACACAAAAAAGTGTATGCAATGAAAAGGTGATCTCAAGCCGGTCAAACTAGATATTTGAGATTGATTAACAGACTTCAAAATAAGGAGGTTCTATGTTCGGCTGTATGTACAGTCAGCAACGAAAGTCGAATAACATTTTATGTTTCACAAATCTGGGGCCGTGTTCGCATTCTTTTTTCTTCGTTTGATGAATATTCGGATGCTTCCCACCACTATTTCTGACTTCAAGGGCTAATTTTTCAAACGTTAAACTAAAAATCCCAAACCGAATATTTCCATCGTTTACTAATATTTGAAGATAAAGTCTTGGTCCATACTATCCCTAAAAAGTTAATTATTTCTTGATTTTCGAAAACAAAAGCCATTTTAAAAAGTCTAACTGTTAATCCACTTTCGTTGTTGACTGTACCTTCTTGTGTTTTTTTTAACGTTCTGATTACATTTGACATAGTAAAATAAAAAAACCATTAGTACTCTAAGTAGAGCCATTCGATTAACTTTTTCGAAAGGTGAGGCTTCTACCTACAACGAAAATGTCCTTTTACATTATTTTTCAAAACTTATTCATTTTCGCACAAATTATCGGTATTTAGCATAGTAATAAGTATAACATTATCAGACATATTATCACCTTTATAGGTTGGTAGGTACCTACATTTCTGAAAAGGTGAGGAGTGCTAGGTTATCTTGGTATGGACACGTTATGAGGAGGGATGAAAACCATGTTACCCAAAGAGCTATGAATATGAGTGTGGCTGGGTATGCAAGAAGAGGAAGGCCGAAGAAGAACTGGTTGGATTGTGTGAGATATGATATGAATGTAAGAGGAGTGGATGCACAGTTGGCAAGTGATAACAGTCAGTGGAAGAAAAAGACATGTGCCGACCCCACTGGGATGGTCAGGGAGATGATGATAGGTTGGTAGGTACATTGTGTTGTGTGTGTGTGGGTAGGTAGGTACCTATTTATATTAAAAAAACCATGTCTATTTGATAATAAAAATACATCATACAGTATTCTAGTCACCTGACCTAAATGGTGGTACACCTTGATCTGTTTTTCCTGTAGATCATAGTCAGGGTTAAGTAAGTACCATGTAGGTACTAACATAGGTACCTACAGCTACATGGCTCTATCTTTAATCTAGGCATGTCTGATTCCATGACAACTCCTCGTAACCTACCTTTATTTGCATAACCTCTGCGAACTATGTAATGTTGTTATTTATGTAAAAATTTGTTTCGATTTCACTGGAAAATTACACATTTCCACTAGCTCCGGCGGTGTTACCCCAGACATACTTTTTCCTTTGATATAAAATTAACAGCCTCCATAAAATCATTTAAATTCGTTCAGCCATATAAGCGAGGAGCAGCAAGCATCCATACATCCTTTTGAATTACCTATTAGATCAATGGCAATCTCAAAGGTGAACAGTGCACTAGCACAAGCGTAAAATGATAAACTTTAGTATCTGATATTTCTTTAACGTAAATATGACCTATTTCATCTACAGGAACGTTTGCGTCTTAGCAATTAATACAGTACTAGGTAGGTACCTATAACAGCGTCAGATACACTACATAGTAGGTATAAAACAAAGTCACTTCCCGCGTCTGTCTGTGCCTATGTATGCTTAGATCTACGCAACGGATTTTGATGCAGTTTTTTTAATACTTAGATAGAATGATTCAAGGGGAAGGTTTATATGTATAATACATGGATTTAGTATCAGCATTGCACCTGTGCGAAGCCGGTGCGGGTCGCTATCTGAAATAATTTAGACTCGAGTCATGAGACATGCTTTGTACTTACCGTGAGAAATATAAATCGTTGTTTCAGAATGTACAGATTGAAAAGTCATCAAAGATGTTTGAGAAGTGGGTGAAGATGCCGATTCCTCTGGATTTCAAAGTGTATGTCTTCAACGTCACCAACCCGGATGAGGTCAACCAGGGACAGAAGCCTAGTCTCTCGCAGATAGGGCCTTATGTTTACAAGTGAGTCTGTATTAATCAGTAAAAAGGTCAAAATATTTTTAGACACCTTCTTAGTATTACTATTAGGTACCTAATTATTATGTGCTTCTGTTTTCTAGAACTAATTGGGTAAAAACATGCTAAATATTTCACATTTGTTGTGAACGGAAAGAAACAACATTTAATGCTACCCTTTTGTGTAGGTACCTAATCATTTTCTTTAAATCCTTTTCTTCTTCGAGCTTATAAGCGTAATAAGTTTTTTGACGTGACAACGTCTTATAATTCGATAGAGCCGACTGCACGCACGAAAAAATATGACGTCATGCGGCGTTACCTTCATGAGGCGTTAACTCGCTCTGGCTTGAAGTGCAAGCGAGAGCGCGGAACGAGCGACAAAGAAGCACAATCGGCCTTTGCGTTCAGCAGCGTTCGACATCCGTCTCTCTCCTACTTGAGTGAGCGATGCGTAGACGTTGTCACGTTCAACTATCGTCAGTAAACCGACTTTACAGACAACCAATTTTTTGATGTTTTGAAGAGCCGAAAGACAGTCGGCAAGGATGAATTAATAAACTCGTTCCTGACTGCCGGTATGCAAAAAGTAACACGAAATAGCCTGTTTGTGGTCGATGATAGATATATAATACTTTTCCAGAGAGTATCGAGAGAAGACGATACTCAGCTATGGAGCCAACGACACCGTGAGATACATGCTGAAGAAAAGCTTCGTGTTCGACCAGGCGGCCTCTGGATCCCTGTCCGAAGACGATGAAATCACTGTCATCAACTTTTCTTACATGGCAAGTCTTGCTCTGGGGTCGTATTCGCGTTCCTTTTTTCGTTCGTTCTATGAATATCCGGATGCTTTCCACCACTATTTCTGACTTCAAGGGCAATTTTTTCAAACGTTAAAACACGGTCCTAACTTAGGACCAAATATGTATTGCAAACCGAAAAATTGGCCCTTGAAGTCAGAAATCGTAGTGGGAAGCATCCGAATATTCATCTACGAACGAAGAAAGGAACGCTAATACGGCCCCTGATCAGCGATTCTACTTAGGTATAACAAACATTTACAAGCATTGACAGAATGTCTACCGCGCCTTGGGGATCCTGTTTATGTTGATGGATGACCATGACGCGCACGTGTTGTTCTATGTCGCTATCTATCACTAAATAGACCGTGTCGTTTTTGCTTGAAATAAATTATGAGAACTTGTTATTTTCTGACTTTCCTGTTGCATCTTGCAGTCTCTTTTTTTTATTGTTAAAGTGATAATATCGTAAAAAATTAAAACAAAACAAGGTTGCTTAAAACTATAAATCTTCTCACAATCATGAACGAGTCTACACGGTAGACCACAATATACCTAGTCATAAGCGCTAGTAACTCTGATGACGGACTTTTTTATGGGCTTCGTGTTAATATTCTGGACCAGTAACGTTAATTGCCTCTGAAGCCTGAAGCTTCTGAAGCACGAAAGCACTCAAAAGCTAATTCCAATCATTGTCCAACCAACCGCGACCGCGCCGATATTCAACGTTAGTTAGATCACCAGATGTAACACATCAATTTACCAAAATTAGAGTGTATTTTCAGATTTAGGTACGAGTCGTTTCGTTTCGTTTAACATAATATGAGAATGTTTATAAAATATATGTTTATCTCGAAACTAAAGCTCAAATAAAATAAATACAGTTACTTACAGAAAACGAAAATTATGTTTTATGGAACTTTAGGTGTAGCTTTGTTTCTGTAAATACATAGATGAATTATCGATTTAAGAGCCTAAATCAATGGTAAAAATAACAAATGACCTTCTCAAAGTCAAAGTCAAAGTCAAAAAGCATTTATTCAGTAGGACCGCTGGGATCACTTTGAAACGTCTTAAAACTAGGTGATTCTACTCCTGTTCCTTCGCGACCAATACTGTGAAGAACCAGGGCAACAAACACGGTTTGGGGCCTAGCTTTTTTTAGGTGATCCATCTTAGATCTAAACTTAGGCTAATTTCTTAACTAACTTAGTTGTTTTCCAGGCCGCTATCCTCACGATAGTGGATATGATGCCATCACTGGTGCCGATGGTGAACAAAGCGTTGGAGCAGTTTTTCCCGAACCTGACGGATCCGTTCATGAGGGTACGCGCCAAGGACCTCTTTTTCGACGGGATCTTCCTCAACTGTGAAGGCGATAACGCGGCTCTTGGTAATAAAACATTCATAAATCACAAACATAAAATGAATTGCTTGCAAATTATGCAAACGTCAGCGTTCCCAACTGGTAGCCCCCGGGTTAAAAGCACGTAGTTTAAACCGCTGTAATAGTGGGGTTACAAATTGGTAACGCTGTCTGTACAACCATTCATAGAGTTATTGCATGTTTAAATACTTTTCAATTTTGAATTGCTCCAATAGCTGTGAACTCCTAGTCATCTTTCTTAATTTTTTCAGTCATGTTAAGAATTTTCTCACATATCCGAGTTTCCCTGAGTGACGATGAAAAATCTCACCCTGTATAACGAAGCTGTTTGGTCAAGTTCCATTTTTAGTCAACAACATGGACGATTTAACAAACAAAATAATAATAGAGTAGTGTGCAAGTTCGTCACGTGTCATTATTTTTCCATTAACTGCTTGTTAACCGGTTTTTCGCAATAATTATCCCAGGTTAAAGGATATGGTAGTCTAATTAGGTTCGTCCTTTTAAAGTGTTTAATTTGAACTCAGTCGGGATGTTGCTAACATACGGAGAGCTGTGTCAATGTTGAGCTAGGTAACTGCCCTTATACATACAAGTCCCTTACAAGGGTGTCAAAAGAGCTTAATTTCAGAACAAACTAAATTAGTGGGATAAGAAATTGCTTAATTGTAGGTACAGTAAATATTATCAGAGGCTAGAGTAAATTACGTATGTTTTTCAGGTTTTATATTAGGAAATGATTTAAGTATTCCTGTGTTTCTCATTTTCAACGAACGATTTATATTCAGCTTTTTATGGAAAGAAAACCTGGGAAAGTTGCCCGGAAAATTTGAAAATCCTTAATGATCACTTGGAATCATTTTTAATTAACTATTAAAGCGGTTAACTATTAAAAATATATTCTACGCCTGTTTAGTATAGTTATAGTTTATATATTGGAAGATGCTATTGAGAGTCAGTTACGTCATGATACGATTCATTGTCCCTTTGTACCTAATTATATTGTTACGTACGACCGTGAATTGTAATGGCCGCCGACTAGGTTTATTTTTTGCATGAATTAATATTCTCTATTATGTATGTACTAAGTAGGTAAGTACTAGATTATCTGGTCTATTTACTAGTATTTTTACTTTCCAGATAATTATTTTTATAAGTCCTAAACAGTTTTTATTTACTCTAAGTACCTATAACTCTTCTTATTCAAGGATTTACTCCTTGTCGGTACAACTGATGAATCCCTCTCCATGTATCTCTTTCCAGGGCTGCTTCCTTGACCTCTTTATACGACGTGACAGCTACCTTCTCCTTCACTTGGCTCATATAGCTTATCCTCGGTCTTCCCCTTCCTCTTCTTCCTTCCACTTTCCCTTCTATAATGTTCTTAATGAAACTGTCATGTCGTATAAGATGGCCGAGCATCTTTCCCCTTCTGTTCTCGACAACTTGCAATAGCGATCTCTCTTCGTTGACTCTACGCAGAACTTCCATATTGGTTATCTATAACTACCTACCTGTAATGTCTTTGTAAGTAACTGTTTATTCTTAAGAAGTCAAATATTCAACAATCTCATTTGTTCAATTATTTTCGCACAAACAGACTACACTTACAAATCAAAGAATTGTTTGAATATCTAAAAATATAAAGAAACCGTTTTTCCAGCGTCTTTTGTGTCTGCAGATGTACCAACTGGCGAAATAATCAAAAGATTCTTAGATTTGTTTAAAGGAGCTTCAATTTTATAAACAGGCTACTTTAGGAAAGATTGAGTAATCATATCGACAAAGCGCCGCTTTTATCACAATGAAAATAACCTAGCTAGAGCTTAATAACTCATTGTTGCTCAAACCAAATACTAATATAATACTAATAGCTTAACCTGAATAGAATTAGCAAATGAATGTCTGCATATAGAACATTAAGTACCTACCTACCTATGCTTGGTAAAACTCCGAGTGCTCTAATACCTATGTTCTGCTTAAGTCAAAGGAGTACCTATTAGGAAAGCACTTCCTGAGATAACCGCCCCTTGTTCTAAATAGCTAGCTAGGTATAATTTGTAGCAAAGAGATTGTTCAGCCGTCTTGAATTTGTGTTCCTAAATTATTGTTTTAATAGGTTTGGTGTGCGGAAGAATAAAGGCAGAAACACCACCCACCATGCGACTGGCAGAGGATGGCAACGGATTCTACTTCTCCATGTTTTCGCATGTAAGTTTATCTTCTGGGCACGCATCCGACTAGCAGTGATCTGGATCAGTTGAGCTGACTATAGATCGTTTTTGATGATTCATTGCTTGACTGATTCAATTGTATAAATATGTGGTAGGTAGCTTAGTTTCTGTAAAAGACTGCAATATCAAGTTGGATCTGCTGAAGGCACCGTCATGACATGACAGTCAGGGGCCGTATTCGCGTTCCTTTTTTCGTTCATTTGATGAATATTCGGATGCTTCCCACCACTATTTCTGACTTCAAGGGCCAATTTTTTATTTGAACAGTCGTCCATCAATGTGTTCGTATTTTCTATGCGGTAGAAAATACGCTAGTCATCTAGAAATGAAATGTCCAATTCACAACATAAGGTACAAGAGCAAATAAAACGCAATGTTTGACCTTGTTTTGACTTATTCTAATTCAAGTCTTTGACCTTTATTTTATACACACTTAGGTACCTAA
Source organism: Epirrhoe tristata (assembly GCA_951394285.1). Taxonomy (NCBI): domain Eukaryota; kingdom Metazoa; phylum Arthropoda; class Insecta; order Lepidoptera; family Geometridae; genus Epirrhoe; species Epirrhoe tristata. Next base: position 11,056,349 of record OX596142.1, read on the forward strand.
TCTTCGACACTCGATGATCTGACCAAGAGCGCCAAGTGCAAGTTTTTTTTGTTTTTATTCAATCATATTGACGTAAATTACTTTTTGCACAGAAAATAACAACGTCCCATTAATACCTAGGTACCCAATTACTTATAACTTATACACATAATATACAGTGAATGTTTCTGTCCTCCTTCCAATTTAATCGTTCGACCCTTATCAATTCTCTTTGGACCCTTATCGACAAAACTGACGTATCCCTATAAACGAGTAGGTACGAAGCTCCCTGTCACCCAAGAGCTGCGCAGCCTCCTCTGCTCATTTTTGATCTTTAGAAACTCTATCTATCCAATATTTTTATTTTCAACTCAAAAAATCTTCTAGATGAACAGATCCGAGTCGGGTCCATACGACATGGTCCGCGGCACACAGGACATCCGACAACTCGGCCACATCGTGTCCTATAAGGACAAGAGATCCATGTCGATGTGGGGCGATAAATACTGCGGCATGCTCAATGGATCTGACTCGTCCGTGTTCCCTCCTATAGACGAGAACAATGTGCCAGAGAGACTCTATATTTTCGAGCCAGATATTTGCAGGTAATAAGGAATGCGAGGGAGATAAAGCGTCGTATCCACTAAGCAGCCTATCCACTGAACAACATTTGACGCGCGACTTTGCACAATATTGTTTTTCAGGGCAACTTTGTTTAGCAACATTGTCTGTCTCTGTCCACGTATGATGACCAGTCGTCGGCAACAGTCTCCAGAGGAACTAGTTTAGCGGGTTTCTTTCCTCTCTTGACATTTGATGCTCAACGTTGCAAACAAAACCGTTGCAACGTCGCGCGTTGAAATCTTGTTCAACGTTGACGACATGCCGATCTTTTTATGCGTCACGTGTTCGCGTCAAATGTTGTCTAGTGGATACAATTTTGAATGACTGAAAAGATAATTCGCATATTTTACCTTTTTATTAATTTCCTTTCCGTCACGACGGCTTATTTTAGGAGATATTGTTACTTTATCTCCAATTAAGTGTTTATTCTCCAGATATGTCAGTCTCATGGACTAAAAGTTGATTATGGATTCAACATTTCATTTTGATAACTCGTATTTCAGGTCAATGTACGCGAGTTTGGTCGGCAAAAGCTCTTTATTCAATATATCTGCATACTACTACGAGATAGATGAGTCTGCACTCGCTGCGAAGAGCGCTAATCCGAACAATAGATGCTACTGTAAGAAGTAAGTACCTAATTTGCTTAACACGTTTTGAATCCTAGAATGAACCTTACTCACTCGTGTGAATGAGTCATTATTCTTAGGAACTTTAGCTGCATTGTGTGTTTAGGTACATTGTGTAGCTTCTAATGAACAAGTAGGTATAATGGTAGGTATAATACGCACAACCAATCTTTAGCTATCTGAAGTAGCTGCGCAGAACCAATTTTAGATGGCGCCTAAAAGACGATGACAGCGTTGTATAGTTGCCTCGCTCACTCGCTTAGTTTGTTGCATCATGCTATCTCGCTTACTCGCGCAAACCTGCGCAATCATTTAGTGCACCTAACTTCAGACAGACAAAGATCGGTTGTACCTATGCAAAATAACCTAATGAATAAAAGTAGGAATAGGTAGCTTCACTTGTGAAGTTAGCAGTTTGTCTGCGCAATGGCCCTTCATACAAAATTGTGTACTGCGCATCGAAACAGCTAACTTCACGAATGCCTAGATCCATTGAACGTACTGTATATTAGGTAGATGAGGGTATATTTCACTAATTGTAAAACATGGAAAGGAATTGGAGTGCAAACCACGACGGCTGCCTGCTCATGGGCCTGCTAAACCTGATGGCGTGTCAGGGCGCGCCCGCCATCGCCTCGCTGCCGCACTTCTACCTTGCCTCCGAGGAACTGCTTGAATACTTTGCCGGAGGACTCCAGCCCGATAAGGAGAAACATAATACTTATGTTTATATCGACCCTGTGAGTTCAAATTTTCTTCATTCTAAAACATTCTAGCTCGTCATAGAAACTTCGTCAGAGGCACGGTATGAACGAGTGTTTTGTGAAACGGGGTGAAAATGTAGGATTTCGGCTTAGGTCCTACTAAAATCCTATTGCGGCAATCATTTTTATACAGAGTGAAGCATAAATGTGGTCAGTTAATGACTTAACAAGTTACAGGACACAGTTGAGACGGGTATCTACAGTAGGCAAAACGAATCTTTAGCTCTCTGAAGTTAGCACTAAACGATTGCGCAGGATTACGCATTTAGTAGCTTGGTACAGTTAGCCCAACGGATCTAGGCATTTGTGATGTTAGCCGTTTGTCTGCGCAGTGAACGCTTTTACATACAAAATTGTGTTCTGCGCAGACAAACGGCTAACTTCACGAATGCCTAGATCCGTTGGGCAAAGTGTAGTTACATTGCGTATGTAGAGTAAGCGAGATAAAACGATGCAACAAACATAAGCGAGTGAGCGAGGCAGTTATACAATGCTTATAAAATGGGTTATCAAAAACGGGTTCTGCGCAGCAACTTCGGAGGGATAAAGATTAGTTGTACTGCCCTATTTTGGGTTTTAAAGTCAAGCCTTATATCGCATTTTTTCCTAACCTGTCGTATCGCAAGGATCGAACAAATGCCAAACAATGAGCATGGTTTTTAACAATCTTATCCACACCAACAAAATGATTCAAACACCATCGTTTGCTTCACTGGGTTATCAGTTAATGTAAAATGTGTTATCCAGGTGACAGGAGTGGTATTGAAGGGCGTGAGACGGTTGCAGTTCAACATAGAGCTACGAAAGATACCAGACGTGCCGCAACTTGAGAGTGTACCCACGGGCCTGTTCCCTCTACTGTGGATTGAAGAGGTTGGTATTGAAATATATTAGGTAAAATGATGGTGATTTCTAATTGAATCTCTACATTTTGGCAATCTCCATCTTCTCTGGAGTAGTGGAAGAATAGTAGAAATAAGAGGACCTACTTTACCTATTTTGATGGGTTCAAAGTAGTTGCTTCCACTCCAAACTACTTCATCATCAGCCTTTCTGATCCTCTCTTCGCTTTTGCCATTTGCCTCGGTCCTGTGCCAATCTTGCCCATGTAACTAGTTGCGTAGGTAGGTATAGGTACTTTACAATGTCTCTTTAGAATGACGCTCCTTTAAATATTTTCCATTGTTGTATTGCAACAATATCACCTGACATTAGTCTGCCTAGTCCCTTGTGTCCCCAATATAACTCGTTTCAATAAAGACAAGCCCGAAGACCTTGCTACGAAAAAAACCCCGCCACTTATAGAACAATTAGACATAAGGGGGCTTATTACAAGAAAATAAGCAGAGTTTAGAAAAACGATCTTTAAATACTCGTACATAGAACGTTTTTTTGTTTTTAACCGACTTCAAAAAAGGAGGAGGTTATATGTTCGGCTGTATGTATGTTTTTTTTTTTTTTATGTAGGTATGTTCACCGATATTTCCGTCAATTGTGGACCGATTTCCAAAATTTTTTTTTTGTTTGAAAGGGTATACTCTATTGTGGTCCCATATAAATTTTATTCCTGAGGGATTAATAGTTTTCCCGTAAAACTAAAACAATCACTGAACTTTAAGAAAATTGTGGCCCGATTTCCAAAATATTTTTTTTGTTAGAAAGAGGAATACTCTCAAGGTGGTGCCATATATTTTTTTTTCCTGAAGGATTAATAGTTTTCCCGTAAAACTGAAACAATCACTGAACTTTAAGAAAATTGTGGACCGATTTCCAAAATTTTTTTTTGTTAGAAAGAGTGTAAAGGACACACTCTCAAGGTGGCGCCATATATTTTTTTTTTCCTGAGGGATTGACAGTTTTCCCGTAACATTCAAAAACCTCATTCTCACTACACAACACACCCTGACTCACAATCTGAGTCAAACATTAAATAGTTTGTAAGGGTATTACACCCGAGGTAGTCCAAAATATTTTCTTTTCCTTATGGATTGATAGTTTTCCTCCTTGCTGAACTCCGGTGTGTCCTTTAGTAGGTCTGCCCATGACTTCTCTTATCCTTTCCTACTTAAGCTACGATAAGCAAAGTCTTAATGTACTCGTAGCTTACTATATTATTTACACATACACTTTTCTTTACACAGTATTTATTTACTTACACTAAAAAGAGAAAAATAAAACATTTTTGAAAAAAAAAATTGAACCGACTTCACAGAACACAAACAGAAGAACCTTCTACACACTAAAAAGAGAAAAATAAGAATGTAATTTGAAGTCGGTGCCAAGTGAATACGATTAGGTACCTATAAAAAAAAGAAATCGAGCGATAGCGTACCAGGATACAATTTTGCATCCAAGTTCTTTTGAACTTCTTAGATGTAAATGAATAGTTGGCACCGACTTCAAATTATATTCTTATTTTTCTCTTTTTAGTGTGTAGAAGGTTCTTCTGTTTGTGTTCTGTGAAGTCGGTTCAATTTTTTTTTTCAAAAATGTTTTATGACATATGTCAACATGGGGTTCAACCAAGGTTTTACGTTTTTTTAATAAGCAGCATGGAAGTTAGTCAGATCCCCTCATCAACTAGAAAAGAGCTGATGATCTTCAAACGGCTACTATGCTGATGATCTTAAACTAAACTCGTGATAAAATTATCTATGACACCAAAAAAAACTAATCTAAATCGGTTCATCAGTTTGGGAGCTACGATAAACTTATAACACCCCTCTCTCTTGTCGGGGGTTAAAAAGACGAGTTATATCTATTTCATTGTCACCGACTCAAAAAGTAACTTCAATCCGCAGGGTGCAGAAATAAACGCTGAACTCCAAGATGAGCTGAAACAGTCCCACCGCCTGCTGACGTACGTGGAAATAGGTCGCTGGCTGCTGCTGGCGCTGGCGGCGGCGGGCGTGCTGGCCGCCTGCGCCGCATTCCTCAAGACCACGCCGTATTGTAGGAACCATAACTCTGTTAGCTTCATCATGAGGCCCGGCTCCGAGGTTAATAAAGGTTTGCACTAGGGGGATGTGTTTTATTGGAAGGAGGGTCCTTCGCGCCACTTGAAATCTATCGTTGTAGGTACTTATAGCAATAATGTGATATGGCTATTAGTCTACATAAAATCACAGATTTGGTCTTTCTGAGCCGTTTGTCGACGCTTCTTCATACTGAATCGCATCGAAACGGACTGAACGAATGCCTAGATGAGCCATGTGTCATGTAATATGTCATTTTCTCGTACACAATCTACCTTCATATAAAATTGTGGGGGGGTCGAAAATTCACCAAATTTACCCCACGTAATTTATGGACGCCCCCTAAGCTATAAAGAAAATACTAAATCAATAGATATCGATTTAATCGCTATCACTGTCTGAGTCCGCAGATTCGTCACCATCAGATTCCATCCTCTGAAGAATATCGGTTTCCATCGCCTCTGGCTCTTCCTTCACGAACAGTTCGCCCACTGTTTGAATGCAACGTATTGTGTACTTGTTGAACTCGCAACTAGAACAAATAATACATTAGCGGTGTGTTTCTTCAAGTTAGAGTTGAGTCGGGTTGAAGTATTGATTTTGTTTTACAATAATGATTAATTATTAATGATAAATTCGCGTGGCCTGATGTCGCTCTGCACCTCGACAGCTGATGTGTGCACAATGCCTTTTCTATCTTGCTTAGCTTTTTGAATTTTACTAACTTTACTTTTAATTTTACAACTAAGTTAGTTAAAAAATTAGCCTAAGTTAGATCTAAGATGGATCACCTAAAAAAAGCTAGGCCCCAAACCGTGTTTGTTGCCCTGGTTCTTCACGGTATTGGTCGCGAAGGAACAGGAGTAGAATCACCTAGTTTTAAGACGTTTCAAAGTGATCCCAGCGGTCCTACTGAATAAATGCTTTTTGACTTTGACTTTGACTTTGATATTTATGAAACAGAATTACATCCAATGACTAATTTTAATGTTTATAGCTCTAAACAGCGAATGAAAACATCCTGAAACAGTTAGATTTCTTACAGGCGGCGATGGGGTGGTCAGTGTTCAAAATGTGGGCATGTAATAAATATGTATTTGGAAGTGGGTCCTACCTTCTTTGACATTTTCAAAAGGATCTTTATTTAACTACTATAGGTAGTTAAATTAATCTGGGTCTACCGTGCCTGAAATTCTGTGTTTTATACTAATCTTAACTCGTGTCCTGACTGACGCCGCCTAAATCATCTGTAATAGATGGATAAAGAGGCCAATGATGAATGAACTCGAAAACGAATAACTGACCTCAATAACATAGTATTCAAAAAGACTTATCAATGAGATTTACATTCTCCATATTTTCCTTTTAATCAATTACCTGCTACTTATCTAAGCTCACATTTGCTTCTAAACTTACATAAAAAAAACTTGTAGTTATTCAAGTCTAATGTTATAAAATCGAAAACGAATTATGGGAAATTTTCATATTCATTCAGCCTTCACACATTTTTTACATAATTCGTTATCTCTCACTAACCTTCCGAACAGCTGATAGTCGTGATGTATTGATACAACGTGACAGATTGTGATTAGCACGACCAGATTACAACACGAGCTACTGATGTGAACTACATTTTGGTAATAAAATAAGTTTCTTTACATTGAAATTCCTCACATACACAAAACTTAAAGTTTTCGTAAATTATGTAAATTGTGCATCTTACAGTAACTCAGTAAGCATCGAAAGTTCATAATCAATTTACATTTTCTAAATCTTACATTTGTTTAGTTTGTGTATGCTTGTTACATCTTTACGAAAACATTATTTGAATTGTCTAAGAGGGTAGTCAGGGGCATTTTCAATTAAAAAGCTAATACACACATTTTTCATTGCCCTACCTTTTGAAACATGAACAGGAAAATCGGTCCAAAAACTATGAAGATATCAGTGAATAATGAATATACAGCCGAACATATCACCTCTTTTTCAGTTAAAAGCCTCAGTTTTACCGTTTTTATAGAGAATGGTACGGAACCCTTCGTGCGCGAGTCCGACTCGCACTTGGCCGGTTTTTTTTAAATCTTTGAGTTTAAATTCATTGTCAGTCAAAAATGCCACAAAAACACTCACATCTTGCTCAACTGCGTATGCTTCACAGTCAATACTTTCTCTAAAGCCAGCAGCACACTGGGCGGGATCTTCTTCCGTCCCGCAAGCAAGGCTCGTGTCCACTGTAGTAAGTGCTCCAAATGACGACTGTCTTCTAGTAAACGTGAGACAGTGCCCAACAAACGGTCTGTGTATGAACTGTCCAGGTTTGATACTGTGAGGGGGACTGGAAATATAAATTGTATTACAAATGGTACATTATCTCTGAGTAAAATAGACATGTTTAAAGATCTAGAATACATAAAAAAATCTGAGAAACGTCATAAATAAATATCTGATTAATAAACTTCTTCCATCTGTCACGGTCTTCTGCCTTCTTCTTCTGAAGAAATTGGGGGAGACCTTTGCCCAGCAGTAAAAAAATAAAATAATCGGAAGTAGGTATATCATCATATATAGCACAAGATCTGCTTACTTTGGGGCCAGATGATACGGTGTGAGATTATGTCCAGCATTATTTATTTGCTTTTGGACACATCCGCCATATTCCACATTCGTCAGATCATTTATTTATTCCACGTTCGTTTAGTTTACTTATAGAGCAAAAGATATATGATTATAAGTGTGGATGGGCATCCAAGAAGAGGAAGAAGTGGTTGTCTTATGTGAATGCTGATATGAACACTCGAGCTGTTGGAGCAAATGCTGAGGGGTAGCCGTATTTTCACCCACATAGAATTGTGTAGATTTAAGTACCTATTGTAACTGTTGTATATGGTGTGGAGAAAATAAAACTTTATTATTCTTATTCTTCATTTGAAAGGAGTGGAGTGGATACACAGATGACGAATGCTAAGATTGAGCGGAGGAAAATACGCGTTGTGTCCAAAGGTTGCCTGGAAGAGATCGCTCATTAGCGATAAGGCCGCCCATTGTACATTGTCATTTTGTTGTTATATTTAATTACTTTGTTTCATTATTTAAGGTGTACAATAAATAATTATCATTCATTCATTCATTGTACCGACCCCACTTAGAATTACGACTTTTATAGCCATGGTTTGTCATCTATCATGACTTCTTTTTCGTTAGAAAACACCACAAAATTTGCAAATCATACAATTTGTCCAGCAGCGGGAATATAACCTGCTACCTTTGTTCCAGTGAAACAGTTGTTATACTTACTATCTCCTGGCGGTACAGACTCGATGCATTCCTGCAGTAAAGTCAGTTCGTTGAGTTGAACCGCGCCGATAATGGCGGCGCCCCAAGAACCTTCTTTCAGTAGCTTCCTCACCGCGAATGGAGTCGTGTCGGATTCTAGGCGGAAAGGCCTGAAACAATATCTTACATTTAGAAATTACTTGTAACCTTGAGCCCTTCGGGTTTTCAAAATTCTTTCAGGGCGTCTGGTCGAAGCGACGCGTGATCCGAGAGCTGGCACATTTTTGGCTCAAAGGATCAGCATTGCCATCTAGCGTAGTAATGCCGCCAGTGTTTCGGGCACGCTTCCGACTGACAGTGACCTGGATCAGTTGAGCTATCTATAGATCGTTTCTAACGATCCTTAGATAGCTTGACTAATCCTGTTGTATTTTGTAAATATATGTAAATATGTAGTAGCTTAGTTTCTGTAAATTAATAAAATACCTGGATTAACATGACATGTATGTATTTAATTTACTTTTTATCCCGAAAAAATTATGTTATGAAGGTACCGCGGGTAACACATACAGCGTGAGATAAGAAAATTTGTCATGCAGGCATTTTTATCATTTTGCGCTAATATAAGCGCCATGACAGAGACTACGTCACACTATCTCACAATTTGACATAACGATGTGAAATAACGGGCTGCGCATGACGACAGACACAGTTATGTCGATTTTTAACGAGAAAACGAGACGAGAGACTTCAGTCACGGTGCTCATCATAGGCCCACTGGTATAACATTTGGTCATTTAATTAACGGTGAAGGAAAACATCGTGAGGAAACCCGCAGCTTAGTCAGCTCCACACGTATTGACGTCGTCTGTCCTGTGGGCGGCTGATTAAGCTGAGAGGATGGTTTAGGTGCTGGGCAAGCCTATGCCATCTCAAAGAATGTCCCAGACACTACAGCGTCCCGTTAAGTGTAGGCATGGATTGCCTCCTGACGCTGTATAAATAATCTAATATAGATGTAAAGGCCAAGTTTTTATTTTTTTATTAATTTTATTACAATGGAATAAGCTTGCCCAGCACCTAAACAATCTATCCACAAGAGTAAGTAAGTTCGTATGAGTCAGTGTCCAACTCTGGTGACGGGATTTTTAGGCCGCCTTAAGGCCTTCGTCATGGCTTAAAAACTTAAATAGCCGGGACCGACCATTTAACGTGCCCTCCGCAACACGGAAGCGCTCAGATGAAAATGCCAGTGGCGGTCACCCATACACTTGCAGACCGTTTCGAACGTTGCTTAACTTCGACGATCTATCAAGAACGACGACCACGAGCGCTTAGTATCTGGAATAGCATATAGGCTATTCAAAATGTTGGTACCACGCGAGCGAAGCCGCGCGCAAAAGCTAGTTAATAATAAAATGAAGTGTTACCTGAAAGTGCCATCAACGCCTGCATTCTGGCTATAAACCAGCAATCCTTCCGTCGCGGCCACAGCGAAACTCTCGCCCGTCGGAGAAAAACGCACGCAGAATACTCGGATCTAGGTTTACAAGAACAAGTAAGAGTAAAGGATACAGGCTCTTTCTCCATACAAACGTAGTCGACTGTTTCCTCCCTGGATAATGACACTAGAGCAAATACTATTGTACCATAAAACCTTTAACTTCAATGACCCTATGTCTTGGTTTTTTTCTATAAGGGGGCGTCCATTAATTACGTGAGACGTTTAGGGGGGAGGGGGTCGAGCCAAATCTCACCAAATCTTACGTGGAGAGGGGGGGTCTCGGCAAATCTCACGTAATTTTTTTCAAAAAGAAACAAGTGTGAAATTGCGATAAAACTCGGTTAAATACTTACTATACTAGCCGTCTTACTAAAAAAAATATAAACATTGTTTACCGAAAGCACTGACTAAAAAAACTATCTCTAGAAATACAATCTCTAAATACTTGTAAATAAGACGCTTTTTTTATGGTAACAGCAGAGATATGATAAACTAGTATAACAGTTTTGTTTTGATATGTGTCAAAATGGAGTTCAAAGAATTCTTAACTTTTTGTAGTAAGACCAACACCCATATTCTAAGTTGTAACTCCGATTCATCTTTCACTCAAACTTGGCTAAGCGCTACTTATCGGAGCGGTATGATTAGTGGCAATACTCAGAAGTGACATCTAGCTGGACTAAAAAACATATTTATGTATTTTTTATTAAGAAAGAAAAAAAAACAATATAAAAAATGCAATAAAATTACATAATAAATCAATTTAATCATCATCAAGATAGTCTCCATTTTATAATTTTATTATTTGTGCATAACCTACAGCAAACACCTTTTGAGTAGCTGTCATCTCAAGGTCGCGCACCTTGAAATGACATTTCATTTTTATATTCGAGAAAAAAGCCATAAACTATAGACTTTTTTGCACTTGAGCAGTGAGTTGAGGTCTGAGTGCGACTTAGAATATGGGTTCTTAGAGCGACGCACGTCGAATCTAAGTCATTATTAATCGCTTGGCGGTTCACCTCAGGTTTGGTCTGCCTGTCGGCCATATCTCCGTGTTTGACGCCGGGCAGGCGGATGGTGACGTCACCTCCCTCGAGGTCTTCTCTCTGTTCTACCAGAGCCAAGTTACCGAACTCTGACATCATTCGACGTTGGATGAAATCCTGGAAAATGAAACGACAGTTTTTTTCATATTCATTGATTTATTTTTGCTTAGCGTTTATAGTTTACTAGTGGACCCGGGCGCGACGTCGTCTGCGCATTGATCTTATATATAAAAATGAATCCCTTTTTCCCTTGGTCACGGGATCACGCGTAAACGGCTGGACCGATTTCGCAAATTTTTTTTGTTGTGTTTGTTATTATCAGGAGAAGGTTCTTATGACAGAAAAATAATAAAAAATTGCGCGGGAAAAAATGAATCCCTATATGCCTTGGTCACGCCATCACTCGTGAACGGCTGGACCAAATAATGCTCAGACGAAGTCGCGCGGGTCAGCTAGTTTGTAATACAAACTTTAGAGATAGAACTACTTAGCTCCAATCCAACCCATGAAAACACTGAATTATTTTTGAATTTACTGTCTTTGATAATTATAAATAAGTACCCATCTAAGGAGTTGGGTAGTTTTAAAAAATAATAAATACGAGTTTCGCTATTTAAAAAAAAACTTATTCAGGCATCACAACCCCACAAATAGTCTTATAATTTAAGTAATAAAAATTGTTCAAAGCATAGTGGAACGAAATGAGATCGCCATTTTGTAAAGTCAAAAGTTATTGGTTGTCATGGCAACCTTAGAGCAGTGCTCTTTGTGTCAAACAGAGTACTGCTAAAGTTTTTATAACTACTAAGGAATAATTTATGTAACTTTTAACATCTCTAACATCTAAGTTTCTATTCTAACTTAGAATTGAAACTCAGGAACTTATATTTACTAGAAGGTGAAACAAGTCTTATTTGTTGTTCCCGTACTACTCACATTGACCGCATCGATAGATCTGTTCTGCGTGATTTCAAACTTCTTGATGAGTATGGACTCTTTAACGTTGTACAGACAAACGTGCTTCGAGTTACCGCCGCCGAGAATACTCGCGCCGTCGGCCGAGTAGCAAATCGTTGTGAACGCTCTGAAAATAATTAAAAATTGTATAAATACTTAAATGGTAAAAGGAGATGAGACCTATAGCTACCTGGGAAGATGAGCTCAAGAAAACAGCCGACAACTGGATTGAAGTAGCCCAATCTAACGAGGAATGGCTATCCTTGGAGGAGGCCTTTACCCGCAAAGGGTAAAACGTAAACAGGTTCACGACTGTATCCCCAAGGTGCGGTAGACATTCTCTTAGATCTTTTTATGTTACTTATTCCAGATCCTTTGAAGATGTCTAAGGGGGGTAGTCAGAGGCATGTCCAAACACATATTTGATACATGCCCACATCTTGCAGAAGTTAGTATTCCATACGTGACAGGTTGCAAGCCCATCGCCGCCTATAAGAACACTAACTGGTTTCCTCACGATGTTTTCCGCAGAGGGGTTCTTGTAGATATTTAAATAAAAATAAGTTTCTTACACACAATATGATTAACACCTAAAAATATAAGCTAAAAGTAATCATAAAATACTAACAAAAAATTTTTTTGTACTTAAGTACCTACATACAGGGTGTAAAAAGACATCTACCGAAGCCGAAAGGGGTAGGTAAAGCATCCCAAGACACAACTAAATCCAAAAGGATTTTCCTTAAAAATCATTATATCCGGAGAAAACAGCATTTGAAGATTACTGTTTGCGTATGTACTGGGCACGTTTTTTTACGTAGATTGCTGGATTTTGAGTTTAAATTGTTTACTTCTTTGAAAAATGAAATTATTAGGTAGGTATGGTTTTATTATGTTATACTACTAGTCAATAACTGAAAATAACTTAAAATGACTAAGCTAAGTCAAAAAATTTTTTGCATTATTTTTGCGCTAAATGAGTTTAGAATCATGGTCTGATTGCAACTCCTCAGTTTTCGGTAGTTGTCTTTTTACACTCTGTATAAAAATTTTACTTTCTTTTTTGTAATCTACAAAGAAATAAAAAGGCTTTTTTATTTTTTTATTTATATAAATACTTAAAACAAACAGTTTTACAACAAGAAAATATCTTAGTGTTTTTTAATACCATAAATAAAGTAAGAAACTTAATTGTGGGAAAAGTTTTGCAGGTAGTTAACAAAGTTATGGCGATAGGTGCTAAACTTGCTTTTACGGCACGTTCAACGAATCTAGGCATTCGTGATGTTGGCCGTTTCGATGCGCGTGCGCAGCAAGTAAACAATTTTGTATGTAAGCGCCACTGCGCAGACAAACTGCTAACTTCACGAATGCCTAGATCCGTTGAACGTACTGTACTTGTGTAAAATATGACATGAGTAAGAAGTGAGTGGAAAATGATGGCAGATATTGAAATATTCAAGAATAGTATTATGTATAACGAAAGAAGCCTCTTTGAAGCGCATTTAAATACTTTTTTTTTTTAATGAAGAATGGGTCGGCTCTTGACCTCTCTTCTCTTGACTTGACAATTATTGTGCCTTCTTGTGTGAAGTTGTTTCAAACCAATCCATGTGATAAAAAGATAAAGGTCAAGAGCCGACCCATTCTTCATAAAAAAAAATATTTTAAATGCGCTTCAAAGAGGCTTCTTCCGATCACTACTCGAGAAAGAATTAAGTGAATTTTTGCACCATCACTCACTTGGTTTTCAACATTTTCTGCGGTGTGATGAGGTCAGTTTCCGCGCGTCCGGAACCGAGATCGTTCCTACCTTCAATGCTGCTCGTCTGCTCCATCGTTTTGGTGTCAAAGAACGTTATACAACCGTCCAATGTTGATATTGCTATCTGGAATTACAGTGGAATTATCATATTTATGTTGTAAATATGAGATCTTGCTCCGAAGATACGATTCATCGACAGACAGTAACAATGATCATGGAAATAATGGTTTCTGTGTGGATAGGGGAACAGCCGTATTCCCGTTCTTTTTTTCGTTCGTTCGATGAATATTCGGATGTCTCTTACTACAATTTCTGTTTGTAATATTTGGTCCTAGGTTAGAACCGTGTTTCAACGTTTGAAAAATGGGCCCTTGAAGTCAGAAATAGTGGTGGGAATCATCCGAATATTCATCAAACGAACGAAAAGGTACGGGAATACGGCCCCTGAGCACTCATTCGGCCATGATGCGTTCTAACAGTCACCGCACACAGGACAACATATATTTATTTATTCATAACAATTACATTGATACAACCAATTAACAGTAGGAACACCAAACCGACAATGGAATTACAAACAACAAAATTACTTCGTGAATTTCGCCAATGTACAGTTCGCCCAACGGATCTAGGCATTCGTGAAGTTAGCCGTTTCTCTGCGCAGTGACCGCTTTTTCATACAAAATTGTGTTCTGCGCAGACAAACGGCTAACTTCACGAATGCCTAGATCCGTTGGGCGAACTGTAGTGTATGTGTTACGCACACAGAGACAACGCAATATTATGCTACACACACAATTAAGCCCAACCCGCCTTCTTAAGATAGCAACTATACCTCTTCTCCGTCAGGTCTGAAGGCCAGTTGAAGTGCGTCAGATGTGAGTTGTATAGAATCACTGTCACCATTAGCTTCGATACAGTTCCAAAGACGAACGGTCGCGTCCCATGAAGCAGATGCGAGCCGAGAACTGCCGGATGGACTGAATGATACACACGATACCGGCGCTTCGTGACCGGTCAACACCTGGGGGGAAAAAAATTAAATAAAAATCATCATCATCCGCAGCCTTTTTCATCCCACTGCTGGGTGTAGGCCTCTCTTCGCTTGTGCCAACCTTCCCTGCGCCAGTCTGACCCATGTACGACCTGCTGTTTTAATAATGTCGTCGACCCATCTAGCCGCCGGACGACCTACTCTTCTGTAGCCCTCTCGAGGGCACCACTCGGTAATCACGCTGAAATTTGGCATAGTTATAGTTTGTATCCCAGAGAAGGACATAGGCTAACTTTTATCCTGAAAAAATGAAAAAATCCCGAGGAACCGTGGGTCACACCGCGGGAGCGCATTTAGTATTATTATAAAGGAGCTTACATCCAGAAGTTTACCGAACTTGATGGACCAGATATAGATCTCGAAGACGTCCTGCCCGCCCGCCGCACAAAGCTCGCTGCTGCCATCTAGCGCCACACAACTGAACTGTACCAGCGTAGGGGACGTTAGGGTACGGAAGTTGCGGTACCTGGGACAGAGAAAATCCAATAATATTACGTACAGTAAGCACAACCAATCTTTAATTCTTCTTAGTTATGTGCACTAAACGATTGCATAGGGGGGTTATTCGCGTTAGTTTTTTCGTTCGTTTGACGAATATTCAGATGCTTCTTACTACGAGCTACATTGTATTCAGTCGATAAGATCAACGTTAAAACACGGTCCTAGCCTAGGACCAAATATTCCATAGTCCATACCGAAAAATTGGCCCTTGAAATCAGAAATCGTAGTAAGAAACATCCGAATATTCATCAAACGAACGAAAATAAGAACGGGAATACGACCCCAGGTTTGCGCATGTTGAGTTGAGTTGACATTGCGTATGAGTAGGCGAGATAGAACGATGCAACAAACTAAACGAGTGAGCGAGGCAGCTATACAAGATAGATTACAGGGTTATTTATAAAACAGCGGTTAACCTTTCAGGACTGTATTACTATCATCATAAATAACATACATAACAGATAGATAGATCTTTATTTGGCAACACACACAGACAAGCAAACGAACATGAAAAAAAAACATATTATACAAAGCTGTCTTCCGTCTTTTAGGCGTCGATCAGCTACGAATCTTTAGCTCTGAAGTAGCTACTTCAGAGAGCTAAAGTTTCGTTGTGACTACTGTATTAGCTTCTGCGCGTGGCAGTTTAGGCGTAATTGAAACACCCACCAGTGGGGCTATGATGAGCAACGTGAAATTTTCACGGCGTGAGATAAGAATATGTGTCATGCCGGCATTTTTATCATTTTGCGCTAATATGAGCGCCATGACAGAGACTATGTCACACTATCTCACAATTTGACATAACGATATGAAAAAACGGGCTGCGCATGACGATAGACACAGTTATGACGATTTTTAACGAGAAAACGAGACGAGAGACTTCAGTCACGGTGCTCATCATAGGCCCACAGGCCTCCCCTATCGATTTCCACAGCGATCGATCTTGTGCAGCCTGCACCCAATGGCTACCAGCAACCTTTACCAGATCGTCTTTCCATCTAGTGGGGGCGGTCCTCTACCGGTTTCCGGTGCGTGGCCTCCACTCGAGAACCTTTCTACCCCAACGGCCGTCAGTTCTACGAGCTATGTGCCCGCCCACTGCCACTTCAACTTACCTAGTGAGGTCATAACATCGAACAGTGCCATCTAGCGAGGAGGAGACGAGAAACTTCTTGTTTGAACTGAACACGACGTCAGTTACTGTCGACTTGTGCTCGTCGAATGTCACGAAGCAGAAACCATTGGAGGTGTTCCATACTTTCACCTGGAAGTAGGATTTTATCGTTCATTCATACATACTTGATGAAGCGATCGTGGTCGTGCTTGCTTAGTCGTGCTTCATAGATCGTCGAAGTTAGGCAACGTTCGAAACGGTCTGTATGTGAATGGGTACCAGTGGCAATTTCATCTGAGCGTTTCCGTGCTTCGGAGGGCACGTTAAATGGTCGGTCCCGGCTATTTAAGTCGTTAAGCCATGACGGAAGCCTTGAACGGCCTGAAAACTCTGTCACCAGAGTTGGTCACTGACTCATACGAACTTACTTTTTTTTTTTTATGTTGAATGGGTCGGCTCTTGACCTCATACTTACACAGGCAAGAGTGAGGTCTACGATGGAGCGAGCTTACCCAGAAGGTGCCTATTAACTCTCTTCTTAAAAACAATAGGGTCGTAGCTCAGTGGCGCAGTGGGCGAAGGTCCGCCTGCGATGCAGAAGGTTGCGGGTTCGATCCCCTCCGCGGGTCAAATGTTTGTATGACCTACAGATATTTGTCTCGGGTCTGGGTGTTTCTATGTATAATATGTATGTATTTACAAACAAAAAGTATATAAGTAGTTTATCAGTCATCTAGTACCCATACCACAAGCTCAAGCTTACTTTGGGGCTAGATGATGCTGTGTGAAAAGTCCAGCATTATTTATTTATCATCGCATCGCTTACATTCTATTAGAACAAAATGATCGCAGCGATCTTATTGGCTAAGTTGCTTTTATATTTTGACTTACATAATGGATACCTTACCTTGCCGTCATAGCCTCCAGTGACGATGTAGAGACCATCGGGCGAGTATGTGAGACAAGTCATATCTAAAGAGTGACCCTGTTGCTTCATTACATACTGTTCACCTGTTGACAATTACATTAATTCATATTTGTTTTTGACTAGCCCCTAAAACCTTTCACCAGAGTTCATCATCTTCCTGCCCTTTTCCCACATTATGTGGGGTCGGCACAACATGTGTTCTTCTTCCATTCTCCTCTATCAGCCGTCATCTCAACACTCACTCCTTTCTTACTCATGTCATCCTTTACACAATCCATCCATCTTTTCTTTGGCCTACCTCTACTCGTAAATCCATCAACATTCATACCAAGCACTCTCCTAGTTACATGACCTTTTTCCCTTCTCATTACATGCCCATACCATGCTAGCCTGTTGCTCCTCATCTTTTCATTCACTGGCGCAACTTTCACACTGCCTCTTAAGAACTTTCACCAGAGTTAAAGATTTTTAAATGTATCCCAAAAATTAGCACCCATGCGGGATTTGAACCCACGACCTTGCCACCAGAGTTCTTGGCCATTAAATCATACCAACTCACTAACTTTACTACCGTTACTGACCAACAATTTACTGGGAGTTAAGTTGTTGGTCCCGGGGCCTTGTTGTATAATTCAACTGGCAATGGACATGGGCTTCATTTTGACATTTGAAACCCACTCTGGACTTCAATTGTCATTCATACTATTCATTCATACTATTCATACTAATATTATAAATCTGAAAGTAACTCTGTCTGTCTGTCTATCTGTCTGTCTGTTTGTTACGCTTTCACACCCAAACCGCTGAACAGATTAAGCTGAAATTTGGCATAGTTAAAGGCTGTATCCCAGGGAAGGACATAGGTAGGCTACTTTTTATCCCGAAAAATAAAAAATCCCGAGCGACCGCGGGTCACACCGCGGGAGCGCAGCTAGTTTTCCTATTATGTGATTGGTTGAGCTATGAATGTGGGTAGAATGACAAATGGGAATGGATTTCAAGTTAGACAATAAGGCTGCCGGCTATTAAGTCGTTAAGCCATGACGGAGGCCTTAAGGCGGCCTAAAAACTCCGTCACCAGAGTTGGCCATAGACACATGGACTTTTTCCCCTTTAGACATCACTAAAGGATCAACAATACAAAAAGATCTGAGAGAACATCTACAGTATTGCCAACACGTGAGTTTTATGATAACTTTGTCCATTGTACTCTATATCACTTGAAATAGAACTCTCTTTACCTTGCACAAGTTTCTCTTAACTAATTTTAGCTACATTGAACCCTGTGTCACATGAAAAAGAGCTCACTTTAAATTGTATTTGTTACTTACTTTGCCACTCCCAAACAAGCAGCTGTCCAATATTAGGGCATCCAAACGCTATCCAATCTCCGGGTGGGGAGATTGCAATGGAACTTATTCTGTGTTCTGATATATTTAAGGTGTGTATTAGGTTGACATCGGGCATTTCGTGTAAGAAGAATATTCCGTTTGAGAATCCTGAAAGTTAATCAAATTCAGTTTATAGAGGCAAGTCATTTTACAGCTTAATCTTGTTTTTGCAATTTAACAAATTGTGCAATATTATTGACCGTTTAGGGTAAATATTGAAGATTGCGCAATGATTGAACGAAAGTTTGTGCGAGTTTAATTTTTATTGCACCATATTGTTTTATTGCCTTGTGTAGGGCCAGTATTGCGCAATATTTTTCAGTATATTTTATTTTTATATGAACGACTACAAACCTTGTGCAATGCGTATTATTGTGCAATACAATTGCCTGTTTGGATTCAAAGCGCCTTTCAATCTTATCTCTATCTCTATATATAAAAATGAATCCGTATTTCCCTTGGTTATGCCATCACGCGTGAACGGCTGGACCGATTTCATAAAAAAAATTTTTGTTGTGTTTGTTATTGTCAGGAGAAGGTTCTTATGACAGAAAAAAAATTAAAAATTGCGCGGAAAAAATGAATCCCTATATCCCTTGGTCACGCCATCACGCGTGAACGGTTGGACCAAATAATGCGCTGACGAAGTCGCGCGGGTCAGCTAGTTGTACAATAAAATAGGTCTCGCCTTAGTAGTAAACATAAATAATCATTCGTCTCATTCGTTCCCGAGCTTACGCACACAGAAACAACGTGCATATGCATCTACACACACAATTAAGACCAACCCGCCTTCGTGATAGAACAACTGAGTAGAAAAATTACCTGTGACTAATATCTTGGTCTCCTTATGGTACTGGGCAGCAGTCAACTTAACCTTAAAATCGGCATGTCTGATGGCATCGCCGATGTAATGCCGGCCAAGTTTCTTGTAAGTTAGTCTGTTTTCTTTGTCTACCTCCGTTTTGTCTTTCTTTTGCACCCATTTCTTTTCATCGTTACTTTCCTATAAATATATTGTAATTTAGAATAGAATAGAATAGAATAAAGTTTTATTTTCTCCACAGCACATATTGTATTTTCATTATATGTATTTATATTTTCTTATTCATCATATCTCATATTTGTAAATCAGTAAGACTGGAGGCACATAAAACTTCACACAGCTTGTCGAACGAAATACAATTCGCGCGTAAACCATTGAAGCATCTGTACCAGTATTTTAAGTTTATATTTTTTTATGTTTGCAATTGCTATTAGATAGTCACCACTTGGCCCATAGACATCCATAATTTTGTATGAAAAGTGATGAGTGGGAACGAGTTTGAACTCTTTTCGTATTTCTTTACAAAATTCGATTTTACAGACATCACACACATCATCTACCTATCTTATATCACTTACATGCCTTTTTAGCCCTCAATGGGAATATTATTACGTGGAATGGCCACTGGGCTCTTACCACTCACGCCCTTCACGAACGGAAGCAAAATAAAACTCTAGCTAAATGCCCAGAAAGGCAGATGGCAAGATTCAAAGGAGATTAAAAAAAAAAAAAAATATCACTTACATAATCCTTGTCCTTCTCAATAACATTCTTCTCGTCTACATCATCTTCGCTATCATCCGCCTGCTGCAGTTTCCTGCGCTTCAAATGAGAGATCTGGACCTCAGACACAACGATATCGTCTGGGTCTATACTCGCTTCCCATAGACCAACCTGTAAGATTTATGTAACTCAGTATTCAGTTCGTATAAATCAGTGGCCAACTCTGATGACGGAGTTTTTAGGCCTCCGTCATGGCTTAACGAATAGCCGGGACCGACAACTTAACGTGCTCACCGAAGTGCTCAGTTGAAAATGCCACTGGCGGTCACCCATCCATTTACGGACGTTTAGAACGTTGCTTAACTTCGACGATCTATCAAGAACGACTAAGCAAGCACGACCACAAGCATTTCAATAGTTCATAAGTTTTTTTTGTTTGGGGACTTTTAGTTTTGAGAACTACGTCAGTCCCATAGGAGACTCTAAGTTTGGTATTTACTCATAATGTAGTATACTGCATGCGGACCTATAAGTAGAGCGTGATGGCTACATCTGACGTAGGTGCAGCCAACACGCTCTGAAATAGGCCCAAATTAAAGATATTGATATTAAATTTGTCAATAAGCCTGTCTCATAGGTCTGCTTCGAGAACATTCCACTAAGAAACTTCATTTTGTATCAGTATGTACGCTGATGCAAAGTCGTGCGTGTATCATTCAACCGATTGTTCTGGGTCTAATTCCAAATCGCCTCTGGCAATCGCGAAATACAGATCGCAGACCATTGATATATTAAGCTACATTTTACTTTCAAAATAACATACTTGTCCATTCCTAGTAACAGTTATAACATCCAAGCTCTTCTGCTCAAAGAAAACCCCCACAATCTTATCCGTATGCCCACTCAGTGTGAACAAACTGATATTATCAAGATACTCCACTGTGTATATCTTGGTTGTGGTATCCTTTGAGCCGACAGCAAGGAGTCTGGAGCAAGCCGACCAGTCTAGGCACGTGACGTCATCGTGAGCCTTGTTGAATACTCGCTTCATAGTAAAGGCGCGAAACTCACCAGTGAATGTGCATGGAGCTGTCATTACAAACACTGAAACATGTGGTGGTAGTAAGTTATAGGTCTACTAAACTACTAGCCTGGTTGGATTTTTGTAGGAAAACTTGCTATTTAAGCATTTTTAGTGACAGTGGTACACATGGTTTGTTGAAGACTCTGCTGTAAGGTGTTGAAAGCATGATAGTTTTTGAGTAAGCGGGTTTTTATAATGGTAACTCAAAGTCTTCAAATCACGAACGATTATAAAATGTCGAAAACATCTTGAGGAAGTGTGTAACACATGTTAAAAATGTTACCTGAGTATATTGTAAGGTGTGCGACTCAACCAATGAAAATATAAATGAGTACAAATTACGAACCTACGTTATCACAGCAGGCGGCAAAATACTTCCCATTTGGACTAAATTTTACTGCATTTACATGTTGCTTGAACTTATACTTGTGAATCACATTGCAAGTGAGTAGACTTATCATCTGAGCTTCACCCTCTGAAAAATAAATAACATAGTATAATAACATTTAAATGTTGATGAAAAGACAGGAATTGTGTTTAAGAAGCAACAATTCTTCAATTTAATTTTTCTGTGTATCTAAACTTATTCCATAATATTTGATAGGTGTACCTTAACATCCACCTAAAAAAAACTAATTATTAAAATTGGTTAGGGGTTATTCAGATACCCACAATCTGAAGCTCGTTTTATGCCACGTTGACAACTTGGATCATGGCAACCCTAATCCAAACGCACTCGGACTACAGCGTCCCAACATAGTTGACTAGGACTGTGTTCTACTCATCAGAACTAGCTCGTACGAGTAGGCAAACAAAATGGCGTCTTTAAAGAACAACCAAACCAAAGTTTTGACTATTTTGGTATCCATCCGAGTACAAAGAAAATGAACTATGATAGTGTCAACAGCTATCCCAGTACACTCGTATAAAACTTACTCGTAAGAGTCTACTCTGTCAGAGTTTCAACGATCATGGCAACGTAGCTTTATGATTCATAAGTTCACCATAATGTCACTTACTTTCATTGACAGCCAAAAGAGTGGAGCCATTGGGAGAAACATCAATAGATGTGTAGTTGTATTGGCCTTCAAAGGATAATGTGTTACTTTTATTTCTGAAATAAAAAGAAAATGTTATTCTCCTCAGTCTATATAGTATGGATAGTATGAGCTCTTAACGGTGAAGGAAAACATCGTGAGGAAACCCCAAGCTTAGTCAGCTCCACATGTATTGACGTCATATTTCCTGTGCGCAGCTGATTAAACTGAGAGGATGGTTTAGGTGCTGGGCAAGCCTATTCCATCTCAAAACAATGTCCCAGGCACTACAGCGTCCCGTTAAGTGTAGGCATGGATTGCCTCCTGACGCTGTTTAAATCATCTAATATAGATGTAAAGGCCTACATTTCTTTTTTAGTATCTAGTATGGGTGTCCCATTTCAGCATAATTATAAGAAAGAGCTGTGAAATTACTCAATGGGAACTAAATGATTACTAGGTTTTATAATACTTGAAGATGGTGCTTTTAAAAAATCCTATCATACAACTGTTATGTGCCGGGTCGCATCAACTGGACCCTGTAAATAGTTTTAAATAATACAACCTACGATAATCTTACTTACTGTTTGAGGTTGTACACAGTAATTTTATTTCCGACAGGACTGATTACACAGTTACCATCATTTGTAAATAAAATATCGCCTCGCCGGTACACTGTTCCCAGCAAATTTTGAAACTGAAACAAACGTAAACAGTTCAAGGAACCACTAAGTATCTAATTTATACTTATGTAGTTTAATCGGTGATATAGTTCAATCATAATCAAGTTCATTGGTCAAACCAAACTTACGACTTACCGTGTAATGAAACTTCATCACGACGATTGTTTAGTACGAAGAAATTTAACTATTTTTATAACAAATACTCAATAAACCATAGTTTTCATTTATTATATAAATAAGATAGAATCAGAATGAAAACTTTTGAAATGCCTGCTTTAGAGTATAAATCCAAAAAGCAAAACAATGCATCGGCAAGCAAAGCAATGCAATCAGATGAACAGAACAGAACACACGTGCGTTTGACATTGATTGACGTTATTTGATTGACATTCATACATTCACGCTACGGAATTGTATTTTTATTGTGTAAATTATAGTCCAAGGGTTCGTGGCATCTTGATCGGAAACAAAGCCTCACATTAATTTTTATTTTTGCTAGTTTCCTAAATAATTTTGAAAAAAAAAAAAAATTCAAAATTAAAGAAAATCAATCAATAATCGTATCCGAACACAAAAAAATGGAAAGAAACAAGGAAACCAAAAAGGAAACAAAATTTAGGGATCCCAGTAATGGTATGTAAATTATTTCTACTCTAAACCGGATGGCCGCCGGCGCGCCGGCGGCGGCGGGGGTGTATTGCACCTAGGCAAATTCATTGGACGTACCTATGTATTTTTTCTAAATAAAATGGCACTGGCAAACTATGCTATTTTGCGTAACGAACTGCCGAAAAATGCAATACCTACAGAAGAAGCCATGAAAACTGAGATGAAAGAGAGACATTGTTGAGCTTAATTTTGAAAATTCAGGCAACTGAGGTACAATAAGCACAATCGTTCTTTAGTTCTCTGAAGTATCTATCTCGCTTACTCTACCAAACTTCAGAGAGCTAAAGATCCGTTGTACTTACTATAGGTACCTACCTACATACCTACTCACACATAATATTTTGTGTTCACAATATGGTGTGTTTTAAAAAAAAAACCTTAATATTTATTTATTTATATATATAAGAATCTTTGTCCTGACTGACTGACTGATTGACTGACTGATAGACAACGTACAGCCTAAACCGCTGGTCGTAGAGACTTGAAATTTTGAGGGTATGTCCGTCTTGGTGCGTAGGGGTGTACTAAGAAGGGATTTTTTGAAATTCAACCCCTAAAGGGGTGAAAAGGGGTAAAAACGATTGTATGAAAAATCGTATTCCTGGCACTTGGAGACATCAAATTTAGAATTATGATAGTTCAACGCTTTTAATGAAAGTCTACATTCAAAAAAATTCAAAACTACCCCTAGAAGGGGATGTAGGGGGTGTTAATGTTTGTATGGGGCTTTTTGAATGCGTGGTCCGATTTGCTTGAAACTCTGTATGATTAAAATGTAAATAAAAAAATTCCGCACTCTAATAATTTCATAACTACCCCTAAACCGGGGTGAAAGGGGTGTTAAAGTTTGCGTGGGATTTTTTAATACGTGGTTCAATTTGGTCGAAACTCGGTATGAGTATTTAGCAGTAGTGTAATAAAAAATATCTGCCCTTTTTCACCCCCATTAATGGGGGTGAAAAAGGGGAAGTACAGTACAGATTCTATGGGAGCCATAAGTCCATTGGGAGTGGAAGTGGGGTATTTGGGGAAGGGATAACGTATAAGGGATAAGCGGGGGAAAAGCGGGATAAACTGGGAAAAAGCAGGATAATGCGGGATAAAGCGGGGGGAAAGCAGGTTAAACTGGGAAAAAGCAGGATAATGCGGGATAAAGTGGGGAAAAAGTGGGATAAAGCGGGGAAAAGCGGGATAAACCAAGAAAATGCAGGAGAAAAGGGGCATAAACCGGGAAAAAGCGGGGGGAAAGCGGAATAAACTGGGAAAAACAGGATAATGCGGGATAAAGTGGGGAAAAAGCGGGATAAACTGGGAAAAAGCAGGATAATGCGGGATAAAGTGGGGGAAAAGCAGAAAAAAGTGGGATAAACCGGGAAAAAGAGGGATAATGTGGGGGGAAAGTAGGGTAAACTGGGAAAAAGAGGGATACAGCAGGGAAAAAACGAGATAATGTGGGATAAAGCGGGATAATTCGGGATAAAGCGGGGAAAAAGCAGGAAAAAACGGGATCAAGCGAGAAAAATGGGATGATGCGGGATAAAGTGGGGGGAAATGGGATAATGTGGGATAAGTGGAAAATAACGGGGAAAAATCATAAAATCATATTCCTGGCACTTAGAGACATGAAATTTAGAATTATGATAGTTCAACAGTTTTAATGAATTCTGTGAATGAGTCTGCATTCAAAAAGCTTCAAAACTAGACGGGGTTGTTGATGTTTGTATGGGGTTTATCGAATGCGTTGTCCGATTCGCTTGAAACTCTGTATGAGTATTCATTAGTGTAATTACAAAATGTATGCATTAAAAAAAAATCAAAACTACCCCTAGAAGGGGGTGTAGGGGGTGTTAATGTTTGTTTGGGGTTTTTGAATGCGTGGTCCGATTCGCTTGAAACTCGCTATGTGTGAGTACTGAGTAATATTTTTATATATTTTTTTTAACTTCACTATAAAGGGGGTGAAAGAGTTGCTATGAGAACCATAAGTCCTAAAAACTTAAAACTTGGAAGATACATTCTTCTTCTGCTGCATTTTAGGATTTCGTAGGGGTGGGGTGAACTTTTGTATTTAGGGGGTGGGTTGAAATGGAGGGCTGTAAATAATTCCTGAAACAGGGTGTTGGCGGTGATTAAGTATGTGTGGAATTTCTTAAGTGGGAGTGAGATTGGAAGTGGGGTTAATGGATTTATGGATTTGTGACTTTATGGAGGGGCGTCAGATTAAAATGTGAGAGTGAGATTGTGAGTCACATTAAGAGTGAGAGCGAGATAAGGGTTAGATTGAGGGTCAGATTTAGAGTGAGACTCGGACTCAGACTCAGTCATCAAAGTTGAACTTGCAGTCACAGTCACTCAGTTTAGTTAATGTGATGAAAAGCTTACTCAAGTGATAAGGGCTATGTTGATATGTACCACGTGAACGAAGTCGCGGGCGTTCCGCTAGTATTTATATATAAGTAGGTAGGTAGTGGCGTATAAGAGAAGAGGCATTTAAACCCAACAGGGGGTGTTACCGGCTGGATAGATAGATAGGTAGGTACACTACACCATAATTAGTTGGTATCTACCAATATTAGACATTTTCACATGTTTTATTGTGTTTTTAAGGTAACGGAATGACAAAAGGTAAGGACAAAAGGTGCTTAAAACTAACCAATTATCCCACATCCACCCATTGTTGAGTACCTAATATAGGCCTCCTCATTTTTACGTTACATTAGGTACTTACTAATAACATGAAACTTATTATATTAAGCGGTAACATAAGAAATAAAAGTCTACTTACAGCATAAATTTAAATAAACCATTTAAAACCCATAAATCCCATACAAACTCCCTACGAAGTTTGTGTTCAAGTTTGTATGGAATTTCTTAGGGGCATGTGTATTTTATTTAGGTAAGTAGGTGCCTACTCATTTACCTATTTGGCAAGCCTCTAACTGAACCACTAGAAATCTTCAAAGGATCTGGAAAAATCTGAGAGAATGTTTATCGCACCTCGAAGATACAGATGTTTACGTTTTACCCATACTAGCTAGACCTTTGCTCAGCCATGGGACATGGTAGGTTAGGAAATTAAATCTTACTATTTTAGTAGAATAAAGCAGATGGCAACATTTAGGAATTAGTCATTAGAGACACCTTTTTTTTTTCTAGGTATATTTTTAGTTAATAAAGATGCTTTCTAGAGATTTTAAGTCATAAATAAATGTGATAAACTTAAAAGTTTCTTTATAAAAAATGTTTGTGCTGTAATATAAAGATTTTTTATTTTGAAAGAATGGTAATGACAGAATAGTACATGCGCAGATTATAGGTGCTGGCCATCGAACCACATCAATGTTCTACGTCAAAGCTTAGAAAGTTTTCCAGCTCAGGATTGGTCAACTATTTCGGAAATTACGTCATGAAACCAATCAGAACTTGGGTCATATCGAGCGCTGCCTTGGACATCAATCGTCATATGACCCATTCTATCGAGCCTGCAAAGCTTGGGCCATATTTGTCTGTGCAAAAGTAGTTCCGTGAAGTGAGTGTGTGCAGATAGTCATCACAGTTTTGGACCTGTAAATACCCACACTAAACCTTCAAAATGGCCGAAAACCCAATCTACGGACCCTTCTTTGGAGTTATGGGGGCGGCGTCTGCTATCATCTTCAG
Organism: Epirrhoe tristata; assembly: GCA_951394285.1. Classification (NCBI taxonomy): domain Eukaryota; kingdom Metazoa; phylum Arthropoda; class Insecta; order Lepidoptera; family Geometridae; genus Epirrhoe; species Epirrhoe tristata. The sequence goes on from OX596142.1 coordinate 11,083,541, forward strand.
CGGTAAGTATTCTGTGTGGACCATTGTCGCCGAAATGGCTGTCTTTTGAATCAATAACGATCCTCAAAGTGAGTTACTAGATTCCGATTATGTTGCGGCTCGTTCCTGCTTGAAAGGATGTGCCCCGTGGGGTCTATAAAACTTATTGATTGCGGTTATTTTAGGAGGACTAATTATAGTTTAGCCGCGCCTTGTGCCGCGCTGTGTATCTATACAATGCTATGTAGGTGTCTGCATGAGGCGCTTTGATTCAATACGTTGAAAAGGGGATGGGGGATGAAATGGGGCGTTGTATTGAACGCCTACGAAGAGTGAATCATCGGTTAAATGTAACTAGGTATGTCTGCAAACCTGAAAAAGATCAGTTTAGAGATTTGGCTAGTCTGTCATAGCGTTCTGAAAATCGACCAGCTCTTGATGGTTTCCATCCAAGGTTCAATAAACCATAGAATAATAATCATGTCATGTGAAATCTGATTTACTTCAGACTACACATTGGAATTCAACTATCTCTTTCCACACACAATCCAATCAATAATTTTGATTCTATGTTAGATCCAAGGAATAGTTGCTGACCTACTTTCCTGTGTAATACAATTTTTACTAAAATTGATTTTGTAATCACATGATAACTTTGATCATGTGATCAAGTCAGCTGTTAAAAAGTCTAGCTTGTCATAACCTAACATTCATAATGCCAATCGTGAAGGTATCCTTCCTCAGAGTTTTACTTATGAAATTATGGATGGTTATGTTTGGCAAACCTGTTTATCTGGTTTTGCAAGATACCTTGCCAATTCCAGACAACCCTTTGGTACTTAAATGAAGTATGTATGAATGAAATAGCAACTTTAATTACAGTTAGTTACAATAGTTACATTAACAACAACAAGAACACAATAAAACATGGTCATGTGATTATTTTCATTAGTCATCAGTAAAAAAAGTAGGTAATTTGTATTATCGCTGCAGTAATTTGACAACAAAAACAAAATGGAAGATTTCCTCTCCAATTATTTAAATCCTGTCCAGATTTTTAGATTATTTACAATAGCTTGCAAATTACAAGGAAGAGAGTAGGTGATCATCACATGACCACTAAATAAACTATTAATGAAACCTTGCAGAAGAACCTTATTTTGTTAGCTCAAAGTGGGCAAAATATATCAACCTTATGGTTTCCTTATACATCTCAGTAAAGAGGAAACTGTTTGCTATTATTCTCACAGCTGATTTATCATGTCTTCGGAGATATCATGTTTGGTTGGCAGCATAAATTGTGACAAGCAAGTTGCAGAAGCCATAAACCAAGAATTGAAGTGAAGGTAGCACTATGAAAGTATGGCCTAAAACAGTTTTTCTGTACTATGGTATCATAGTCTTTTTATTCCTTTTACTGCAATGTTTGTGGGGTCTCTTATCTAACTCAAGGATAACTTAGGTAGGTAAAAAAAAGCTTCACTGCTTTAATAATTCAATGATTAGATACAGAGCTACTCAGGGTGTACTATGCCTGTGTCTAAACTAATGCCTGCATTTTGCAGTTGCCTAGTATCACTCCCTATATAACGAATATGAAAACAAGACCTAGCAGTATTAAAAATATATTCCTAAGCTGTAGACATTCTCTCAGACTAGGCATTAAAGATGAAAGTCAAGAGGCACAACTGAATACATATTTGGCACATGCCAAATTAACATAACACTTGTAACAATATTTGTTTCAAATTAGCCTGTACAGCTCAAGAGTAGGCAAAAAATTAAAACATTGATTAGTTTACTGACACACATACGGAATAGATCTGGTAATAACACTATTAAATAAAATCCAGTTCTGTCGATACATAAAATGAGCTTAGAACCCTATATTAAAGGATATGCATGAATCATGCATGTTTTAATACTCGTCACTTATTTTTATGTGACCAACATGGGACTCAATTCACTCAATAAATAAAACTTTTCTAAAGACGTCATACTCATTGAGCTGTAGAAATGAGGTATTCAAAGATTAGTAAGAGAACTTACTTAAGTTTTTTGCTCTCATTCCAGCGCTGGGAGCTGCATATGGCACAGCCAAGTCCGGCACGGGTATCGCCGCTATGTCGGTGATGAGGCCCGAACTCATCATGAAATCCATCATTCCCGTCGTCATGGCGGGTATTATCGCCATTTACGGGCTGGTCGTAGCAGTCCTGATTGCTGGGTCGTTGGACTCCCCAGCCAACAACTACACCCTTTACAGGTTTGTAACTCATTTATTGGTGTAATATTTAAAATCATGATGTTGGATAGACAATAGTTTGTAATTAACCAATTCAACATTTGAAATAATAGTAAAGTAATCATCATCATGATGTAGTTTGTAATAATAATTCTGTTGGCTACAAGGTAAGCTTCTATGGATAGTTGAAGACTAGGAGCTTAGAATCCTCATGCCTAGGAAATCTTAATAGCAAGAAATTGCTCCTGTGCTGGTTGGAGCTGGGTTTTTGTCATTCTAAAATAGTAATTCATCCAGCAAGGTCAATCTTTTACAAATGACATTATTTTCAACTTGACTGATTTTGCCTTGCTGTTCATTTCTATGTAATTTTTCAATATGCTATTGTTAGATAGGACAGATAACAAAGTTGATCACATGATAAATGCAACCACTTGTAGGAACTTGCTATTACATAATATAGCTTTTTACTGGCTTTATGTATTATTTTAAAGATAAAATATCAGGCCAGAGTTATAAAGCATCTGAAAAAAGTGTATTATAAAACTAGTCATGGTCTGTGTATTATGTAAGTTCGTATGAGTCAGTGGCCAAATCTAGTGACGGAGTTTTTAGGCCGCCTTTAGATCTCTGTCATGGCTTAACGACTTAAATAGTCGGTCCCAGCTATTTAAGTCGTTAGACTTAAATAGCTGGGACCGACTATTTAACGTGCGGAACACAGAAGCGCTCGGATGATAATGCCACTGGCGGTCGCCCATCCACTTACAGACCATTTCGAATGTTGCTTAACTTCGTTCGATCTATCAAGAACTACCAACCCCCAATTTCTATATTGAATGGACATTCGTAGGTAAGAGCTATGACTCGTTTCCACATATAAAAGTTTGACATGTAACTGTTAGGGTAAGCAAGTACGACCATGAGCGCTTCTGTCTATTGAATCTTCTATTGATATAGAGTCTGTGTATTGAACAAGTATAAAGCATTGTCTTTGTTGTTTCCAGAGGGTTCATCCACCTGGGAGCAGGTTTGGCGGTCGGTTTCTCGGGTCTGGCGGCCGGGTTTGCCATAGGCATCGTGGGAGATGCCGGCGTGCGCGGTACAGCCCAACAACCCAGGTTATTCGTCGGAATGATTCTTATCCTCATTTTCGCCGAAGTATTGGGTCTCTACGGTCTGATCGTCGCCATCTACCTTTACACGAAACAGTAAACGCACACTCCACTCCCGTCGCCCGTGCTTCGAGACTCTATGCCGCGGGCGCTCAGATCGCACAGGGATATCGTCGCCGGTAGTATAGCAGCGCATAGGGCCTCGGAGCACCCCAGCCTTGTATTATACGTCTCTCGTTGATCATTTATATCCCTTCGCATATCTCCGGCACGCGTCGCCTCGATGCTGCGGCGGCGCTGCCCCGAGAAGCGAACTGTATAAATAATTTTTCTATTTTATATAAAACGATCTATTTTCGAATCCCAATCATGGTTTACTTCAATGCTGCCGTGCGATGACTGCGTAATTTATTTAATTTATTACCGCAAGTTATTTCTCATTTGTTTCGGTGACAGGAGATTTCGTTTCACTAATCGACATATCAGTTTTGTTGCGCGTTAACACCCTTCGCGATTTCTTCGTACCAACCGATGATATCACTTTTTAGATTATTTTAGCGTTAAGGCGAAACTAATGTACAGTTAGAGTAGAAAATTAAGTCCAAACAAGTTATATAATTTATGAAACAATTGAACCCCCAGGGTACTGTGTACCAGTTGATCGAGAATGTTAGGTTAAACCTGGCTGTAGGTACTACATGCATGCTATATAGCTTTCAGTGTTATAGTGGATGTATGTCTCCTGATGATGTAATGGTCCTGATTGTTTCTTGTTCTCCGGGAAGTGACCACAAACGCGAGTCGCAAACTTTGTATGTATTGCCAGGAATCAGTTAATAAACGTGGTTTGTACATTCCATATTATTTTGTTTCTACTATATTTTGTGTTTTATTTTCCTTTTCGATCTTCGTATCTTTATTATGGATGGGCGAGTTACAAAGGTATTAACTAGAAGGCGGTCGCATTCATGACATAATTAATAATAGCACTGTCGTTTATCCAACTATTATAATAAAATATTTCTATAATAATACATTTCTGACGACTTTAATGTGAAAATATTTCAAATATATTTATTCTGTATATGTACCTAATAGTCAAAGATGTTTGAATGATTATAAATTGATAAGTAAAATACTATAGGTAAAATTGTATTTTATTTTAGGTTTCATGTTAGAGAATGTTATAATCTTTGGTGTTAATGAATGAATTGTGTTAATAAAATATTTTAAAAACAACTATAATGTAAATTATGCGTCTATTGTTTCTCTTCTGCCTTTTGCTAATTAGATTCCTACCTATTTAAATATCGAACTGATCTCTCATTTCAACACAACAACAGCAAACATTCATACTATTCACTCATAGGTTGAATTGAACTAGATAGAAGAAGGATTTACAAACAAAAAAGGTGTTGAAGGCATTTGTTTACTGGGTACCATTAGATAGAAGTAGAGAGTTCGGCCACCAGGATCCCCTAAGAAGTCTGTATTTGTATGAATCTGCCCCCGTGCATGGGGCACATTGGTGTGCGTTACCCTAGCTGGAAAGTGTCTCCTAGAGAGATTTGAGAATGAGGAAAAATTAGTGCCTAGCGAGCTATAAATAAAAAAAAAAACACGACCTCTGTGGCGCAGTGGGCGAAGGTCCGCCTGCGATGCAGAAGGTTGCGGGTTCGATCCCCGCCGCGGGACAAATGTTTGTATGATCTACAGATATTTGTCTCGGGTCTGGGTGTTTCTATGTATAATATGTATGTATTTACAAACAAAAAGTATATAAGTAGTTTATCAGTACCCATACCACAAGCTCAAGCTTACCTTTGGGGCTAGATGATGCTGTGTGAAAAGTCCAGCATTATTTAAATGTGTGCCAAATTAAAAATTTGTGCATATTGTAGTGACCTCGAAACTTACATAGGCAAGAGATGGAGCGAGCTTACACAGAAGGTGCCTATTAACTCTCTTCTTAAAAACAACAGGGTCATAGTAGGTGGATAAATACGTTACTGAGCATAGGAATGGTACTACGAGAAACAGTTCTCCCTTGTGGTCCCATTAATGGGAAAAAATCCTGGGACCACGAGAAAACAGCTATCAAAACCGCCCCGTTCGCTGCGCCATTAAATAGATTATTATTCTCTTTGGTAGTTAGATAATGTTTTTGTGTATTTTCTTTAAGGATTTTGACAACTACACATATACGCACACTGCTTTTCATAGTCGCTCAGCGACAAAGCCCTTTTCTTTTATGTTTAGATAAATAAATAAATAAATAAAATGAGTTCCGACCAATCAATAGTAGGTAGATTTAGTTTTCCAAGGAAGAAAAGCAGTTTTTTTTTTTCTTTATTCCACTCGTTCTATATCTCTATGAGCCAGACCATAGATTTAGCATGGTACCTTTTTTTTTGGTACAGACCAAACAAAATTGACACATACATTTGAAAAATTTTGACGTCGACATCTTCAACACAAAACACCAAAACACTTCCCCTCCTCGCAGGCGAATGCGGGGGATGTGCGGGGGATAGGATGTTATCCATTCTGTGGTACTTACTAGTATATTGTCTGTGTCCATATCCATTTTTCTCGGAAAACTTAATGTTGTGTTGTGGTTTTGTCTTGTCTAGCCACGGAATAATACACGCAAAATAACATGTCTTCTACATGGTATTTTGTACAAAAACACGAAAACACGTCGCTGTGGACCGGCTTTAGCTCAGCAAGCATTACGAAGAAGGTACAACAAAACGCAATGTAGCGTCAGTGTCAAAAAAGCCAAACACACACACACAGATTAGGTAGGTTGGCGCCAAACTCGAATTGCTCGACTTCTTGCATTTGTAAAATGGAAATTAAGAAGCATATTTTTACTCCAATGGAGAAAAAATACTTTATAGAAATTTTAAAAAAATATAAGGCTGTAGTGGAGAATAAAGAGACCGATGGTGCGTCTCTACGCAAAAAAAGTGAGACCTGGAACAAAATAGCTGCAGAATACAACGCTAGTCCGCACGCATCTACCCAGGTAAATAATTACATATTTTATTAATGTGACATCAGATAACAGAATACCTAAAGGAACTCTATTATTGTCTGAAATTTGGACCTTAATTTCCATTAAATTGTGCTAGTGGCAAATTTTGGCTAGTTCTTTTTTGTTGCACTATTTACATTTGCCTTGTTATTAATATTTTAGGCAACAACTAAACAATTACGTCGGCTCTGGATGAATATAAAACAAAGACAGAGGGAGGCGTTGACTAAAGAACGCCAACGCCGCTTGGCCACTGGGGGAGGGCCATCAATAAGTGATGCCACCATTCACCCTGAGGTCTCTGAAGTGGCCCCAGCTCTTATAGTTGTGACAGATACCGTAAAATCAGGTAAGTAATTATGGTCGAACTTTGTTGCTTTAAATCTCATGGCTGCTTATTACAAAAACGTTAAACCTTACTTGAACCCCACGTTGACATATGTCAAAACAAAACTGTTACCACAATAAAGTGTTCTATGTACGAGTATTTAAAGATCGTTTTTCTAGGGTCATTTTTTTTTAGTTAGGCTAGTCTAAACTCTGTTCATTTTCTTGTAATAAGATGGAGTAAGTTTTCAATAAAATACTCACCTATATATAAATTTACTTTGATAAACACCTCATAGACAAGGAAAAACATTTATATAAAACTTATATTACTAATGCATCTGAGATTAATAAATTATTTTTAAATTATTATGCTTTTCAGAAAGAGAGGATGACATGGTGAAACCCGTCGAAATAGAGGAAGTGTCCGAGGTTGTACCTCATGACCCTCTAACTGGAACTCCAACGGAATCATCTGAAAGTAGACGAACTGAGCCGGCAGGTCAGCGTAATAGGAGCTATATTTTGGAGAGCGAATACACAGATCGCCAAATGAGGGCCAATGAAAAGCACGAAGTGGAGTTACAAATACTACAAGAGCAACTACGTGAAGCTAAGGCAAAAGCTGACCTAGCTGAGCTTATCCTTCGGCATCGACAACAATGTTCCTCAGGTACCTACTGCAATTGTGGTTAAAGATGTTTATTTCTCAAAGGACATGGTTCACTAAAAGAGAAACAACATTTAGTTATGCTAGTACATAATTACTTAGTGGGATAAGGGCAGGAAGAAGAAGAAGAAGCTAGTACAGAATTTTATTAAAATGTGTCTTTTAATAATTGTAAGTTAGAAATACCTAAGCTAAGTACCAAATGTTGCAGTGCCCCAGCGGGGTTCATGTTATGAAACACTATTTTATTTTAAGATACATGAAGCAATAAACCGCCCTCCGGCCAGGTGGAGTGACGATCTGCGACAAGCTGCCGGCAGAAGCTGGATGCGTCGAGCTGAGGACAGGGCGCAATGGCGCGCACTAGGGGAGGCCTATGTCCAGCAGTGGACTGCCATAGGCTGATGATGATGATGAAGCAATAAACGTTTTGAATTTGAATTTGAATTACTGGTTGGAGACCAGCAATCTAGTAATTAAACATACCTTCTACAATTTTTCAACTGTATCAATGTTCTTTAGAACATAATCTTTAATTTTTTTAAACCGTACATGTCGTTTCTTTTACATTCTTATCTTAGGCAGATTATTATGTAGTTGTGCTCGTTCAAAAGTTTTATCAACGATTCAATATGTTCTATTTCGCTCCTAATATCCGCCATTTTATTTTACATAATATGACAAATATATTTTTTTGTAATCTCCTTTATGTCATGCTTCTAACGATCCTTAGATAGAGTCTGGCAAATGAAAGTAGACCCTGAAAAAAAGGCGGCAAATTCAAAAATATAAGCGTGACAACCCATTAATTAATAACTTTAAATAATATACTTAATATAATTATTATATTTGGTACTAGAAAATAATAACCAAGTATCAAGTTGTGTTCTTCCGAATGTCCTTAAGGGGTTACACGCTTATATTTTTGAATTTGCCGCCTTTTTTTCAGGGTCAACTTTCATTTGCCAGACTCTAGCTTGACTAATCCTGTTGTATTTTGTAAATATATGTAAATATGTACCTAGTAGCTTAGTTTCTGTAAATATATACTTATAGAAGTAAGTAATCTCCTCTTAATTTCCTTGATTTTGATATCCCACTCGATATGATTGGATTTTTTATTAAGGCTCAGGCGGTTACCCATCATCTTTATGACCGCGCCATAGTGTTCTGTGGCCCAGCGTTGCTTAACTTTGGTACACGTCACTGAAAAGGTTACAAAAATTTACTTTGATCTTTGAGCAAAAAACGTAACGCTACCGTAGTCTTTGTTTCCAAACCTGTCTATCTCTTTCTCACTCACGAATGAGTCACTGGCTGAATTTGTTTTTACCGTAAATTTATGCTAAAAATATCGAGATTTTATGTTCTGACAGCTCGTACGTTGGCAATGTGTTTTGATTGACTTGACGTACGTAATCAAAGTTGGGATAGATATTCCATCCATCCAATTAATTTATAAAATTTGGTTTTTTGGTTGAGTGAGTTGAGTGCATCGAGTTTTACTAAAATCCTATCACAATGAAGTACAAAGCGTTACTTTTGTTTACCATACTACTAACTTACTATGAAAGCGAAGCCCAAAGTCGAACCAAAGGAGTATGTAATCATTAAACAATCGAATCGTATTACCGGCGTTTGGCCCTGTTCTACAACTTTTTTTCAATTGCAGCTCGATGAGAAAGCCCAACAGTTATCTGATATGTCCGCAAAGAAGCCTATAATATCATTGAATCTGAGCAAATTCAAGGAATACGTGAAATCTCCACCCAGAGACTACTCTTTCGTAATTATGTTCACTGCCATGGCTCCGTCGAGGCGTTGCGCTATTTGCCAGGCAGTTTACGACGAGTACCAGATAGTAGCTAACTCGTTTAGATTCTCACAAGCCTTCACAGACAAACTGTTCTTTGGTATGGTTGACTTCGACGAAGGATCAGACATTTTCCAAATGGTAAGTTATCTTGTTATCATAGGTCCTAGATTGATGGCTAGTGTGCTTGTGCTTTAACGTAGTAACTATATCCTACTGTTTCCATTATCTAGGCATTTGTGAAGTTAGCTGTTTGTCTGCGCAGAACACAGTTTCGTATGAAAAAGCATTCACTGCACAAACAAATGGCTAACTTTACAAATAATAGTTTATTGGCAGCCCAGTACAATTTTTTATTACTGTAGTTTACACATCATAAACTAAAACATTTTGCTATCATCGAATATTCTAAGAAATGATTATTAAATTCTTTTCAGTTAAGATTAAACACAGCTCCGGTTATCATGCACTTCCCGGCTAAGGGCAAGCCTAAACCAGCTGACTCCATGGACTTGGAGAGATCAGGCATTCACGCTGAAGCCATTGCTAAATGGATCCAGGATAGAACTGATGTTCAGGTAAAAAAATTTTTTTCTAGTCGTTCGTGTCCCACTGCTGGACAAAGACCTCCCCCCATTCCCTCCACACATCCCGATCCTTAGCCGTATTTATCCACTCTGGTAAGAATTGGTCGAGCTCATTCCGCTCATCTTCGTCTCGGTCTGCCGCGTCGCCTTCTCACTGGCTCGGGGCGCCACTCAGTGGCTACCTTTGCCCACAGGTAAAATTTTACTTCAAAATAATTCAAGAATGTATTGAACATTCTTGAACTATTTTGGAATTAAATCAATGCATGATTTTTTCTTTGATTTCTTTTTGTTTCCATCATAACACAAGGCCAATCTAATAATGCAAATCAACCAGGCAGGTAGTTACCTAGTGAAGTTTTTTTTTTACCTGGGCCTATATTCATTAAGAGAGGAAGGCTTAGGGAGGTTTATACCCATTACCCAGCAGTGGATGAAGTCAGGCTGTGGATAAATAAGTAATAAATAAATAATGCTGGACATTTTTACACAGCATTATCTAGCCGCAAACTAAGCAAAGCTTGTACTATAGGAACCAGATAACTGATATACTACTTATACTTTTCGTTTGTAAATACATACATAGAAACACCCAGACCCGAGACAATATCTGTACTGTAGGTCATACAAACATTTGTCCCCCAGCAGGGAACCAACAAACAAACCAAATGATGAAAACAAAACAAAAACAACAATGATGATGATATTGTTCCTCTCCTCAAGTTATATATTTTTTTAAATGAAAACTTCTTCAGGCGCGTTGGACATTTTTGATGAGATGAGTATAAATTCTTGGATTCGCCTCGAAATGGTCACGTGCGAGTCACGGGACTGCTCACCGACACCTACCAGTAGCGCCATCTAGTTTTGTACTCGATAAACTTTTAGGGCAATATTTTTACGCTCAATTTATAACCTAACAAGTTTTCATTTCTCTCGGCACTCCCGGGTGTGCCACGTTTTTTTTTAAGCAAATTTGTAAATGTTTTCACCAGCTTTGATTGCATACACATGTTATACATCATGCCAAAGAAAATTAATCACTGTTTATTGCATTTCATTAATACGGAGTCTGATAAGGAATAAGAGTTTAATTGCTAATGTTAGCTCTGTATTGGACTGCACTATGGATAAAGCACTTTAATATGCCTAGTATTGATATTATATGGTTGGTATTGGGGTATTGGTAAGGTTGGTATTGGGGTATTGGTAAGGTTGGTATTGGGGTATTGGTAAGGTTGATATTATAAGTGGTGCTTTTTCATCTTCTGCACATAATTAACTACTTCAAATGCTTGTAGATGCATTAGTTGTAGTGTAAATGAACAGCAACCATGTATAAAAAACTGTAATGTGTAACTGTGTGTTTTAAGAGCTGTACCTGCGACCTCGTTCGCGAGGGCGGTACTCAAGTTAAGACGCAGTTTATCAGGGTTCCGTACCCAAGGGGTAAAACGGGAACCCTATTACTGATACTTCGCTGTCCGTCCGTCCGTCAGTCACCAGGCTGTATCTCATAAACCGTGATAGTTAGACAGTTGAAATTTTCACAGATCATGTATTCGTTGCCGCTATAACAGAAGATAAATAGGTACCAAAAAAACAATAAAATAAATATTTAAGGGGGCTCCCATACAAAAACGACCGTTTTTATAGATAATGGTACGGAACCCTACGTGCGCAAGTCCGACTCGCACTTGGCCGGTTTTTTTTAAGTATCTTTGATTGTGTCTTTGTATTTTCCAGGTACGGGTTTTCAGACCGCCAAACTACTCGGGGGCTGTGGCCTTCGCCAGTCTTTTCCTCCTCGTAGCAGGTTTCCTGTACGTGCGACGGAACAATCTAGAGTTTCTCTACAACAAGCAGATGTGGGCGGTCGCGGCTGTGTTTTTCTGCTTCGCCATGGTTTCCGGGCAGATGTGGAACCAGATCAGAGGCCCGCCATTCTTCCATAGAACGAAGAACGGACCGGTCTACATCAACGGCGGATCGCATGGCCAGTTCATTTTGGAGAGCTATATTGTGGCTATTTTGAGTATCCTTTTGAAAGTTTTTAAGAAGACCGACCTCCTTGTTCTACGTAGTATGTTAACGAGGATTAGGTTTTTTTAAGATTTACGGCAAAAAGCCACAAAAAAGACATTCAAGATGTCCTAAATAGGTCATGCCCAAAATTTTCAGAATTTTTCTAAAGTGATTCTTTATGGCTTTTGGATTAAAGTCTTTGCTCTAGCTTACGCGTAACTAACTCTAATTTACTTCATACATACTTTAAATTTACGCCCCTTTTCCCAAGGGTTCAAATTTCAATTTTTTTTTTATTTAGGATTTCAAATTTTTATTTAGGAAACAAAAACATGGTTCAAAGGGGTATCCCAGGGCGGTTATTCGCGTTCATTTCTTCGTTAGTTTGATGAATATTCGAATGCTTCTTACTACGAGCTACATTATATTCAGTTGATACGATTAACGTTAAAAAACGGTCCTAACCTAGGGCTAAATATTTCAAACCGAAAAATGGGCCCTTGAAGTCAGAAATCGTAGTAAGAATCATCCGAATATTCATCAAACGAACGAAAATAAGAACCGAAATAAGGCCCCAGGTACGTTAGCTGACTTTCATAAATCAAAATATTCCCTAACTCGCCACTCAGACGGCGCAGTGGTAGTTGGCATGATTCTGATGATAGAGGCGGCAGGCGGCGCGCGCTCCGACCCTCGGAACCAGGTGGACGGCAAGAAGCGACGGTTCCAGAGTGCGCTGGGACTTGTTCTGGTCTGCGTGTTCTTCTCGTTCCTTCTCTCTGTGTTCCGTGCGAAGACTCAGGGCTATCCTTATAGGTAAGTCGTCATTCACGGTCACACCATCGCGTCAAATGGCGTGATATATAACAGCCAAAATGACATTCAACTCTGGTTTACCAATTGCGCCCTATTCCATATTACCATCCATCCATTTGACGTAAGCCACCAATCAGGACCATTAAGTTGGATTCCCCGAAAGTTGAATTCCCATTAAATTGAATCTCATTATGTTGAATCCCATTAATTCGGATTCACATTATGTTGAGTCCTTTTATGTTGGAGAATTCAACTTAACGGGATTCAACTAAATGTTTGAATCCCGTTAAGTTGAATTCTCCACGACAAATGGCCTAACCGTGAATGCCCATCTCTTAGTTCCTAGAAGACCTACCTTATGGTCCCATAAGAGTATTTTGATCAAAGCAGGGATAAAAAAGTTTTTACTCTTTTTTTTCACTGATTAATTTTTATTCTAAAATCTGTGATTGCTCCTTCTGATTGGTCCCGTCGTTCTCAAATTTCGCGCTTAACAACACATTTTATTATTCAGATTCCTGTGTGTTCATCTCTTTTTGACCAATTTTGGTTGAGGATGGCATATTTAAAAAAAACTTTTTATTGTTTCAGCTTCCTGTTCAAATAAGTTCTGTCCATTAGAATTTAGGAGTGTAGGAGTAATTTAAAAGACCAACCTGTGAAGTGTGTTGTGGTGTATGATGCGTTTTACTGTTTCTAATTTTATGTTGTGTTGGTCAATAAAAGTGTATTGTGTTTTCTATACTTTTATTGTAATTTATAAGTAAATTGATTTCTTGTTCATTTTAAGATACTGTAGCTAAATTCCCAGGTTGTACATAAAGTAAATGCCGCCAGTGTTTTGGGCACGCTTCCGACTGACAGTGCCCTGGATCAGTTGAGCTATCTACAGATCGTTTCTAACGATCCTTAGATAGCTTGACTAATACTGTTATATTTTGTAAATAATGTGTAGGTGGACTGGATACTGGTTGTTTTGTCTGTGGTGGGTAAGCAAATGCTCATGAAGAAGCATTACTAGAAAATTAATAAGTAAATTGACTATTTGAGTTTTAATAATTTATTTAATAATAATAACACTATTAGCCTCACTGTTCAAATACAGTACAAAAATATATTATTATTTAACCTAACCAAATCTTATTCTATAATAAATATTTCAGTCTTTATTTCTACAATAAATGCGGAATTATAGCCTCTCTATTGGATGGGTAGTTCTTAAATTCCTTTTTGTACCAGCTGTGAGCTTGAAATGCAGTTTGGAACTGAAACAAAGAAAATAGCTATAGTAAAAACGTAAACAGGTTCACGACTGTATCCCCAAGGTGCGGTAGACATTCTCTCAGATCTTTTTTATGTTATTTATTCCAGATCCTTTGAAGAGGTCTAAAAAAGCCGTGTTGGCCGAATGGGGTTGTACCTCAACTTTCAATCCGAAGGTTGTGGGTTTTAATCCCGGCCGTGCATCAATGGATTTTGCGGTACGTAAAATTTATATGCACTTTAACACGTGCTCTAAACGGTGAAGGAAAACATCGTGAGAAAACCAGTTAGTGTTCTTATAGGCGGCGATGGGCTTGCAACCTGTCACGTATGGAATACTAACTTCTGCAAGATGTGGGCATGTATCAAATATTATGCGTTTGGACATGCCTCTGACTACCCCCATTTTAATAGCTATAGTGCTGATCAAAAATAATAAATAATTCACACAGAATCATCTAGTCCCAAAAAAATATTTATAAGGGGGAAATCAGAGTCATATGTCTTAATAAGTACATTATTTAGTAAATGCCCACATTAATAATCTTACCTGATTACCGAGCACCCACAAATAAATGCAAGCAAATGTTTTTGTAGGCAGTAAAATGACCAGTGTGGTGTACATTACAACTTCACACATCCTGTGAGGACTAGACACATACTCAAACATCCTTCCTCTAGGAATGCCATGATCTTCAGTCACCACTTGGCCAGACTTCTTGTCTTTGCGGAGGTTAGCGAAGATGATGTTTGACTTGTATTGTTCGTACCATGCAAAGAGGAAAATTATGGTGCAAGGGATGGCAAAGATTTTAGTGGGTGTGTCTGTCCATTGAATGCTGTCTCTGTTTTGGTTGCCTGGAATGTAAAGATGTATAATAAATTATAAACGTAAAACGTAAACAGGTTCACGACTGTATCCCCAACGTGCGGTAGACATTCTCTCAGATCTTACTTATTCCAGATCCTTTGAAGATGTCTAAGGGGGGTAGTCAGAGGCATGTCCAAACACATATTTGATACATGCCCACATCTTGCAGAAGTTAGTATTCCATACGTGACAGGTTGCAAGCCCATCGCTGCCTATAAGAACACTAACTGGTTCCCTCACGATGTTTTCCTTCACCGTTTAGAGCACGTGTTAAAGCGCATATAAATTTTACGAAACGCAAAATCCATTGATGCACGGCCGGGATTCGAACCCACAACCTTCGGATTGAAAGTTGAGGTACAACCCCATTCGGCCAACACGGCTTTTAATAAATGTAATAATAAATTATATACTGTTGAAATCTAAAAGGCTGCTTGCTTTCTATAAACAATAGCAGTGTATTCTGAACATTTTATTATAGAAAATTGGGATATTTTCTTAGTGGTATTAATGATAACCTACAAGATGGTTCGACAACATTGTTAAATCTGCAGGTCGTATATGGGCAAGACTGGCTCAGGATAGAGGTGAATGGCAAAAGCGAAGAGAGGCCTATGCCCAGCAGTGGGATGAGAAAGGTTGATGATGATAAATAATGATTTTACTTTAATTTGTAAGTAGAAAACAAAATAAACAGTGTAACCAAAGAGGCTAAGTGCTTTGACTTAGGAATAGTGTCATTTTCACAAAACAAGGTGTGCTTAGTAAAGATAATTCACCCATTCATTCACATATTAGTACAATAAACACTTAGAATTACTTATAGCTAATTAGTAATTCCTTTGTAACTAGGAAGTCATGTGCAGAATAATTAATTAATTTAACTATTTGTAGTTACCTACTGCACTACTTCCTGTTTGAACTTATCTCAATTGGAAACAAAATTAGATGAGTGAATTTTCCAGCATCTTACAATTTGAACCAACTTACCACAAAAGAGGGGTGCTTGCCCAGCAGCAACTAGAATACAGGCAAAATAATGGACAATGCCAGCCAAGTAATGACTCAGATTCATCTTGCTGGATTTAGCAAAGACTTGTAGACAGTATGTTTCATACAGCCTTCGTAGACATTGTACTGTTAGAAGTGTCATCACTAGGATTGAGGCTGCTACTGAAACTGCACAAGAAAATCATTAAACAATAATGTGTGTCAGATTTGATGACATTTTGGAGTTTCTTACTTTTATTCCTAATTTAAAATTTAACTGTACCTAATAACACCAAAGTGAACTGACTATTTTTAGATTTCTTTCTTTTGGTTTTTTTTGTAATACCAATACTTAGCTTAAAATTTGAAAAAGGAACAAAACGGTTTTAGTTCACAAAAAAAAAAGAAAGTAGGTAAGAGGTGTAAAACTTGACTTACCAGATGGTTCATCTCCTTCTAAGAAGAATTTTAGTATCATTGGCACGTATCTGTTCATATTAGCACCGAAGAAATAAACAGAAATCATGTAACTTAGTGTAGACAAACTAAACACTGACGAGAACAAGTAGAAATGTCTGTAATAAGCCTTAGGAATTTCTAAGGCAGTCAAGTATTGGGCGTCAGACCCCTGGTACGCAAAAGCACCATATTTATAGCCTTTTATGATAAAAGCAGGTAAATACTTCTCATAATTATTAATTAGAACACCAGTAAACGTAGCTAAGAATGCTAAATTTAAAAAGATCAGATCTATAATGTTTATCATTTTTTTGCTCGCGTTGTACGATCGGGTAACTGCGCGGTGCCTAGATGACTGAGTCAGAGGCACTTAGCCGTGGTATTTTATTGAGAACATGATTAGAATGCTGGAAGTAACGGGATTTCAAAGTTTGCGTACGAACAAGAGAGCGGGCGGCTAACCTAGTTTTAGTTTCACCACCACCAACCAAAACACATGATTGCGACATTGACATGATTCGACCGACTGTCAGTCTGTCATGGTCTGTCTGACGCATGTCTGACGTCTGACATAAGGAAGGATGCATGGTGTCATTGCGAATTGACACTTTGTTGACTCATCATCATCATCATTACTGATGTCAACGTCATTTATTATACTTTTAAATCAGACGAGCTTCATTAATTTTTTTTATTCCTCCATGATTCCTCCATCGTTTTACCGCTTCTTCGCATTCGTTCGAATGCTGACGTTGGCAAAATTGTGACACATAGTCATCGTCACAAACGCCAGATAAAAAAGAAGAAAGAGAGTCTCCGAGTGGTTCTTCCGCACTTCCGCACAATAAGGAGACACTAGCTAGACTTGGTCCAAACTTGGTCGTTCACCTTTCGAAAGGTGTGGTGTCACCTTTTAGGTGCGGAAGTTTAAATTCAATCACTCGGAGACTCTCCTATTCTCCAACGCAAGGGCAAGTTTAGCTAGTGGTCAAATTAATCATAAACCTTATCCCTTTTCTAGCTTTTAAGGTTTATGTTTATTGTGTTCTGAAAAAATATGCAAAAATACAAAAAAAAAATTGTGGCACTCCGGGAGTGCCGAAAGAAGTGAAAACTTGAACAATTATGATTCCCCCCCGATGGATTCCAATCTTGACGCGATGGGGGGGCTTAGTAACCGTGGTTTCGAGGCCCACGGTGAAGCGTCTGAAGCGAGTGGGGTCGTGTTTCGTTGCCGCTCGCCCTATCTCCCGCGACCCAACAGTGGCGCACCGTAAGATGCGTCGGCGGTGGGGCCGCAGTGGAAGAGGAGTGTCGGTGTTACGTTGCCCCTCTCCCTGTCTTCTGCGGCCGTTTTTGAAGGCTTCTCCACGCGCACCTCTTTAATTAGAGTGCGCAGTGGACGAAGAGAGCGGAGAGCTCTGGTGGTGAGTAGCGGACGCTAGATGTGGGGGCACCTTCGTCCGCCTTGCACTACTCACCACTATGCGGGGCAACCTTAAGGGCGGGGATCGCCGGAGGGGGACTGGATGAAAAGGCTGTGCCGGTTTCCCAGACCCCCTCTATTCCAGGCGACGCCGGAATGACGCTGGGTCGTTTAGTGGGTATACCGGGAGTCCCCGGGGAGTCCCACATACCCCTCTCGCCCCCGGCGGAGGGGATGCGTAACGCATTTTTCCCAGCGAGAAAAAAAAAGGTAGATTGTAAGTTAGAAATACCTAAGCTAAGTACCAAATGTTGCAGTGCCCCAGCGGGGTTCATGTTATGAAACACTATTTTATTTTAAAATCTATCTACTAACATGAAGCAATAAACGTTTTGAATTGAATTGTGTTGTGTTTATTGCTAGGGAAATAAATTATTTTAATTTTTGGGACGAAGTTCCTTTTCGGGCTGGAAAAAAAAGCGTTCTATTTTACCGTCACAAAACGTCACAGTGCGAATTCATTAATTGAGCTGCCGATGATGATAACATACCAATATATATAAATTCCGTCAGAATACAGCTCAGAAGATGTAGTTTTGTGGAATACAGATAGCCCGGGGTCGTCAATGTGACGTCATAGGTGACAACACCTACAGATTTGAGAGTAGGATGCGACGGCTAATTGCATCGTCTCCGATAATGATAGATAGTGAGTGGGTAGGTACGAGTAGGTATCACTCAGGATTCGCCCTGTAACGCAATTAATTATCCATGAGAGATGTTCCTGATGCTACCAGTTACCTCAACCTCTTAGCCTTATGCTAATTTGCGACAACGTGATTTCGAATTGAATAGCTTTTTCTTAGGTAAGATTTGCTGAATTCCGCTTTATGCGGAAGGTAGTCGGGAAGGTATTAACGTGGTGGGGAACATAGAAGTCAAGTTTACATAGAGATCTATGGGCGGGAAATTGAAAAAAATAAGCGCCTGCTGTTACACACGCAAAAGCCACGACTATGGACTTTGAATCCCTGAGTTGACGGTTTATTTATGGTTAATTGTATGGGTGTTTTGGGTACGATACCAACGGATAGGGTTTGAAATGTAGGTAAGTACCTACCTACCCCAATGTAAATAAAGATGTTGCAAAAACGGCTCCCAACTCACCGATCAGAGGGCCTAGTAACAGTGGCACCACTTGGACTTCACCGTTACGTACCGAGGCCGTAAACGCGGATTTGTATGGGATTGGAACAGCGCCATCTGGTGGCCAGTAGTGGCGAAAGCGTGAAACATAATTTGCGAGTATGAGATTTTTACATATTTGCTATCGAATGGTTTTAAACGGTCGACATCGTCTCGTAATCGAGAGGCAGCGCGTACGGGCTTGTGATTGGTTGGTTTGGTTAACTCAGCGAGTATGAGTTCAATTTTGACAGTTAGCGTGATAAAATTTTCACCATAATCGTGCGTTATGTCCTATCATGCTATCACTTGTATTTTTGTAGTGAAAACTGTAATTACGAGAGTCATACCGGTAAAAAGATGTCGGCAAGATATTATTTTGCTTGGAATCTAAACGAAATAGCTAAGGATACTCAAAATGAAAAGAGAATTGCCGAAGCAAGGGCTCGCGCCTCATTGGATTACATGGATTTGACTGATCAAGAGTTTATACACAGATATCGCCTTACCAAGGAAATTTTTATTTTCTTGGTAAGGGAGTTGACGCGGCTCACGTCTCTCCGATCATCACAAAGAGTTTCCGTGGATCAAAAAGTATGTAAACACAAAATTATCTACTTACTAAGTGCCTGTTTACTTTGTTTTTATTGAATTAGCCCTCCCTATCTTTTTCAGGTGCTCACTGCTCTTTTCTTTTATGCCACGGGCTCCTACCAAAGGCCGGTCGGGTTATACGAAAGGGTGTGCAGTGATTAGAAGACGGCCTATCGGAGTGGCAAGCCATGTGTCCCAGGAAACCTGCTGCAACTATATACACGAAGTAACAGAGGCCTTGACACATCCAAACTTTGTGAATAAATTCATAAAATTCCCAAATACTCCAGCTGCCAGACTGGCACTGAGTCAACGGTGGGTACCAAACCTATGAATTATTATAATTTACTTACAGTACATTTACATTCTTACACATTGTAAAATATTTACCTACACACTACAATAATGAAGTAGTACCTACATAAGTAATAAATAAATAAATAATAATGCTGGACATTTTCACACAGCATCATCTAGCCCCAAACTAAGCAAAGCTTGTACTATGGGAACCAGATAACTGATTACTACTTATATACTATTTGTTTATAAATTACATACATATTATACATAGAAACACCCAGACCCGAGACAAATATCTGTAGGTCATACAAACATTTGTCCCACGGCGGGGATCGAACCTGCAACCTTCTGCGTCGCAGGCGGACCTTCGCCCACTGCGCCACAGAGGTCGTCTAAGGTAGTCCGTCCTTAGCACTAGCTCCATGCGAAGCACATGACACTTAAAGACCTAGCTGGAAACCTATACCAATGTTGTCTTTTCAGGTATGTGATGATGAACTGAGGATTTTATCCATAAATCCTAAGTTTGGTGGAGCGAATCATGATGCATTTATATGGGAGAACAGCGACTTAAATCGTTACATGCAATCTCTACATCAAAATGGGGAAAAGGTCTGGCTTTTAGGTAAGTAAATTCAAATTCAAATACAAATTCAAATTCAAATTCAAAGTATTTATTGCTTACATGTGAGTAAATATCTATCTACATCAAAAAATATTGGAAGGTTTTAACTGAATGTTAATTTTTTGATCTATTGGATTATTTTCTAGGAGACTCGGGTTATTCTCAGCGCCCATGGATAATAACACCCATATTGGATGCCGCTTCTGATACACCAGAAGCTCACTATAATCATATTCATACGAGAGCCAGAGTTTTAATCGAAAACACATTTGGGAGACTTAAAATTCGATGGCGTTGTCTGCACAAAGACAGAGTGCTCCATTACAGACCAGCTAAGTGTGCAAAAATTATAATTGCATGCTCGGTCCTTCATAATATATGTACTGATTTTCACATTGAGGAAACTGATGAAGATCATATTATGGGTAGGTAACAAAATAATAAAACGAGTTTATTTTAATCAAATCTTATTTTAAACTAATAATAAACATTTATTTTCAGGACATCAAAATGAAACAAGTGTTTACACAGAGCGTGGCGAAGGTACCAATGATTTAATTAGAGGCAGAGTACTACGAAGCCAATTAGTCAGAAGACTACATAGATAGTTGACTGGCTCCACACTGGAGCTTAATTACCTACTATTTATACAATAATAATAAATAAAACTTTAAACTGTACATTTCTTTCAATAAAATTAAGTAAAACATTTCTTTCTCAAAGGTAGGTACATTATTTTCGATTCATTTTACAAGGCATAATCTATCTTCTATATTAATAAAATTATTTGTCCTTACTGACTGACAGACAACGTACAGCCTAAACCGCTGGTCGTAGAGACTTGAAATTTTGAGGTAGTGCGTAGGGGGGTGTACTAAGAAGGGATTTTTTGTGAAAAGGGCATATTCCTGGCACTTAGAGACATGAAATTTAGAATTATGATAGTTCAACAGTTTTAATCCAACTGTGAATTAATTATAACTCATATTTTGTATAATATAAATTAGATTCGAAATGTTTTACAATTAACATTCAGGATAAAAAATATGAAATATTTATTTAGCCAGTAAAGTATTGTTCTTGCAATTATGTTGAAAATTTTAAGGAGTATGTGTCATCATCATCATCCCCCCACGCTAAGTGGGGTCGGCACAACATGTCTTCTTCTTCCACTCACTCCTATCACTCGTCAATTGTGCATCCACTCCTTTTACATTCATATCCTCTCTCACACAATCCAACCACTTCTTCTTCGGCCTTCTTTAAGGAGTATGTGTACATGTTTGAAAAATAAAGCAAAACGCACAGCTTCTTATAATCTAGCCGATGTTGGTAGTCATCTGGTTCCTTTAGGACGATGAATTAGAATGGTATTTTAAAATTGGTTGGATTACCTACGTGCTACCAACAAAATAAAAATGAATTTACGATAGTTTACCGTGAAAGCCGTGACCTAACTCGGAGCGTACGGTGTGCTACACTGTCCCCGATACTCGCTTGAATACCTTACTCCCCGCGTACGACGTTAGCTCGCATTACGGACTGGTGAAGTAATTCGCATACTTTAGTAAAACGTAGTGCCACTGTTACTAGGCCCTCAGAAAGTTTAACCTACGTTACGTACCTATTTAAGTCCACTTAAGTCCACGACCTTCAGATTGAAAGTCGAGGCACAACCCCATTCGACCAACACGGCTCTGTGGTAATAAATACCTTACTATTCCATACTTAGGTAGGTCTAGGTAGGTATCATACGCACAACGGATCTTTAGCTCTCTGAAGTTAAGTGCAATTTATAGACGATTGCGCAGGTTTGGTATAGTTAGCGAGATAGCACGATTTTAGGCGTCATCAAAAATGAGTTCTGCGCAGCTACTTCAGAGAGCTAAAGAACGATTGTGCGTATTATACCTACTAAGTATAAATAGTATAGGTAGGTAACATAATTGCAAATACTATTGTAAGTAAGTAGGTAGTGTAGAGTGTTAAGGAGCCGCCATTTTGTAAGCGGGACAGGCGAGTATGATTTGTTCGGCGTGTGAGAAGTAGGTACAGAGCTAGCTAATAGATACCTACCTACATGATAGATACGCAACGTCATTTACAGCGCCAAAACACTTTTTACATAATTACGTAGGTAGTACGATTTCACGACAAAACAAAAACCCACCAAAAAAATTTTTTTTTATAAATAGCAAAATGTGTTCAAAACATGTAAACAATCGTGTTTTTAAAATCCAAGATAAAAGTTCGAAGCATAATTTCCCTAAATATGAAGGTTGTAGCTTTCACAGATTCTGAGATAAATAACTACAAAATTGCTCCTGCACACTCTGACAGGAACAAACTGTGGTAAGTACCTACTTACTACCTACAACGTGTAACTTGCAAAGCTCTATGAACAAACTCGGGCATATAGCCCGGTTCATATAACTGGGAATTATCACAGCAACGTTTTGGTTACTAATTAGACTGCTAAGACCAGAGACTAATTTACAGCATGTACGCCGCCTTAGGTTTTGAATAATCCGGTGTGACTTGAGCTTTATTTAGGGGAGTCGTGACAGCTCTACATTGTTGGTAGTTTTATTTAGTTTACTAACTTCTGCCCCTGGCTTTGTTCGTGGTAGGTAGATATAGCTTGTGGGTAGGTACATACTAATGATATTAGCCCACGTCTCGTTTAAATTGAGATAAGTAGGTCACCCATCCACTTACAGACCGTTTCGAACGTTGCACTAAGCAAGCACGGCCCCGAGCGCTTCGGGTTGATAAAAAAAATTAAAAATACCTATGAACCTAAATTGCTTAGAATTTTGGTTTCGACCTCCGAGACAATTAACTCCTAAATCCGGTTTAATAAATGGGTGTTACAAGTTTCTTGGACACCTGAACCGGGAATTTTCCAATACAGGGTGTATAAGATCTAAACTCTACTATCCAATAATTATATTCTTGACTAGCTGGTACCCGCGACTTCGTCAGCAAAATAACATACTTAATTAAAACAGAACTGAAAACTGCTGTTCAGAAGATTCTCTTCTGATAGTTTTAAAAATAAAAATGCAATAATAGCGCCATCTCGACCTCAGCCATAGGACAGCAACGCCATCTAGTGACCTTCAACTGGAACTTCACTTTAAGTCCCCATACAAAATTTCAACCCTTATTTCACGCCCTTCATGATTAGTTTTGCAAAAAAAAGTAGCCTATGTCCGTCCCTGGGACATAATCTTTATCCATGTCATATTTCAGCATCATCTGTTCAGTGGTTTAGGCGTGAAAAGGTAACAAACAGACAGACAGACAGACACCTTTTACTACATAATAGATGGCGCCACAGGAAAAATTAGATCGCGCTATCGTTGCGTTTTGGGGAACGTAATATATAAACTCGCTAATCCTCTACTTTTCAGCTTTATAATATTAGTATGGATGTCTTACGAGTAACTTTAATTCCAGTTCGAGTGACCTAATATTGTGGTTTGATCATCGTCCTGTAAAACTAAAACTACTTTCTTAAAAGTGGGTAAAAAACAACTAATCTTTAAAGTGGGTGATCGACGTACAGTACGCACAACCAATCTTTAGCTCTCTGAAGTAGCTGCGCAGAACCCATTTTTGATAACGCCTCTAAGACGAAGACAGCTTTGTATAGCTGCCTCGCTCACTCGCTTAGTTTGTTGCATCGTGCTATCTCGCCTACTCGCGCAAACCTGCGCAATCGCTTAGTGCACCTAACATTAGAGAGATAAAGATCGGTTGTGCGTACTGTACGAGCCTATGCCGCGGACGAACGTCGGTTTTACTTGCGGCTCGTTGGTGCTGATCGACTAGTAAGTAAAACTGTCGTATCGTAGTCTAATTGAGGTTAATAATGTCTTGTTCGGAGTCTGAAGCTGTAGAATTGTACAACGAATTACCTATTGTATTCCATAACTCATAAGATACAAAATACAAAAGCAAACCTGGCGGCTTGGCTCGCCCGCCGTGATCGACACGCGGTAAAAAATTAAGCAAGCATGACGAGCCACGAGCCAGGGCTCGTCAACTCACAAAACTGCGGTATTGCAATGATACACCGGCGAGCTTTACCGACTAGCCATAAAACCGCCGATTTTACTCGCCTGTCGATCAAGACATTAAAAACTCTTTTTTTTTAATAAAAAGGAGACTAGAAAAAATCTCCGAAGCCTTGCTAAATTGACAGGGTATGAACAATGGGGTTAAATACCTACCAGGGTGGGTCGTAAATCGTGTCGCTCTACTATTCTGCTTATTAAATCAGGAGGTGAACTTAGGTCGCAATATTCTCACAGGCTGACAAACGATGACAGTTCTATGCTTAATGGTCAATTTACAGCTTACACAGTGTACAGTTGTTCTATATTCGTTCATGGAGCATTCATAGGCGTATAGCATTCGTGCACCAGTGACGTGCATAGAATTAATACTAAAAATAATGATAAACTTTGTGTGCCTGAATTTAGATTACAAAAAGTGAAAGGTTCTTTCATGGGAAATACCGTATTCTTTTATAATAAACTTCCAGATAACGAAGATTTAAAAGTTACATAAAAATAATCTTATAAAGAAAGCGTATTATTCTATTGGTATTAATATACCTAATTTATATATTATAATGATAAATTCGCGTGGTCTGCCTGATGTCGCTCTGCCCCTCAACAACTGATGTGTGCACAATGCCTTTGCTATCTTGCTTAGCTTTTTGATTTTTTTTTATATAATTTATTTAATTAAGGCAATTGGTAGGTACCAACTAAGTTAGCTAAGAAATTAGCCCAAGTTTAGATCTAAGATCGATCACCTAAAAAAAGCTAGGCCCCAAACCGTGTTTGTTGCCCTGGTTCTTCACGGTATTGCTCGTGAAGGAACAGGAGTAGAATCACCTAATTTTAAGACGTTTCAAAGTGATCCCAGCGGTCCTACTGAATAAAATAAATGCTTTTTGACTTTTTTTTTTGACACCACTGATAGTAATTAGTTAGGAAAGTAGGAAATACATTTTGTGTGTGATAATAATATAATACCTAGCGCCCCTAATAAAATATTGCTGTGCCCTAACAGGGTTTATGTTAGAAATAATAACAAGTCCCGATACGGCTCTAGTAGGTACACTAATCATCATTAGCGCGGTCAGTGCGCTTAAAAGTAGGTTATTATTGTGTTTTTTCAAGCAAAAGTAAGTATTTTGCTCGAGTTTATTTTAGAAATTGCATAAATATTAATATTTATTTTGTTTTAATTTTAATTTAATTATTTGTAATTGGACCGGCCATGTCTGTCGCATGTCGGACGACTTGTGGGCAAAGACCACAACTGAATGGGTGGCCAAAGTCCCAGTCCCAAGACCCAAATTAGACAGACGTTTAGCAATGTTTTGTTTATGGTAGTCAGGGGTAAAAAAAAACCCACAATTTTTTAATTTAAAAATCGCAATCCAGTCAACAGCTCCTTATGCTCAGTGTGCAATGAATTTATTTTTTAAGCTCCACAACGCAAGCTGTGTAAGCTCTAATGAAAACTAATTATTCCCGCAGACAATATGAATATGGATCGCCGTCGGCATTTTCCTAGCGTCTTATTTTTCTCAGACGACAAATGATCAAATTCCCTGCAGTCAAGTGCCATGCGTAAGAGTGAACTGGCTACAACGAAAATTGGTAACTTGGTGTATTAAAAATCGACTTACCTACATGCTCCTCAAGATCACAGGTAGGTTCTGTCACGCATTCTTTCAAAGATCTGCTAAATCGCCATACAGGTACAAGCATTGCATGGTAGAGTACCCAGTAGGGTACACGTTTCTGCCTTCTGAATGCTACCTACTGGGTACAGGCGCGGTCGCAGCCTGAAATTTTAGGGGGGGGTACACTAATCTATCATCTTTAGGTACCTACTTTATAAAAACAATTTTTTTTATTTTGTAAATTTTTAGAAGATTTATCGATTTTGGGGGGGGGGGGGGAGGCTCATGTCCTCTGTGACCCTGGGACCGCGCCTGACTGTAGTAGTTGTGCTTGTTACTAGTTACCAGCTAGCTAGTTACTAGCACAACTACTAAGTAACTAGTAACTAGCACAACTACTAAGGGTAGGTAGTGGATTTCATTTTCGAGGACCGTCTGGCGAGTGCGACTGAACAATACCTAGCCGGGATAATGAGGATAGATTCTGTTGTTGGACGCCTAATTAGTTTCTTTGAGACGGAAGCATTTGTTCCCTTACAGCTCGTGGCTAAATCAGCCCTACTTTCTTTGCAACTTTGTGAAATGACATTGCGTTCGGATGAATTTGTGACTCATCATTGCACCGACATTGCAACATTTTGTACTTTAAATCTTGCACTGTGTGTTTGTTGCAAAATAAATAATGTCATTTTATTTTTATGAGCTCTTCTTGCAACTTCCGCTATTCTAGGCCTTCCTCTTCCTCGTCTTCCTTCCACTTTTCTAGTAGTCTTACCTATTAGACTGACGACCTCTGTGGCGCAGTGGGTGAAAGCCTGCTAAGGACGCAGAAGGTTGCGGGTTCAATCCCCGCTGCGGGATAAATATTTGTATGATCTGCAGATATTTATCTCGGGTCTGGGTGTTTCTATGTATAATTGTATTTACAAACAAAACATATATAAGTAGTATATCAGTTATCTAGTACCCATAACACAAGCTCTGCTTACTTTGGGGCTAGATGATACTGTGTGAAAAGTTAGTTAGTCAGCATTATTTATTTATTATTTTATTTAAGGATCATTTTATCATCGTTGCTACTAGCAAGTACCTACTGTACTATTGTGGAGTAGAAACGTTCCCGTTTAGTTGTGAACGAAGAGGTAAAACTCTTCTAGCACAACCAGTTCAAGCAAGATATTTCCGCTTTTTTTAAAACAAACATGATCACTGCTGTACTTATCCTTATCTTTTAATAATAATACTTAGTATACTTACCTAATCTAATGTACGTAATTGTAATTTAATCCAAAAATTCATCACATTATCGAGATTTACTTTTATTGTGCTATCTTCGGATTGGTAGGTAAATAAAGCACTCACAGTAAAAATATATCAGTAGTTTGCATATTTTTTAGCTGCGATCATGTACAAAAGTATACTGTGCTTTGCTATTGTACCATATTTTTATAGTCTTGTTAATTCTCAAGATGTCCTAAGAGCAGAAAGCGAAAGAAAAGTGACTACTAGTGTTGGAACCTTTCAAGGAAACCTTGACAATAACAATGGGTATTACAAATTCCTAGGCATTCCTTACGGCTTAGTCAATGGGGAAAATCCTTTCGGGGTAAGTTCTACCTGAATTTCATTTACAAGCTGATTTGAATAACAATTGAACATTGAATAAATAAATTAAAACAGTGTTTCAAATGGTGAAATCAGACTTATTCGATCGGCTGAAGCAAAAGATGCAAGTTCTGTTTATTCGTGATTCAAATTATTCCAAATACTTACTGGTTTTGATTTTCCAACTTGCTAATTTATTGAACGCCTTGTTTCAGCATTCAACTGTATATCCAGCAATAGAAGGCGTTTTCCTAGCAAATAATGACATACGCTGTCCTCAAGTAACCTCAGATGGAGAAGCTACTGGTGTGAAGGATTGCCTCAACTTACGTGTATACGTTCCAGTGAACGCCACTGCCACGAGCCGCCTGCCCGTCATCATATGGATCCACGCAGGCTACTTTATGGGAGGAACAGCATTAGAAAGAGACTTAGGTCCTAAGCACCTAGTCCGCCATGACATCATCTTCGTTGCAATAAACTACCGCACTGGCCCATTCGGCTTCATGTGCCTCGGCATAGATATCGTTCCTGGTAATCAGGGCCTCAAAGACCAATACCTCGCTATTGAGTGGGTCAAAAAAAATATAGAAGCGTTCGGGGGAAACCCTGATGAGATAACTTTGGCGGGGAACAGTGCCGGGGCACATTCGATAGATTTGCATTTTTATTCGAAAAAGGACATCTTGTACAATAAAGTTATAATGCAAAGCGGAAGCGCTTTAGCAGAGACTGTTCTTCTAGAGGCAGATAGAGAAGCTGCGATCAAAATAGCTGAACATTGTGGATTGGAGGCGAACAGCTCTCGCCAGGCTTTGTCACAGTTGGCACACATCGATGCGCACTTAATTGTCAAGGCAGCAGATGAATTAAACATAATGTTCAAGCCTTGCGTTGAGCCACTATTTGACAACGTCGACCCTTTCATTACCCACAGTTGGATACATGACATACCTGAAAAGGTTGCGAACTTATCTGTTCTAATCGGGACCACCGAGAACGAACGGATGTCTTACTACATCCGAGATTCTGATTACTACGAAAACACGGAGATCATCAATGAGCGTTTAAATCAAACGTTTGATTTCAACCCTTCTTTAAGTTTCGAAGGATATGACAACGATGGAAATTACATTAATAACTCTCTAAATATACTTGAGGAAAAGGTAAACCTCGTGCACCGATTTTACCTAGGCGACAGCGCGATTAGTCAGGATACCGTATGGCCAATTATAGAGTTCGACTCTGATTATGTATATAACCATCCGATACACAGGACTATAATGAGGTACCTAAGATCCGGAGCTGCTAAAATATACCGATATGTTTTTTTGTACAACGGAGGAAGAAACCATCACGTGGATCATAATAATGTGACTATAGAAAAGACATCGCATGGAGATGAGATGGCTTATTTGTTTGAAATGAGTCACTTATCAGAAGAGGATGAGCTGACTGTAGACAGGATGACGATTATGTGGACTAACTTCGTGAAATACGGGTAAGGATAACAGATTTTCGAAACGATCGTGAGATGGCGTCAGATAACCAGCGCAATAGTTAACCATTGCTAAAATGCTGAGTAGCGACCATTTTTGTGTTGCATATTTATCTGGCTCTTTTTTTTTCATAATGTGTAAGTATTTGTTGTGTGTGACGCAAAATAAAGCTCTTTTTATTTTTATTTTATAGATGTTCTGTCTGACCGTATTAAGTAAAAATACAGTCGATTTAAAGAACCTAGTAAAAAAACCGAGTGAATGTCTTTTAAAATACTTGTCTTTTTCCAGTGACCCAACACCACAGACAACATCTTTGTTACCAGTACGATGGACTCCATTGACGAACGATATCCATCACTACATTAAGATAGACTCCAATATAACGATGGATCGCAGGCCTTTCAACCGACGTATGGCGTTTTGGGATCTCTTCTACTTGCAGAATGATGGGAACCAGCGGGCCTTTGAAAGCTTGAAAGCGGATGATGATGGTAACGGGCGCGGCGGTATCATACAAGCTAGTTTTATTAGTTTACTTTGTGCCTTGCTTGTAATTTTCTTTACAAAATAATGAAACGTTTTAAAATACATTACTCACTACTTACTTATTTTTTATTCAACTGTTTTTAGACTACTTCTAATTTTTCATACTATGTAGGTCCGGTTAAAATTACCTATTTAAATAAGAAGTTGCATGAAATGAGAAAACAATAGGAACATTAATTTATTTGTTCTATTGAACAAGATCATTTTTTTGAATAAAAACTTTTTTAAGAACGAAGCAACTCAACCAATAAAATTAAAAAAAATCTATAACTCACGAGTTATAGCAATAAAAAGTCACAGTTTGATTATGGGTGTCATTCTGTGCCTAATTGCGGTGACCATAGAGCCACTTTATGAGCAAGTGTGTTGAAAAAATGATATCAATTGTTTTTGTCGCTTTCGCGTATAGTGACTGCACCAGCGAAAACTAAAGTCCTTCATAATTTTATTCTAACTTAAATTGCTTAGTTTCGTAATCACCTATTTCGTATAAGCGCAGGACTCAGTGGTAAAAAAAACATTTGTTATTGTAACAAGAGTAATGAGAGAATAGAGCACTAAGGTGGTACATTTGAAGGGTCAATTCAATAACACACGGCTACCTAATCCCTAGCAGTGCAGTGCTATCAAGTAAGATAAGACTGATATTGATTAGTGATTCAGATTTGACAGTTCATCAAAAATACCTATATATACATATACGACGCGAGAATTCCGCCTGCGATGCAGAAGGTTGCGGGTTCGATCCCCGCCGCGGGACAAATGTTTGTATGACCTACAGATATTTGTCTCGGGTCTGGGTGTTTCTATGTATATAATATGTATGTATTTGCAAACAAAAAGTATATAAGTAGTTTATCAGTCATCTAGTACCCATACCACAAGCTCAAGCTTACTTTGGGGCTAGATGATGCTGTGTGAAAAGTCCCACTTATGCGGGGTCGGCACAACATGTTCTCTTCTTCCACTCTCCCCTACACTCGTCATCTCCGTATCCACTCCTTTCTTACCCATATCTTCTTTCACACAATCCATCCATCTTTTCTTTGGTCAAAAAAAGACGTAATGGAATGATAGCTTTATCAAATACTAGCTTCCACTTGCGGCTTCGCTCGCGTGGTAGGTACTAACATTTTTAAACCTGGTCCACCATCTACCTACCTCCAAGTTTCATCCAAATCTGTTCACAGGTTGAAGCTTGATTAAAACACAAATATTCAAATAAAACATCCAAAAACTCACAAATGTTTAGATTTATTTAAAGATAAATAATGATATTTTTGTGGGTTCCGTACCCGAAGAGTGTCTGACTCGCAGTTGCGGAAAATATTTCTACCAATGTGAACACATCCTTACTTAGATAAATCTGATCAGATTGGGGAATTTTTAATATCTAATAATCAGTCAGTGAACACGTTTCGTCCGAAATGGAAATGCGAATAATGTTTTTGATATTTTTTATTTTGATTCATAATGTTATAGCAGCTCCTATCGTGGAGACATCCATGGGTACGATCAGGGGAGTGGAGGCTGATGATGGAACACAGGAGTTTATGGGGATACCATACGCCAGCGTGAACGTCTCCAATCCTTTTGGGGTAAGTTGAAATACACGAGATCATTATCTATCACTAACATATCAGAAAATTCGGGATGCAAATAATTAATTACCAATCACGGTGATTAAAATATTCGTAGTTTAGGAAGATAATTTACAAGTAGCAGCATAAAAGTTTACCTGTTTTAGTCCAAATTGCTAAAAAACCTCTCATAACATGATCTTGTATCTAGTCTCTCTGTATTTTGTACAAGGTTTGTATGGTTTTAGGCAGCAGTTCCTCATCCTGGTTTCAATAATGTATTCGAAGCGAATGATGACTCTTCAATCTGCCCTCAAATAGAAGAGTTCAACAACACACTCGTCGGTGACATCGACTGCCTTCGTCTCAACATTTACACTCCTGCCTCCACCAACAGCACCAGCGAACTCCCAGTCTTCGTCTGGATATACGGCGGACGTTTCAACTTCGGGTTTCACGGAAAATTTATGTACGGCCCCAAGTTTCTCACCAGGCATGACGTGATTCTGGTCATTATCAATTACCGCATAGGACCATACGGATTCATGTGCCTAGACATACCAGAAGTACCAGGGAACCAAGGCCTCAAAGACACGCTCATGGCTTTACGATGGGTTCAGAAGCATATCCAGTCTTTTGGAGGAGATCCAAACAAAGTCACACTCGGGGGTCACAGTGCTGGTGCCATGGCTACTGATTTATATTTGCTGCGGAAACAGAATCATGAAGTTTTGTTCCGTAATGTCATTATTCAGAGTGGGAGTGCATTTATGATGGCGTCATCCCCTGAAATAAACTATGCCATTATCCTTGCCAGTAACTTAGGCTTCGAAACCGATAATGTTTATACAGCTATTGAGTTTCTTGCAACTATTCCTCCTCTGCACTTGATTGAGGTAGCCTCAAACTTGGATGTAGAAACCGGCCCTTGCATAGAAAAAGAGTTTGAAGGAATTGAGGCTTTCATAACTGAGAGCGCAGGCTCTACTGTGTATAATGTAGGTAATGTATCAATATTGGTCGGAATAACAGATGATGAATCCTATGTCAGGTCTTTGCAAGACATCAATGATCCAAGCTTAGTAGACTCTACTCTAGGCGAGGTATTCGACACTCAACATGAGAATTTCACTGGAGCTGACGAAGTACGACAATTTTACTTCAGAGATCAAGAGATCGGAGATGAGACATTACGGGGAGCGATTGATATGCTTTCTGATTTCTCCTTTGTTTACCCGGTACATAGGAGTATAAAGAAGTATGTAGAGAATAATGTGAAAAGTCTTTATTTCTACATGTTTGCTCACGATGGTGGGCGGAACTTTGTGAAGTACAAACGGAACACGGACAATCTTACCGGTGGCGGGGCTTTACATGCTGATGAGCTCGGATACTTGTTTGATATGGGATTAATGCCAGAGGTACCGACACCGGAGGATCAGCTCGTGATTGATAAAATGACTGGGATGTGGGCCAACTTCATAAAATATGGGTATGTTTCATATATGTTCTACCACAGTCTTTCTGTCCTCTTTGTTCTCTTTAAAAGCCTGTCGCGGGAAAAGTAAGACCTAGGGCGCGCAAATAACCAAGCGACGTTGCGTCGGAGACCCATGCATTCTGTATATTTAGCATCACGTTTCTTCCATTCATTTTAAAATATGAAAGTTAGAGGGGCGCCAACATTGTGTGAAACTATTTTATTTCACAGAGAGACAGAATCCAAGGATTTTTTGCAAACCTTAGATATTTCTGACGACCTCTGTAGCGCAGGGAGCGAAGGCCCGCCTGCGACACAAAAGGTTGTGGGTTCGATCCCCGCAGCGGGACCAATGTTTGTATGATCTACAAAAATAAAAAAATGCTGTGTGAAAAAGTCCAGCATTATTTATATACATTTTTTTTTCAAATAGTTACAATCATTCATTACAATTTCTTATAATTTTTACAGAGATCCAACTCCTGAGACCACAGAACTGCTGGACGTGAAGTGGGAGCCAGTCACCGAGGGCTCTCTCAACTGCATTGTCATAGCTCCGGAGCTCTCCACCATGAACAGACCATTCCGGGAAAGGATGACTTTCGTGGAGCTTTTTTATGACATCAACGCCCACTTAGAACTATTTCAGTAAATTATTGTAAAAGTATAGGTAGTAGTAACCTACCCACAAATCAATATATCTGTATTAAAACAGTGCACAGATCAAATGTGAAAAAGTGTGAAATATCTAAAATAAAAAAGTGTGAAATATCTAAATCAGAATCTAGCAGCGCTGATGGCGGTCGAACAAAAAAAGCGGAGATACACAATTAAAATTAGTTGATTGCACTATTCTTTACGTGCTTAAGTTAACCCAATCTAAAAAGTTAAAATCTCGCACACAACACTTCGACCCCATCGTAGGTTTCCCTTTGTCGTGTCATATTTGAAACTACTAGTTTGGTACTACATTTTCCGGGCCCGATATAGTCATATGAAGATTTTTGGTATTATAGCGAACAAGTCATGCAGGACTAGTCAGGTTCAAAAGCTTCTGACCTATACCAGACAGGAAAAGACCAATAAATTATTGTAATTGATTGAACAACGTGCAGTTTTACGGTCATTAGAGCTACAAAGATATTAATATCTCGTAATAGAAGAGCTGTCAGCGGCCAGCGGCATTCATTTTACACCCCATTTAGCCACAACTCGATATTACATCTGCGATTAATTACCAGCGCTGGGTAAGCGAGAGTTATTGAAGCACGGATTGTAACTGGAAATACCAAATTATACAGGGTGTAAAAAGACTACTACCGAAAACTGAGGGGTTGCAGTCAGACCATGATTCTAAACATATTTAGCGAAAAAAAAAACGCTAAACATTTTTTGAGTAAGCTACGTCATTTTATGTTATGTTCACCAGAACATAAACGTATTTACTACTAGTACAACATAATAAGACCTAACAATGTCATTTATAAAAGAAAAAACAATTAAAACTCAAAATCCAGCAATCTACGTAAAACAACGCGCCCGGTACATACGCATACAGTAATCTTCAAACGCTGTTTTCTCCGGATATAATTATTTTTTCAGAAAATTCTTTTGGATTTGCTTGTGTGTTGGGATGCTGTACCTACCCCTTTCGGCTTCGGTAGACGTCTTTTTACACCCTGTATAAATTGGTAATAGGTATTTCCATCATTTCACATGCCCTACTTTAGACATTTTTAAATTACCTGGAATAC
The DNA here is from genome assembly GCA_951394285.1 of Epirrhoe tristata. Taxonomy (NCBI): domain Eukaryota; kingdom Metazoa; phylum Arthropoda; class Insecta; order Lepidoptera; family Geometridae; genus Epirrhoe; species Epirrhoe tristata. The sequence continues at coordinate 11,118,048 of OX596142.1, forward strand.
CTACATAAAAAAATGTGAGAGAATGTCTAACGCACTTTGGTGATACAGACGCGATCCTGTTTTTTGTTCTATTGCACTTCGGTCTTGCGTTAATCGGACCCATCGAAGGCTCGCGAAAAAAAAGAATTGCGGTTACGCGCAAAAATAATTAAATCTTTTTAAAATGTGCAAGCAATTCTATGAGCTAAAGAAATAAAGTAGCTGCGTATTAGTCGTCGAAAATGCAGGTCGTTCCTAAATTGGATGTTTAACGATAGTACAAAACAGTTGCCAGTAGAAATAGAAATAGAAATATTTATTGTACTTATACATAATATATTGTTAGTGAACATTATGGGGCTTATTACAAGAAAATCAGCCGAGTTTAGACCAAGTCTGACTAAAAAACTGTCGCTAGAAAAACGATCTTTAAATTCTCGTATATAGAACGCTTTTTCGTGGTAACAGTTTTGTTTTGACATGTGTCAACATGGGGTTCAACGAAGGTTTTACGTTTTTATAATAAGCAGCACATTGTTTCAAACATAAACCCTGTTAGGGCACAGTAATATTTTGCTAGAGGCGCTTTATTATTATCCATACTTACAAAACTTATTTCCTAGTTAGACAAAAAGGCAGTAATGCTTGGAGACTGATGATCTTACACATCCTTGATAAATAATGCGCCTTATTCAAAACAAATTATAATTTTGGCAAACGAGAAAGTTATTCAAGAACAAAGAACGTTATTAATTGAGTCTTGGTTATCATTAATTCCGTTTTTGTCGACTCATATTTTACGAACACTCACTGGTTAAAACCTCAGAGTGGTAAACCTATTTCAGGTATAGAACCTAGTAGGTATTATTAAGCATGCGAGTATGATCTGTCTGAACTAGGTTAAGATACTAGTTTCAGTATGTCTCAAGACTTCTTCGAGTCACCAGTTTTTTCGTACCAGAGTGTGATGAAAAACCTTACAGTTTTCAAGCTTCTAGGTTCTACGACATGTGTTTCCTGACGATGATTTCCTTCACCGTCTGAGAGTAGATAATGGTTTATTATTACATAACTACAATTTTGGACAGAAAAACTCACTAGTGCACGACTGGATTCAAGCCCACTCCCTTAGAGTCGGAAGCCGGGGACGCTCCTACCCCACCAGTGCTCTCAGCACCTGACTTTGATAAAGCTTTTGATTGTGATGTCAAAAATAATGCTTACGTTCATATTTGCACTCTATAGTTATTTCACTCCCGAGGGTAATTCAAATAAAAAAATGTGACACTCTATTTATCAGAGGCGTTTTCGTGATAAAAATATGATTTGTGATTCTTTTGGGAAGCTTTTTCATAAGCAAATGTTACACTGCGTCAGTGGGGCTTATTATTCCCCGTTCACACCAAGCTACAAAACTTGTATTCTATTATACACGTATGAGTAGGTACAATTTTTCTCTTTTTTGCGCCTAAAGCAAGCAGGTACAAAAGGTATCTACATAACTTAGGTAACATGTAGGAATAGGTTTATACCAATTGCAGCTTGTTAAAAATCTTTGCATGTATGTGAAGTCTGTTTTCAGTTTTTAACCGACTTCAAAAAAAGGAGGAGTTTATATTTTCGGCTGTATGGTATGCTTTTGATATTATAAAATATTTAGGTAGGTACTTATAAAATTTTCTTCGCAATAAAGGTCGAACAGAAATATGAAATTCGATAAAAGAAATCAGATAAGTCCATCGAGGCTGATAAAATATGTATAAATGCTGGGTACTTAATAATGCAGCAGCAATCGAAAGTCGGAGAGAGTTCTCGTAATAAACGGATTCAAATGGACCTTTCGCGATATCTATCGATCAATTATTAATAGCAAGATCTCTGTTGGCTTCTGTCTCATTTTTCCTGCATATTTTACACCAGCAACTCCCGTTAAAGTGGTGTCACCCGTGATTCCACAGGAAGAGGACCTACGTCACTTTTCCGGAATATAAATTAACATAGTGCTATTCCAGACTAATAATCTATCTCTGTTCCCATTTTTTCAGAATCCAGGTATGCGCTAAGTACCTAATGTATTTGGATATTATCTCTACAGTGCTTCGGGGATTTACAACTTTTTAAACTAATTAGCACGGTCCTATGATGTCAATTACACTAATTAGCATTAAATTGATTATCGTTAGCATTGGATACAAATCAAAAGTGAAAATAAATAAAACCAGGAGACAAAGAAAAGTCATGTAATAGAATCTATATCCATACTCAATACTTATAATATTATAAATGTGAAAGTAACTCTGTCTGTCTGTTTGTTACGCTTTCACGCCCAAACCGCTGGACAGATTAAGCTGAAATTTGGCATAGTTAAAGGTTATATCCCAGGGAAGGACATAAGCTACTTTTTATCCCGAAAAAATGAAAAAATCCCGAGGGACCGCGGGCCACACCGCGGGAGCGCAGCTAGTAATATATAAAGTCACGATCATCAGGAGCGATTTAAGCAATTGAAAGCTAAAACTTCATATTTAGGGAAATGATACTTCGTTGCTTTATCTTGGATTACGTGTTTTAAAAACACGATTGGTGAAAGTTTTCAGATTATATTTTTTTGGTAAAATAAAAGTTTTGCACACATTTTGCTATTTATCTCAGGAACAGCATATTTTTTTTGGTGGGTTTTTGTTTTGTCAAGAAACGTACAAGTATTTCTTTAGTTGTTTTTTTATTTTTCGACTGGTTGTTTAATTAACTTGTAATTAGGGGTCAAAGTGTTTCGGCGCTGTAAATGACGTTGCGTATCTATCATGTAGTGGAGATAGCTCTGTACTTCTCACACGTCGAACAAATTACACTCGCTGTCCCGCTCACAAAATGGCGGCTCCTGTAAACTCTTAATTCCTTTTTTATATGATTGTATAAAGAAACTGTTTCCCGATGTTTATGTACAGTCACAGAATGACAAGGTTGACCACCTTAAAATCTGTTATTGCTTGCTCAGTAGGTATTAGTTTGATAACCATTTGATCTATCTGCTTTATCGACCGAGTATGACACATTCTGTCATAATGAATGTCTAAGTGAATTTAAACTTTGTTGTCAAACAGTTTAATAACATAATTTTCAGTACAGCACTCTCGCCTAGTACGCAGTTTAAAAAAGTAACATGTGCTTGCAACGCGTAAACGAACTTATTTGAAAACGGATCAACCTTTTCATTCCGCGACTGTGCTTATCTTGACATAGAGTTGAGATTCGAATTTGCGAAATTCGTATGCAAAGTCTCAATACGGCTCTGTTACTAGTGTTTAATTAAAAATGTTAATTTATCTAACAAAAACCTTTCCCCACCCAGCGCTAATTAGTGACTAGAACTTCAAATACTACTGTAAGTAGAGATGAAAATGTACCACAAAGCATTTTACCTTTTAGTAGCGCAGAGTGATAATAATGTGGATATATCACTCAGTATAAGATGAATGAAAGGTTATGCATGTTAGAAACCTTCAAAACAACAGTTTGGCAAACAGAAGTTAGTATTCCATGCGCGATAGGTTGCAAAATTCAGCTTTAAAAAACTATACGAAGGTTAACCCAAACCGATAGACATCATAGATATTACACAATTCCTCTTTTAGCTACTCTCTACGAAGTTGTCTACGCCGTAGCTCCAGTGCTACGACTTTACTATAAAAAGTAAAGTCACACAATAAACACGACCACAGACTTTCTAAGCATATGACCACGTCGAAATTCGGGAAAAAATAAAATAACTTTTCTATAGAATAAAATAAAATATAGAATAGAAATAGAAAGCGCCATCAAGTTGAGCAGTGGAGAAGAAGCGATATTATCTATTTCCGCGATTAGTTTCTACTTATCTATTTCCGTTAAATAAAACATGTACTTCGATACAGATGCGTTTGCACGGCACCGGGGACAAACAAACAAACAATTGCTGTATCTGGTGTTAATGGACGCTGTACCCAACTGCCAAGAGCAGCTGCATTATAACGCCACTCGATAGACGTTCCTATAATAATATTATATTCTCTACAAAGCCCTCATGATCTTCAAAATTACTTGATATTATAAATGCGTTTGTGAAGATGGGTCTTTCATTTTAAACTATACAAACTGACTGTATTTTTGGGTTGTAAATAGACGTTTGAGCGTATCAATTTAATTCCCTTCAAAATTAATTATTTATTGAGTTTTTAGAAACGTTGCATAATGATTTTCAAGAACAGAGAGAGGAGAAAACCAATCATAGCGCAGCTACATCACGAATGGACTAAGTTATACAAGAAGCAACAATCAATTGAAAGGATAGTCTTTATCGATTTGTTTGGGATTTTCATAACAAACAAAAAAAATCATAAACATTTTTAAATTAAGAAATTGTGAATTAAGTTAGTTTAAAATGAACGACCCCCATATAATTATAGACGTTTGTTACTCTTTCATGCAATAACGACTGAATGGATTTGTTGATAGGCACTGATATGGATTATAGTATGAAAAGCACATAGACACATAGGTCCGTAATAGCTTTAGTTGTAATCACGATGAAAACGATCAACATTAATTATGCACAACAATCTTCTCTCTACCTTGTGCTAGACATATTTTGATGTAATTAATATTGAATGTATTCATTATAATTAACAACTAGATGAACTGATTTGAGTTTAAACGATTTTGACTTTTATCGTGGTTGGAGAAAATATACTTTTGCTTATTCAAATGTATTTTTACTTGACTCCGTAGATATAAGGTGGTCATGGTAAGCTGACTGTATTTACTTTATTTACTTTATGGTCTTTCACTTAAGTTATGTTATCCAAGAATTATACCCACCTATTTATTTTGATAAGTTTTGTCTATGATCTTACCTAGTACCTACAAACATACGTACAGTCAGTAACGAAAGTCGATTAACAGTTGGACTTTTTAAAATGGATTTTGTTTTCGGAAATCTTGAAAAACAAACTTTTTTTGGAAAATTACTATGAACCAACTTAATCTTCAAATATTAGTAAAAATGTTGGTCATTTGAATTTTCAGATTTGTGGAACATAAAATGTTAATCGTCTTTCGTTGCTGACTGTACCTTATTCCCAAACTTTCAGATTGACCTTTATTATTAGTAGGAATGTATTCTATCTCAATATAAATCTACCTTCACGATATTACGTTCAACATGGTTAATTTCAGTACCAATATAATTTAAATGAGTTTTTGTCAGCATCTCACAGGAACACTTACCACTTTTAGGTTTTAGTCGTAAAGTAATTCTACCGATCTGAGTTTTTCCGATTTTATAATTAAACTTCCCGCCACTTTAAAGAGCTACAAAACAAGCAAGATTGTTTATCCGTTGAGACGGAATCCGAACCAGAATTAATCCGATACCGGACGATTGTCATCTAAACCGGATTAATTAAAAGTATTGCGTGACAGAGATTGCGTTCATTGCAACTGTGGATGTTTTTGTTGTCTACGACAGCGATGGAAAAATAAAATAATGAGTAATGTTTGACATATCACACAGTATTCATCCAGTCCCAAAGAGAGCAGAGTCTGTGTTTGGGGTGCCACCTATCTAATAAATTACATAAATAATCTACATTCAACTTGCGCCACAGGCCTTCGCCCACTGCGCCCAAGCTCTTATACGACCTTTCAGGAGTCGTCATTGTTTCAACGTTTACCCCCCGTCTTACGTGGGCGTTTTGACGCGACCGCGTTTGCGACGCGAAGCGACGCGATTCGATGCGGCGCGGCGCGGCGCGGCAGGTCTTCCTACAGACTTCAGATTGAGTATACCGGTCCGCGCGTAAATGTCAAACAAACTGATCGCGTTCGCTTCAAATCGCACCGCGCCGCTGCGCACCGGTGACATAGGACACTTCAATAGTAAATGGACTGATTAATTTTTTCCGCGTTCGCGTCAAACTGCCCACGTAAGACGAGCCGTTAGAGTTCTTGTTAATGCCAACAAAGTTTCACTCAGGCACGGCCGGGAATTGAGCAAACGACCTTACACTAGGCCAACACAAGCTTTATAAGACAATACCAGCAGTTTCAAATTCCCTACTTGTGGATTCGGGAGACGGTTTAAAAGTTAAAAGGCAACGTGCAACACAATGGGATCGTTTAGTTCTACCATTGCAGTAACCGGTAACCCGGTGAATATTGTATCTCACGTGGTCTTTTCATATTCAGTTTAGGGATGGGTTATGTTTGATATTAAAAAATACTGTTCAGGCTTGGTTTGTGCTCCATATTGTAGATTATAGGTTTGAGAAAAAAAAAAAACAGGTTCACGACTGTTTCCTCAAGGCGCGGTAGATATTCTCTCAGATCTTTTTTTATGTTACTTATTCCAGATCATTTGAAGGTTTGAGGACTCTATTAAACACGATAAAATCCGTGTAGTCCAAGTGGGATCTTTAAATAAGCGTACGATGAACTCTACGATCAACGGCTAAGCGCATGTTATAGGTATTAAAAAGTAGAAATGTATGAAACTTAACTAAGACTAACAAAGAAATAGTAAAACGTACCAAATTACCAATTAAATAAAAAAAAGGAACATAAAAAAAATACACAAACAAATAGTTCATTTAGAAGTAGTTGAAACCCTAGCGCTTTTTAAACGGTATTTTTCACTTAAAAAAATCCACTGTAAACGTTTCTTCTGAGTTTTGGAATGAAGTTCCTTTTCGGACGGTATCGAGGATGGGTGCTAGAAAAAAAGCTTTCGTTTTTACCGTCACGGCACATACATAGGTCAAAACGTCACAGTGCGGAGTGCGCAGTCGCGAAGCAGTCCATATATTGTTACATTGTTAGTACGGAAGAGTGTTTCTAGGATTATAATAAGTAATTTATTTGACAAATGCCAAATGTCTAAGTTGAAACTTCGTTCTAACCGAGTGTTCCACGACACTCACGTACTTTTTTTATTACGAGTACATGGACAACACTATCGCACCGCGACGCGGAGTGCCAATAGAATTGAAATAGCAACATTTGAACCGATATATACCTTTTTATTTATTTATGCAAATGCACTAGTTCCGGGATATAACGTGACCGTTGCGATGTTTCGTAATGTTAATAAAAAATTTACAGGGCTCTTGAGTAATATTATCCAACTAGCTGCTGCCCTTGACGTTGCTCATGTACCGTGAAAGACCAAAGCTGTTGCTCTCCACGTTGCTCATGTAGAAACCATTGGAATTATTTGTAAGGAATAAGGATAATGTCATTATTCTCTTTTCTATAGAAAATGATTTCATCGTCATTTTACTCTTTTCTGTCGTAGAGATAGGGTTCATGGGGAGCAGGCAGGTTTCCCGAGCACAGTTTTGTATCCCAGCTTGCTTCTGGATAGTCAGCCAAGCTGACATTCCTGCGAGGTAGTTTAGGAATGTTTCGTAGCGTTGGAATTGTCTATGGTCAACCGCAACGTCACTTGCAATCCTCGCTTGGTATGCGTATCTCATCCTAATACCGATGGTTTGCTAGCCCAGTAGGTAAGTACTTTTTCATTCGGTCGCCAGTGTTTTGGGCATACTTACGACTAGCAGTCTAGCACCTGAAGTAGAGCTTTCTATAGATCGATTTGTAAAAAGTGTTCAGTTCTTATAATTGATAAACTGTTAAATTTTTTTGTTATTTGACGTATTGATTGTCGTATTAATCTTTTGTATTGTAAATGAATCTAATATATAAATTCTCGTGTCACAGTTTTCGTTGCCATACTCCTCCGAAACGGCTTGACCGATTTTGACGAAATTTTTTGTGCTTATCCGGTATCTATGAGAATCGGCCAACATCTATTTTTCATCCCCCTAAATGTTAGGGGTAGTCCACCCCTAAATTTTATTTTTTATTTTTTAGACAAAATTTTTAATTTCTATTTTTTTATGATACAACATACAAAAATAAATACAATCCTCAATTTTCACCCTTCTACGCCCTTATTTTTTAATAGCGATATAATGGAAAAACAACGTTTGCCGCGGGTCAGCTAGTAGTTTTATAAAGGGGTATTTTTCGAAACGTATTAAACGTTATTAAAGTAAAACATAAAAAACATCCGTAAGTATAGAATAATTATTTTATATTTAGTGCAGAGCTTCCAACCAAAATTATGATATATTTTTTGAAACTTGATGAGTAATTTTGGATATCACCCTTATTTTCCCATATACCTTTTAAAAAAAACACAAGTCCACGACTGTATCCCCAAGGTGCGGTAGACATTCTCTCAGATCTTTATCCTTTTATTATTGTTACTTTGACTTGTATAAGAACATGTAAAATAATTATGTCTGGATAAATAAATACAATTCCGTGAACCTTGTGAAGTTGAATCTCTTCAACTCCGAGAAAAGCTATAAATTCTGCAGATATCTGCTTTTAATAACGTCTCAAAGAGTACGATTCCATTCCTAATATCAAAGGCATCCAATAAGAACGCGGTGCACCTGTATCGGCCTCAAATCGGTGTCCTGCGAGCTTGCTACATGACTCTACCACATTCCTACAATAAGCAGGTTATCAGCGCTGAATAAGAGCTACACGCAGGCGGTTTAGAAACCAATTCATATTCTAATAGGCAGCGATGAAAGAATACTCGTAGAACTCTGACTTAAAAAAAAAACAATAGTGTGTCAAATATAGATTTGGACGTGATAGACATATTAGCCTACCTAGACATATTCAAAGGATTTTGAACTCCCTATATATCTGAGAGAATTCTGTATTGACAAAGCACGTAGACCGTGACTGGGTATCGTAATCATGCTTTCTTGTTTTATAATTTGGCATTGACTTTGATGATGGTCCCACTGAATAGATGATTTTGAACTTTGAATCGCTGAGTCTGTTTTATAGACAAATGCATCTTATGCAATATTAATAGCCGAAGTCTAGTTTCAAAGCATCAATATATATTTAAAAAACTCCGTTGGCTCGGCGGTCGATTGCTTATGGAATAGCGAATGAGTGGAGTGCAATCCTCTATTCCCTAGTAGCTTTTGCTTTAGATTGTTTATCCTACTTTCTAAGTTTGGACGTTTGTGCAATAACCAGTGATCAGATGAAATTTTGAATATATGTAGTAAATAAATAAATAAATAACGCTAGATTTTTCACACATCATCATCTAGCCCCAAAGTAAGCAAAGCTTGTCTTATGGGTACTAGATGACTGATAAACTACTTATATACTTTTTTGTTTGCAAATACATACATATTATACATAGAAACACCCAGACCCGAGACAAATATCTGTAGGTCATATAAACATTTGTCCCGCGGCGAGGATCGAACCCGCAACCTTCTGCGTCGCAGGCAGACCTTCGCCCACTGCGCCAGAGGTCGTAGATTGTGTAGCTGAAACATCATGAAGTATATCAGTCGCGTGGTACCCATAAATATGTAACACATGCTCTGGTTACTTTCAGGCCAGTATGAGATATTTAGCATCATAATTAACTAGCCCGTAGCTTCGTTTGCGTGCTACTAATATTAAACAGCCTTTAGGCTATTCTAGGCATCTACATCTATTACAAGTTTCAACCAAATCAGTCATCTGGAACCCAAACATACTTTGAATTTATATCAATAAGTGAGTAGGCTAGGCTATAAATATATGTGTTTGAGAAACGAGAAGTATTAATTTTCCACACATCTTTTGTCTCCGCTCGCTCAGAGCTCAGCTAATTGAAGACAATTGAGATCGGGGAGCGCCGGGAACATGGAACATAGGTGGGAAATACTCCCAGAAATGCTCAGACCAGTAATCCACTAATCAAAGGCATTGTTGGAAACCGTCTGTGCCTAGATTTGCCTAATTACCCACTACACTGGGGAAAACGCAGCACACTGGCGTGCCAGAGAGGAAACTTTTTGATTTGTGAATGTTTGAATGTTTTGTTACACATGCTCATATTATTATCGGTGGTTGGATTACCTATTAAGACTGTTGGCATTTTTATTGATGTCTGATTCAAGTTAAATTAGGGTGGATTTTTGAGATGGGCCATGGAGGGCTGTTACCTTAACGGTCGTAGCCACAGAAACGCTCTTAGAAGAACTTCCCTAGCTTTTGAAGATATTTTAAACGGCATTTATAGATTTTGAAAAAAATGTACAGTCAGCGACAAAAATGCCAAAAGTCAAAAAAACATTTTATTCAATTTCATGTAGGGATCAAAAGACTCTGTACTTATAGTACTTAACTTTTGTAGGTTTGTTTACACGATGTTTTCTTTCAGAAAATAGTTAAACGCTTTATTTTTAATGGAGTGGAAGTTTATCCAAGAGTTCATACCTTACAGCTTTTCGCCATAGAAGCTGTTAGTTACACTTCCCAACAATGTGTCCCACTCATTTTAGATTCACCGCGGAAGCTGGGTGTTAGCCAGTCTGTAGCCAAAATAGAAACCAGCGGTAACCAAGAACGGAGAAATGTAGCCTCTATCATTGTTATGTAACAGCTCCTGCCATAATGGAACCTTCCAGCACCACCACATCTTCATGATAAATAATAAATAAATAAATAAATAATACTGGACTTTTCACACAGCATCACCTATCCCCAAAGTAAGCAAAGCTTGTGTTATGGGTACTAGATGACTGATAAACTACTTATATACTTTTTTGTTCGTAAATACATACATATTATACATAGAAACGCCCAGACCCGGGACAAATATCTGTAGATCATACAAACATTTGTGCCGCGGCGGGGATCGAACCCGCAACCTTCTGCGTCGCAGGCGGACCTTCGCCCACTGCACCGTCAGAGGTCGTCCAAATAATATCCTCCTCTTCTTCTTATTTATCTGGCATGATATCCTCATCAGGCAAGCAAGGTAAAATTAGTCTTAGATTATTGATAATCTCCGTTTGTGTAAGAGTTTCCCAAATTTTATACGAGTAAGTAGAACATTTTTAAAGTACAGCAGTAAGAGGCAGGTATTTACAAGCATTTGTCTGTGGTATGCAAGCATGGCGATCTAAGCAAAAGTAATACGACATCCATCATGGTAGTGTGGTAGGCGATTGTCATATTGAGAAGGGAAATGTTAAAGGACTACCTTCAAACCCTAGTTTGGTTGGACGAATCTCTCACTATACATACATAATGTATAGTGAGAGATTCGTCCAAGATGCATCCATACTTCCATACTAATCAAAAGTCAAAAGTCAAAAAGCATTTATTCAGTAGGACCGCTGGGATCACTTTGAAACGTCTTAAAACTAGGTTATCCATATATATATATGATATATAATCCATACTAATATTATAAATGTGAAAGTAACTATGTCTATCTGTCTGTCTGTTTGTTACGCTTTCACGCCCAAACCGCTGAACAACATTTTTTGACTATACAGGGCGTCCCACGGCTATGCCACATGGAGGGAAAGTACCTTAAATATTGTAGATGGAACATTTTACTGAAAGAAGACATTATTTTTATTTAAAAAACAATTTAAACTGCATTCACAGATATTTAAATAATTACATGGTTGAACCGGAAATCGAACCCGTTACATGAGAAAAATAGTCATCCTGTAGCTTTATCATACCGATCGAAAGGCTTCATCATAAGGATTATTTTTTGCTAAATAACATAGTGTCACAAATAAAAGGAAGGCCATGAACTTTAACATTTTTAATACAAAATTTATCAATTTATCAAATGCTCAAAATGATTCCCTTCCTGTTGAATACAAAGTCGAACTCTTTTGATTAATTCGCTCCCTGTCGATTTTTTGATCTTGTTGTGGTGGATATTTCGAAAGTCTGCTTGTAGCTCGTGGACACTTTCACACTGGTTATACTTCTCAAGTGGGTACATTTACTAGTAATACGTACTAATGATAATGTCAGTTGTATGTGCTTACGACAGTGTCAGCTAAGTATTTATTTTTCTGAACACAAATGTTAAAATTCATGGCCTTCCTTTTATGTGTGACACTATGTTATTTAGCAAAAAATAATCCTTATGATGAAGCCTTTCGATCGGTATGATAAAGCTACAGGATGACTATTTTTCTCATGTAACGGGTTCGATTTCCGGTTCAACCATGTAATTATTTAAATATCTGTGAATGCAGTTTAAATTGTTTTTTAAATAAAAATAATGTCTTCTTTCAGTAAAATGTTCCATCTACAATATTTAAGGTACTTTCCCTCCATGTGGCATAGCCGTGGGACGCCCTGTATAGCATTCAAAATCACTTTAAAAAGTTACTGCCTAAAATATAAAAGTTTTTTTAACCGCACCAACACGGTGAGAAATACAGCGCAGCGAAACGTCAAACAAGGTCTAAAACAAACTTATTAAACCCCAATAGTCCTGTATCTGTTTTTGTTCGTCTCTCGGAAAACAGCGGAAGTGTATTTTGCAGAGACCAAGTTGGCAATATAGCTTTAATTAAAGCTGAAGTCAATATTTGCACAGCACTTTGTGCAGGATCAATGCTGAGCTTATACACTTGTAGCGTCTTTGTGAAATTGCGCAAAACTTCAAAGTCAGTCCCGAAGTAATTTCTCGTTAAACATAATTATATAAAAAACACAAAACAGGTTCACGACTGTTCCTCATTTCCTCAAAGAAGTTCAAGATCCATTGGAGGATTTTAAGAGTGTAGTCAGAAGACAGACATTTTGCAGAAGTTAAAAAGGTAGGTATCCTATTGTAGTCGTGATCCTGTTTCCTGTTTTATTTCTTATAAAAACAGGGCCACGATCCTTATAACCCTCAAAAGATTCTAGTTTATTTTGTAAGATGTAAGCAGGTAGGTATCGTTTCAAATAAATTCCAATACTTTTATTATTTGTGAGCCTTATGGATAAAATACCTCTGCTCTCTTCACTGAATGAATATTCATCAGGAATCTGTCAAAAATCAGATCCCGTCCCGAATTTGTTTCACAAATCAACGGACGCGTCGTCATCGAAGGCATAAGCGTGATATCGGGAGCTTGCAAATTGGAAAAGTAATTGAATTTAAAATTTGTGAACAGTGAGCACGAACACACTCGGAAAACGACATTCCACCAATCATTGTCCACTTGCTCTTTTAAAATGCATTCAGAATTCCGCTTTCAATATGGGTCGTTTAAGGTATCGATGGATAGTTTGGTCCATAGCTTCAACATTTTATTGATTCGTTTTTAATAAATCAAGAGCTCATAGCTCTTTAGTGCAATGATGCAAGATCTCCCATTTAGAGAGAGATATCTCTCTCTAAACGGTTACCTTTTATTCAATCTTAAATCAGACAACCTTTGATGATTACTCTGTACAGACAACTTGCAGTCTTTTTGTGTCGCTAAAACCTTTTAGCAATTGGTGTAGTTCCGAGGCTACCCAGGTAAACAAAATACTAAACCCAGGTAACTTTCTATTACGAGCTACGCAAATGTTTAAGGAAACGTAACAAAGAATAATGTACATTTCTCAGCACGTACCGAAGAAACGGGGTGCTAAATAAATATTGTATCAAATCAGAAAACAATCACAGATGCACGTGTGTCTAACGAGATACAGAAAGGTTACTGTTATGAGACAGAACATTTTGTAGCCAGGTTATGCTTGTTTGTAATAAAACCTAATTTCCTCTGCGAGCTTCGAATTTCTGCGTAATAAGTAGCATTTAACGTGGGCAATGTAGATCGCTCGATTAGACTCGACTTCAATTCGAGATTTCTCATTATAAGCTTGCTTCAATTACCCTTGATGGCTTTTCTAATCTTACGTAATTTTATTCAAATTAAAACGTTTAATTTAACAGATCTGGAATAGTCGAGATGTTTGTTGATCGTTTGCAATCGTTTTCGATTGTTCAGGTATTAACATAATTATTTATAGCTTGTAAAGAGTTAGTTGATTTAGAGCATTTTTTTGTCTACACTATATATATAATAATAATGTCCAAACCTGCCTTACTGCCCAATACTCCCCTACCTACCTTAGACCTTACCTACATATTAACCTCTAAACTTTAAAGGATCATACATCCCGCTCCGGGACCGCCATTTTGTTATAAAATTTTTGTTAAATACCTATAATAAACCCGTGCGAAGCCGGGGCGGACAGCTAGTTAAAAATAAATAAGTAATTAGTAATTTGCACAACATTTTTGCATGAACCTTTCGAAATCCAATACAAAAAACATGTTGCAACAAATCTGCTTCGTGAGGAGTTCCAATACTGGCGCATTTAGTAAAGCTTATACGGACTCTTTTCACCCTCTAAAAAGATTACAAGCGCAAACCAGAGATAGCGCGGACTGGCACGAATCGACGATCAGCGTTCTAAATTCAAAACGCAGTCAGTGCGGCCGCGACCCGCGGTATCAAAACTAGTCAACTGTCAAATCAGTTCAAAATGTCGGGAAAAACCGCTGACAGATCGAAATGGAGACGAAGAAAATGGTCAAAAACAGAGGACGACCGCGACAGCGACAACGACTGCGCCAGCCTCGCGTGGTTGTTGAATTTTCGGTTGGATGAGTTTGTGAACCTCAAAGTGCCTGATGATGAGCCTGAGAGAGCTGTCAAAGAGCCAAAGCTGCAGTATCCTGACTCCCCGTCTGCGCCGAAGAAACCCCCGTACACATACCCTGAGCTGATCGAAAGAGCTCTGAGGGAAAACGGTGAACTTACTGTGTCGGCGATTTATCAGTGGATCTCGTGAGTTTTTATTTTTAGTATTAACTCATTAGGAAAACCCGTTTGAGCTTCAATTTTCCTTTTATTCGCATAGTCAGGGAATCTATGTAGTCAAAACCAACTGGTTTTTAAAGGTATAAGTTTTAGCTCTGTAAATGATTATGCAACTTATTTCACTGGATTAATTCAATAGCGGTAACAAAATAAACAGAATTAATTTACAAAAAACAACAATCATAACCATACTTAATTCATTTCCTCGTTACGAATCATTTATGAAATGAATTCACAAAGGCTCATTTAAGTTGAAAACGAAGTTAGTACACAAAGGATTCGCGTCATTACTTTATTCGTCAAGGCACTGGGGGCGGCTTTCTTTGTCCTGTTACGAATGCCAATCCTGTTTTTGGAAGTAGGAACCTTGGTAATGTTTACTCTAAAGAGATATCTACGTAGAAAGCTAGGCCCAAAGTTTGTTTGTTGCCCTGGTTCTTCACGCACGGTATAAGTCTTCTTCTTCCTGCCTTTATCCCACTTAAGTGTGGTCGGCACAACATTTTTCTCTCTTCCATTATCTTCTATCACCCGTCATATCAGAACTCACTCCTTTCACAAACATATCCGCATTCACATAGTCCATCCATCTTTTCTTAGGCCTACCTCTACCGGTATATCCATCTACATTCATACTCATCACTTGTCGTGTTAAATGACTCTCATCCCTCCTCATGACATGCCCATACCACGCCAACCTATAAATCGCACGGTATAAGTCACGAAGGAAAATAAATATAAAGACCTAGTTTTTTTACATGTTTTTTACGTGATCAAACTGATCCTTGATGGGCAAACAATCCTTGCGGCGATGGGCTTGCAACCTGTCACGTATGGAATACTAACTCCTGCAAGATGTGGGCATGTATCAAATATGTTTGGACATGCCTCTGACTACCCCCTCTTAGACATCTTCAAAGGATCTGGAATAAGTTACATATAAAAGATCTGAGAGAATGTCTACCGCACCTTGGGTACCTGTTTACGTTTTTTTTACTGATCCTACTGAATTTTAACTTATCCTGAAACAGAGCAGTGTTGGCATAAAATGTACTCTCGACTTTCAATCCGATGGTTGTGAGATCAAATGCCGACTGAGAAATTTCGAATCTATGAATTTTCCGTTTCATAAAACTTATAAAAAGTGGAGCTCGTCTTCTTCTTCTTCTTCTTCTTCTTGTCGTGTCACCAGTTATTTCGAACTAGTGTGGTGAAAGGATTTTAAGTGGAGCTCGTGCACACGCTGCATTTATTGTCCATGTCTTTCTTTTAGAGAGTGCGAAATACGAATTTAGCTGTTATGGCTTAGGAGTTTGGAAAGCTCCATCTCAAACAATGTCCCAGGCACTACCAGCGACTCGCTGAATGTAGAACTAACTCACCCCTTTGGTGACAGCGCGGAACGCTTAAGTTCAAGATATCAAAAATACTAGACAGGCTACACGCACGCTTCTGAAGTTTATCATAGTTCTTACTATCTTTCCAGCACGATGACGTCATGAGGTCAAGGCTAGACATGTTGATGCTTATGTATTATGTATAACAATGTTCCTATGAGAAGTTTAGTAGAAGGAATCGTACGTAGGTATGCCGAAAATGGAAAATGTCTACCGCGCCTTGGGGTACAGTCAAGACAGGATACAGTCGTGATGATTTGTACTATGTTTTTGATTTTTTGCAAATGGGGTTGCTCGGTCGCATAACTAAGGTCATGGTAAACATCTACGAGTATGGAAGCCAGGTATGACAATTATTATGATTTTTATTTTATTTTATTGATTAAGGATACCCAACATGGGTTTACGCCTTACATACAAGTTTTAACAAAAATGTCTTACATAGGTCAACAATTACAAACTAAGCAAAGCTTGTAGGTACTATGGGGACCAGATGACTGATACTAATTAATATACTTACTTTTTAGTTTGTAAATACATACGTTATCATCTCAAACACCCAGACCCGAGATAAATATTTGCAGATCATACAAACATTTATCCCGCGGCGGGAATCGAACTCGCAACGTTCTGCGTCCCAAGACAGAGATGATCATCAATGATGGAAGTAATTAGAAGGTAAATGATATGATAGTAATTAAGTAGAGAGTACCTTACATTATTAAGTGTTTTTTTTTGTGAAATTTTAACAAAATCGTCTTGCCCAGTAGCGGAATAAATATCACGGGCCCCGCTACCTAGCGAACGTGGTTTTGGTTCAAATAAAGCTCCCCTTGTACTGCAATGTCAACAGTGGGCGATACCGAGATAGTAATTTAATATTTCCACCGCTTTCACGCACCGATTGACGCCTAATCCAAACATTACAGCTGTTGACACGAAAGATAACAAGTGCTTGATTGCGTTGTATTTTGAATGAAAATAATGTACTTATAGGTAAACGATGAAAGGAGGTATAAAATACCTGATTAGCTTTTATAAATCATTAAACGTGATCACACATTTTGCCGCGTCGTACGCGCCGCAGTCATTTTTCTATACAAAAAATGCTGATGGCGTCAGAAAATGCGAATGGCTTCTGACGTCTCAGCATTTCTTCTATTGAATTGACAGTTTGGCGCTGTTAAGTATTTTATCGTATTTATTTTTTATTTTGGAGAAAGAAAATCTAAGGTATTTTTTTTTAATGTAGTATACTTAGCTGCACAGGAGGCAACCTATTCAGTATTCATACAGCCGCAGCTTGAGGCATTTTTAGGCACAATTCAAGTTTGACTCTCCTCTTGCTGAAAAAATAGGAATTGAAACGTATGTACAGCATAGATGGGAAGTCAAAGCTTTTCTCTGATTACATCTCAACATGACACACCAAATCGATAATTGTGCAACCTCCAGTCAGAATGAATCAATGAACGCTAGCCATGCACAAATCTCACGCTCATTTTGTTTACGTGTGTTTACACGATGCCCGCGGCCGCCGGGACCTCCCCGAGTGGCACCACTGATCGATAGTCACCTACACTACATACGACACGATCGACGATCAATGTTCTCTTCGGACGAAATAAATCGAATTCTATTCTACGAAAGTAAATGAAGATGTACCTAACTAATAGGAACGTTTGCTTTTTTTATGGTAATATCATAGAGCATTGGAAAATATATTTTGTTTTCTAAAAGGGGCATCGTAGACTCACCTGTATGAGGGTGACAGTGAGCATTTCAAACTAGGATGGAAGGGTTTAGTAAGTACCTACTATGATGATGTACAAAGAGTAACAAAAAATCCATCCACATAACAAAAAAAAAAACTTTAAATTGAACGTGTCATCAACGTTTCAGAGATTTCTTATATCTGAAACTACTTACTCCATGAATTCCAAAATTGACTCTGATGTGCTTTTCAATAATTAAAATTGGTCGACTTATTCCCGACATTGAATCTAACATAGATTTATCGCATCGGTACTTGTGACGCAGCCTAGTGGGCCAGGGGCCACAGAGCGTGCCTAATGCGCCCGTTATTGATACATCCGGCGTGGGCCAGGGGCGCGACGCATCTGTTTGAGCTTTTGTCTTCTAATTGCTTGATTGGCTGTTGTCATTTCTACATGTTTACATTTTAAGGATTTGTTTTTTGACGCGTGGCAACTTTAGATGAAAGGTGCATGTTTTGGCGGACTACATCAGATGAAGGGTGTGAAAGCTTCTGAGAAACTTATCATTGCCTATGTAGAGAGACTCTTAGAATATTTTTTGTTGATCATTGATTTATGTGGGTTATCATTCATCATCATCATCAGCCTATGGCAGTCCACTGCTGGACGTAGGCCTCCCCTAGTGCGCGCCATTGCGCCCTGTCCTCAGCTCGACGCATCCAGCTTCTGCCGGCAGCCTTTCGCAGATCGTCACTCCACCTGGCCGGGTTATCATTATAACCTCTTAAAATTATGATCTTGGGAATTAGAAATTAAATAAGTTAAAAGCTTAAGGTACACAATCACCTATTAACATTTTAATTTACCGTAATCCGTAACGAATCCCCTATAATGAGCAGTATCTTTACAATCACGAACACTGATCGAGAACAAAGCGGTGTTATCGTGCTGTTGACATTACATAAACCTATAAGCTTTGCAGTATTATGTAGGGGTTTATGCTGGGAGCACTTCTTACCATAGCTTAGTTTTTCATTACATTCTTAGGGTATGATTCCCAACACGAAGGATTGTAGATAGCAGAAGATTCCGTCGAAATGTAAAAAATATGTTTTTGATACTCAAACAAAGACAAATACTCCCAAAATATAGCAGTCAGATTTAGGATTAGGTAAGTAGGTAAAATATTCTAGTGACCATGATTAAAAAAAATCAAGCATTGTCGAATAAAACAAATATTTAAGCAAAATATGCACATCCATACTAATATTATAAATGTGAAAGTAACTCTGTCTGTCTGTCTGTCTGTCTGTCTGTTTGTTTGTTACGCTTTCACGCCCAAACCGCTGAACAGATTAAGCTGAAATTTTGCATAGTTAAAGGTTGTATCTCAGGGAAGGACATAAGACTACTTTTTATCCCGAAAAAATGAAAAATCCCGAGGGACCGCGGGTCACACCGCGGGAGCGCAGCTAGTTATGCATATTTTGCACTTCACAAGAGACACACTGTTAATTTCAGTTGTCGGTTTTGATATGATGGGTCGTATCCAAGGTTAATAATGTCAATTCGTTATCTTTTTTTTTGTAAGTATAACTTGTGTAACCGCAGCCGTTCTTTACAGAGACCGTTTCCCATTTTACAAAGCCAATGACGAGCGCTGGAAGAACTCGATTCGGCACAACCTATCCATCAACCCTCACTTCCGCAAGGGTGCCAGGGCACCGCAGGGCGCCGGCCACCTCTGGTCGCTGGATGCGAACGCTATCGATCTGCTGCCGTGCAATCCCGTACCTGAAGAGAGGCCCAGGGTCCCAGTGCTGGAGACGGAGATGAAAGTCATGGGGTTCCAAAAGGTGAGGTGTAATGAGCTAGACAAAAATACAGTTTAACATCATCATTTCCTTGCCCTTATCCGACATGGTCCCCATGGTCAGCATAACATTCTCCATCCACTTCTATCACTCGTCAACTGTTCATCGACTTCTTTTACATTCATATCTCTTTTCACTCATCCGTGGTCTCTGCCTACCCCTTCGGGAAAGAGGCGTGATTTTATGTATGTATCAGCACTCACACAATCCAAACATATTTTCTTCGGCCTTCTACTTGCAGATTCTTGGAAACTTGACTGGTTTATGTGTTTTATATGCCTTATTTAAAATTGTCATCTTGTACTGTTTGTTTCCCAAATAAAATATTCCCTAAGATTCCCTGTACCATAACACTCAGACCCGTTCCCCTAATTAAACATATCACATTCCTTTCCTTACCTGTTCCGAAACCCTTCCAGAAAAGACACACCAGATACCGGATGCCCAGGGCTAACTGCTTCGACCTGTTTCCCTATAGCCCGGCTCTGGAGAAGCCAAGACTCTCTATCCTTAGCGAAACGGATATAAACAGTATAGGTTTTCCTAAGGTAACCTATCCTCCTTCATGTTTTGACTACTTACGTATCATTATTTTCATCCCGAGAAAGAAATCCTTACCAACATAAGTTGGATAGTAAGTTGGGGTGGAAGATGGTAGGTGTTACACTGAGAGACTGTAAAAGAAACGTTTGGCTCAGGGAGCAAAGCAAAGTTGCCGACGTTATACGTCGCATTGCGAAGCTCAAATGGCAATGGGCTGGTCACGTTGCGCGCAAGAAAGGCTCGTGGTGCAAAAGACTTGTCGTTGGTACGATGTCATCAAAAAAACTGCTGGAGGCAAATGGATAGAGCTTGCACAAGACCGCAAGAAATGGCTAATTATGAAGGAGGCCTACACTCAAAGGGTCGAAAGTGTCTAAGAAGAAGAAGAAGTTGGGGTATTTTTAATAAACAGTAAGATAAAATCCAATAATTTCAGGTCATCGTGCTTGATGAGGCAGCAATAGCGGCCGCCAGCATTCTACCAGATCAAGACTTATACACAGGAGGCACAAGTAAGTTCCTCACTTTAATACTCGCATCTATTAATCACGACTGTGGTTAATGACTGTGAACGAATCACGCTTCATCTATTAACTTGTCACGAGTAATTTCTTGCGATTCAATTTCAAGTTTCCCGAAATGAGAGTTGTAAGACATGGTCGCATGGAAAAAGCCAGAAGACCTGATGAAAGAGTTTCTTATTGGAACTTTAGTGAAATACCTAATAGAGCTCTTGTATAGGTTTATTTCTATTAGATCATGTATGATTATTCATCTAAAACCATTATTTACCTATGTTTTGATACGTTTTTTTTTACAAATTAAAATTATTTTTGCAGTGTTCCTAAATCCGGTATCAACAGAGCAAGTGGTGAGGGAATGCGGGCTCATCACCGTCGACTAGATGTCGTGTCAACTTTGACCCGCAGTGTTCCAGTGAAGACACACTTTAGGAAGCCATTTCATTGCAAGGGAACCGAACATTTCATATGAGATGACATGAGTATTACAGAAAGCCGCAGATGTATTCAAACCTTATCACGGTTACAAATATATTAACAGTCTAGCTAGACTCTATAGTCTAGCTAGACACTATTGAGAACAGCCACTATTGGCTGTTATTTTAATGGCACAAAACGACATTAAAATAATGTAGAGCCTTCTAGGTGATAAAAAGCATTTCGCAAAGTGTGACTTCACGTGGCAGTATGTAGCCGTGGATAGTTTGTAAGAACGACTGGAACGACTTTGTTGAAACAAAATAAAATGTAGTTGGCTTAGGGATATGTAAGGCAAAACTTGATCGTAATTTATAGTGCATGAAACGAAAATTCCAAACATTTCTATGACTTTTGTGTCTTCTTATGTAAATTGTTTATCGCTCTAGAGTATGTATACATGCATGCAGTCATATCATCTCCCTGACCTTATCCCACGCTAAGTGGGGTCGGCACAACATGTCTTCTTCTTCCACTCACTCCTATCACTCGTCAATTGTGAAATAAATAATAATAAATTACAGAAAAAAAAAATGTTCATATGTGAACTAGTCAAGCATTCTTTGAGTGCCAAAATGGCGTATTAGAGAGGAGATCGACAACCCGCAGTGTAGTGTGATGACGATAATGAAAATATACCTATATAGGTGCAGTGCAGTCATTAACCGTACTGAAAACACGGCGGTCTCAAATATTGAATGCGAAGTGATTACTGTGTAATTAATATTGATCCAGTGTTGATTCGCATCGTCCACCGCTGATAATTAATTACTCTCATTAAAATATATACTCCTTTTTACGAAGTAACCATTCATAGCGATCTGCGAAAGCGCGGTTTGTTTTGTGAAAATATTTGATGCTAAACCGTTGAGTTCAAATATTAAATTCACTAGTTTGATGTCAGCCACTGGATATGTTGAAAATACGTTGTATTTAACAATAACTGTCTGGTTTACACTGAAAAGTGGGACTTTTGGGCTAAAACTCGGGATATTCTGCCAAAATCGCGACGTCTGGCAACACACATTGCACTTTTTGTTATTACCTCAGGTTATTACTGTGTGCTTTTATTTGTTTCTTACATTTACAAACATGATGTAGGTAATATTGTTATGATTTTTTTACATGTGCAGTACCTTGGGGTATCCCGTATCGAGATCCTGCGTTATTAATGTTTTTTTAATAAACTTTATTACTTTCAAAGCTCTCTTGTGACAATCAATCGTACCTACACTCGTTAGGTAATATGTAAGTACGCGAAATGTTAATTTACAGATTTCAGAGCAACAAAGAATGGTTACGTCTACAAGTATTTAATGTAAGATAATAAACTACATAGTTACGCGGCTAAGTTGTAACAAAGTCGTTCCAGAATATTAAAATGTAGATTTATTAGGTGTATAGAATAAGTGTAGGATAATTATTAATACAAAGCAATGTTCTACGGCAAAGTATTTGGGAAGGTACGTTTCTATGAGATACACATTCACATGTCATGTTACATTAGGGGATGAAGTTCGTTTAAAAATCCATCAATAGCATTGTTGCGTAATATGCTCCATACAATGTAACGTCATACAAATTTCATAATTATACTAATTTGTATCAATTTGCCGTAGTATTTCTTAATTTATTCGATTTAGAACACATCCGTCAGATTCCACTTTCGTCAGAAGTAGTTTTTTGTATAATTTCAGTTCAGTTTCGTCATAAATGACGGATGTGGATACTGGATAACTTCTAATGACCCTTTCGTCAGATTTATTTATTTCTGGCGCTTCGGCGGCCGCTGCCGCGGCACACTCGCTTCGCTCGCTCGCCTTGCGCATGGTTTTTTCACTATCCTAACATTCCTAACATAACCTAACCAACGACCCATTTGGTTAGGTTAGCCAGAAATGTAGAATAATGGAATCTGACGAACGAGGAATCATCGTTTCGTCAGAGGTAAAAAAAATCTGACGAATGTGGAATAAATAAATGATTTGACGAATGTGGAATCTGGCGGATGTGTCCTAAAGCATTTATTCTATAGATGCAAAATAACAGTACCTAGATGTGCATCGATGGAGATGCAAAAGTTTGCATGTGATCTGCAAATATTTGTTCCTGATCTGGGTGTTGTGGTACCATGGTACTCGGAAGTTTTTATTACCCGCGACAGGGATCCAGGATTATGTATCGTTTGAGAGTTATTTTTTATATAATTTGAGATCTCATAAAAATAGTAGATTTAGGATACATCTGCCAGATTCCACATTCGTCAGATCATTTATTAATTCCACATTCGTCAGTTTTTTTTGCCTCTGACGAAACAATGATTCCTCGTTCGTCAGATTCCATTTTTATAGGTAGGTTTCTGGCTACTTTCTGGTTTCTACATTTCTGGCACTTCTGCGGCCGCTATCGCAGCACACTTCGCCTCGTGCAGGGTTTTTTCACTATCCTAACATAACCTAACCAACGACCCATTTGGTTAGGTTAGCCAGAGACGTAGAATAATGGAATCTGACGGACGAAGAATCATCGCTTCGTCAGAGGTAAAAAAAATCTGACGAATGAGGAATATATAAAAATGATCTGACGAATGTGGAATCTGGTGGATGTGTCCTAAAGCAAATAGTAGGTACCTATGTATCAATAATGACTATATAGTGTTTATATTATAGTGGTTAATTTTAAATAAACATTTAGAACATTTTTTCTGTTTTTGGTTATTTGAACACATAGTGACATGTCCTTCGTGTTCCTATACTTTAATTACAGCAAACACATGAAACACTTAAATTTCGAATTTTTCAACATTATGCATATTATTATATCTTTTTTACTTACGTAAAGTATTAAAAAATATATATACGATAAAATTTACAAAAATCAGTCATTCATAATTTAAACTTAGCTGCCAATAACAATTTGTGATAGGTACCTACGAGATTGAAATCTAAAGTTGGAAATTAGGCTAAACATCCACTGAGGCGTTAAGAGGCTTACATTTTCGGAAGACTTGAATTACAGGAGATGAATGGTGTTCGACTTTGGCAAAAGTGTTGTACTTAGTATGTTACTGCTATGTGATATTTTTCCAACTAATACATAATGTGTTCTGAATTCATGTTTTATTTACAGAGACAATGTAATTAACTATAAGTAATATGAACTGTAATTAAATCATTCGGTAATAGCTAAAAATTAATTTATCTTATCTTAATTTTGCTATGGAGATTGGAAACGTCAATAGCAAAAGTAAGACGTCAACTTTTTTCGTTCATTGTTCACGACACCCCCAAAACTGCACCTCCGAGGTATCGAATAATATTTAATTAATTATTTATACTGGCTCGATATAATATTCTTAAGCGATATGTTATCCCGACGTTGCAGTGATGTCGTTAACAAACGCTATTAGTCAACGATACCTCGAGGTGTGCTTTTGGGGGTATCGTTAACAATGAACGTTTTTTTTTTTTTGGAATGTTTCAGTGGACAGTGTCTCTAGCGTTTATTGTTTCTCAATCGTGAGTAAGGTCACGTTTTATTGGATAAATTTATTTATTTTTTAGGGTCCAACGTCGGGTATAATTACTAGGTCGTTAGGAGATTTCGCTTCATGAGCTGAATTTAAAATGTTTTCTAAAGAAAAAAAGCTAATTTTGTACAGCGACAATTTGTTGGTGAATAACATTAAGCCTGTTTTTGCCTCACCTGCTTTTTATTTGCCTAACTTTTGTTTTGCGTTCGTAGGTACTAAGATTTTATAGTTATTGAAAAAATATAAGTTGCACAAAAATACTTCATCATCATCCACAGCCCGACTTCACCCACTGCTGGGTATATGCCTCCCTAAGCTTGACCATCCACTTAAAAATACTTAATATTAGGCAACTCTTTAACTAAGTGGTTTAAGACCGACTGAAATAACTGAAGAGATAAAGGTAAGGCCTTCTTCTAGTAGCGAGACTCTAGTACCTAGTACTTACCTATAGTAGTTACACAGACGATACCATCAGATAAGCTTTTCAAGTATTAATAGATTTCAAGACAAGGTATCTCTACAACAAAGAACAGACGCGATATGCAATAAACAATGCTGCAACACAGCTATCAATTTAAAATCAATGAGGGGGCCGTGCAGTGCTGCTACAACTGGCCAATAGTGCACTGCGTAAATCCGGAATCCGTTACAAAATGCTTTGATAATTGCCCATAATAGTTTTACCTACTATCAGATCACTGAATAAATGAATTTTTGGTTTGACTTCTCTATCGAGCTTTTGAAGGAGATAATAGAAGCTTTATTGTAGAGGCCTTCAGAGTATAGGTACATTTTTTTAAATTAAATATTGAATTACTTAATTTATGTATGTTTGTATTGGTAAACACGCCAATAGATGGCGACAACAATAGTTTTCACGTTAACATCAGAAGAGAAAGCGTCAGTTTGTAGAAAATTTTAAAATCTTAGATTATCCAAGTAGAAAATGAATCTGGACTCAAGCTTTGACGGTTCAAAAATAAAACGAAGCGCGTAGTGCCTCGCTTCGTTGGCTTGCTTTGGCAAGGGCATTGTCGTGCCTTCAAATCGGATCCGGTTAGAGCACAGTGAGTAAATGCACCACTATCTGTTAGTTAATCTGTGGTTGCAGCAATTTACAACGAAACAATGGCGACACCGCTATTTTCAATAAGCTTCATACACGGGGGTAATGAAAAAAGTTTTTATTACCGACAATGCGCCTCTGTTCGAATGATAGCTTGAATGTGTTGGAGCTTGTTCATACCGCGAATCTTGAATTGTTCGTTCCTTGTTTGAATCAAAAAAGTTGGAATTGTATTGGAAAACCGTATTGACGGAGTTCCTTTTATCACGACGACTTGAAAGTTCATTGTATTTTATAATATGGTTTCATTCATAATTTTTTATGTGGAGAAGAGTTAAGATAGTCACGTTTCATGGTTTTACTCTAGTTGCACTAAAGAAAACCTACGCTACGTTGCTATGGATGCGTTTGGTATCCAACGATCATATTCATCCACATAGTATTAGGGTGTTTTAAGTTTGACCAACGAAATATGGATACGGCCTTGTTATATGGATGCATTCTATAGATATGAGTCTTTCCTACGTTGGATGCATCGCATAGCTTTAAGCTGCGCATCTTCCTCATACAGCTACCTCATATTCCGCTACATAGCTTAGCATCAGTGGGAGCGGTCACATTTCCGAGGGTCAGCTTTTATATCCTCGCTATCTTCATAGCAGATCTACAGTGAAAAAGTAGCTTTATAAACAGCAATCTCTGTAAGCGGTTGTAACCGAGTAATTATTGTAAATTGTAAATCAATCTGCGGCTACGAAGCCGGATGCGTCGTAAGCCGCGGATTATGGATTATCCTGATTGGCTGGATGGGTTTGATACTTATTTAAATGATGTGGGCTTGCACGTATGGAATCTTACGGCTTATAACATTTTCAAAATCATATTGTTGAACTAGGTACGTAGAAAACTGACGAGAATTATGTTTTTAAGTGTTTATCAACCAAGTCAAAAAAAATATCTATAACCCTTTGCAACAAAAAATAATTCAACAAATCGGTCCACCTTTGACGGAAACATGTTGATATTACCTACAACTGAACAAAGAACCTCCTAACCTTCGAAGACATCTTAAAATACTAAAAGATTTGAAAACCTACAATGTTCATGAACTCTCATCGCTAACTGTACTACACAACCCACACGGCTCGCTTGTCCCATGCACAGATAAACCAGCTTCCCTGCGGGTATCACTAAATTATCTGACACTTGACTCATGATAGATGGTGCCCCTCCCCTATCGCATTAGCGGTTACAAATAAAACATGGAAGTATTACTTCAAAGGAATGAGACGCGCATCCTACTTTGTGATAGTTTGTGAGATGTGTAGATGTTATGGATGTGTGTTTCTTTCATGCAAAACTATTTTGAATGGATTTGGATGAAATTGTACCCAGAGATAGATTATAGTCTGGAATAGGTTTTTTATTCCGAAAGAATGAAGTAGGTAGGTATTCATTAGTGACCGCAAGTATTTAATTAATATTTGCTGGAGTAAAACCACAAATTGAAAGCATTCTATGATTTATTTAAATACTCAAAACACACATATTTTACAAAGTTGTAGAATTGTATAACAAAATAAAAAGTTGAAATATCTTTTTCCTTTCGAACAAAAAGAACTTCTTTTTGAACGATACAAAAATCAGGCAGGTTCAGCCTCTATTATGTATAGGTATTTAAATACCAGTAGGTACATGCGAACCCAGTAAATTTTTTTAACACACTTTTATCCAAAGACTTGTACTACATTCATCAATGCCTGGCATGATCATCATATACATTTGATGAATTGGTCTTCCAACAAATTATTTATTACTCATTAATTTTCAGTTAAAGACAGTCTTTTATAAGGTAGAGTTTTCGTATCTTCAAGAGAGGATGGTAACTCTGTATTCTTTGTCTCCGGCAAAGGGAAGCACAGTACCCCTCCAATCAAAGCGCATACACCAAAGATAGTCCCCGATGCGAATTCAGGGAGTGTGTTTATAAGTGGCGCGACAATCTGTCCCAAGCGCGACATCACAGACAACACACCCAGCACTGAATTTCTCACTGAAGTTGGGAACAGCTCCACACCATACAAGAACACAACGATGAACGACATAAAAAAGAAACAGTTGCAAATACAAGCGATCCCCACTCGAACCCAATGCAGATGCGCAGGCACACACACAACGATGATCATCAGTATTCCAGATATGAAAGACGTACCCATCAAAAACGGTCTTCTGTTTAGTTTCTTTAGGAGGAAAACAGCGGCTATGGTTCCAGGTAAAAGAAGACCACCAGATATCGCCACGTTGAGGTGAATGTCGCCACTCATTTTGCCGATGTACTGTGACACACCGTAGTAACCCATGCCGCAGACAAAATACACAAAAGCCATACAGACAAAGTTGATAGTGAGCTTTCTGTGTCGGAATATCTGCCAGAACTTGATTTTTCGTCGGGTCGTCGAAGAGAGTGAAGCCTGGTATGCCTCCATTTCGGTTTTTATGGCTGCATTTTCTTCTCTGTTACTGAAGAAAAAAAGGTTTAAAAACTAAACTCAAACGCTAGCACAAAGTCGCGTCGAAGCCTTTTCTTACGAATACTAATTTGGTCTTAGTCAAAACATAAGACACAGTAAAAAGTGTACTTAATGTTTAATTTTAGGCTTACCACATTAAGACCCTCTCCATAACCTCGGCTGCTTTATCAATCTTGTCATTATCCATTAACCACTTCGGGGATTCCAAGGTTATGCACTTCATAGCCACGAAGAAGAACATAGGTATAGATATAGCCAGTTGGAATCGCGTACTATCCCTGAGCAGATACGAGACTCCAGCCAGACTCATATGGCCGATGTTTATAGGGATGTGGTACAGTGCCGTGATGGTTTCCCGATGATTGATTGAACAGTATTCGACGAGGAGGACGAAGGAAGTGACGATGGCTCCGCCAGCGCCAAAGCCTTCGAAGAATCTCATGCAGATGAAGGAGCTTATTTCTGGCATCACGCTGACCAGGCAGCCAAACACGGCGAGGATCAGGCAGCATAGGGTGAATATACTGAGGCGTCCGTATCTATTATAAAGTTCATTTTATGGTAATGACTGGTATTATAATTTTTGTATCACATGAACGGATATAAAGGGGAATGGAAGAGAAATACATGTTGTGTCGATCCCACATAAAGTGGGACCAGGGCAGGAAGATGATCTCTCAAGATTTTAATAGAAGATTGCGTGTTCGATTCCGTGCACCAATGGTATCTTCACAAAGTTTATGATTAGATTTATCTACAACAGGTCTTCATCATCATAAGAATAAGAAAAGGTTGCCTCATGTGAAAGTCATCTACATATTTTGATAACTGATACGTACTTGTCAGACAAGAAACCAAATACGATAGATCCAAAGAGAGCGCCCATGTATACCATGCTCTCTGAAAAACTTATCTTCCACGTTTGATCGCACATCAAGTTGTACTTTGTTTGAATAGTTTCTGTAAACACACTCTTGTCCCATTCTGGCTCATCACAAGGGCACGGTATAGATGAATTCTGAAAGACACCAACTCTTCGCCTAACACAGTTGAACTTCATTGGTGGTTCAAGAAACAATAGGTTCAACACATGCCAAAATACAGGCACCTTACTCAAAAATAACAAAAAGAAGAAGTAATAATGATACCGACCGATTTTATGGAAATGCTTTTCGATCGGATTGTTTAATTTGGTAATATCTATTTTCGCCATTTTATAGGAATGTTTCGTAATAAAACTAGATGGTCATGTTACGACGACGCGTGAAATAACTGCCTGCCTGAATCTTCTCAATATATTTTGGCATTTATCGGTTCATATTTGGCCAGTTTAAAGTCAGCGCCTTTTTCTATTACAAAATGTAGGAGTATTTTTGATGTTTGTTCAGTTTTTGAATCCCATAAACTCGGTTTGGAGTACTAGAATTCATCGAAAAACCCGGATTGTATTTCTTTATCCCACAAAATTCTTATAAATAGTCGTACTCTATTTTCTTTTCATTGAATTCCTATTCAGAATCCTTTCTAAATCACTGTTCCTATCGGATGACCAGAAGTTCCTTTGAGGCAGGTATTCCGTCGTAATGCACCAAACGTTTCCAATCTTCATTTATTATGTGCAAAGGAATGGAATGCTACGGCGTCTGTTGCTACACCGTCTTTGGCTGAATAGCGTAGCCTATAAAGGCTGTATACTGTAGGCAGGTGCTTCATCTTGAATCGTGCCATCCACAACATTGTAGATTTAGTTTCACTTCGAGATTTAGTGGTACACAATAAAGATATTTGGGTAACATATATTTTATTTTAAAATAAAGATTTCCCTTTAAAGATTGCAATCACCAAAATTAAAAGCCTTCATTTTCACTTAGTTTCTGTAAATTAATAAATAAATAAATAAAAATCATTTATTTCAGACCCATTTGATCCATAATAAATTGCGTAAAAATGACATCATATCCTGATACGAGATGTGATGATTTTTTTTTAGTAAAACGCTAATTATGCATAGTAAAGCTTACAATACAATACAAACACATTTTTCAAAAACTTCCGTCTTAAAAACTTTTATTATTCCAGGATATAGGCTTAGATTACTTGAGCAAAGTCAAAGCGAGCCATTAGTGTTAAATAAATATGAAAAATGGATGAAACAATTTCGCTAAAGCACTTTCGGTCGGATGATAAAGAGTTTCCAGTTTACCAAAAGTTGTGCTACGCCGTTACGTGTATAATTGGCTTACGAAAGAAAAACCTACAATTTTATTGCAGCAATAAAATTTCGAGGAAGTTGTGTGAAAGCTTTGTAAATAAGCAAAGTTCGGAACGCGACAAAAACAACAATATTGTATCTGAAGTTGGTGCGAATCGGTATTCCGCTGGGTGCCTAAGGGTGCTTACGGGGAAGTACTTACCTCGCGATTCAACACAACATAGAAGTTTCATCGGTGATCGAACATCAGCGACCTTCTATTGCAAAATTAGTAAAATATCGTCTCCATTCTATATAACTACTAACCCGCAGGGGTAATAGGTATACACCTTAGAAGACCGGATTAAAATAGCACAATTGCCGTTAGAGTAAATGAATATCAAAGCACAAGAGAAATAAATAAAAACATTACATATTAACCCAGGAATTCCTAATGAGATCTATCTATGTGGATCTAAGTATGTATGCGACTATCTTTTTATTCAAAAGCCGATGCTACCCAATATTGTGTTACAGCTTGAAACTCGTATGCTTTGAATATTTACCGAAAATATTAAAATAAAACAGTATTTAATAGTTGAGCTGCGAGATGTAGTTTTGTAAACAGCTCAAGGGTACTTTTCAGTTATTTGTGTAACAAGTGTATCTTATCTTATAGTCAAAAAGTCAAAGTCAAATAGTACATTATGGTACTAGTGTGTAATATTGGTGATTACCGCCGAGGCAAATAATTGAGACCCGAGCCATCGGCGAGGGTCTTAATATAGCCGAGGAAGGTAATCATCAATACACACGTGTATCATACGACGTTTTTCAACACACTTGTGAATAAAATAACAATAAAAACTAATTTCAAACAGTGAAAACGAGTTGTGAAAAATGTTTCGCTATTGCGGGAAAAATGAATCAGTTTTCCTATGCGCGCGCATTGCGATCGGCCACAGACTATATTTCCGCGCCGCGCACAGGGTTTGCGCCTATTCTGCCACGGACAAAATGGGGAATTTAAAGTTTTCTTTTATTACAGAGAAAACAAAAGTTATATTTGAGTGAATGTTTTATTTATTAAACACATTATTTATTTAAATAAGAAGTTGCATGAAATGAGCAAGCAATAGGAAAATTAATTAATTTGTTCTATTGAACACCATCTTTTTTCTGAATAAAAACTTTTTTAAGAACAAAGCAACTCAATCAATAAAATTAAAAAAAAATCTATTACTCACTAGTGAGTTATAGTAATGAAAAAGTCACAGTTTGATTATGGGTGTCATTATGTGCCTAATTGCGGTGACCATAGAGTCACTTTATGAGCAAGTGTGTTGAAAAAGCATTTATTCAGTAGGACCGCTGGGATCACTTTGAAACGTCTTAAAACTAGGTGATTCTACTCCTGTTCCTTCGCGACCAATACCGTGAAGAACCAGGGTATACATTCGTATACATTCCCGTAAATGAAAATTATCTCTGTAGTGCAGTGGGCGAAGGCTCGCCTGCGACGCAATAGGTTGCGGGTTTGATCCCCGCGGCGGGACCAATGTTTGTATGATCTACAAATATTTGTCTCGAGTCTGGGTGTTTCTTATAATATGTATGTATTTACAAACAAAAAGTATATAAGTAGTATATCAGTCATCTAGTACCCATAACACAAGCTCTGCTTACTTTGGGGCTAGATGATGCTGTGTATTTATTTAGTATGTACATTTTTTGCGTAGTATATTAGAAGTATCTGAGTACGGACAGAAGTGATAATTCAATGACTATTGATATCCATACTAATATTATAAATGTGAAAGTAACTCTGTCTGTCTATCTGTCTGTCTGTCTGTCTGTTTGTTACGCTATCACGCCCAAACCGCTGAACAGATTAAGCTGAAATTTGGCATAGTTAGAGGTTGTATCCCAGGGAAGGACATAGGCTACTTTTTATCCCGAAAAAAATGAAAAAAATCCCGTGGGACCGCGGGTAACACCGCGGGAGCGCAGCTAGTCTCTAATATTTTGATGACTGTAATGTAACACATATATAGAAATCTTGCACCTTTTAAATTTCATATTCGGCATGTGTAGGCAAACGATCAATCTTCGTTCGACAGTCTTTACGGTGTCCTTTGGGAGACGTTGCATTTATGTATGAGTTAAACGTGAACATTCTGAGTGCTCTTACGCGTGATTGATAGAAGGTGGCTTTACATCGGAGTTAAATCGAGCAAAAATCGCTGAAAATGCTGTGTCCAACTTTTTTGACATGTCTATGAGTTTGTTCATCTTTCGCGGTTTCGTAATATTTGGTCTACATTTTAATTCAGGACCGCAAAAGTTTAGTAAGTCTTATGTGTCTGTCTGTACCTTATTGTAAATTATAAGTAACTAGCTGTCCCGCGCGACTTCCTCTGCGCATTATTCGGTCCAGCCGTTCACGCGTGATAGCGTGACCAAGGGATATTGGGATTCATTTTTTCCGCGCAATTTTTTATTTTTTTCCTGATAACTAATAGAAACTTTTAAAAATGCAATAATAACGCCATCTCTCCTCAGCCATAGGTTAGCAACGCCATCTAGAACTTCTAACTGGAACTTCCATCTCCCCATACAAACTTTCAACCCTTATTTCACGCCCTCCATGATTAATATATAGATTTTTTCTGTCATAAGAACCTTCTCCTGACAATAACAAATACAACAAAAAAAAATTGTGAAATCGGTCCAGCCGTTCACTCGTGATGCCGTGACCAAGGGATATGGGGATTCATTTTTATATATAGAGACTAGCTGCCCCGCGCGACTTTGTCTGCGCATGATTAATTTTTTCCGCGCAATTTTTTATTTTTTTTCTGTCATAAGAACCTTCTCCTGACAATAACAAACACAACAAAAAAAAAATTCATGAAATCGGTCCAGCCGTTCACGCGTGATGCCGTTACCAAGTGAAATAGGGATTTATTTTAATATACAGGGTGTCCCACGACTATGCCACATGGAGGGAAAGTACCTTAAATATTGTAGATGGAACATTTTACTGAAAGAAGACATTATTTTTATTTAAAAAACAACTTAAACTGCATTCACAGATATTCAAATAATTACATGTTTGAACCGGAAATCGAACCCGTTACATGAGAAAAATAATCATCCTGTAGCTTTATCATACCGATCGAAAGGCTTCATCATAAGGATTATTTTTTGCTGAATAACATAGTGTCACAAATAATAGGAAGGCCATGAACTTTAACATTTTTAATACAAAATTTATCAATTTATCAATTTATCAAATGCTCAAAATGATTCCCTTCCTGTTGAATACAAAGTCGAACTCTTTTGATTATTTTGCTCCCTGTCGACTTTTTGATCTTGTTGTGGTGGATATTTCGAATAACACGTCTAAGTTCTGCTTGTAGCTCGTGGACACTTTCACACTGGTTATACTTCTCAAGTGGGTACATTTACTAGTGATACGTACTTATGATAATGTCAGTTGTATGTGCTTACGGCAATGTCAGCTAAGTATTTATTTTTCTGAACACAAATGTTAAAGTTCATGGCCTTCCTTTTATTTGTGACACTATGTTATTTAGCAAAAAATAATCCTTATGATGAAGCCTTTCGATCGGTATGATAAAGCTACAGGATGATTATTTTTCTCATGTAACGGGTTCGATTTCCGGTTCAACCATCTAATTATTTAAATATCTGTGAATGCAGTTTAAATTGTTTTTTAAATAAAAATAATGTCTTCTTTCAGTAAAATGTTCCATCTACAATATTTAAGGTACTTTCCCTCCATGTGGCATAGCCGTGGGACGCCCTGTATAGCGATACAGTTTTAGATCATTTTTGTATGAATGCAGGCGTAATGCAATGCACTGTCATTTAAGCATTGAACGGAAATGCGATTCGTAAACTACACTTAGCTGGAGCAAACGTCTCATTAAACGAGGTAGACGTCCTAAACAGTGATGTGAACCACCCGCTATTTGTTTATAAAAATGTACAATTAGCATAATGGCTACTTATTGTAATTCTATAGGTGCTGTTTATTGAGCCTACAGACTAGACCAGAGTTTTAAATTTTTATTTATATGTAGGCAAACGATAAATTTAAATTAGCAAATCTAACTAGCTGCTGGTTAAATAAATAACAGCACAAAAAAATATTGTGAATTTATAAAATAAGTACATCGAAATATAAAAAAAAATTACTTAATTCGAGTTACAAAAGCCACTTTTTTTTAACTGTCTTGAGCGTGTTTTATTGCGCAAAGTAAAACTTAGGCCTTTTAATCTATAGTATGTACTTACTATGACTTATGCAGCGTCAGGAGGCAAACTATGCCTACACTCAACGGGACGCTGTATTACGCAAAGGTTTTCACTTTCCAAAACTATGTAGTAACATTTCAACTACAAAAAGCAACAACCTTCGAAAATTCATACAACATACAAAGTAACTTGTACTGTGTGTAATCCGTCTAACGATATAAAAAACCAACAATCATACTAACCTTCGAATGAAGAACATAGTATTATCTTCACCACTGATTAATGTTAAGTCATATAAACTGCGATTTACCGCGTCGGTGGTCACAATTGTTTGGTGATCGGTACCAGGACAACAGAATGGACGAGAGGTTGGCGCTGCTGGTGCTGTGCTTGATGCACGGTGTCCTGGCTGATGTAATAGTGATGAAGGATGTTACGCTTGGGTTCGGACAGGCACTGGAAAGATGCCGTGAAGAGGTGTGTATATTTTCAGAAAATTGCTTTTTATAACCACCAACTAAAACATATAAAAAAAAACTCGTTGGCGAAGGTTGCCTGGAATCGCTTCTTAGCGATAAGGCCACTCATTGTACATTTTTATTTTATTGGTTTGTTTTGTTTTTAATTATTTAAGGTGTGCAATAAAGGTTTTTCATTCATTCATTCATTCATTTTTATAGAAGGTTTTTTGACATACGGACGGAACCGTAGGTCCTCAAAAGGTGCCAACAAGATGCCTTTGTTCACTCCTAAAACATTTTTTATTTTTCCAACTTTATTTAATCTATTTTTTATATCAGAGCCAGCTGACTGAAGAAAAGATGGAGGAGTTCTTCCACTTCTGGAGCGACAACTTCAAGTTTGAGCACCGTGAACTGGGCTGTGCCATCCAGTGCATGAGCCGGCACTTCAACCTGCTCACTGACTCCTCTAGGATGCATCATGAGAACACACACAAGTTCATCGAGTCTTTTCCTAATGGTAAGCCGGAGCACAAGTGTTGAGGAAATGGGCGAATGTTATACTGGCAAGACAGCACGAAAAAAATAATTGGGCAAAAAAATTATACTAGACCGAGAGAGTTCATTGAGCGGTCGGCTGAATTCTCAGTGTTTACTTGGACCGTGCACTCGGTCGTACACTGTCTCGCCCGTGGTCTCGCCCATCTACTCTGAATAAGTATTAGGGTGGGTCATCAATGTACGATTTTTTTTGTCTTATTTAATTGCGTATTTAATTGTGTAATAGTGATATAAGAGTGTTATGGTAGGTACTTCTTTAATTTTTGAGGGTCATGGTGACATTTTCCCCAATTAAATTGCAAAGAGGGAGGTCTCTTGTACAAAATGTATG
Organism: Epirrhoe tristata; assembly: GCA_951394285.1. Classification (NCBI taxonomy): domain Eukaryota; kingdom Metazoa; phylum Arthropoda; class Insecta; order Lepidoptera; family Geometridae; genus Epirrhoe; species Epirrhoe tristata. The sequence continues at coordinate 11,154,273 of OX596142.1, forward strand.
TTCATTTGATTTCATCGACTCACTTGCTTTTCCATTTAGTTTCTTTAGTAAGAAAAGAGTCGTTTAAGTGGATAATAATGCATCAGATATACCGACAAGTGACGATCTCTTAAATTAGAAGAAGTAAGGAATTTACTAGTAACAATATTATGATTTACATTTCAATCGTGTTCAGGTGAGATCCTCGCGCGACAGATGGTGGATCTGATCCACGGCTGTGAGCAGAAGTTCAACGATGAGCCGGACCACTGCTGGCGCATTCTACGCGTCGCCGAGTGCTTCAAGAACTCTTGCCAGGAGAAGGGCATCGCGCCTTCCATGGAGATGATGATGACAGAGTTTATAATGGAGACTGAGGTGTAGGGTTGGCGATGTTTGTTTATTCGCACACATAGATATTACAAACTAAGGCTTGATTACACGTAGTAGAAGTTCGAGATACCTAGTAGGTTTGCATGAGGTAGTGGTGGTTTTAGACAGTGTTCTATGTTTTGAGCACTTAGTTGCCGAGATATTAAAGACAACACGGACTGTTCAATGGATATGATAGTTTAAGTACAATTTTCTTGTATACAAGATAGTAAAAATGCATTACAGAAAGGAAATAAACTATTGAAGTTTGTTCAGAAGGTGTTTTCTAGGTATTTTTATATTTTACTAGCTGTGATTCCAAATTTTATTTTTTCCGGGTTAAAAGGTGGCCTTGCTAATCTAGACCTAGATTCAGTTTCTTCTTTAAGAAAGAGCAACAAACATACATATATCCAAACATATATCTTTTATATTTTTTTTTATTTATAACGGAATAACAAACAGCTACATTATAAAGCTTAACTAAAGAACTTATGGAGGTATACATTTCGGGAATGTAGATCTTATAATAACTTATTAATAATGTAGCCCACTGCGTTATCCACAGGTTAACTTAAATATGTTGTAAACAGAAAGTGACTGTAAGGAAGGAAGAAAATGCAATTATGCTCTAATACTAGCCATATCAAAAGCCCATTTCCCCATATCTCTGAAGTTTATCATAGCAAATTGTGCAACGGTGCACTAAAATGGTGCACTCGAACAACAATAATACACCGAATGATAACGGAGGGTCAGCGAGCGGGAGTGTAAATTATTTAGTTGGGTGCACACGCGCGAATCGCCATGACTCGACGATAATAATATTTATGCGCCCCTGGCTTTATTTTCACTGCATTAATTGATACGGCTTAAAAGCTTCACGCTTGAAGCTCTGTAATAAAATGATCCTTTTAAAATTATTTTTCACTATTTACTAAGTACTTTTATAAGTGACTTTAAATTAGATAGCTAATTGTCTACTTAATAATGCTTCACTTTTTAATTATACTTTCTAATACCAAAATATACTTCACATATAAAAGCTTTCTAGTGCTCACCAATACAAAGTACACAAAAGCAGCCTCGTGCTACGAAATATGGTTTTACAATCACTTGTTGGTGGCGTCGGTTTGGCTACAACTGAATAGATACCGTATCACACCTAGGTAAATTGTAAGCGAGTCCAGTCCATTCATGAGGCACAATGGCCAGATTACACGAAGACAGTGCGGACAGCAGAGTTACTGATTTACCTTGAACGTGATAAGCTATTCATGCTGTCCCCAGTGAACTGTATTGGCCTTGTGGGTTTGGCTCGACTAGGCTCTCGTCTTCAAATATTCGATTAAGTGAGATCAATCGATAAAAAATACATGCAATAGTAAAAAAAAGCATGACGAAAAACTTGTGTCATAATGCTCTCATTATGACACAAGTTACCTAAGTTACTTACCACAGATTTGTAATACCTATACTCTTATAGGTATGTATAAATCTGTGGTAAGTATCTGTCTCTATGATGAAAGGGGCGTTTTTGTATGAATATTAAAAATGCACTATCTTTTCTTCAATTTATCAATGTGATTGTGCTTTTCCAAACAACTAAACTGGACCCATTTCTATTATTTTTGATTTGTTCCACTATATAAGTTTTCCTTATAGATTGAAGCTGGTTATTCGACACGTTCTGAACGTCAAACGAAACATGCAGGAAACGTTCAGGAAATAAGAGAAAAACGCACGATTGCCCAACCGGTAGGCAGTTGCAAACCGCTGCCACAGAGCATCTTTCAACACCTACACAATATCAACGAGGCCATCAAATAGGCGAGTTACAGCAATATTAAGGATTATGAAGCGAGTAGATAGATACTCGTAATACGGTCCTAATACACTCTTGACACAGGCTGTCCCGCGTGTCAAGAGCATCAATGATGTATCTATGAGCGAGTTGTAAGTATTTTGATTAAGTGTACCTAATCAAAATACTATAAAATCAAGTACTACAACTATATAGGCAGACTCTAATTTTTATTTTTTCATCTCTGATTTAGGATTTTATAGGTGGCGTCATTCATTGTTGTACGCGATCTCGTCCCGTTTCAAAACAACAATGAGTTTAAATGTGAGTTTAAAAAGGTGTCATTCATGTTACACTTATATTGGTATTTAAACATTTTATTCACGGCTGAAAAGGCATTTATGGGAGTGATAGCTACAATTACATTTACTTAGTGCAAATAAAGTCGTCAGAAAATGCGGCTGGCTTCTGGATGTCTTTCTTCTATTGAATTGACAGTTCGGCGCGGATAAGTCTTAAATGATCCCGGAAATGTTGTAAAATAACCAGCTTTTGCGCCATTTTTGGAGCCTCATTGAGGCGCACTTAAATTCTTTAACCACTCTGGTTCGAAATAATTAGTGACAAGACCAGAAAGAGAAGAAGCACCAATGAGACAAGCCAAGTGCTACTTTACAAAAGACTTTATAATCAGTATTAGACATTTTCCAGCCAAGTTTTCCTCGTAATTAATGGCCCCACAAAGTCACAGCGATTTTGTTGTTCCGAGGCCGCTTACACTCGGCAGGACAAGTTACGGCTGTTTCGCACTTTTTACTCTCGTACGATTTGTCGCCAATTCCGGCCAAAGGCGATATTGGCAAAGTTTCGCACCTTGTTGTTGAGTTGTTACTAAAATTGTTTGGTACCTGCCGTTAATTACACGTAGTGGTCGAGGATTTTCGGGAAAATGTTTTTCCAAGGAAACTAATGTTGGCTTTTTGGTGAAAGTGTAATAAATGGGTTTGAGTTTTTTTTCCTTGTTGACACAATTCGAATGAAACTTTGTCTTCTTCACTTCATCATCATCGTGTTCGTGATTTTTTTATTTAGTAGTAGTATAGTTTCTGTAAATAGGGTCATCACATCATCTTCCTGCCCCTAATAGGGTCTTGTTGGCACCATTAGGTTACTGAACCCTAAAACATGTACAGCACCAACAGGATACCAATTCACCATCTGTTTTAGTTACGCGAGATGTATGGGAGCTGCGTGGCAGTGCTTAGCGTTTGGAGATAGCCTTTATAGACGAATGGGGATGTGGCTGGAATAAGTATTGTCTTTAAGTCGTTTCTAGAATAAGTTTCACATTTTGGGGACGTTTCAGTGTGATTTGCATAGTACTTACAGGTCGCCTCTTTCTCTACAAACGTTCCGATGCGAGTTTGTTTGATTTTGTACTAAAACTGATTTGCGAATTTCAATTCATAGCTATGTTGCAAGAACCTCGGCCGTCTATCTAAGTTAAAGTCAAAAAGCATAAAGGCTGAGAGGGAAGTTTAGTTGCTGATTACCTGCCCTGTTGCGAGTAAGCATAGGTTGCCTGCTCTTTACGCTGTATAAATACATTTTTCTTTTGTTGGTAAAATTGCCGTACAGATACCAGATGTCAATATTGTTCTGATCATTGGCCGTCACACACAGACTGGGTAGGTAACATGTCCTACGGCTATTCCCAAGAAGAGGCTGAGTTTGTATCCAGAAATAATTCCGTCTTACAAACGTTTCGTTTGTCATGTCATGTCATGTCATGATTAATTATTATTGGAGACGGTATTTTTTTACAAATAGTAATGGAGCAAGGCAAATCTTTCTACCTAAGCTAATGTCAAAGCCATTCATTTATCTAATTTTCTTTCTGAGAACAATGTTGATGTTTTTTCTTACAACCTGCCGAAACTCATGGACATGGTACAGGTGTTTCAAGAGAATTTAGAGTTCTCGTAACTGATTTCTTTTGTATTTATGTTTAACGCCATCGATGATATTATAACCATTTTAATAACAGAAAGAGTGCAAACAATAAACCTGCCGAAACTCATAAAAATCGGTACTAATACTAATAGTACCACGGGTACTGATAAAAAAATACAATAATACAAATTGTTATTGAATTTCAAATAGGTAAAACATTGAATATTGTTAAATGTGGTATAAAATTGCCTTACCCTATTTACAACATTAGAATATTATCATTTATTTACAGAAACTAAGCTACTACATATTTACATATATTTACAAAATACAACAGGATTAGTCAAGCTATCTAAGGATCGTTAGAAACGATCTATAGATAGCTCAACTGATCCAGGTCACTGTCAGTCGGAAGCGTGCCCAAAACACTGGCGGCATTACCACGCTGGATGGCAATGCTGATCCTTTGAGCCAAAAATGTGCCAGCCCTCGGATCACGCGTCGCTTCGACCAGACGCCCTGAAAGAATTTTGAAAACCCGAAACAACATTAGTATTATAACTATTTCTAAATAAATAAAACCGATTCAAATCTAAGACTACATGAACGTGAACGAGTTGGCTAAAATTTAACCAACTCGTTCACCTATTTATCCGTTAAATAATTCAAACCAAGCACACTGTCCATCGGACTGTCACACACTGAAACTAATGTTGATACTAGGTATAGACTGTCGGTATGTCCTGTGGCTATTTTCAAAGCAAACAAGAGGTGGGTTACACAAATAGACAACTGCAACAGAAAACAAATACGGATTTCAATATCCAAAACTAACTAAACATTGTCGTGGTTTTAGGGGATCTTCACTACAAAGTGGCATATTTCAGGCATTTATTAAATAAGCTATATTTTCTATGTATTTTGTTGGCCGGGTGGAATACCTTGAAGGCGCCTTGTACCTACACCTTGATTGATTGGATGCCCACTGAGTTTTTTCGATTTGCGTAGATGGAAAATAATTTTACTTTATTAAAGATTGGAATTGACTACCGGTATAACCGATAAAATATGAGCTTATCAAAAATTTCGACACGACATGGATTCTGTGGCTGAATGGTAAGGCTTTAGGAGAATCGTCTGATCATTGCGGGTTCGAATCCCGTCGGAATCGGAAATTTAGATACGACTTTTCATTTCTCAATAGAATTGACGTATTCACTCGATTCTTAGAAATTGCAATCTTTCCAATATGATAAATTTATTTTTTTTATTTTCAATTCAGACTCCTCTAGATTCTGATAATTTGGATTGATGCCTAAATTCTTCACTTCACGATGGCATATGAGAATGAAAAATTGCTTTCAATTGTCTCTGTCGGTACTCAACGATGACGTCATTACTAGAAAAGCTGAGCTTACAGTAATACTGCAACAAAGACCAGATTAGCGCAGTTGCCAGTCATATTACTCCATTTCCTGCCATCAGCGGAAACCTAATATCCTCAGATATCGAAGGTCTATTGTCACTGGCCTCTCATGCAGATATTACAGTGCAGCGGAGATTAATGCATTCACGACTGGTGTAATTAGATCTCTCATTAGACGGGTAATCTGTACAGTTGGTTTTGATCTCACGGGGATAAGATACGTAGACCGGAGCGTTGCGGTGCTGTAATGACGTGGTTTCGATTCTATTAATGATAATTTTTCAAGTCTGTTTTTTAAATATTTTGTTTAACTAAACTGTTAGATTCAAAAATGTATTATATTAAATACAAATTACTCGTAGTACTAGATTTAATTTTACCCAAGAGAGGTTATTAAACCGAACACAACTCACCTTTTCGTTTTGCAAAAGGACTACCGCTAAATCCTATAAGATAATCTGTAGATACAGTTAAAAAGCAAGAAAAATAAAAAAGCAAAGAAGAGTATTTATGAGCCCAAAAATAAGCCTGACATAAAAATTACGGAATATAGGTAATTTCACGTTCGTGAACCCTTGCAGCATTTCTTTTATTCCATAGTAGCATCACAAACAAAAACAATTCCCTAGCTTTAACTAAATCTAGATTGAAGTCTATCCGACATCTTCGCAACCTTAGCACGTAAAAATATAATTTAGCTAAGTGAAGTTATGAAAGAAACTATCTCGCGGGATCTTCGTTAGAAAAGTCGCTGAGACGTGTTTTAATACAAGGAAATGTGAGCCTGAACCGCATCCTTTCATCCCAGGATTGAGATGGAAGTCAAGCGTAAGGAAAATATTCTACGGAGACTTTAGGCACGTCACGTGTCGATGATTTGAATGTGGAATGAGGAAAATGTATTACAGTCTTTGGCTAAGCTAATAGTTTCGATGTTGGCATCACTAGTACCATCTGTGGTATCACTACATTTTGTGGAAAATAGATATACGAGTTATTACAATAAAACTATGGAATATAACACAAAATGATTAAGTAGGTACCTTATGCGTAGGTAGTAGGCCTACATTTAATAATAATAATAATAATAATAATGCTGGACTTTTCACACAGCATAATCTAGCCCCAAAGTAAGCAGAGCTTGTGTTATGGGTACTAGAATGACTGATAAACTACTTATATACTTTTTGTTTGTAAATACATACATATTATACATAGAAACACCCAGACCCGAGACAAATTTCTGTAGATCATACAGACATTTGTCACGCGGCGGGGATCGAACCCGCAACCATCTGCGTCGCAGGCGGACCTTCGCCCACTGCACCACAGAGGTCGTCATGATGTTAATGAGTTGTATTGGGGTTATAAAATATTATTTTAAAAGGTTAGTTTTTTTTATATATTTTTAATTCAAATGTTTAATTATGTTTTCATTTAGTAGACCCGAGAATTCGTATTAATATTTAATCACAAACAAATAGCTTTTTTTGTTTTTATCGATAACATTACTGTCCATAGTGTACATCCCTAAATCTTCAAAAAAGAGAAAAGAGAAGTCATCCCGGCGAGGGCACCGCTCGCACGCGGACTTCCTTCGATAAAACACGAATACAATTTGTATGAAGAAATGTTTTGTATCCGCTCTGTGCTCGCGGCTTCATTTCCTTTTGAGATGCACTTTTTTTATTTTCCAAGAGAATAACATAAATAAAACCAGGCTGCTTGCATAAAGCTTTTCAACATAGGATTATGTGATTGTACCGGTCAGAGACAATTTGAAACTATAAAAAGAAATCAGTTTCTAGTAAGTAAGGTATGGAGTTTTTAGATAATGATGACTAGGCATTTCATGTGCTACTTTTTTATAGTCCCTTTCCTGTAAGGGCCCTTACTTTTAAGGGCTTTTAACTAGTCCCGTTTCAATTTTCCCGCATATTTAGTGTGGTAATGGTGAGTGACAAACGGCCGAGTGCGTGTGAGCCCGAGTGCATGCAAATGGTACCTACGGATGCACAGCACATGGAGTACCTACTGATATATGGAACTGCTGCACTTAGACTAGTGTGACAAGTGGATTAAAAGCCGTTATGGCTTAACTGCCGCGTTCTAGGGATAAAATGTCCTAAATGCTGAAAATTTTAGTGATTATTTCAGGAAAACTGAAGAACATTGTTTCAAAGTTTGATTTACTTCTTAGACAAATGAGTATTCATGTAGTAGTATGAATCCCAGGTACTCTTTGTAATGAACTACTCGTAGTAGAGCAAACACGAAAGCTATCTAGACGTTTAAATAGAACAAAGTGAGGAACTCGGATCTGAGAGCGGATGCAGGAGCCTTAGTCTTCGGCAAAGCAAAGGAAATAGTATGTAAACGCAGCGTGGCTCCTTCACATTTCTCGATCGACGAGTAGCTTGCCTCTAAAAGCCTTCACAAATTGTATTGAACAGGCATAAGTACATTAATTTTCGATGACCTTGTTGGTGAGTAAAAGCTTGGTTAAGATGCAAAGATGTGAATTAGATGAATCTCCAAACTATTAGGCCCCGTCATTGTTGCCCTGATTCTTCACGGTATTGCTCGCGAAAGAACAGGGGTGAAATCACGTGATCCCAATGTTATGATACTATTGAATAAAACTAAATGCCGTGTTTACCAAATGGGGTGGTGCCTCGACTTTCAATCCGAAGGTCGCGGGTTCGAATCCCAGCCGTGCATCAATGGATTTTTCGTTTCAAAAAATGTATATGCACTTTAATACGAGCTCTCAACGGTGAAGGAAAACATCGTGAGGAAACCCGCAGCTTAGTCAGCTCTACACGTGTTGACGTTGCCGAGGATGGTTTAGGTGCTAGGCAAGCCTATTCCTTCTCAAACAATGTCCCAGGCACTACAGCGTCCCGTTAAGTGTAGACATGGATTGCCTCCTGACGCTGTATAAATCATCTAAGTAATATAGATGTAAATGCCTAAGTTTTTTTTATTAAATAAACGCTTTTTGATTAGGTACGACTTCACCTAGCTAAAGATGATTTTACATGATCAAACTAGTCCTACTGAATAAAATGCGTTTTGACTTTGACTTGTGTGTGAATGAAAGTGTAAATTATGCTTGCTCTTCTGACAATGACTCAAACTTCACCCAAAACTTGCATTTATTAGTTCAAAATTGTACCAAAGTCACTATGTGCAATCATCATCATCATCATCAGCCTATGGTAGTCCACTGCTGGACATAGGCCTCCCCTAGTGTGCGCCATTGCGCCCTGTCCTCAGCTCGACGCATCCAGCTTCTGCCGGCAGCCTTTCGCAGATCGTCACTCCACCTGGCTGGAGGGCGTCCTACACTACGTTTGCCAAGTCGCGGTCTCCACTCAAGAACTCGTTTACCCCAACGATTATCGGTTCTTCGGCAGATATGGCCAGCCCACTGCCACTTCTACTACCACTATGTGCAAACGCAGCACCTAGACTCAAAAGTGTAGAAGTTATAACTACAAGTGAGCCGTTTTATTCGCCTGTGAGGGCGTGCCAAATGAGTTTTGTTGCCTTCAAGCGGAGGCGCAGAATACTAAACTCTAGACTGGCTTTGTACTAACGTGAAATACTGCCTCGGTATTCGAAGACTTGTAATGATGTCGAATGCAGTTTACTACTTATTTCGTCCACGCAATATGATGAAGACGCTTTGTCTAATTGGCGCCTAGGTAGCGTTAGTCCGTTTTTAAGATTTATTTATTTGTACCTAAGTTCTTTGGTAACTAGTAACTACTTATGAGATGCTTTGAGTTCCACGACTGATATTTTCAAAACTTTTTAGAAAAAAAAATACGAATCTCCTATAATTTTAGTGTCGACGACCTCTGTGGCGCAGTGGGCGAAGGCCCGCCTGCGACGCAGAAGGTTGCGGGTTCGATCCCCGCGGCGGGATTAATGTTTGTATGATCTATAAATATTTGTCTCGGGTCTGGGTGTTTCTATGTATAATATGTATGTATTTACAAACAAAAAGTATTTAATATCAGTCATCTAGTACCCATAACACAAGCTCTGCTTACGGCTAGATGATGCTGTGTGAAAAGTCCAACATTATTTATTATTTTATTATTCAGTGTGGTTTCCAGTTCTTAATGTATTAGTACCTATTGTGTATTTGGATCCAGAGATCCAAATACTATTATAGGAAGTAGAATACCAGAGTATTCTACTTCCAAAATAGATGCATAATCAATTCATCAACGTATCAGTTCTTTCTACGAATAAATAAATTAGTATTCAACAAACTTGTGGGTAGTCTAGCAAAATTATCATAGCTCACAAAAATAATACAATCGCACCGCATTGGAGCGTATTGTGTACTCAACATGTTTCGTCTGACCTTACGATGAATAAAACATCGAGCCAATACCATCCCAAAATATTGAAAGCAAAGCGTAATGCAGATGAAAAAAGAATGATATGATTTCCGTTCAGCCCGACTCTACGTGAATTAAATAATGTTTGTCTGCAACATTTATGATACAAAATACTTGTAAACTAGGGTTCAATAAACTTGTAAGGTAACGGGTGTAATAGAATCATACGATATGCAGCCATTTTTGGCTCAAAACACTTGTTCTATTTTTTAAATCTGTTTGGGCGGGATTTGTTTATTATGGAGACAGTGGAGGATGAAACGCGAAAATTATGAGTTTTTGAACGCTTTTGAAAAATGATTACCACAGACAATAAACACAGATTCAATTGTCAAATTGTCAATTCTAACGTCACGTTTCGCTTGAAATTACTAAAATATTTTATTAATTTTTCTAAAACTAGGCTTTTCCGGGGATAAAAGTGGTAGATAAATAATCAGGAAGCAAACCCCTACCGATTTTAAGCCTTTTTAATCCTCAATTCATGACAATTTATTCTAAAGATTAACCCCTCTTGTTTCCAAAGACAACAGTTACCCTTTGTACTTTACTCTACTTCTTTTTGTTGCGATTGCTTTATTTTTTACCGATCCCACATGTGTTGCAATGTACTGGGTGTAACACCAACAATACAAAAATAAACATTATTCATTGACTCTTATTTAGAGAAACGCTATCGTTTTATTTTGAGTGCAATAACAACTTCAGCATTTACAAAACCGTTATCTATCTGGGCATTCTATTTGCGATAGTTACTTGGGTATCCATCCATTTATATAAATAAATCATCATTTTCCTGCCCTTTTACCGCTTATGCGGGGTCGGCACAACATGTTCTCTTCTTCCACTCTCCCCTGTCACTCGTCATCTCCGTATCCACTCCTTTCTTACCCATATCTTCTTTCACACAATCCATCCATCTTTTCTTTGCATTATATATTATATACTTATATTATTTTAGCATTTATATAAATAAATGCTATATTAAAATTAAAAACAAGGTTTAGTTACTCAATCGCACGGAAATATTGTGAAAAATACTGTGTGTTAGCTTCAGCCCCATGCATGTCCATCAAAGGCCTGGGACTCCATAGTCCCGTGGTGTTCTTCTTTGAAAACACAAAAAAAAGCTTTTCGGGAGTAGGTTATTACAGCACGCCCTTTAGTAGTAGTACCTTTGATTCTTTGAAAGCCTCGCTTCGCCGCGGAACCAACAGATTGACCGCGCTGACCGTGCCTTTATTGTTTGCGGCATTTTATTAACTTTCAAACTGTTTGCTTCTATATTGTTTGCTGTGAAGCAAAATGAGATAAAAGTATTGATAAACTTATTTAGAAGAAAAGGGATCACCCATGGTGCGGACTTTTTTTTTATTCAAAACGAAAAGGAAAACACGACTAAGTACAATAATATCTTCAAGGCGTAAAAAAAGTACCTTTCGTAAATGTCTACGGGATTAGTTAATCGTTAGGTAACCCATAGAATAAAAAAAAAACTTAGGCCTTTACATCTATATTAGATGATTTATACAGCGTCAGGAGGCAACCTTTGCCTACACTTAACGGGACGCTGTAGTGCCTGGGACATTGTTTGAGATGGAATAGGCTTGCCCAGCACCTAAACCATCCTCTCAGCTTGATCAGCCTGGCCCACAGGAAAGACGACGTCAATACGTGTGGAGCTGACTAAGCTGCGGGTTTCCTCACGATGTTTTTCCTTCACCGTTAAAAGCTCGTGTTAAAGCGCATATAAATTTTAACCCATAGAATACTAATTCAGTAATTCAAGCGGTCCATTATAACATCATACATCATAATCATAACTGAATAATCTGAATTTTCGGAGGAATTAAGATAAATATCTATTGGGATGAAAAGTCTTGAAACACGAAGCATTCCTTTTAAAGTTGGCGAAATATTTATGAAATCTTGAAATATAAAAACAAGCAAGCGACGTGAAAGAGCGGATGTAGTGTGGGCCGGAAGTATCGTCCAGTGAACGGTACCGTTTCGTGTCTGGACTGTTATAGAAATAATACGCGTTGACAATAACGAAATATATTTTTAAAACATGGATTTATTTACAGAAAATAATATCAGTTGTTTAATTGTTTAAAGCCATTGCATAGTTAGGTACAAAAAATAGTACCACAAATAATAATAATAATAATAATAATGCTGGACTTTCCACACAGCATCATCTAGCCCCAAAGTAAGCAGAGCTTGTGTTATGGGTACTAGAATGACTGATAAACTACTTATATACATTTTGTTTGTAAATACATACATACATACATATATTATACATAGAAACACCCAGACCTGAGACAAATATCTGTAGGTCATACAAACATTTGCCCCGCAGCGGGGATCGAACCCGCAACCTTCTGCGTCGCAGGCGGACCTTCGCCCACTGCGCCACAGAGGTTGTCTATGTAAATCGACATTGAACACTTATTTAGCTTATAGGTTATACAAAGTAGTAGAATATTTTACTATCTTATTGTACAATGTAGGTAGTTATTAGGTTCGTTCAGTGCACAGAACAATAATACTCCTGTTCAGTGTGTAGGTGTACACAGGTACCGTACTGTTAGTGGGTAGGTACAGTATCTAGAATATATAGTACTTTTGGCTTGGTCAGAATCTACGTACCAGACCAAAATGTACATACCACAAATATTAGTGCGCCTTAGCAATATACAACCAACCATGCAACCAATAGCCAGCCATCTCCATACCGCCCTTCTTCGGGATTCAATATGTTGATTATTCGTTGAAACATCGCGTTAGTTAACTTTTCAAAAGCTTCCTAGATGACGATTGCCGAAGCGCCCAATATTAATAGTCTGGTACGTAGATTCTGACCAAGCCAAAAGTACTATATATTCTAGATACTGTACCTACCCACTAACAGTACGGTACCTATGTACACCTACACACTGAACAGGAGTATTATTGTTCTGTGCAATGAACGAACCTAATAACTACCTACATTGTACAATAAGATCGAAAATTACTTTGTTATTACTTTGTAGAACCTATAAGCTAAATAAGTGTTCAATGTCGATTTACATAGACAACCTCTGTGGCGCAGTGGGCGAAAGCTTGCGGTTGCGGGTTCGATTCCAACAAACAGTTGTTGTATGAGCTAGATGATGCTGTGTGAATCCTGCATTATTTATTTATTTTAGTATTTTATAGTTCAAAACAACGATAGCACGTTCTAGTTTGCTGTTTTGCCATCTATGCAGTGATGTTTATCGAAGCTTAGCGACAGGGCGAAGCTTACTCCCAATTAGATACCTTAAGCGGGTGTTAGGTTATTTTAACGAGCAGTAATCACTTAAGCGTCTTTGAAAAGCGCTGGAATTGTGCTCCTTTGGTTTAACTGAGAATACTTATGAAAATCTTAATTGTAATTTTTTAAATATCACTTACTTACAGAAAGTTTTTTTTTCAACCTATCGTGGCCCATTGCTAGGCAAAGGTCTCCCCCTTTAGCTTCCACTTCTTGCGCTCCAAGGGCACGGTTTGCCAGTCTGGCTCGAATGCATCCAGATCGTCTCGCCACCTTTTCCTGGGTCTGCCGCGTTGTCTTCGACTGTTTTCAGGCACCCACTGAGTGACAATCTTCGCCCAACGTTCTGTACATAAAAGTGTTCATGATAAAAACAATTTTTTTTAGAAGAAGATTAAATTAATGAATTTCAAAATTTGTTTATTCCTATATTTGGATGCTGTATGTTTGTGTTTCATTACACACTTGACCTTGCAATCGTATTGTCTGTCGTAATGATTATGACTCATTAAATCGAAGTGGAAACAAAATGAAAAGATTTAAAAACTATTAATAATCATAATCTGAATTTATAATCCTTGCAATAACTGTTCTCCAAAGATGGACGAAATCAGAAGCTGGTCGACGCCATTATCGTAGATAGTACTACCGAGAGCACTTAGCACTAGTTTCCGAACTTTGCAAATCCAAAAGCTTACCACATTCATCCTACAAGGGCAATCATACAAGATACAACCTTATGACTGTAGGTATCATCCACATTTCTTTCTTTTTTTAGTATACTTCATTGCTAGTTTCATGTTCGTCTTGAAAGACTTCACTGTAGAAATAGGGTGTTCAAGTTGACATATTTTTTTTTTTACTTTTATGCTACACAACCTTACACAACCGACACCAACCGCTCGCATTGCAGGAAACGTCAGTTTTGGTTCGGATTACACGGAACGGTTTCGTCGCTTCATTCTGCGTTCCGCTGAAGACAAGTATGAATCGCTATTCTGCTAGCTTAAGAAACTAGTGTTAACACCCGGATCCTAGCACTTTGATTCAACTGCAGCAATTATTGTAGTTTGTGAAAGTGCCACCGATTTGCGGCGATCAAGTTACAAAATGGATTGGAAAGTTTTCCGATAGAATTAGATGTGCTTGAATTTGTACCTGCCAATATTCGCCTGAGACAGATTTCCCTAGTTCAGAAATGATACCCTTTGATCCTACTGCACGATGGATGGACGACTTTGACTTGAAACGCACGAGGTGGGAGTTGGGTTTAACATTTTAATAACCGTGAACAACTCAATGACGTTGAGTAGTTCAACGTGCCCTCATGTGACCCAGTACGTACCTACGTGTACTTAAGTACGGTAGCGCTCAGTGGTTACCACCACTAGTTTTCACCCATGGATAAAGTCGCTGAACTACGACCATCTATCTTGATATCTATTTATTTATTTATATATTATATATTTATTATATATCTATGAAGCGCTTGTGGGGTAGCTTTGCTTAGTTGTTTTTGATAGATCGAAGTCGTTCTGCTTGGTAATAAAGTGAATGGGTGACCGTTAGTGGCATTATCAGCTGAGCGTAATTATCTCTACCAAGTTCGTGTGACCTAGTGCTCATACGAACTTACTTCTATCAACGACGATCTATCAAGACTAAGCAACATTACCCAGCGCTTCACAACCCTCGATAAGTAACTAAAACTGACCACTAAGCGGAACCAAGCTCAACTTGTAGCAACAAGTTTCCCATTTAATTTCCTCGGTCATATTCAGGTACCGGCCAATGGGAAGTTTACAAGTGAGGATGTAGCTAGCTCAATCCAATGCTTCACTAAACTGTAATATCACTTTAGTACTTAGGGCCTTGTTATGATCGTAGCAGCATCGTAGAGCTGTCACTGTCAAACACCCACCGGATCTGAGATGCTTTGTTGATATCGACAGTGCGCTCTATGAAGATTATCAATATCTCCAGGGATTTTTTTTTAAACTTTCTAAATAAAATCTCGACAATTACAATAATAGTTTTATGTAGTAAGTGAGATCGTAAGGTGCATTTACACGATGCAATTTTTCGTACGATTTACTAAGCTTTTGAACGTGCCGACGAGCGTCGCGCTATCTATGACAAATCGCATACGATGAGCGTTTACATGGAAAATTGCCGTGCGATACGATATCGTATGGGTTGAAATCGCATCGTGTAAATGCACCTTTATGACTAAGTGGCCAACTCTATATGGTGACGAAGTTTTTAGACCGCCTTTAAGCCATCATTATGGCTTTAACGTCTTTGGCATAGCAGACAACAAATATATAATTTTGTATGCTAGTGCATGTTTCTTTATAACACCACTAAGTAGTAACAATTCTACGCCCGCTCCTTAATACAATAGTGCAGTGAACTATCTGTCTGTAAATACGGGGTTGGTCTGATTCTATCTAAAGACGGGAAGCGAAATAGGCGGAAGCTAAGGTAAACGCATTTAAGTTTGGCATACAATGTTTACACAGCCCTTAGTCTCTCCATTTACTATGCTATATCTTCATGGCCTTTTAAAGGGTTAAGATTAATTATTATTATTGACGCGTGATCCGAGGGCTGGCACATTTTTGGCTCAAAGGATCAGCATTGCCATCCAGCGTGGTAATGCCGCCAGTGTTTTGGGCACGCTTCCGACTGACAGTGACCTGGATCAGTTGAGCTATCTATAGATCGTTTCTAACGATCCTTAGATAGCTTGACTAATCCTGTTGTATTTTGTAAATATATGTAAATATGTAGTAGCTTAGTTTCTGTAAATAAATGTTATTATTGTAATTGCATAGTTTTATTAGTTGGTTTCTAAAGTTATTAACTGGCACCGTACCGAAACCTACGAAAAATTGCTTGCAAGGTATAAACTTAGGCCTTTACATCTATATTAGATGATTTATACAGCGTCAGGAGGCAATCCATGCCTACACTTAACGGGACGTTGTAGTGCCTGAGACATTGTTTGAGATGTAATAGGCTTGCCCAGCACCTAAACCATCCTCTCAGCTTAATCAGCCGCCCACAGGAAAGACAAAGTCAATACGTGTGGAGCTGACTAAGCTGCTGGTTTCCTCGCGATGTTTTCCTTCACCGTTAAGAGCTCGTGTTATAGCGCATATAAATTTTACGAAACGAAAAATCCATTGATACATGGCCGGGATTCGAACCCACGACCTTCGGATTGAAAGTCGAGGCACAACCCCATTCGACCAACACGGCCTGCAAGGTATAATAATATTATTATCTGTGTCTTTTGTTTATTTTTGTTTTGTTTCATTAACTGCGTTTAGAAGAAATAGGGCAAATGACCTTCTCAATCACAGACCTAAAAAAATTTTCGTTACGCTCAAAAGTTTATGTTCTGAACCATATTTCATAGAATTTGAGAAAAAAAAATCAATATCGTTTACGGAATTTACTCGCATGTTCCAAATTGGTTTCAGCAAAACTTTCGTCAAAGTCTCTAAAATCTAAATGCCTTCATTTTTTTATGAATAACGTAAGTCGGCTCGTGACCACGAGACTTACACAGGCGCAAGAATGAGGTCTACGATGGAGTGAGCCTTTGGGTAGGTATTTGTTGAAACTGAATACAAAATAGTTTCCCTATGCTCATTACTTTATACACTTTGAATCGTTTTTAAAACGCCATTTACACGATACCATTCTGGCATACCATTTCTGCCTCTTGTCACAGAATATAAGCTCATACCCCGTTGACTTTGAGAAAACAAGCTGCAAGAATGGTATATCAGAATGGTATCGTGTAAATGTAGTTTTTTAATTACTGTGAAAACCATAATATGAGCTAAAAGACGTTGGAAATGAACCGGCCATTAGAAGAATCAGAAAAGATGGAGTCTTTTGATGTAGAAAAGGTTCCGTCTAGTTTAAAAATTTTAACTTGGATAGTATAATTATGGCCACTCGGTGGGAAAAATTCTACAGTAACAAGGTAAGAAATAATTTAAAGAATCGGGAAGACCTTTGCCCAACAGTGGGACAGTATAGGTTAAAAAAAACAGGTAGGATTCATTTGTAATTCATAGTTGTAATTAATTTACAATATTTTTTTACAAAAAGCGCTATATGAACCACGCCTGTCTTGCGCTACAGATTTCTACTAAGTACTTTTTTATTTTTCATTTAAAATAAAATTAAAATTAAAATAAATGCTAGACTTTTCAAACAGCATCATCTAGCCCCAAAGTAAGCTTGAGCTTGTGTTATGGGTACTAGATGACTGATAAACTACTTATATACTTTTTGTTTGTAAATACATACATATTATACATAGAAACACCCAGACCCGAGAAAAATATCTATAGGTCATACAAACATTTGTCCCGCGGCGGGGATCGAACCCGCATCCTTCTGCATCGCAGGCGGACTGTCTACTGCGCCACAGAGGTCGTCGACTTTATTTCATAGGTTTCACAACCATCATCATCATCCACATCCAGACTTAAATAAGTTTATTTGAGGTTAAATAAGTTTATTTGAGGTTAAATAAGTTTATTTGAGATTAAAATAGTAGGTAAGTACTTACTAGATTTAAATTCCCGTTAAAGTTTTTAAAACACAAATTGTAATAAAAGGAACCATAAAATAAATGAAAGAACGTTTACACGTTAATGATTGCTGCGTTTAGTGAAATTCATGCAATATCACCTTTATTGTACGCAAATATAGCGTTTATTCCGACTGTGTAAGGTTCATATTCTTTGAAGTTGCGAAGGAGCTTTTAACCGAATCAAAAGCTTGCGTTGAGCTTAGAATTTGAGTTTATTTTTAAAAACGGGGTTCCGATGAATAGTGGTTTAACATTTCCGCTGTAATGTCACGTTAAAGCGCCTTTTCCACATAATATTTTTCCTTTAACTTTTTATTTGAATAACTTTACTATTGAAACAAGACCTTTGAAGCTGAAATCCAACTGCGTGGAAGTTTTCAAAGAAAAAACATATATATTTTGATACCTTTCAAAATGTTTAAAACATTTTGCTAGGTAAAAAAAATTAATTTTTGTATAATTTTCACGATTTGATTCAAAGAAAGTATTCGATTTCTAAGTGTAGGTTTAATTTAGGTACCAGTTTAATAATTCAGTAGGTACATACAACTTACTGACTGTATTATTGCTTACCAGTTTTGTTGACTTTTTTGACATCATCAGACGTCAAAATTTTCAAAGTTAAGAATTTTTCAACAAAACTGTTTCTCTCAGCTGTAAAGTCCACGACGAAGGCTTAGTAATTATGTCACTAGAGTTGGTTTCAAGCTTACGAACTTACTTTAAAATACGCAAAGTGGGAAGCAGTGCATATTTATTGGACCGTTGGTAAAGTCCACGAGTCTTTATGTAGCGCCGAGGGATTGCGTGGAATATGACAAAAAAAAAAGAAATAAGATACTAAATGATCTTTAGAATACATAGTTGCACACAGTTTTAATCTGGCAAGAAATCTATGAAATACTTCGTAAGTAGAAATAAAAAACAGCTTTCACATGGGAATTGAATTTTTGAAATAACTTCTATCCTTCGAATTTCCTTACCTTTGTCGTGCAAGCAAATTCATTATTTCAGTTTTAGTTTTGTTTCTGTGATCTCCAATCATTCTTCCTCTTCTTTTTTGAATGGGGTACATCAACATACTTTATTCTTTGGCTCCTCTATCTGAGATAATAAATAGAAAATTGGCTGCTAAATTCAGGTCTGCCCACATGAACATTACTGTATTACAACGGACCTTTATAGCACTGATGCGAAAAAAACAAAGCAAAATAAACTCCAAACTTTGACAAACACATAAATTGATTCAAAAGAGGATCCTTACCATACATAAGTAATCTCAACTCTATTCTAATAGAATGAAGGTTTGAAACACGTTGAAATCAAGATCGTCTGCGAAGCATATTATATTTCTTAGATAAAATCGCCTCTTTATGCCAAAGGAATAAGGTTAGTTTTTCATAGTTTTTGTTCGGCCACTAGTTAGATTGTCGCAAGTCGATGAGATAATTTACCGAGGTTCGGTGAGATTTCTTCACACCCCTTGGGTGTTTCTTTGACACTTTTGTTATAAGCGAAATAACTATTGGAAATATCTAATAAGATAGTTTTTGTACCTATATACTTCCTGTTCTTTTCGGATTGTGGTTGTAAAAAAATTTAGATTAACAGCTCAGTGATAAAAAAAATTACAGGATCACTGACTGTGTCCTCAAGACACTGTAGACATTTTCTCAGATTATTTAGGCAATTCAAGATTCCTTGAAAATGTCTAAGTGGGTACTCAAAGGCGTCTTCATACCATATTTGGCGTACATTTTGTAAAACTTGCTAGTGAAGCAATAAGATAGTTTACATCAGATTTCAGATTCATGAAGTACTTACTAAATATAATAACAAATAGGATGTTTAATTACAGAAACTAAGCTACTACATATTTACATATATTTACAAAATACAACAGGAGTAAGGAGTAACTAATTTGAAAATGAAAAATGCCGCCAGTGTTTTGGGCACGCTTCCGACTGACAGTGACCTGGATCAGTTGAGCTATCTATAGATCGTTTCTAACGATCCTTAGATAGCTTGACTAATCCTGTTGTATTTTGTAAATATATGTAAATATGTAGTAGCTTAGTTTCTGTAAATAAATGTTAACTAATTTGATATACCTAACTTAGTACGAATATTACTTTGCTAGTTCATGGTTCATCAAAGGTTGCGTCAGTAGGCATTCTGACCAAATGGACCACAAAAACTTTTGCGTCTCATTGTGATAGTTGGAGCGAACTTTAGCTATTAGGCAAGAAGCTGAACTTCAGTACTTGCCCTGCGAATGTCCATTTCCAACTACATTAGGCTCAACCAGAGCCTGGTAAAGCTTGGTTTTGTAAATAGTAGTGGCGTTTTTTTACGTCCGTAATTTCTTTAAAAATCTATTTGCAATAGGATTGAGATTTGAGATTAAATGTATGGGTAACTGGTGAGAGCTGTAGAATGTGACATGCGTGTCAGGAAAGGAATGGAAATCTGTGACTTCTAGTAATTATCTAAGTAACTAGAAAGAGGTGTGTGATTTTAAATTGTTTCAAGTCTAACCAAAAATAGTTAGCACATGAGTGAGTAAAACTATTGAGCTTTTAATTCTATGTGTCAAAATAATTTGTCCTTTCACGGCCGTCACTTTTCGTAAAAACGGTCGCTGCTTTTACGTGTTCTATATTGTTCTCAGACGAACAATTTTATTGGCAGATAGTATTCAATAATAGTGGTAAAGTTGCAAGAGCGAGTGATTTGTAGCAAGTGTAGCGGATATTACTTACTCGACATAAAACTCGCACACTGGGCACTGACGATATTAGAATTTATTGAATTTGTGACGCTTGTGAGTATACTCGTAGTTGGAGTTCGTTTGGTGATTTTGGACCTATAGAAAAGTTCCATCATAACATTTTTAAATTTTCATGCAATCTAGAATGTAGAGCTTTGATGAAAATAAAACGGAAAAGGAATTCTCTGAGTATATGAACATGTTTTTACATTTCCATCAAAAGATGCAAGAATTTGTTTTTAAAAATAAAATGAGCTCAGTTTTCATTTGGCTGCGTGACATTTTGCCAAATATTATATATTTTAATATTCATGCACATTCTGTATTCACAGTTTTCTAAAATCACGCCATGCCACTCACTTTTCTAAATTCAAATGAGACAACGAACGACGAGAATAGCAGTCGAAAATGCGAATTTTCCGCGTCCGCTAAAAAATAAGCCGCGATTTTACGCGATGCGAGATCTTTTTTAGTTCATCAAAAATGCAAAACTTGATGGAAATGTATGCAGTTTTCGCGTTGCGTCGAAATTCGTCGCCTCAACAGGAAAAATTGCGCGGTCGTTTGTGATGCAGATGTTGGCAGATGCTTCTGTATCGAGCGTGGCGCCCGCTATCGGTTTCTTTGTGTGTCAAACTGTTGTTTTACGATTGCATTGTTTGAAATATAACTGATTGTTGTTTATTGTTGTTATTAGTTGTTTATTTTCATTGATGAGTTTTTAGTTTGATAAGATTACAATGACTAAAAATGTTAGATTAGAAGACTGTTGGTAAGCATACAGAAAATACTTGCTCTCTTTTAGAGAAAGTATATATTATTGCGATTTCTATATTTGGGAAAAAAAGTGAGTGGCGCGGCTCTATCACCAGATTGACTGCGCAATATTGAGTTTGAACCACAGCTAACTACATAGTCAGAGCAAACTCATCAAAATGTCGAATTAGCACAGAATGCCGAAAAGTTTAAAAAACGAATTCACCCCCGGCTCACTCGTTACGATTTATGTAATCA
Source organism: Epirrhoe tristata (assembly GCA_951394285.1). Classification (NCBI taxonomy): domain Eukaryota; kingdom Metazoa; phylum Arthropoda; class Insecta; order Lepidoptera; family Geometridae; genus Epirrhoe; species Epirrhoe tristata. The sequence goes on from OX596142.1 coordinate 11,175,928, forward strand.
AAAATGCAAATCTTTTCAGTTAAAATTACACAGAATTTTTTCGGACTTTCTCAATTCTCATGTCTCTAAAATCATTTTTTCATCTACTGTTTTTATAACGCGATGTTTTATTTAGTATAATATTCATCAAGATCCCTCCGAAATGTTCAAGCATAATGTTTATTTGAGAAAATGTTGATAGTAGATCCACTTGTTGAAATGGAAAACATAAATCCATTTTGATGAAAAATGTGAGAGAATAGTTGATTGTGTGGGTTTGTACACAAATCAGATTGGGATATCTCGCGCAAATATTTATTGAATATATTGGATGCAACGATTCTATTGTATAGGAAATTGATTTGGAGTTCATAACTAGAAAAATTTCAATATAATATACAGGGTGTAAAAAGACTGCTACCGAAAACTGAGGGATTGCAATCAGACCATGATTCTGAACATATTTATCGAAAAAAAACTAAAAAAATGTTTTTTCTTAGCTACGTCATTTTATTTTATTTTCTAGTTTTTTGCTACTAGTACAACGTAATAAGACCATACCTACCTAATCATTTCATTTATAAAAGAAAAAAACAATTAAAACTCAAAATCCACCAATCTACGTATAAAAAGGCGCCCAGTACATACGCAAACAGTGATCTTCAAACGCTGTTTTCTCCGGATATAATGATTTTTTCGGAAAATCCTTTTGGATTTGGTTGTGTGTTGGGATGCTGTACCTACCCCTTTCGGCTTCGGTAGACGTCTTTTTACACCCTGTATAGCTATAATTTATAATAGTTCATGCGATAGCACCCCAAAGCTTAATTCTTGAAAAGCCCAAAGATCTTGCTCTGATTCTTCTCGGTAAGACGCAAAAAACGTGTGATCCTCACCTAATAGCTTGATAATTTACTGATAAAACTTGTCCTACTTTTTGATCCTGACTAATTTAATTAGTAATTATTTTTTTTAATCTATCTTAGAAAATACAATTTTTGAGTTTGTTTTTCTATGGCAAAAAAGATAAAAATTGGAACTTGGAATTGAGTAAGAGCCCAGATAAAATAATATTATACTAGTGCAAAGCGAAAAAATATTCAATACCTACTAGCTGCGCTCCCGCGGTGTCACTCGCGGTCGCTCGGGATTTTTTCATTTTTTCGGGATAAAAAGTAGCCTCTGTCCGTCCCTAGGATACAACCTCTAACTACGCCAAATTTCAGCTTAATCTGTTCAGCGGTTTGGGCGTGAAAGCATAACAACAGACAGACAGACAGAATTACTTTCACAGTATGGATTCAAGAGTAAATACTATTTTTAAATCGTTACTCATAGTCTAGCTAGTGTTAAGAATATAATTAGTTAAAGTGATCGCATAAAATATTAATACACATTACAGCCGGCGTCTCATCAGTTTTTGACAGGTTTTTCTTATTGCTGAGTTATACAAAAATACTGGGATGCGTTTACACCAGTGCGAATACGAGCACACTTAGTAACTTGGCACAACCGATCTTTGTCTGTCTGTTTAGTAGGTAACTGTAAGTTAGGTGCACTAAACGATTAAGTAGGTTTGCGCGAGTAGGCGAGATAGCACGATGCAACAATCTAAGCGAGTGAGCGAGGCAGCTATACAACGCTGTCTTCGTTTTTTAGGCGTCATCATCAAAATCTGCGCAGTTACTTCTGAGACACAAATATTGGTGGTGCGTATTTGTACGTTATTAAATCTGTGTTATAGTTGTTCTTACTCAAGAAGGCGAGTTGATCTTAATTGTGTGTGTAAATGTGAATTAAGATCAACACACACAATTAATTATTAATTGTGTGTGTAATTATTAATTGTGTGTAATTATTAATTACACACAATTAAGATCAACTCGCACAAAAACAACGTGCATGTGAATGCACGTTGTTTTTGTGAGCGTAAGCGTCGAAACGCTCCATGGGCAAATGAGCGCTGAGGTACCGCTTATGCACACAGAAACAAATCTTCACACACAAGATCAACTGAAATATAACCTGAAAAGTAACTTTTTTCTATTTATTTCTCCGTTTTTCTCATCCGATTTGGATGCAGTTTTCAATGCTGTTCATATTAAGTCTTAGAATAACATTTAATATTTTCAAGTAAAAAAAAATAATCTAATTTATTGCCTGGAGTATCACCGGATAACACCGCGGGCAATGATGCTTATTTAATATCATTGAACGCGGGGCTCATTAAGTAACATCCCGACAGTTTTAAAATAATCACGGTTACACATCGGTGTGACTGCGGCCAGCCGTCCGTTTTCGCAGCTCGCCGGATAATTTGATTACGTATGCATTAAGTGCATTTCCATTTCCCTATAGACCTGGGATCTCTTTTAAAGCCGACGATGTAACCTTTAATGACGCGTCGCTGTCGCCGCTCGCTAGGAATTGTAATGGTCTGTTTATACGCGTCTGTGTAAATGAGGCTGGGGGTTGTTCTCTAATTATTTCTGACTATCTAGAATTAGATTTTATTTTGCTTCGTACGTTTTTTGCGATGGATTTTGTGCCGACGATTTTTGTATCGATTAGACGAAATAGGGAAGTTGATGATATTGTGTTTTGGCAACCACATAATAGGTAATAGGTACTATACGTAAGTACGTACAGTACAGACAACCGATCTTTAGCTCTCTGAAGCTAGGTGCACTAAACGATTGCGCAGGTTTGGTAGAGTAAGCGAGATAGCGAGCGAGTGAGCGAGGCAGCTATACAAGTCATCAAAAATGAGTTTAGCGCAGCTACTTCAGAGAGCTAAAGATTGGTTGTGCGTACTGTACATACTTTTTTTTGTAAATACATCTTCTTATCGTGTCACCAGTTCTTTCGAACCAGTGTGGTGAAAGGATTTTAAGTGCGCCTCTTAGAGGCTCCTTCCGTGCACTTGACAATGTCGTCGAACTTTTTAGGTTCTACGACATGCCGGTTTCCTCACAATGTTTTTTTTAACCATTTGAGAGTAGGTATGCATGCATGCATAATGCATATATGGAATAGTACACATACATTTTTTGGCTGAAAAACTGATTGGAGCACGACCGATGATTGAACCCAGGACCTTACGATTGGAAGGCGGGGCCACTATCACTAGACCACCAGTGCTCAAAATACATAATGTAAATACATAATGTGCCTACATAACCCACAGACGGTAAAATGTTGGAACTACGAGTATACAAATTACATCTTTTATACACGGTTTGACAAATTCATTCTAATTCTTATTTTATCTCTTGCCTAACAAGTTAAAATTAGATAATGTCAGTACCGTTTCTTGTTAGTTGTAACAACAGTTTAACGTATGAAGGATCAGACAAGACGGCGCAAATAAACCGGTTTAACGGTCGGGTTAGCCCTCGTTTAAGTAAATCGTACACGTCACGCTATCGCCAAAGGATAAACGTCGGAAATTAACGGCTGGGGGGTTATTTTTAAAGATGGTCGTTTTTGGGAATTAATATTAAAATATCTTATAGTGAACATAAATAAATAAATAAAATTATATACCTTAGCTCTCTCTGCCTTCCTTAGATATATTTAAAGGATCTGGAATAAGTAACATAAAATGATCTGAGAGAATGTCTACCGCACCTTGGGAAACAGTCGTGAACGTTGTTACCTTAGCAGTAATAATTACTTTTTTAGCTCTTTTCCAATTGACCTGCGGATTCTCGCCTAACACGGTTATTACTACTTTTACTAGCATGAATGTATTATACTGTTATTTAAGTACCTATATATTGTACGTACGATGATAAAAGCAGCAGTTGCGTGGAACTCTACCAACTAATGTCACACGAACGAGCTAAAACATGCTAGAGTGCATGTCACCTAGGCGCGTGCATTGACAAAATAAGCATTTTGAAAATCGAACTATGACATGCCAATCAATGGTCGATTCCGAGTTCTTTATTTGAATGATCTGAAACATTCGAGATCTCTTTCTCGTGTTTATTTTTCTCTCTGTTTTAGTATTTTTAAATGATTTTGCTATATCGAATTGTACGACCTACAAGAAAAATTGAGAAATAAAAATGTAAGTAGCTTTTAATGTAAGGAGTTCCAAAATAGTAAAAGTAATTTTTTCATCGTAACAAGTAATTAAACATTATGACTTCAAAATACTAGCATACATAAAATCATTGTCGTGATTAATTCAGCGTAAAATCTCGAGCGCTTTGAGAATACCGGCCGCATAACTAAAATGACATCGTTGCATGCCCGCTCGCAATAACCGAGGGGGCGCCACTGTCTTCGCAAGCCCGGATACGATTTATTATAATAATTTCCGTTTTAAATGCCCATTTGGAACTTCTGCGTGGAAAGAAACGATGTGACTAATCGTGAGAATTTCTGCCTACACCCCGATGGGTGGAACGTTAGAGCGGTTACGCACTGTATACTATCCGAATGAAAACGCAAATCTCACCTCTGCAAACGCAAATCTCACCTCTGCAAACGCAAATCTCACCTCTGCAAATGCAAAAATAGGATATTTAAACTGTAATGTTCTTGTGTTAGTGATATATAGAAGGTTTCCTAGGTACACTCAGCCAGCGATTAAAAAAAAAAATTGAAACATAGGCCACGAGTCACGACCGACGAGTGGACAATCTCTCAGATTAACAGCCGGTTTCTCGAACGCTTTTCAAATTGACAAACCGATTAAACTTGTCTGTGGTGATATTAATAAATAAATGCAAGTCGACGACGACGAGAGCACATAAAATTATTCCGTGTCAAAACTAGAAACAGTCGCAATACTCGTAATTGGCTAGAAGTCGTCATCATCAAGTGAACGCAGATGGAATTCGGATATTTTTTTTGCACTACAATCCAATCCAATTTTCCGAAATTCTTCACAAAATTCTGCTACTCGCTTCATCTTTGGTCTGAATCGATACACGGATGATTAAAGTCAAAGTCAAAGTCAAATAGCATTTATTCAGTAGGACCGCTGGGATCACTTTGAAACGTCTTAAAACTAGGTGATTCTACTCCTGTTCCTGTTCCTGATTGAAATCGGATGTAGTGTTTAGTCAGTTTACTACAAAACAAAAAGAATAGATTCTTGTATCCGGTTTCGGATCAGATGCAGTGTAAAACCGCTCTTAGTCTCCTTCGATTCATTTTAGTAACTGGGTATTGGGGACCTTGTTTTCAAGCCAGCAAAAGTTTATAAACAGTTTAACTGCTCTTACTTTAAAACGTCGCAGTAGGTTAAAATAAATCAAGCAGTCATTTTGGATTTTAAACTTCTGATTGTGATTAAATGCTTTAAAACAAGTTGAGTTTGAGTGTAAAATCACTAGAGGAGAACTAAGTTTTTTTTGGTTGCGTATGAGCAGTTTTTTGTGATAGAAAGATAATGAGTTCATTTATAACGAGGATATTTTATTTTGCTCATCATTGTTTACTAACTGAGAACAGTTTTGGTTGTAAGATCAGTAGTAAAAATACATTATAAAAGCTTAGGCATCCAGCCAGCCAATTCATTAAATACTATTAACTAACCAGATGGTTTCGACGACCTCTGTGGCGCAGTGGGCGAAGGTCCGCCTGCGATGCAGAAGGTTGCGGGTTCGATCCCCGCCGCGGGACAAATGTTTGTATGACCTATAGATATTTTTCTCGGGTCTGGGTGTTTCTATCTATAATATGTATGTATGTATTTACAAACAAAAAGTATATAAGTAGTTTATCAGTCATCTAGTACCCATAACACACAAGCTCTGCTTACTTTGGGGCTAGATGATGCTGCGGGAAAAGTCCAGCATTTTTTTTTTAAACCAGTTGGCTGCGACATTACTATTACGTAGGTACTAACATTTTGAATATATATATATATGTATAGCTCTAGTGTGCATCAAAACAAATGTGTTTCGTTTTATTAATTTCCCAACGCTTTGTCATATAACTTCAAAGGTAAGCACACATCAGGAGTAATGTAATCAACTCAGACATGTAGCCCGGGAGCCCGCTGCAAATATAACGAAACGTTTAGCGGCAAGAGAATAGTGCGAGCTGCCGCGTGGCGTTGGGAAATGTTGTTTGTATGGATGCGGCAGTGCACCTCAGGTGCAAAATACTCACATACAAAGAGCAATAATCTCTTCAGAGCCGTTGTAGAGTCAGAGCCTAAAGGTAGAGTTATTTGTTATTTTTATTTTAGGTATAACAGCCAAGAACACTTGCTTGTTGGCTTGGCTATAATATCTTAACAAAGATCTTAACAAATGTAGTCTTGGCAACCACTTTGATATGGACATTTGAACCCAAAACGAAGTATATATTTTTTGTTTATATCCATAGTTATAAAATAGGAATTATTATCAATATTGATTAGTAGCTGCGCTCCCGCGATGTTACCTGCGGTCCCTCGGAATTTTTTTAATTTTTTCGGCATAAAAAGAAACCTATGTCCTTCCCTGAGATACAACCTTAAATTTCAGCTTAATCTGTTCAGCGGTTTGGGCGTGAAAGCGTAACAAACAGACAGACAGAGTTACTTTCACATTTATAATATTAGTATGGAAGTATGGATAGTATGGATGTAAAGTAAATCATTTAGAGTAAAATTATTTATCTTATCCTTGAGAAAAAAAACTTTTTTTTTTGTTTTTAATTTATTTACCACATTCATTTTTTTCGTGCTCGCACTCTGCATGAGAATGTTTTGTCCGGAGCGTCTGCTTTGTATGTGGGATTCATAGAATTCATTGCATTACTTTGTGTACTTTCATAACTTTTCTGAGATTCTAAAGTTTTACACTCGGCAAATAGAAGTACACGTACAATACGCACAACCGATCTTTGTCTGCCTGAAGTTAGGTGCACTAAACGATTGCGCAGGTTTGCGCGAGTAGGCGAGATAGCACGATGCAACAAACTAAGCGAGTGAGCGAGCCAGCTATACAACGCTGTCTTCGTCTTTTAGGCGTCTTAAAAAATGGGTTATGAGAGCTAAAGATTGGTTGTGCGTATTGTATTTGTGTGTACTTTTATTTGCCCGTTTTATAGTCAGAGATTATTTGAAAACAATGGTCACAATAAATTAATTGAGGAAACCTAGGTCCTCTTAATTTTGTCTACGCTCGAGTTAATTCGATATGAAATATAAAAAAAAACATTATGTTCTTGCGTAGCGCCCAAAACAAAAAAAAAGATGAAAGTACAAAATAAAATCCGATTCAAACTATCAGAGCGTTTTACGCTTGTTTTGAGATCTGACATGCAGCATTTGGATATTTGGCACGTTTGCTCGAAGTGAGAGGAATTCTATTTTGTAGGAATTATATTTTATATTCATAACTTTAAGTTATACTATGATTTTTAAATCGTTTTGTAGTATTTTCAATATATATTATATCGATAGTGCTACGAAGCTATTATTGCTACGTCGTCGGTCGGTCGGTCGCGTCGGTACGAGTGCTACGTGGCTACGAAACTACATTCTACAAAGTAACTCTCTGGTATAAGGTTTACTTGCTTACTTAATCAAAGTACATGAAGTAAGCTTTACTAGCTTAGCATATGAAAATTCAAAAAGCATATTTAGTTAGACCGCTGGCTGTGATCACTTAGGCCATACCAATCGATAAATCGTCGATCGATGCCATCGATTGACACCGGTCGAAGTTGATCGATTGGTGTGGTAGCTTTAATTGATCGACGGATACCGGTCGACTAACCAATCGATCGATTGCCAGTCGATGGCATCGGTCGACGTTGATCGATTAACCCCGGCTGTATTGTCCATGTCAGCTACTATGCTAAAATGACCATGTGCTTATTTTATGTTTATGTTGAGGTTTATTTATGTAGGTATATGTATTTAATAGTATGTGTAAGTACTATATTCTTATTATTTTATTTAACGTAACTTATTGTACACCGCCGTTTTTTCTGTGTAACTTTTCCAGTCCATCCAAAGGTTGTCTGGAAGAGATTAGCGATAAGGCCGCCCATTGTACCTACTTACTTGTTTTCGTGTATTTCCTGTAATGTGTTTTTGTGTACAATAAAGTGTTTTTCTGTTCTATTCTATTCTATTCTATATTCCGCTTGCAAACCCTACAGGCCAAGGGCGGGCAGCGATCGCCTTCGACTTATCCATTCTACTATCGATCGATCCACAATCGATCGATGGGTCTGATTGTGATCAATACCGAAATAATCTTTAGTTTTCTATTTCAGTTATAAAACCATCTGCAAAGATTTGTGATTATTCATAGTTGGAATAAAACGCATTCTGTTTGTGAAAAGCGATTGCAAACGCCCTTTGTGTTCCCATACCTCCTCTACCTTCTTGTATGATCTGGCACTTGAAGAGAACTTGGAGTAGAAAATGAACTTTATTATCTTAACTATAAGATCTCAAATTTAATAGTGGTGTGGGACGATAACGTGCAGATTCTGATTCTGATACCGCCTTCTTCAGTCACACTCCAAGAATGATACACAAATTTTCGACTTGATCTCTACCTAATTATTAAAAGGAAAGATGATGTGTTATGTCGACCATGTATACTTAACGTGGGGTAAGGACAAGGGAGTGATGATACGAAAATCTTTCTTAAAATCAAAGCATTGTCCGTCCATCTGTGGAGCACTTCTACGTAAATGCTTTCTCTGTGGCTGCAAAGCTTCCATTCCTCAAGGAATTAGTTCTCGAGGATCGTACGTCAGTGAGCGTAAAATACAGAGTTCCGGAATATATGCTTCATTTTATAGTTTTGCTTTGCTTGTCCTAATAAGTACAGACAACTATTTAGCTATTCTAGTCGTTTCTGTACCTTGATACTATAAACTCTAGATATCTTGTAATTTAATGTTTGTTTAAGATATTCAGGTTGGTCTTTAGAGACAAATATCGTGAGTTTAAGCATCGGCTTTGCGAAACTGCGTAATTTAATATAAGCGTATTTTATTTAAATGAATTACAAGTAATTAATATTTAGTGAGTAATCAAATATTTGAAGATAATACAAACATTTGCGCCGGGGTCGCGAGAATCTACCTCGCTGTCGGCGTCATATGGCTTTCGCCCACTGCGCCACATAAATCATAATAAATCCTTAATTTTTCCTCTTAAATTGCAACGAAACGGGGGTCTGAGCAAGTTTAGATTGAGCGCATAGTTGCAAGCCGACACGGGATGCCTTAAAGCGAGCGATTAGTCAAATTCTTGTAACCGAGACTTTCAGCATCAACTTAATGAATTAACTAAGAATTAGCCGGCAGATTTTGATCACCATGATTTATTCAATCTTATGGATCATGAGAAATGAAAAGTCCAATCAAAGGCACTCCGGCTTAAGGAGGATCGTCTGATCGTTACGGGTTCGAATCCCTTCGGAATCGAAAATTTTGATTGGACTTTTCATTTTTTCAATGAAATAAGGTGCTTTCTGGTAAGATCGGACTATTTTTGAGAAAACCTAAAGAGTCTTAGAAAATATTTTATTGTATCGCCTCTAGTGACTCTTTTACAACGCCATAGCAACCAAACTGTTGCAAAAATACAGAGGTTTCATTTCTTATTTGTAATGTTTAGATGAACACAACGGTTGATGTTTTATGAATGATCAAACAGAGCAAAATTTTTCAGAATGGCAAGTAAAAGATCGGACCGTGTTAAGGTAAGACCGGACTACCTTATAAAATCACCTCTGTAACAGCTAGAATAAGGTCTATCACAGGAAAATATTCGGATTTACCTAATAAAAAACATAGTACAAATTGTTATTGAATTGGTTTTCAAATTTAAGTTTTAGCGAAGATTTAATACATTTTTTTACTCCAAATGTCCGATCTTACCCCGCATGCTTCAAACATAGATTTTTGTGTATCTCAAACTTTTACATCTAAAGGCTCATTAGACTCATAATTACAGCAGGCAGACAATTATTAACAAAATAGAAGTCAGTTTTCTGAGTTGAAACTTGCATTTTCAAGCTCTAATAATAACAAAAAAATTATTATCAATCAACTTTTTTTCATTATAAGCTTAAATTTTAATCTACAAACAAATAAGCAAAAAATCAAAAAACTTTATGTAAAGTTGAACATAACTAAATACCTACTGTTTAATAGGACGAACATTACAGTCTGTAGGTGGGCACTTTACTCTTAAATATATTTTTTTATTTAACCTATACTGTCCCACTGCTGGGCAAAGGTCTCCCCCAATTATTTCCAACCATCTCTCTCTCTCCTTTGATAGGTTCCACCACCCACTATCGAAGGAGTCGAGGTCGTCTCTCCAGCGTTTCCTTGGCCGTCCGCGGCGTTGTCTCCAGGGTGTTAAGATGTTTGCCCATTTTTCGCTGTGCATCCGGCTCACGTGCCCTGCCCAGTCCCACTTCAACTTGACTGTTTTGCGCCCTACGTCGACAATACCAGTCGTTGAACGCAGCGTGGTATTCCAAACTCGGTCAATCCACTTAAATTATTATTAAGTAATATAAATATGCAGTATTATAGCACGTTCTGTCAACAAATCTTAATACTTACGTATTTTATACAATCCAGAACAAACAAGAAATCAATAACAATCAACAACTAAACATAACAAATACTTCTTTAAGTAAAAACAAAAAAGTAAGTACTTTTACAACATTATTAGTAAAACAAGTTACATTTTAAACATCATAAATTTACGTAACTTTCATAACTTACTTACTTGTAGGCGAAAACAGCCAAGACATCCGTACAAAAGCTTGTGAAAGTGAGACGTTTGATACAGACAAATCGAATATTGAAAGTAAAATAAAAAGCATGTAAAGTAAAAAGTTTGAGAAACACTTTAAAGTGAAAGACCGGCGGATTATGTCCGATCTTAACCTACGAGGTTAAAGATCGGATCTTTGTCTACAAACGTCGTAGACATGATTGTATAGCACTAATCAATTAGTCTTACATCGCAAATGGTTATAAAACAGCAAAACTTCAAAAATAAACAAAATTACCTACCAAATTGCTCACAGAACGTTTCAGGTGGAAGATCGGATCATGTCTTTTTCCACTTTTGGTACATCCTTTTTTTGAACGACAATAGCACACGTTCTGCTGGGCATAGCGTAAAAAGCAGACTGTAGGGAGGGGCACAACAAAATGGCGCGTACGGTGATGTTGCCATCATTTAAAAATATTGCTGAATTTAGTAGTTACATGGCTTATCCGGACTTACTACTTGTCCGGTCTTACCAGAAAGCACCTTACCTAGTGTGGTTTAACACTATAAAAAATATAAATTATGGATCATAAATTAATTAAATTAATTAATAAAATGCAAAGGCCACAACTCACACTAAAAATTCAAGTAGGTATCAACCGTATTGCAGCTCAATAAATTATCCCGAAAGGAACCTGTGACAGAAAGGAGACAGACAGACTGCAAAGCATTTTTAGCACCTTTTGAGTTGGTTCTTTAACCAGGTTTAAACGTAAACAGGTTCACGACTGTATCCCCAAGGAGCGGTAGACATTCTCTCAGATCTTACTTCTTCTAGATCCTTTGAAGATGTCTAAGGCATGGCATAAGGATGTCCAAACACATATTTGATACATGCCCACATCTTGCAGAAGTTAGTATTCCATACGTGACAGGTAGCAAGCCCATCGCCGCATATAAGAACACTAACTGGTTTCGATGTTTTCCTTCACCGTTTAGAGCACGTGTTAAAGCACATATTAATTTTACGAAACGCAAAATCCATTGATGCACGGCCGGGATTCAAACCCACAACCTTCAGACCAGGTTTAAACTGACTATTGGCCAGTTATTGATTTACCTATTACCAACTAGTATTCTAGTTACCCAGCCTATAAACTTGCATTACGAGTACAACAGTGCATAAGCACTCATAACTAAGGTGTTCGTATTAGAAAGTTTTCCTCCAATGTATTCCTTAGGGAAGCCATTGCAGCTTCTATAAAACAGTTAGATCACTGCGCATTTATGACTGCAGTTTGAAAAGGTTTAATTTTACGAATGACCCCCGTTGTTTTGAATGATGAATAATAAAATCGTTTTCATTGGTACACAGCAACGGGTTATACTAAGAATGAATGAATGAATGAATGAATGAATGAAAAACGCTTTATTGTACACAATAATTACAATAACTTATGTATGAACTAGTATAACCTAATGAGATAATGTACAATGGGCGGTCTTATCGCTTAGAAGCGATTTCTTCCAGACAACCTTGGGATGGAAAGAAACGAACATATTGAAGGTATGGCAGGGGGTGTACAAATATTTATAGAAATACTAAATATTACTAATTTTTAATACGGCAACATTTTAAAAATAAATATACTTACATAAAATAAATAATAACACTAAGCTATGTTTTTTGGATGAAAAGATGTACCTATGCTATGCTAATCACTATTTAGCTATGTGCAGAGTAGAGTGACAAGTTTCTTTCTACGAAACCTAGTTTCCTGTAAAAAAAAGTGTTTTCTCGTAACTGGTATCGCACGAATTATGTTTAGTTCGTAACTGGTTGCGAAGCTCCGGTTTCGTAGACGGCCGAAGGTGAGCATTCGATGACATACTTCTTCTTGTGTCATTGTGCTTATTTTTTGTTTATGTTGAGGTTTATTTATGTAGTTATATGTATTTAATAGTATGTGTAAGTACTATAGGTATCCTTATTATTTAATTTTACGTAACTTATTGTACACCGCCGTTTTCTGTGTAACTTTTCCAGTCCATCCAAAGGTTGTCTGGAAGAGATCGCTTTTAGCGATAAGGCCGCCCATTGTACCTACTTACTTGTTTTCGTGTATTTCCTGTAATGTGTTTTTGTGTACAATCAAGTGTTTTTCTATTCTATTCTATTCTATTCTTTGGATTTTAGTGAGTAAGCTGACCGAGCTTTTAAACGGCTAGCCGTAGTTAATTATTAATTTCCACAGCAAGCTTGGAACGAGATATCTACGTGCAATAATAAGTACTTACCTGAACGTAGCATAAACACTCGGGTATTCTTCCTTTTCTAGGAAGCGGTTACTGTTACATGATGCTCGTAATACATACATGGAATCCATACTTCCATACTTACTTAATATTATAAATTTGTGTACGCCCAAACCGCTGAACAGATTAAGCTGAAATTCGGCATAGTTAAAGGTTGTATCCCAGGGAAGGACATAGGCTACTTTTTATCCCGAAAAAAATGAAAAAATCCCGAGGGACCGCGGGTCATACCGCGGGAGCGCAGCTAGTCATCTATACATAAAATTATCATATGATTTGAAAATGTATTCAAAAACTTGCACCCATGCGGGTTGAACCCATGACTTCGCTGATTCAATGACCTGTGTACGCTATTGCCGCCACTGATAGAATCACGTGGGGGGACAAGGGAGCTCGCACCGCCGGCGCAGCGACGGGTCTACCTACCTACGACACTACGCTTGGCTTCTCGTAGCTACCGCACGCGCGCGCTTAATATTATATTCTTTCGCAAGCTTTCTCAATATCTGTAGGTACCTACCTATTCTTATATTTTATCTAATTATAATATTTTCTTCTCATCTAAATAAGTATTCTTCATTTATCTTTTGCTTCTAAATTATTTCATTTCCCGAGCTTCACTCGTACCTGCTTTTACCTACCTACTGTTAGGAAGTTAAATTCTAGTGTTGCGGGATTAGTGCCTAGATGTCTACATCCCCACACACGTATTCTTGAAAGTCAATTTGCGTTTCAATTTTATTGTATGCAACAGGAAAGAAACTAGTATGAGGTATTTACCTGATACCTGATTTATTGTATACGATGGTGATTGAATCTTTCTATTCCTATAATTATTATGAATCTGAAAGTTTAGATGGATGAATTCGTTCATACGGGTACATAAATGAAACTTGGAACAGATGTAGATCATAGCTTGGAATAGCACGTAGGCTATTTAAAATGGTAATACTACGCAAGCAAAGCTACGGTTGGAAGCTAGTCATGACGGTTACCGTTTTTCAGTGGGATTTAGCTGCAAAACACGGAATAAACGAGCTAACAGCGAAGAAGGTACCGTTGGGGAATAGTTAATCACTATGACTTGTTATGATTTCGTTTTATGTAGATTCCGTTTGCGATTCGTAACCGTAAATAGCACAGTCCAAAATTTCGGTGCTGCTTATTATAAAAACGTAAAACCTTGGTTGAACCCCATGTTGACACATGTCATGTCAAAACAAAACTGTTACCACAAAAAAGCGTTCTATGTACGAATATTTAAATATCGTTTTTCTAGGGACAGTTTTTAGTTAGACTTGGTCTAAACTCTGCTCATTTTCTTGTAATAAGCCCCGGTAAGTTTATGGTACACAGGCTTATGACTAGCATAGATAGATAGAAAACTGTTTATACACCACATGGATAATGTGAGCCGTGTGGTCAGTGTGGATCCAATTTAAAGAGTTTTTCGTTGTGGAAAATTTTGGTGTGGATTTATTCGACCTTATTCCGCCTTCACCGTTCTTTTACAGGGACTTCAGACGCACAGCTGATTATCATCCTCATCTGGTTGATATTCCACTTATTAGAACTAAGCGCTTCGAAAGTTCTTTTATTATGCGCACAGCAAAAATTTGGAATCAGCTTCCAGCGTCTGTATTTCCGCTGAGCTACGACCCTATTGTTTTTAAGAAGAGTGTTAATAGGCACCTTCTGGGTAGGCTCGCTCCATCGTAGACCTCACTCTTGCCTGTGTAAGTCTGAGGTCAAGAGCCGACCCATTCATCATAAAAAAAAAGCTGATAACGGCGAAGGAAAACATCTTGTGGAATTCAATTTTATGCCTTAAGTTTTCGATTTTTTTTGGTTTAACCACTTCTGGTTACCTCACAATGTATTCCTTCACCTGTTGAAGGTACTAGCTTAATGCAAATACATTGTAAGTCTGAAAAGCTCATTGATGCACGATTGGAATCAAACCCACGACCTTAAGATTAGGCTGAGCCGCTACTAATACTAGACTGCCAGTGCTCTCAAAGTTTTAGAACACCATCTATCTGGTGCTAGAGTAAGGACGGAGAAGAATAATAAGACTACAAAAAATATTCAAACGTTTATTTTCAGTACATTCAAAGCATTTCCTGTGCCTTTATCCTATTTATATTTACAGTTATTTAAATTAACTTAAAGTTACCTTATTAATATATCAACAAAAGTTAAATGTAAACAGTTAACGCAAATAAAAAATGCATTCATAGAAATAAGGGTATGTTTATACGTCAGATAAATATGCACAGTCAGCAAGATAAGTCAAAATTTCAAGTTTTACAACATAAAATTTGACAACAAAAAAGTGTAGTTGCTTACTATATCATAATTCTGATCAAGATTGAGAAACCAGCAGTTTTAATTCCAAAAAGTAAACAAAAAATATCATTTACTTGAATCCACCATGATTTACTGTTGCTGGCTGTACCTAAAGTCACCTGGTTTTACCTGATTACCAATATTTCAAACATAATGCTATTCCAGCCAGACCGCAAAAACCTGACAGTGAGGAGCTATTACAGAACTACTTTTACAGATATTTTTTTTATGTTTTCAGTGTTTGACCTGAAGCGAAAACCTGACGGTATGACCGAGCCTTTTTGTCAAGCTTTATCTCGACACTCCAGGATCTTTCATTGGTCATCAATTTGAGTGACATAATCCGAAATGTGCCCTTCGTTATTAATAACGTAACTGATGCCTTCCAATTTCTCAGTAAACGGACGCTGGATTTGGATTATCAATAACTGACATTGTATGAAAACGATACAATTGCAGTAAATGTGTACAGAGTATCAAATGTATAGTACGCACAACCGATCTTTAGCTCTCTGAAGTCAGGTGCACTAAACGATTGTGCGATTAGGCGAGATAGGACGATGCAACAAACTAAGTGAGGCAGCTATACAACGCTGTCTTCGTCTTTTAGGCATCATCAAAAATGGGTTCTGCGCAGCAACTTCAGAGAGACAAAGATTGGTTGTGCGTACTGTACAGATTGATTTGGCAAATGCACAATTAATACCTACTTAAAAAGGTACCTTCCCGCATATTTAAGTAGTTAATGACAGGTTGCAAATTCAAGCGTCGGGTTTTCCTATGATGTTCTTTTAGGACCTAGAACTCATGTTCATGCATACATTGCTTTGGACAGCGCTGTGTGTACTAAAAAAAATGTTCTTTGAAAAAAAAAAAAAAACGTCACAATCAGCCAAAAAGGTTTTTAAAAGACTTTATACTATAGATACTTATTTCAGTTTTAAGTTTTATGTAATAAACTGCACATCTAACAACCTTCAGAGAACTAAACTTCAAAATTGCTGACACCAAGCATAATCGCAGTAACTTTGTGTTTTGGAAGTTTGTACTAACTTTTTCAATTAGATTTTAGGAGACTTTATGGTTATGATCAGTTTCACTTAAACTTGCATGTTTAGTTACTGAACATAAATTATAATACAGCATTAGCAACCGTTTAGCTTTTTATGTCCATGATAATGGTCAATGGTATTTCACTATATCACTATAAATGATTAATTGATTATAATAAAGTATGTATCTACTAACGGATATTTAAACCATTCAATTTAATATATTTTGGAATTATTCTCCAGCTTCACTATTTTCAATTTAATTTAATATTGTCGTCGGAAATTTAAACGCAGTATTATTACGATGAAGAAGATTGAAGCTAATTTGATTATGTTTTCAGTAAACAAACTCAGCGCAGCTTTCCGATGGGGCCATTTTAATAAAAGCAAAATATTTTTAATGGAGTATGTTTATATGAATTAAATGTAGATTTGTATAAAGTTATTGAAAACTTTGTTTTGATTACCGTGGCTGCAATACACATCTATAGCTAATTTAAAATCTTGGTAATGGTAATTTAAGTTAATTTTACAGATTATTTTTAAAAGGCGTTAAATGAAAAGACCAATGACTTAGATAAGTACAGTACCAATAAATATTACAAAAAAACCAAACTTAATTTAATTTGTGTCCAAAAATGCTTATAGCATTCGTATGTTATAAAATACCAAAAACCATTTAACTAACCTAACTTTATCTTACAATATTGTCAGCATATCAAATCCTAACGTACATTTTTACATATCCTTATGTAACAGCAGTAACTTAATAAATATACAGAAAGCAGTTTTTATAAACACGTTCTAAATTCAATAATAAAATTATAAATAATTAAATAATCATTCTCCAAGAGTGTTTTAGTTTCAAATAATTATTTTCATACACTTGTGCCAAAACAGAGGACAAAACTTAACGTTATCAGGGGCAAATGAAATCTGATATCATGATCACGGGACAAATACCCTTTTTCATTAGTAAATTACAGAAGACAAACCAAATACCTACCTACAAGTATTTTTCTCCACCCAGTACATTTTATTACGAAATGTGGTATTACTGTACTTAATATTCCCCAGTAAGTTAGAAGATATAAATTTTGCGCCCGAACTGTTTCAAAGCCGCAGATTCCGTTACTTTATTCATATCCACGTTATGTTCGTGTTTAGTAGGTAGTAAGTACCCGTTTCTTACCATGAAATACATTTCATTCCACATCGCCATTAAAACTAAAACATAAAATAAAACTACCAATATAATTTTGGTAAAAATAAGAATAAAAATACAATAAATAATGATTGTGTTTGAATGTTTTAAAAGGACGCGCAATTATTGTATCATCAATTCTAATAGGATACTTTTTCGATAAACTAAGGTTAAACGCAGTATCTCCAATTAAAATGTCTTCATAAGAATATGTTCCGCTAAAGGTATGTTGGGTATCACTTTGTCTTTTTGTTTCTTCCTCAATCTACACTCTTTCTCCTTATGACCAGTCTCAGATTTATTTTGAATAGTTTTTAGTTGAGACGATATGGAAACGTCCCGTTTTTTGGTCCCACAGTTTTTGCACACACACGCGTCGTTTACATTTTTATCACTTTTTAACACTATTGTTTGTTCTTTTGGTTTTTTGTCCTCTTGTTTCGATTCGACTGCTAGTTGGGTGTGATCGAAGCATTTTGTTGATTTCTGAAAAAAAAAAATGAAATTTACATAGGTATGTTTCATGTCCTCAATTCCAGGCAGTCAGTCCAGACGGAGTCAGAGTCTTTAGTGAGCTTCTATTTAAATATTTTTATTCCTTCCCCATGATCACCAAAGAACATGGAAAAGCGAACTTGACACTCACTCTCCATAGTAGACCCACTTACCATAAAAGAGAAGATAAGTAGAGAAAAAGAAAGGAGCCTTTGCTCTGTGACGTCAGGGGTTTTTAGAATAATACCTGAGGGTTGACAGCCTTGGAGTAAATCTGAGCTCGTCCCTCCAACTCCAACTTGAGTCTCCAGTCGCGAAGGTACATGTGCGCGGCGGCTGCGCTCGGCCAACCTCGACGCCACGTGTGCCACCTACCAAATATGAGAGGTCTCATAGACTAGAGTACTCAAAAATTTTATTGTTATGTCTAGCGAAGTATCGAGTACAAAAGAGAGGAGTGAACACTCAAACACCCAGATAAAGCCGCGTTGACACCATCGGAGTATACTCTGACGGAGTGCACTCTGATTGGCCGCCGCCATGCACTCTGATGGCGGCGGCCAATCAGAGCGTCAGAGCGGCCAATCAGAGGCATCAGAGTATACTCTGACAAAGGTCAGAGTATACTCTGATGGTGTCAATGCGGCTTCATATAAGATGGGTGAAAGCTTATTTCGATCGTTTCGGAATGACATTATTGGCAAATAATGCCGGATGAACGAATTTGTGAAGTATAACCGTTTGGATCATACTGCATAGAACATTTCTCGTTGGCTAACATTATCACCTTGTGGCGACCATCAACCCCCAAAACCTATTACCGTAACATTTTGAAAGAAAACTTCGAGAAGAGACGTAAATAAAAGTATGACAATTGTTTTTTTTAGAAGCACTTTAAGGTCTCAAGCCCGAAGGGACAGTAAATTGAGTTTCTCAAAGTTTTGCCTCATAAAATATGTATCACCTTTTTGTTAATCTTGGAAGGGCCAAAGAAAACACTTATTTATCACGTAGCCCATCTAAAATTCATTAGCAATCCCGCGGAATAGTTAGAAACTAATCAATCAAAGTTACCTCGTTAAAAGTTGTAGCGTCCTTGATTTTTGTCCCAAAGCGCGGTACATGAGGGCTGAGTAGCGGAGAGATACGACATCCCCTCTTAGAGGCTTATCTAACAAGCGATGCTTGAAGTTCAGTCTTGTTGCTTCTAAATAAAATTTTAAGGCTGGGCCGGGGAACCCTGTAAACATTTTTTTTGTTGATTATTATCATTGTCTACAGCCAAATATCCTACTGCTTTGTTTATGTAATCCCACTATACAATACCAATTGTGCCTCACGCATCAAAAGTTATCTGTCTTTGAGAGGAAAATTATCGGTTGTGTGG
Organism: Epirrhoe tristata; assembly: GCA_951394285.1. Taxonomy (NCBI): domain Eukaryota; kingdom Metazoa; phylum Arthropoda; class Insecta; order Lepidoptera; family Geometridae; genus Epirrhoe; species Epirrhoe tristata. Next base: position 11,195,424 of record OX596142.1, read on the forward strand.
AACTAACGTATTTCCTGAAACCTGCGGCTACAATAACCCTTCTGAAATTACATTATGAAATAACATTCCACAAACTACCGTATTTAAATCAACTTCGTGGTTCCAGAAATCAGAGAAGTACTGAAATGCGTCATCGTTTACATTCACTACATAAATAAATTACATTTAAAATGTACCAATATATCTAGGTAAAATTACTTTTCCAAACGAAACGACTGATTCCCATCGATTTCAATTCCATTCTCACCGCGTTCTCTCCACCAGTCTCCGTACAGCACAAAGTGTTCCCAATTCCCTGGCTCCAGTTCCACCAAGGTGCTGAGGGTTCTGTGCTGGTCCTCTTTCGACCTGATGGTCAGCAGCTCAAGATGTGCTTGCACGAATCTCGGCTGGATCCATATGCACTTCTCCAGCATAGAGACAGCTAGGAGCGTCCGACCTGTTTTTCTGGAATAGGAGTAAGTTTAAGGATTTTTGAAAATTACTGAGCGTACCCTTGTAGTTTTGACACAGAGTCTATGGGATCTTGCTTTAAAAATGTTTGCATTATCTGATTCTGCCGATATTTGTTCTAGAGACCTAGAACAATTGTTACTGGGCCCGGTACTAGGTTACTCATTCTTTCTGATAACCACAACATAGGTAATCCTAAAGTAGAGTCAGGACTATCATGTATGTGACAGTCGAGGGAAGCGTGAAGAGAAAAAGGAATGGAACTGCAATAGGGTTAGGAGCTTTTGGATCGTAATCGTAATTATTTGACTAGTGTAACGTAAGACAAGGATGGAAGACAAAGAATATCTAACGATAATGATACTTAGAAGATTGTAGGTCAAGCAGACAGGAAATCATAGAGACATTTTGCAAATACAAACATAAGGTATTAAATAAGTTAGAATATTCAACCAAATAATGCTTATTATAGAATTCACGAAAGTTTTATACAAAATAATGGTGAGTTTTCGCTGAGTTTCCTATGCTACCGCCAGCGGCAGTAACTGAAAAATTAATGATTGGCTTAGGTACAGTTTACGATTTTTTAAACAGAAATGAGCAGACTAATTGGAAAGACTAAACCATACAGTTATATTAATAGTTAGTCTAACTAGTTAATTATTTTTTCTGCCCTGCTGGGTTAGCATTAACTCTTATTTCTTGGCAATTTTCGAACTTCATGTCAATTTCGAAAAACCCGGTTCATTAAAGAAACTTCGCAACCTTTCATGTTCTCTCGCTTGCACACTAATGCAGTCACTAATGCGCAAGCGAGAGAGCATGATAAGCGCCGCCATCTCAGATTCGTTTCTTTATGTCAAAATTGCCATGCAGTTCAAAAACTGCCTGGAAATCAGAGTTCATAGTAACCCCCCTGTTCAGTGTACTTCTGTATATTCGTAATTTCTTTTCTGTTAATTGGCTACCCGCGATGCCCTTTGGATGCGACGGCATAAGTTAAAGTATATAATTTTTATTGTAGGTATTTCTATTTGGTAATGTTTGAATGTCTATTGGTAAAAAAATAAATCCTTTGCCGCCGTCCCCGGTCTGCGTAGGCCTTTTCGGCCTTTACCCTCAAGTTTTCTTCCAGCTAATTCATAAGGTTCTAAAAAAAGTTATTTTTATAAAGTGCCCGTTTACGGACGGCCGTCAGCTAATGTCCAACTAGCAAACCAAGGTTCTCTTAACTATTAATTAATCCAACTTCGCAAAGCCGCCGACCGCAGCGCGCTCACCTCTGCAAATACCTACTTAAAAAACAAAAAGACTAGTTGAACCAACATTTTGTTGGTTTTAGAGTATAGCTTTGTTTTATTTGTGTGAATAAATAAGTATAAACTTAGCTACGTAATCGTAAAAACGGGAAAGTTTACAAAGAGCGGATAAGAACCAAGGTAGTATAACAATGATCTGGACGAGTTTCTGACTACGAGACAATTTCTTGAGTTAGGTACTCGAGTGTAAAAGTGACACGAAATTAATAAAAAAGTTAAGGCTTATTTTAAAATACTTATTTGAGAAATGAAAAGTCTTATCAAAATATTCGATTCCGACGGGATTCGAACCCGCAACGATCAGACGACTCTCCTAAAGACGGAGTGCCTTACCATTCGGCCACGGAACCCTTTGTCTCTGTGTTATTTATTTATTATTATTTTCGTTTTGGTAAGGTAAAAGCTTACCTACCTGTACCTCAAACTTTGTTCTGATAAGTAACAGCATCCTTGTCAGAACTTGTAAGGTACTAGGTTGTAAGTAACGAACGCTAGTAAGCTGAGTCTTACTTGTAAAGTTTCCCGAGATTATAGTGTGCGTTCACGTGGTACTTGTTGAACTTGATCGCTTGCAGGAAATGCTGCTCCGCGCTCTCCAATCTCGAGATCAGAGTGCCCATGTTGTTGTGGGCACTTGCGTAGCTCGGCCATAATCTGTGAGGAAGAAGACTTGGCTTTATAAATGTATATTTCTTCTATTTTGAAGAAATAAGGTAGGCCTAGCCTGTGGTATCCAACGGGCTGATCAGATTAATCAATTGATTGATTAGTTGTAATTACATTCAACAAACAGTTTATTCATTATGTAACAGCTGTTACCTAACTATCACTGAATAATAATTTTTTGTAATCAAAAAAATTACTAATCAATAACTTAAACAAGCTTCGTAAACGCACATCAGACTGCCGTTAAAAAACGAAGTGCGGGGGGGACGGCTGTGACCGCTGGAGAAGCTTAGCGGTCATCAAAAACAAAAGTCACAGGGACTACAATTTTACGCACACTCAACTTGAAGCTTTGTGCTGCTTAATTAATTATTACGATTCTAATTCTACTTTCATTACCTTAGAATATTGTATTAAAATCTGTGCCGTGTTAAAACCCCGTATTGGGTGAGTGTACCTATTTTATATTTGTGATTTAAACCTATTGTTATCTGGTGAGTATTATTTGCCTGTAAATGAAACAACTGTCTTGTATTGTACCTAGCTGGTACTTTCTTAGTGTGGTGTGCATGAACGTAAATAAAATGCCTAAGCTGTTTCACACATCAAATACCTACTCACACTTTTTACTTTACATCACTATTATAGCACTTGTTAATTTCGTTCTCACTTCACTTAGTTTTACACAAACATGTACACAGTTTGACTGCCACATCATCGATCACTACTCTTTGCTTTTTGCCATTGCGCTATGCTTGGAGTATGGGATGTTGCAGTCAAACCTAGAAGTGGACTTTTGCTAAAATAGCTGAACGGGAATTCCAGGGTTTCTTCTCACGGGCAGAACTGCATTGTCCAGCTGCTGAAGTGGTCGGGTACCTACTCATCTCTATCTTCCGTGCGAGACAAGAAGCCTGGATCCACCGAACGTTCTCCGGATACTGGTCCCCTGACTCGCAGACGCTCCCATCTCCAGCTAAGGCCAGTGGCACTCATTTAGGAGATCGGCATCGTATTTCGGAGACGAATAGAACCACACCTGAGTTGTCCCCTAGATTTTAAATTGACCCTATTTTTATTAATTTTCCCCTAAACTCTAAAACGTTCTTAAATTGCTTAGAACTGTTTAGATTGTTATATTTTATTTTATTACACTTAATTTATATTATGCTAACTGTGGTTTTATTGCCAACCTATCTAATTTAGATATTATCTTGAAAATAGTGGATAGGCAAATTAAACCAGGTTACATTGGCGCCCAACGTGGGGCTTGATACTGAAACTGTGGCATTTGTAGACTCGGTAGTACCGGTAGCAGATGAGTGAGAGCCTGATGCTAGCCTAGTTTGAGTATTGTGCGGTCGTAAAGATGATAGCTCTTTATATAGTGACTCAAAAGAAGCTAAACACAATTTATGACCAGCTGTTACTTCTTCAATACCACTCAACCTATTTACCCTATGATAGATATGGTGAAGTACAGTTTCCGTTCGTATAAAAAGATTTTTGTCGAATTTGTGTCTCAGAGACGCTAAATTACTTTGAGCTTTCGCGATACTATCGTTAAGACCTAATAAATCTTGTTCTGGTTCAAGATATGACTCAAGAATGTCTTCGGACTGTAAGTCCTGCGCAAGTTTCACAATCTGCTTGCGCATCTCTTGAACCGATCCACTATTACCGCCACGCAACTCAACTTCATACTCTAATTCAGCTTTTTGTAATGACAAAAATTTTATTACATACGCCATATTGATACAGGCGACGCGGTTCCTATACGACAACGTTATTATAGGATGTCTCCTGAAAAACAACGTATTTTGGTCGAGCAATTAGATGAAATGTTAAAGGAGGATGTAGTAGAGCCTTGTGAAAGTCCATGGTCATCGCCTGTCCTTCTGACTCCTAAAAAGAATGGTGAATTACGATTTTGCTTAGATAGTCGCAAACTAAACTCTGCAACTAAAAAAGACGCGTATAGTCTACCCTATATTTCTGAGATTCTAGATAATCTACGCGATGCAAGATATCTGTCAAGTCTTGACTTGTCCAAAAGTTTTTGGCAAATCCTTATCCGAGAGGAGGATAGACAAAAAACGGCTTTCTACATACCGTCTCGAGGTACCTTCCAATTTAAATCCATGCCTTTTGGCTTAACTAATGCACCTGCTACTCAACAAAGACTAGTGGATGCATTGTTTTATGGACCAGAATTTGAATGTAAAGTTTTCGTTTTCGTCGATGACATCATCATAATTTCCAATAGCTTCGAACAGCACATGGCTTTGCTTAATCGCGTTTTGGAAAAATTAAAAATGGCCAACCTGACAATTAACTTTAAGAAAAGCAAGTTTTTTAGGAGTCAATTAAAATATTTAGGATACATTGTTGACTCTAATGGTCTGCAACCAGATCCGGAAAAAGTTGAGTCTATAGTCAGCTATCCCACTCCTACTAACCGCAAAGAGGTTAGACGATTTTTAGGAACTGCCTCTTGGTACCGCAGATTCATTCCTAATTTTAGCTCATTAGCATCTCCTTTGAACAAATTAACTTCCCAAAAGAAGGATTCACCACCATTTGCTTGGACTTCTGAAGCAGAAGAAGCATTTAGTACGCTTAAGTCTCATCTAGTGTCCGCACCTATCCTCTCTTGCCCTGATTACTCCAAACCCTTTGAAGTGCATACTGACGCTAGTGACTACGGTATCGGAGCGGTGCTTACTCAAACACTTGAAGGTAGGGAAACCGTTGTTGCTTACATGAGTAAATCACTTTCACACCAAGAGCGAAATTACAGTGCCACTGAGCGTGAAGCTTTAGCTGTTTTATCTGCTATAGAACACTGGCGGTGTTACCTAGAAAATGGTCACCCTTTTACAATATTCACTGATCATTCTTCGCTCAAATGGTTTCTCAATATTAATAATCCAACTGGAAGGTTAGCTAGATGGGGAGTGCGTCTTTCCGCATATAACTTCATAATAAAACACAGGAAAGGTTCTGAAAACGTAGTCCCTGACAGCTTGTCCCGCGCTGTACAAGTTGCTGCTATTGACTCTAGTAATACTAGCCCTATTTTCAAAACTAATGATGCTTGGTACTTAAATATTTTTGAGGGATGTACTAAATCTCCTACTTCCTTCTTAAACTACCGTATCGAAAACGGAAAGTTGTTCAGATACCACAAATCCTTGAACCCATTAACCAGAGAATTCGAATGGAAGGAAGTGATACCACTCGAGCTACGTGCAAATATAATATCTCAAAACCATTCAGAACCCACAGCTGGCCATTTTGGTATTTTCAAGACACATAAACGTATAAGCCTTAAGTATTTCTGGGCAAACATGTACCAAGACGTTGCTAAATTCGTATCTAGTTGTGATTCTTGTTTGTCCCATAAACATCCTACAAACTCTACGCTTGGTACGATGGGTAGACCTAAAGAATGTAGCAGACCATTTCAAATGTTGAGTATAGACTTAGTTGGCCCTCTGCCAACTACTAGAAAGCAAAATACATTTTTGCTTGTAATTACTTGCTGTTTCTCAAAATATTGCATGTTGTTTCCTATTAGGCGTGCCACTGCTGAGATAATTGCTCGTATTCTTGAAGAACAAGTTTTCTTAGTACATGGAATACCAAGCACACTCTTAATGGACAACGGTAAACAGTTCACGAGTAATATAATGCGAAATCTGCTAGAAACATATAAAATACCTAACATTTATTATACTCCACTTTACACTCCTCAAGTTAATACCGTGGAACGATATAACCGTACCATAATAACGGCAATTTCCACCTTCATTGACAAAGACCATCGGGCTTGGGATACAAACATACCCAAAATTCAATTTGCACTAAACAGTGCAGTTAATGAGGTTACGGGTTTTACTCCCTCGTTTCTGGTCTTTGGTCGAGAATTGGTTAGCTGTGGTTCTCATTATCTCGATTCTGACTTAGAGGGAAATGTCGTGTTTGCACCTCGTGATATTTATGCAGAAAATCTAGGCACACTTCAGAAAATATTTGAAAAAGTTCAGCTATCACTTATAAAAGCTCACTCTCGAAACAGCAACCATTATAACTTGAGACGTAAAAACGTGGAATTTAATGTCGGAGATACAATTTGGAAGCGTACATTCTATCTCAGTGACAAGGACAAAAAGTTCTCGAAAAAATTAGCCCCTAAATTTGTTAAGTGTCGTATCGTAGAAAAAAAATCTAGATTAGTTTATGAACTTGAAGACATGACAGGCCGCAGGATAGGGGCATGGCACGTGAAAGATTTCAAGCTTACTTGACTTAATTCTAAATATGGATTTTCCCTAGGAAAAATCCTGATCTAAAAAAGGGGGTATGTAACAGCTGTTACCTAACTATCACTGAATAATAATTTTTTGTAATCAAAAAAATTACTAATCAATAACTTAAACAAGCTTCGTAAACGCACATCAGACTGCCGTTAAAAAACGAAGTGCGGGGGGGACGGCTGTGACCGCTGGAGAAGCTTAGCGGTCATCAAAAACAAAAGTCACAGGGACTACAATTTTACGCACACTCAACTTGAAGCTTTGTGCTGCTTAATTAATTATTACGATTCTAATTCTACTTTCATTACCTTAGAATATTGTATTAAAATCTGTGCCGTGTTAAAACCCCGTATTGGGTGAGTGTACCTATTTTATATTTGTGATTTAAACCTATTGTTATCTGGTGAGTATTATTTGCCTGTAAATGAAACAACTGTCTTGTATTGTACCTAGCTGGTACTTTCTTAGTGTGGTGTGCATGAACGTAAATAAAATGCCTAAGCTGTTTCACACATCAAATACCTACTCACACTTTTTACTTTACATCACTATTATAGCACTTGTTAATTTCGTTCTCACTTCACTTAGTTTTACACAAACATGTACACAGTTTGACTGCCACATCATCGATCACTACTCTTTGCTTTTTGCCATTGCGCTATGCTTGGAGTATGGGATGTTGCAGTCAAACCTAGAAGTGGACTTTTGCTAAAATAGCTGAACGGGAATTCCAGGGTTTCTTCTCACGGGCAGAACTGCATTGTCCAGCTGCTGAAGTGGTCGGGTACCTACTCATCTCTATCTTCCGTGCGAGACAAGAAGCCTGGATCCACCGAACGTTCTCCGGATACTGGTCCCCTGACTCGCAGACGCTCCCATCTCCAGCTAAGGCCAGTGGCACTCATTTAGGAGATCGGCATCGTATTTCGGAGACGAATAGAACCACACCTGAGTTGTCCCCTAGATTTTAAATTGACCCTATTTTTATTAATTTTCCCCTAAACTCTAAAACGTTCTTAAATTGCTTAGAACTGTTTAGATTGTTATATTTTATTTTATTACACTTAATTTATATTATGCTAACTGTGGTTTTATTGCCAACCTATCTAATTTAGATATTATCTTGAAAATAGTGGATAGGCAAATTAAACCAGGTTACAATTACACTCTTTGACGACCTCTGTAGCACAGTGGGCGAAGGCCCGCCTGCGACGCAAAAGGTTGCGTCCAATGTTTGTATGATCTACAGATATTTGTCTCGGGTCTGGGTATTTCTATGTAAAATATGTATGTATTTACAAACAAAAAGTATATAAGTAGTATAGTAGAACAGGAGTAGAATCACCTAGTTTTAAGACGTTTCAAAGAGATCCCAGCGGTCCTACTGAATAAATGCTTTTTGACTTTGACTTTGACTTTATCAGTCATATAGTACCCATAACATAAGCTCTGCTTACTTTGGGGCTAAATGATGCTGTGTGAAAAGTCCAGCATTATTTACTGATATTATTTATTTATAATTAAAAGCTTATTTTCATCATGATGAGGGGAAACCAGTAGATACATAATATTTTACATTTGTTCCTTCTATGTACATATGATGTAATTTCTGGATGCACTAATCTGATAAAAAAATAAATTCAATCTACGGTAAACTATAAACTATTAGTTCAATAATATAAATAATGAATTCCTTTATGTTGTATCCCAGAATGAGCTCTATCTATATCTATCTCTTTTACACACGGTAAAACCGCAGGATGCAAGTATTCTCATAAAGGCAACCGCATTTTACCTCAAAGCTTCTTTATAGTGTTTGATCGCGCTGTCATGCTGCTCTGTCTCGCGCAGGAAATTTGCGAAGTTGTAGTGCAGTTTAGCGTTCTGTGGGAGACTCACTAAGTCCGCTCTGAAACAAAACACATTTACTTGGAATTTATACGAATGCGGCGACAGTAATGTGACCGCAGGGTGTTTTAGAATGCCTTGGTTTTTGTTAGATACCTAGTGGTTATAGAAAACCACAGCTTTGGATCTGAGATTTTCAAACCAGGGCAGAATAGAAATTGATCTTTTGACGTAATCTTTTTAAGTTTGGAAGTTAAAATATGTATCAAAAACCCTCTCAATTTAATTATACTTAACACGAGGTTACACACTGTTTTGCTTTTGCAATCTTCTGCATCGTCAAAAATACAGCAAAATGGAAAAGATGGGTTAGTAAGGCTGACCCCTACGCTGGATAAATAAGTAGGAGATAAAAGTCTTCTCTTCAGTAACATACTTAAGCAAAGTGGCCCTGTCCCGCCAATCCGCATTCCTTCGATAAGTCTTCGCGACCCCACTCGCAGCGAGCACCGCCAGTCCAAACACCAGGTACGTTTTAATAGCAGGCTTCGAGTACCACATCAACTGGACTCCGTACGCTGTGATGATCACGCTGCCAACACTGGAATACAAATCTGATTAGACGCTGAGGCCTTTGATTCTATAAGAGTATTGAGGCTATTAAAAGACTGTGATTAGCAAAACATGTTCTTGACTAACTATACTCAAATCCACGCTCAAGTGCAGATCGATGCTAGACACTTGGTTTCAATTTTCGTTTTGATATAAATGGCTAACCAAAGTTGAGATGGATGTACTGCGTGAAAGATAGTGTATGTAGAAATTACAGTTAAGATGAAATGAAATGATTTTTTTTAAATAGATAGAAAGCTTAAAAATCCACTCTAGGTTTAAGTGTTTATCTATATCTATATCATATACTGTCGTTGAAAATGTCAATAATGCTGGAATTCGCCAAGAAAATCATTTACGCGCATAATGTTAGCGCGTTACTTGCGTGAAAGGTTCGGGTAGAATGACAGGAGAACAACTTATGCCGACGACGGCAAATACCTACCTACGAGAATGTTATGTAAGAACTTTTTCATAACCCCGTCTTATTACAAGAATAAGAATAAGTAAAATGTATTGTTCAAACTGTGTTACAAGAAAATGAACCGAGTTTAGACTAAGACTAACTAAAAAACGGTCCCTAGAAAAACGATCTTTAAATACTCGTACTTGTCGCTTTTTTAACCGACGAAAAATAAGGAGGAGGTTATCAAGTCGACGCGTAAAAAATATATTTTTTTTTATGTTAGATAGTAATGTTGAGTAGGCGATGTAATTAATTAATTTGCTTGTTGGGCGCCGACTTAAAATTACTTAGATACACTTACATTAGTGTAAGAACTTCGTTATTAAATTAAGGTAAAATAAAAAAGATTTACCATAATTTTTTGCTTTTCAGTTCTTTCGGTGGTTTTATTTTTTGTTAAAAAGTTTTATTGTGGTAACAGTTTTGTTTTGATGTGTCAACATGGGGTTCAACTAAGGTTTAACGTTTATAATAAGCAGCATAGTGTCACTGCCGAATGATGAGATGGAAATGGAAATAGAATATATGTTTTGCTGACCTCACATGAGACAAAGGCAGTTAAAATGATGAATTTGAATATTCCAAATATTTCTCCACAAACTATCGTTTGTTAATGTTCCTGGTGATTTTACCTGGGAATGTACAGCACTCGTTCAGCGATGACGAACCCCACAGTGACGAGGAGGTTGCTGGCCGGCACGAAAGGCACCACGAGCAGCAGCGTTCCAACCACGGCTGGGGTATGTCGCTGCACCTGTATGATCACAATTGGTACAACTAACGGAAATATCTATGAAAATCGTCCCTTATATAAAGTTAGATCAAGAATCCTTTGATAAACCTAAGACTTTCGGATCGAAAGTCTCTAGGACTAACTCGACCGATACGGCAACTATGGTCTTAGTTAGGTTATTTCCAGAGGCGTAACTATACTATATGTGGCCCGTGACATTATTTTGCGATATAGCTTTCATTCTAGAATAATCGTCACGTATTCCTGTACCTCAAAGTCAGTCAAACAGCGGTAGGACATGGCCAGCAGAGCCAGCAAGGCGGCACAGGTGAGCAGGTTCCTAGGGTCCCAGCCGCTGGTGACAAGCGGTACGGAGCCCATCTGCCAGTCGTGGCTCAGCGTCCACGGACACAGCAGCAGCCACCAGTTGAACGCCGCCAGGTAGCAGAAGGTCATCAGTCTATTATTACAAAGATATCAAATGTGGTGAAAATAATTGTGTAACATTACCTAGGTTAATCGCTCCGTGAAGTTGGCTTCACTGAATTCACTTTTTTAAGAATAAGAATCATTGGCAAACTGTGTATGAGATGCTATTAAAGCATAGTTCCAACAGTTTACCCTATTGGGCATAAAAAGTAGCCGGGCTATGAATTTATAAAAAGTACTTTTTTTTGAAATGATGGCATAACATGGAGAAATTACTGATTCTCGGCCGGGATTCGTACCGAAGCACTATTCCAATTAACTAACAAGTTTATTTTGAAAACTGACATGTCTAAAAATTAATCAGAGAGCTTATAGCATTTTCCAACAGAAGCTAAATAGAGTCTAAGGAGAGTTGTTTGTTTTTTGCAATACGTTTGGATTCATTATGCTTCTCTATTATCTATCTACCTTTTTTCATAAGCTTTTAGAGATTTCGAAACAAAAGTTTTATTTCAAATCAAATCAAATCAAATTTCAAATTTGCTTCTAATTAGTTTCAAATTTTATTAAAATTAAGTTTGCATTATTTTGTTGTCGACCAATATGTAAAAATCATTAGTGACCAACCTCTGTGGATATTTATTAAATCTACTTACAGCTATTATTATTATTCGTTAATTATAATTATTCACAGTCCGATTTAGCCCACTCCCGAACATAGGCCTCTGTTTGTGCCATCCAACATGATCCTGCGCTAGTCCTATCAATCTACGACCTTCTCTTGGTTATGTCATCTGGACTGTCTACCAGATGATAGACAGTTAATTATATACCTTGCAAAAAAGCTAGGATGGAACGCAGCCGGGTTATCCTGGACAGAGAAGGTGGGCCAGGTGCCCTGCAGCAGCGCCAGTCGTAGGCACACCAGCAACGCCAGAGACAACAGCACCTTCAAACTCCTCAGAGATAGACCTGTGCATTTTTTATCTATCTTCAGAGAGCAGATTGACCTAAAACAAAAGTTACAAATGAAGATGGCTAAGTTATAGTCAGAGGCACACACACTATAAATATAAAAGCATTTAGCCGTAGGGCTAGTCCCCCCAGACGGCCAAGAAACGTTCTTGACGATCCAGATGACGCTATCACTCTCGTCAATGGTGAAGTGATACCGTCATCTAGTGATGATAGATAGGTAGGTAAATTATCTCCGGCAACAGCCCAAGTCGAGGTTCGTACCTATTAGAGGTGCCCTTGTGCATGTCGTTGCTTCTCTCTAGGCGTCTTGGCACCTTCAATGCCCGCCATAGTCCGGTAACACTAAAACGGCTTCATAAGCCATTAGTATTAGGCTATCCGAAAAAAAAAAACCTAGGGCTAGTTTGATCACTAGAAATCGTCCTAAAACTAGGTATTGTGTGTGACTGGAATCATGTTTACCAGGTGGAAAATCACAAATATATTCTAATACTTCATTACGTAATAAAGCCATAAGCCTCCATCTTAAATTGAATCACTTACAGTTTACTCTGTGTCTACAGTCTGAAAAGGACTATTCAATAATATATAATTTGTATAAAACAAATTCGTATCATAAAATCAAAGGCCTTAGAATTGGTGTTACGCTTTTTCAGAATCAACATGGCAAATAAATCTTTCAATTTTACGAAAGGTGACTTTACTTGTCTGTCTACACAACAATACTATCAATACGCTTCTCTTATAAATAAATAAAATTATTGTTTTTCTGCTGGAAACGGTTGCACCACATAGTTTCAAAATACATCATTGTCAGAATGAAAATGTAAAAAAAACCAAACCTTTTAAAAAACGGCCAGCACCGATAGAAGTCGAAGGCGAGATTGAGCAGTAGCACCGTGACGCCGGTCTCTTTGGCCAGCATACTGAGAGCTCCCAGCACAACACTCATCCATACGCACTTTTTGTTGCCAGTGGGTCTTGGAACAATGGTTATTTTTAAAACCTAGGTGAATCAAAATATTTACGGTACTTATAATCATAGTACACAGTGTCTCAGATCTTAATGTATTGAAGATCCTTTGAAGATAGTCAGAGAATATAGACTGTATAATAAAGCTGTTACTAAAATGTTCTTTTTTAAGGTTAAGTATGCTATCTACTTACCCATGATACACCAAAAGCGAAGACAAGAAAAAAATGCACGCAAGAACATCTGCTCTACCGACTATTCCCGCCACCTGTCGGAGAAAGCAACAAATAAATATAGAACTATATAATGATAAATTGATAGTAAAATTATAGCCTAATCTTTACCTAATACCTAGTAGAGACCTTACAGGTCCGATTGCGTACGGTTCATCATTAAGTAGGTACCTATATTTTTTTCTTGCCTTGGTTCTACCTTTGAGGTCAGCACAGCATGTTCTTATCTTCCCATATACACACAGCAATCGCCATGACATGACCGTATTTATAACACATCCCTATCCATGCTTAGGCACAAACATGTAATAATGATCATTTATGAAATATTTTTTTTCTGTTTTGTTCTCAAGTAAAACTTACCGCTTCTGTATGTACAGGGTGCACCGCAAACAGTAGCGCGGCAAGAGCGGCAAAAGGACGCTTGAGTCGCGCGACAGTGACGCACGCGCGCGCGACAAGCACGCAACATGCCGCGTGCAGTGCGACATTGCATGTGTGCCACCACCAGGGACGAAGCCCTGACAGCATGTGGTTTAACCTATGACAAGAAAAACAAATTGTTAGTCCTTTCACACCAAGATACATAATAACATGGGATTTTATGGCATTAAATATAGTTAGTATTTTGCATATTGCGACCAAATTGAGATTTTTCAATTACAAAATTGATCCTTTCATGAATTTGAAGTAAGAATTTTGTATTTAAGAGTATTCCACTGCACTATGCTTCTATGTCCGTTCGTCTAGTCTAGACTCTAGAGTCTATATAAATTGGCAATTCAAAAAATGTTCAAAACATGGCAGCCTAGACTCTAGACTGGCATTTTTTGAACTGTTTTAGATAGACACTTGAAATTATCAGAGCGTGTTGCACTATCAACCAAAATAATAAAATTTGAATAATGTACATAACTCATCGTTTACTAGTCACACACACACACACGCACACACACACACACACACACTGGTTCACGACTGTATCGCCAAGGTGCGGTAGACATACACTCAGATATTTTTATGTTACTTATTCTCTCACACACTGCTTATTATTTAATTTTACAACCTATACAAAATAATAAAATAACTCATCGTTTACTAGTCACACACACACGCACACACACACACTGGTTCACGACTGTATCCCCAAGGTGCGGTAGACATTCACTCAGATATTTTTATGTTACTTATTCTCACACACACTGCTTATTATTTAATTTTACAACCTATACAAAATAATAAAATAACTCATCGTTTACTAGTAACACACACACACACACACACTGGTTCACGACTGTTTCCCCTAGGTGCGGTAGACATTCACGCAGATATTTTTATGTTACTTATTCTCTCACACACTGCTTATTATTTAATTTTACAACCTAAGTACAAAATTAATAATAAAAAACTGACGCGTTCCAAAAACGTCAAGTAACGCTGATGATGAATGTTCAAAAACTTTTGCCAGTACTCCATAATTAAGTGCACAATGACCAAGGCTTAGTTCAGTGATAAATGAAGCGGGTTTTGTTTAGGCCAAAAGTTTGCAACATTGTTTATGTTCTGATGGGAATTCAAAGTGACTGTTTCATTACTCGGTTATAATTAGGAGATTTTTTAGTTAAGTAAGTTGGATGGCATAATAGGGAGGCTTATAGGCAGTGGGTTAGGGTAAGCTTTTATGAATTTATTTCAAAAATGCCTTTACAAGCTTTTTATTAACTTGCAATATTTGTATGTTTGTCCCGGGCAAATGTTGCAAACTAAATTTTTCATTAATTCATTGATTGTGTTCGATTGAGCTAAATTTTTCACACTTAAGAGTCTTTGGTGACAATGCAATATTAGTAGTGACAGCAAGCTGTTTTGATGATAGAGCCAGGAGCTGTGGACCCCTTAGTGAATAACAGTAAGTTATCCGTATTTGGGCTCATATGAATCAGATCACGGCAACATATTATAAGCAAAACTTATTCTATGGATCAAATGGGTCTGAAATAAATGTTTTTTTATTTTTTATTTTTATTTTATAAGCTTTTTTAAAAGAATTAAAAAATATTCGATAAAATACTTTGTATTTGAGACTGTAGCTATAAAGTATCGCAATTCAATACAATGACAATTCTTTCGCTTTGGTATCAAAATAATTTGTATCTTTATTATCATTACAAAGAGATACAATCAGCTTTTACAGCCGAAGCAATCTGGAACTGACCCTCAATAAAACCTTTTGATTTTAGCTTGGCTCAAATAACTCCGTTTGGTATCGATTTCTTCCTTACTTATATCATTTCATATTTACGACGCTTCATATTTGAGTACAAATGAGCAAACACGACTTGCTGTTATATTGATAGTAAGTAAGTTAGTATGTCAGTGGACATGAAATGAAAAAATGAAATGTATTTATTGAACCTGAAGAACACAAATTAACAAAAGCATTATTAAGAATAATAATATTGTTAACTGAGACATCAGTTTCTCGTCTAATTTCATAGATGAGCAGAAACAAAATTAGAGTTATAATAACCAGATGTGCGCTGTATAGAGGCGTCACAGGCGTTACATACAAAAACAAAAATATATTCGATTACGCCACCACAAACAAGGGAGGTTGGCGCTTCTGTTAGTTTTTATACATTAAACTTTTTATAGTCATTATCTAGATATTCACTTACATTGTATATTGTCTTATCCAGAAGTAAATTTTTTATAGAATTATAATAAGAATTGTCACACTTCAAGAGCCTAATTTTTAAAGAGACAACTCTGGTGACGGAGTTTTTAGGCCGCCTTATGGCCTCCGTCATGGCTTAACGACTTAAATAGCCGGGACCGACAATTTAACGTGCCCTCCGAAGCATAGAAGCACTCAGATGAAAAGATGAAAATATCACTGGCGGTCACCCATCCACTTACAGACCGTTGCAAACGTTGCTTAACTTCGACGAAGAAATCAAGGACGACTAAGCAAGCACGACCACGAACGCTTCAAATCATAATGATAGTAAATCTGATTAATATTATAAATGATAAAGTTTGTGAGATAGGATGAATAATGCAATCTACGTTGATTCTTAATTCTTAATACTTTATCGTACAAATAAACACACACAGGATAATAACATAAAGGCGAGCTTTTCTTCCAGCAAACCTTTGAGGCTAGAGAGATGTGCAAAATAGATATCAATTAACTCTCTCACGCAAAAACAACCGAATGAAATTGGATTAAATTTGGCACAGAGATAAGATAGTTTTAATTTTGGAATAGCAGATAAGCCTCTTTTTTATCTTCATATGGAAAAAAATAAGTATTCCCGAGGGACTGCGGGTAACACCAATGAAAAAAAAACCTATTATAACTAAAGCTGACAGAACTCACATCTCAATCTCAATATCTATATTTTCAGAAAAATAAAAATATTATGTAACCTATTTGGTAACCTATTTATAATTTGAGACGATTCCATATTGGGAAATATCAAAGAAACCTCTAGGCAAGGACCTAAATGAAGCAATTCTGATTGCCTCCGAAACACTTTATCCTTTCAATGTTCCTGCCTCCAACGAAATTAGTTCTCCCCTCGTTCAGATCACGTATCGAAAAACGACCAAGAACTTGTGATAGAACCTCCAGCCGCTGATATCTCATCTATTAAAAAGCAATCTCACGTTTCGTTACCGACTTGTCCGTTTTGTTCACAATAGATTGCCTTGCACTCTCAGGTATCGTTAATAAACGGGGTTTCGAACGAGAAATGGAACTGCAAACTGATGGGATGCTTAAAAGTCATTGCTGGGATAAACCAATTAGGTCTTTGTTGGTAGGACGCCATTAACACGATACCATTCTAGTATACCATTTTTGGCTCTTGCCGCATTAGCTCTAGCTTCGTTGGGTTTTAGAAAGCAAGAGGCAAGGATGGTATGCCAGAATGGTATCATGTAAATGGCGTTTAGGTAAGTTAACCTATCTTCCGAAAGCTGCTTACATTCATATCGGACCATATGTGGTACGATACAGGATAGTTTTGTAAGTAATTTTAGAAGCACAGAGACTATTTAAGTCTTCCTTACCCGTTTCTCCCCTACGTCTAGTACAGAATGCTTATTTCGTATCATAATTAACTGCTAGTAGTTTCGCAACACGATATTTGGAGCGCTTACAAACCGCAGTTCTAACGTTGTTTATTCTGTGCCAGAACCTAAATCATTTGCTACCTTTAGTAAAAATGAACCAGTGTAATTGCTTGCGCAGTATTTGCGTATATATATAGATTGCATTTATTATTCTAAATATAATTATGCGTTTTTTTGCATGTTGTGCTGAGTTATCAAGATTTGTGATTTATTGGAACGAAGTTCATTTTCGGACGGTATCGAAGAAAAATAAGATAGGCTGGAAAAAAATATTGTTCCATTTTACCATCACGACACATGTATTATGTCAAATCGTCATAGTGCGAAATGCGCAGCCACGACACAGTCCATAGATTGTTACATTGTTAGTACGGAAGAGCGTTTCTAGGATACCTAATTGACAATTAATTTATTATATTCCCAGTATAGAAAAGTACTCTTTGCTTCGTTCCAACCGAGTGTTCCACGACACTCACGTACTTTTGTGTTGGATGCCTTATAGTAAATAAAGAAATTGAAATCTAGATAATAATAAAGATAATCTAAGATAATAAGAGATCTAGATAATAACTTATCTTATCTTATCATAGAGATAGTGAACCAAATAAGATTAAAATTTGGGATCCTGACAATTTGGTTTTGATTGGATTTTTTAATCTTAAAAATGATTCGCTCTATCAGAGTAAGAGCTACACCTAGTAGTGGGATATTATTGGCTGCGGATGATGATGATGATGATGATGACAAGGAAATTATTTTTAACTTTATAGCCCTTAGTAGTTATTTCGACGACCTCTGTGGCGCAGTGGGCGAAGGTCCGCCTGCGACGCAGAAGGTTGCGGGTTCGATCCCCGCCGCGGGACAAATGTTTGTATAATCTACAGATATTTGTCTCGGGTCTGGGTGTTTCTATGTATAATATGTATTTACAAACAAAAAGTATATATGTAGTATATCAGTTATCTGGTTCCCATAGTACAAGCTTTGCTTAGTTTGGGGCTAGATGATGCTGTGTGAAAATGTCCAGCATTATTATTATTATTATTATGTTTGTCAAAGTTTAACATCACGGAACTATAGAGTCCCGGACCTTTGATAGGCATGCATGGGGCCGAAGCCAACACACAGAGGCCTTTTTGACACTGTTGATCTTGTGTGATGGAGACACATACCGGCTACTATCCCTTCAACACTATAAAAATGCATTCAGGAACAGTCTCCGGTTTGTGCAGAACTATTGAGGATATGGAAAACTAATTACCGGGCTATGGTTTGGGATGGTAGTGGACTGGGTACTGGGGAAACTATGGGAACTATGACACCCGCCGAAACAATGTTAACGAACATGTAAAAATGGCGGGTGGAGACTCGCCAACTCACTACTGGGCCCCCCTAAAACAGTCGCTCGTGCGACAAGGGGGCAACAGGACGTGAGCGGCTGGAAGGTGGTAAGGTGCTACCGGACTTTAAACGACGATCACGAGCTCCCAGAGGGTCCAGCTTCACGTGCCCACTCGCCATCTTACGTAACACCCCTCAGCCTCCGAGCAATGCTCTAGCGACTCCACTCCGTTTATTATTATTATTATTTCATCGAATAGTACGAAAATAAAAACCTCTCTATAGACAACATAATTAATAGTCTGACTGTACAATACACCATCGGACACGGCTTGTCGGCAAACAGGAAATATTAATACCTTGCAACACGCGAATGGTTAAACTTCCGATTTATCATCATTAATTTGTTATGACTCGAGGTTGTCTACTAGTTGGTTGTGGTGTCTAATCCCAGCCGTGCATCAATATACGAACTGAGAGCTTCCATGCTTCGAAAGGCACGTAAAATTATTGTTCCCGGCTAACCTCCCGTCTTACGTGGGCGTTTTGACGCGACCGCGTTTGCGACGCGATTCGATGCGGCGCGGCGCAGCTGTCCTACGTGCGCGCGAATTGTCCTACAGATTTCAGATTGAGTATACTTGTTTGCGCGTATGTCAAACAAACTGATCGCGTTCGCTTCAAACCGCACCGCGCCGCTGCGACAGCTAGGACACTTCAATAGTAAATGGACTGTTTAATTTTTTCCGCGCCGCACCGCGCTGCTTCGCGTTCGGGTCAAACTGCCCACGTAAGACGAGCCGTTATAGACCTCTAGGCGGCCTAATAACTTCGCATGAGTCAGTGGCCAACTCTGGTGACGGAGTTTGTAGGTCGCCTTACGGCCTCCGTCATGACTTAACTAGCCGGGACAGACCATTTAACGTGCCCTCCGAAGCACGGAAGCGCTCAGATGAAAATGCCACTGGCGGTCACCCATCCACTTACAGACCGTTTCAAACGTTGCTTAACTTCGACGATCTATAAAGAAAGACCACGAGCGCTTTAAACAGTGAAAGATAAATAAACACCCTGAAGAAACCAGTTAGTTAGTATGAAGGCTCTACCTTATACAATGTTTTGATCAAGTTATTTATATTTAAGTAACGTTAGTCAGAAGTTTCTAAGATTTTATGTTCAGGCTGTACGTAGGTACTTGATATTGGCCTAAATTGTGACGTATACAATGTTTGGACGAATTTATAGCGTGGGCAATATTCAGCCGCACTGCTGCTTTATTTCCGGACTAAATAAAAGGAATTCATCTTTAGAGATATATAACAATGTTATTTGGTTTCCACTTTGAAATCGGGAATAAATCAAAATAAAGGCGTTGCGTTTCTCTGTAAAAACAAAAGTTTTATTTACTTACAAAGTGTCCACTTTACAAAATAGACTGCACAATAAACTAACATTCACTTACCTGTAAAAACAAAAGAAACAACATTTAATGCCCTTATTTCAGGTCTTTCTAATTAGATACGAAAAATATCTTTATTACAAACTTATTTTTAATTTTCTCATGTGATTTTTACACAATGCTTCTTCTTTTTTAAACTTCACAATTTGACAGTTTGTTCCCTCTGTTTTTAGTGTCAGCCTGCATGACAGTGACAGGTACTGTACATAGATAATAAATCCTAAAAAACTAATCAATGGACAGTAATGTTTTTTTACATCTCCCCCCTCAGAGGAAAACAATTTTAAGTGACAATGTATAAAATTGTTTACATAATTAATTACAAATATTTTAAAACCGGAGATATTTTTGTAATATGGTAGAGATTTGATTCCGCTTTCCTGTGTCCAGTATCCACTTCATATATTGAATTAGAAATCTTCTTCAGAATAGAAAACGGTCCAATCCTTAATTCATCCATTTTTCTTCTATTTAGCCGATTCCCATTTTCTACATAGACTTTGTCACCTACTTCCAAGCTTAAGTGTTCTCTATGTAGATCGAATTTTTTTTTATTATAATTGTGAGACTTTATTGTATTTTTAAAGGCTAGTTTTCTATCTCTTTCCAGATCTTCATTTGTACATTTTGTTTTCAATTCTAGTGGTAGGATATTTACATTTTCACCTTCTAAAAGATACTTTGGAGCAAACTTCGTGACTGTGTGTTCTGTTTCATTATATTTTTCAACACATCTTTGAGCCACAGTTGTCCATGCTATTTTCTTATCGTTTTCATTTATTTTACATCTTATTTTATTGACTAAAGTTTGATTTAGCCTTTCATTGAGTCCATTTGAAAATGGTGTATCAACAGCAGTGAAAACTAGTTCTATATTTTTGCTCTTCAAAAATTCTTTAAATTCTTTGGAATTAATTCCAGGGTATTGATCTGTTAATATCATATCAATGTCGTAACTATGTGTCACATTTTCAATTAGTTTTATAAAATCATTAGAGTTCTGGTTTCTTGATGTTAAAATATAAGCAAATCTTGTAAAATGATCAACTAGAAGATGAAGGTATTTTTTTGTTGACCGTGATCCTCCAAAGCCCCCGATGGTATCAATGGATACAATTTCAAATGGACGTGTTGCTGGACCAAAATGTGACATTAAACCATATTTAGACTTTCTCCTTGACTTGTTTTTAATACAAATTTCACATTCATCGCAAATCTGTTTAATGTTTGTGGTCATATTTTCTGCTGTGTAGAATGGTGTTATTTTATTTGTCATCTGGGTTCTACCAATATGGCAGTAATTTTCATGAACATCTTTTATTAAAGTTTTGCTTAGTGCTTCCGATAGTATAATTTTCTTATTTCTTTTATTCTTTTTGTAGTAAATTTCATTCTCCAATACCCAAGTAGTTTTTCCATTTTTTAAGTCGAGAATTGTCTTTTGGTCCTGTTTTATATCATTTAACTTGATCAAATTAATTACTTTTAAAAAATCATCAGTATTATCATTTGGTTCTAGAACTGGGTTTCTGCTTAAACAGTCTGCTTCTTGATTTAATTTTCCAGGGTTATATTTTACTTTAAAGTTATATTGGGATAAATAATATGTCAAATCACCTAATTCCTCATCAGTTCTGGATTTGATGTTCATATTTTCTAATGGTTTATGATCTGAGTATACCACAAATTCTTTTCCCATAAGCCAGTGCTGCCAATATTTCACAGCTTCTTTTATGGCCAGACATTCCAAATATATAGCTTTCTTCTTTTTTTGTGTTTCGTTTAATTTTTTTGAAAAATAAGCAACTGGTTTATTGTATCCATTTTCATCTTCTTGTTTCAATACCGCTCCTACTCCTTTGATACTAGCATCTGTGTAAATGCTTATTGGTAATTTAGGATCAAAAATTTTCAGAATTGGTTCGGAACATAGCAATGATTTTATTTTATCAAATGATGTCTGACATTCTGCAGACCATACAAATTTAACATCTTTTCTTAATAAATTGTGTAATGGGTCTAGAACAATTGCACTGTTTGGTACAAACTTGTGATGAAAATTTATTTTTCCTAGGAATTGACGTATATGTTTTCTTGTTTCTGGAACTGGGAAGTTTTTTACAGCAATTAAATAATCTTTCAGAGGTCTGATTGAATTATTTTCAATTTTGTGACCTAAATATTTAGCTTCATGACTTGCAAAAGTACATTTCGATATTTTAAGTCTAAAGCCTTCCATTTGTATAGCCTCCAGCAGTCTTTCTAAGTGTATTAAATGTTCTTCAAAATTTTGTGAAAAAATCAGTATATCATCTATAAAATTTACTGCAAAAAGATTGTGATTGTGGGACAGCAATTTTATTTAATTCCCTGAAGTCTATACATAGTCTTGTTTTTTTATCATCTTCTTTTTTATATGCCAGAGTTACTGGAGCTGCAAACGGACTGTAAGATTCCTCGATTAAATTTTTCTTTAATAGTTTTGATATCTGATTTTCTATTTCTCTTCTATCTTCAACTGTGCATCTGTATGGACGTTTGTAACAGTATTTATCCACCATCAAGTCAATGTGAGCTTCATAATCTCGTACAGTGCCAATGTCATATTTATCTTTAGCAAAAACAGAACTATATTTTTCTACCAATTTATCAATTTCTGATTGTTGGTATAAATCTAGATGGTTTACTGACATTTCAAACTTATCTGAATCTATATGTTCATTGAAATTTATTTCATACTTGTTCATGTATTTAATTTCTTGTTCCTTATTATCAGATTTCAATTGAAAACCATCTTCGTTTATGTCACCTAGTGCATCAGGAATTTTGACATTTGTTATATCATTTGCTTCGTAGTTTTGAGTCTTCATATCCATTTTATGTGAGGTTAATTTTTTTTCTTCTGAATTTTTCTTTTGTATGATTTTTAATTCTTCGTTTTGAGTTAATTTAAATTTTTTTATACAATCCAGCCCAATTAGAAACTCATAATTAAAATTTTCATTATCTACTACAAATATATCCATCATTCTTTCTATATCGTAGATTTTTATTTTAAGTGTTACCATTCCTTTTGTTTTCTTCTCACCATTAATAGTTTTTAAGTTAACCAACTCTATATCATTTCTATGCTTTTGATTCATCTTAAGTAACTTAGCATTTATTAATGACACATTTGAACCAGAGTCATAAATGCCAGAGACTTCCAAAGTATCATTTAATAGTAACTTTATTTTTATTAATGGTGGCACATCTAGTTTTTTGGATTCTTCTCATTCAATTCAATTTCCAATTCTGAGTTATTTACAGTTTTCACTGTTGCTTTTTGATTTTTCTTATTAAACCAGCATGTTTCCTCAGAATGGTAACGTTTTCCTTTATTCTCATTGATGCAAATTGAGCATGGTTTTTTTTCTTCAATTTTCTTCGATTTGATGTCTGAATAACTACTATTTTTTTTTCCATATTTATTTTTTTCAACAAAATGTTCTAATTTTCCTAATTCATTGTAAAGATCTTTTGTTTCTTCTAAAGATTCTCTGTCAATCTTATCAGCCACAAAATTAGGTAAACCATATGCAATAAGGTCTATAAGCGTCCCAGTATCGATTGATTTTCTTACTTCCAATAACAGTTTTTCTTTTTTTAAAGCATACTCTAGCAAAGAACCCGCTTGATATTTAAATCCAAGAGCATATCTAATGGGCGACCAACCTTTGTTTGCAAATGTTTCGCAAAAATGTTTCTCCCATTTGTCCCATTCCGATTCAACTGTAAGTTTCATTAGCATGCAGCTGTACCAATCCACACTGGCGTTTTCCAAAAAATGTTTTAATGTTTCAATTT
The DNA here is from genome assembly GCA_951394285.1 of Epirrhoe tristata. Taxonomy (NCBI): domain Eukaryota; kingdom Metazoa; phylum Arthropoda; class Insecta; order Lepidoptera; family Geometridae; genus Epirrhoe; species Epirrhoe tristata. The sequence continues at coordinate 11,219,239 of OX596142.1, forward strand.
TCTTTTTGTCTTCAACAATTTGGAAACGTTCACATTCCTTATTAAAATCCTTTATCCATTGATGAGCATTTGCATTCTTTCCCGTGAATTTCTGAATAATGAAATCCTTTGCAATTTTTCCTATATTTTGTTTTTCAGATTTTTCTTGTTTTTCCTCAAGTAACTTCTCTAATAGCTTTTCTAGCGTTTTATTTGAGCTATCAGATACAGATACTGCACTACTTGTTTCTTCCAGAATTTCTTCTAGGTAAAAATCATTAAATTGCAAGTTTTTCTCGTCATCCAAATAAGTTTTTGTCATAGTATCTGACAAGGTTATCCATATTTTCCTTGTTTGATGTCTTTTATTTAATGATTTTTTTACCTTGGCATAGTTTGGAGTACTTGTAATCGCTTGATGAAGATTTACAGGTTGGTACTCGGCTGGTATTGCAAAAATCTGTCCATTTGGTGTAGATATTGAGGTTATGCAAATGATGTTTGATTTTCCATCTGCAGATGGTTTTACTGCAAAATCAAATCTCAACTTCTCCATTTCTTCTTGAAATATTGCAGAAAATGTTGTTTTATAACAATGTTATTTGGTTTCCACTTTGAAATCGGGAATAAATCAAAATAAAGGCGTTGCGTTTCTCTGTAAAAACAAAAGTTTTATTTACTTACAAAGTGTCCACTTTACAAAATAGACTGCACAATAAACTAACATTCACTTACCTGTAAAAACAAAAGAAACAACATTTAATGCCCTTATTTCAGGTCTTTCTAATTAGATACGAAAAATATCTTTATTACAAACTTATTTTTAATTTTCTCATGTGATTTTTACACAATGCTTCTTCTTTTTTAAACTTCACAATTTGACAGTTTGTTCCCTCTGTTTTTAGTGTCAGCCTGCATGACAGTGACAGGTACTGTACATAGATAATAAATCCTAAAAAACTAATCAATGGACAGTAATGTTTTTTTACAGTTTTATTTTATAACAGGATTTTAATTAATTAAAATTAATTATTAAATTAGATTTAAGAAAGACTAAATAAAAGGAAATTGACGAAAATACTTTCCTATGGAAAATTTTATTCGATTTTTGAAATTCTGGAAAATAAAGTTATCGAGCGGGATGATAATTATACAATACATAGTAAATTGTCAAGTATATGTAATAATAGCACTACATATTTTGAATTGTGATAAGGGGATAATTGGAGTAAATACATATAAGTACATGGCACCTGTCTCACAAATGGTCCATTGTTTATCTGTAGTGGTAATACAATCTCAAAACTTTCAATCTGGTCACAACAACACAGGAAAGAAAACAACAACGAAAAAGAGTCCCAAATGTTTCAGACTTTATATCTTTCGATATCCCGCGACCCGCCATTTTTTACAACTTGAGATACACACGTGACAGAGGCCATTGTTTATAGATGTTATAACGCCCTTGTTCTAAATAGCTACGAATAGTTGGGATAAAATGTCTTTGTTCTATTGAACGGGGTTTTCTTCGGAAAATTGATTGGAATTTCTTTGCAGAAACATTATTATAGGGATATAACGATAACGTTATGTAAATGGTGCACATTTCTGTTATATATAGCTCCAGCAGCATTTTGAGTGTGTTCTCTGACAGATAATATTATGACTGTCATTACTTGAACCATCTATGATTTATGGATTAACGAATCAACATCAAAGGTATTGTCGGAGACAAACAGCGCATCACTAGCCCAGGAGACCGCGTCAGCGGGGTCCGGGGGACGAGACGACGCGACGCGCCCCACCGACCACATCGCAACACTCCATTCAAAACCACGGATCAAACTAGGCGCTTTCTTACGTCCAATATACCAGCTACCTATTTTACAGTCCGCTATTTCATTTACAATCCACTGACTATCCCCAACAGGTATAACATTATAATAATTTTATAGTTAAAACTCAAGTAATACCTACTAACAAAGTGATCCGTAGATGATAAATATATAATAAGATAAATGAATTGAATTGAATAAGATCTGAATAGCGGCCCTCATACGCACAATCTTTCGCGAGTGATTGAGCGTACAGGTTTGCGCGCGGGAAAGCCTGTACACGCAATCGCGAGTGATTATTTTGATACGCGTTCTTTCGCGCGCGATTACTCGTTAGTTTTTGTCAAAATTCAAGCGTGTGGGAAAGCCTGTACGAGCAATCGCGAGTGATAATTTTTTTGAAGCTTGAAACTACGCGTTCTATCACGCGCGATTGACTGTATCCCTCGCGATAGATTGTGCGTATAAAGGCTGCTATTGGCTCTAAATAACAAGACGTACATAAAGAATAAGAAGAACACTTGTGAAAATTATAACATAGGGGAGCTTACATCCTAGTTTCCACTATCTATCACACTTTCATTGAGCATGATATTGAAAAACGGATTGAAATATTCCACTGCAGAATAAAAGTTCCAGAATCGGATATGAATTGCAAAGCAGTCTCATTTATTATTGACGTAGGCCCACCGGCATTTATTTGAATAAATGATACTTGCTGCGTTGTTTATGAGTGTGGACGCAGATTCCTGTATCATAAATTAGCTTTATTGCTCGATGACATATGTAAACGGCATTATTTGATTTATGTGAATGCAGGAACTATTTTGGAAACTATAAAGAAAAAAATGATATAAGGCGTTTTGCACAGCACCGTCTAACCCAGAATTAAGTAGAGCTTTTATTGTGGGGCTAGTGATGCTGTGTGCAATGTCCAGCATTATTTATTTATTTATTGTAGAAGACAGATGTTTGTGTGTATGGTTCAGAGTGTTGGGCAATGAAGAAGACGGATGAAAGGAAAGTGCATGTAAATGAAATGTGAATGTTAAGATGGATGTGTGGGGTAACACGGTTAGATAAGATAAGGAATGAGTATATCAGAAGAAGTTTGAAAGTGGCACCTATTTCTGAAAAGGTGAGGAGTGCTAGGCTATCTTGGTATGGACACATTGGACACATTGGACACGTTATGAGGAGGGATGACAACCATGTTACCCAAAGAGTTATGAATATGAGTGTGGCTGGGTATGCAAGAAGAGTAAGGCCGAAGAAGAAGTGGTAGGATTGGGTGAGAGATGATATGAATGTAAAAGGAGTGGATGCACAATTGACGAGTGATAGGAGTGAGTGGAAGAAGAAGACATGTTGTGCCGACCCCACTTAGCGTGGGATAAGGTCAGGGAGATGATTATATTGTAGAAGACAGATACTGATAGAATATATCGTTGTATTGTCTATTTAAATTAAAACACCTAAATTGGTTTCCGTGATATTTACAAACAGCAGTGTTAGACTGATTGAAGGCTTAGTCTCAAATCAAATAAAATTTTTTTTTTTGTATAAAAACTAGTTTTATGCCATTTATGTAAACAAGTAGTATCTAGTATATTTATTATGTAAACAAATAGTATCTAGCAATCTAACAACGTTGACACAATCGTTACCAATGGCTGTCACAGTACAGTTATTTGTTTTACCCACTGATGTTTACAAACACTAAATGACTGAATTCATGATTTTTATTTATATTTTGTGTTGACAGAAATCTGCTTGGTTATAAATATCCTCTCTGAAAATACACAAATATTTAAACAAACTATTAATGAAACATGGTCACAAATTTATCTCCATGGCGCTGCAGACAAGCAATTTACTCCTATGTCTTAGAGTTACGTCCAAATACATTTTTTTATTTAAAGCATGATTACATAATACTTGCTGTGTTTCACAAATCAATTTATGCAATCCCGGATATTGAAACTACAAACAAAAAGTCTTGGCACTATCTCACTCGGCAAACGTATCACTTCCAAGTATGGCCTAGACAGAAATCTAAGCAACAACCTGCAGAGCAGAAAACAAAACTGGCAACTGAGTGAAAAATACTGGTTTATAGGTAATTCTACTTTTGAGGATTAAGTTGAACCTTAAAGAAAATCACCGGCCTATCCCAGATTGAACAAATAAACATGAGCAAACAAAAATAAGCCACGTTTCCACCTGAAAAAAAACGTTCGCAAACAGCAAAGAGATTGGACATCAAAACAATCAACGAAATCATTGAGCTGGAAGCCATCGGAACGCGTGTACTACGGTAACACATCAAAGAATTGCAAAAAATCATTGGAATTACATGAATTTAAACAAAACTGCGTCTGTATTGGCGTACCTACTCGTAGACATACATATAGGTACTTATGCCTTTATTGCTGGTACTAGATGAGTAATACAGTTGGCAATCTTAACTTGCATACACCGAGACGTTTTTGTACCTGGGACATTGTTTGAGAACCGCGCCTTAATCCTGTTTGTTAATCCATAGTCTAGCTAGAGCCTAATCAGATTCTCTCCTGCAACAAATAATTTTGTAGATGATGTCAAACATTTGTTTGCGAGAATCGAAATCGTAATCAAGCAACAACGACGAGAATAAAAAAAAAAGTACTTGCCATCCCAAAGAAGGTCATACTCAAATACTCAAACTAGTACAAGCTCAGTTGCTAGGGAGCCAGGAATTCTCATATCTCACCATTACAGTTGAGATATTACAAAAAACGTTGAAAAAGTAATGACTGTGCGTTTCCTTTGAACCGGTTGGAAAGAAAGAGACAGAACGAACAAAACGTCACAATCTCGGGAAAGAGCGCCAGATTGCGGAAAAATTAGGGTTTTCACACCCACGAGTGTAGCCTCGCCGGTTACCCACTTTAGTAAAAGCGCTTTTAGATTGTGAGCTGTGTAACCATAGTCCATTCACAACAATGATCCAGGCACTACAGCGTACAAGTGTAGGAATAGGTTGCCTCCTAACGCTTTATAAATCTAGTATTAGATGTAAAAGCCTACGTTTATAATGTAACCATGATTGTTTGAAATATTGATACGACTTAAACGTTGGAGGGAAACACTTACTTTAAACGTTACTTAGTTTTGCCTAATTAGCTGAGTTGGTAATTAGATGAGTGCCTCGCATTAGGGTATGCCTTCTGAAAATAATGCATTATAATATAACTTGAGGTGCGTTTACACGATGCAATTTTTCATACGATTTGCTAAGCCCCGCCCATCGAACGTGCCGACGAGCGTCGCGCTAACTATGACATGTCGCATACGATGATTACACGTGAAAAATTGCCGTGCGATACGATATGGTATATGTTAAAATGGCATCTTGTAAATGCACCTTTCTTCCTCCTCTTTTACGGTGAATATTCTTCGGCTTCGTTCCACCACCATAAAGAACCAGATGATTTCTTAACTTGGCAAAATAACCTCATCACTAAGCAAAAACTGTCCACAGTCTTGTAGAATTCTACCGAAAACTGAGGGGTTTCAATCAGACTATGATTCTGGACATATTTAGCGAAAAAAAAACGCATTTTATTTTATTTTCTAGTTATTCTCTAGGCGTAAATTCTCTGCAAACTAAAGTGGAAGTGGGCAGAACACGTCTCTAGAACGCAAGACGGACGGTGGAGCGAACGTATCCTGCACTGGTACCCACGAGACGAGATACGATCACGAAGGAAGGCCAAAGAGAAGATGGTGTGACGATATAGTGGAGGTGGCTGGGAAGACATGGACTAGACTAGCACAAGAACGCCGTCAGTAGAATTGCATGGAGGAGGCCTACTCCTTTTTTTGGGTGACCAAATTGATAAAAATATTAATAATATAATATGGAAATAATAATAATAATAATAATAAACATGTATTAATAGCTATGAATGAATAATTAAAATAAGAAGTGACTATATTAATTGTTATGTTAGAAATTTATTTATGATTTTGGGAATAAAGGCTTTATTTATTTATTTATTTATTTACTACTAGTACAACATAATAAGACCATACCTACCTAATAATTTCATTAATAAAAGAAAAAAACTATTAAAACTCAAAAGCCAGCAATCTACGCATACGCAAACAGTAATCTTCAAACGCTGTTTTCTCAGGATATAATATTTTTTTCGGAAAATCCTCTTGGATTTAGTTGTGTGGTGGGATGCCCTTTCGGCTTCGGTAGACGTCTTTTTACACCCTGTATATACAAATTATTCGAAACGAAAAATCCACAGGTTTCTTGAAATATATTTTTTCCAATAAGAGATTAATGGGCATTTACCGTTTTTAAACTGTACATTATTTGCCCGTGCCTTCGCATAATAAGGTTGAAAGTGGTCGCACTTTTGAAACAGAGAGGTGCTTAGCAAAATAAATACCTCGATTATTCACCTAACAATGAGCACGCCCACTGAAGTAGCCGACCGGCAAATTGTATTGCTCGAGCGATCTGATGTATTCTTCTTTTACTGATTTAATTCCTTGCCCAACTACAGCAAAGCCAGAAAGGGACAATTAATTGGTTTTCTTTTTTTTTATATTATTATTTTGTTTGTCAAAGTTTAACATCACGGAACTATAGAGTCCCGGACCTTTGATAGGCATGCATGGGGCCGAAGCCAACACACACAGGCATTTTTGACACTTTTGATCTTGTGTGATGGAGACACATACCGGCTACTATCCCTTCAACACTATAAAGATGCATTCAGGAACAGTCTCCGGTTTGTGCAGAACTATTGAGGATATGGAAAATACATTACCGGGCTATGGGGTGGGATGGTAGTGGACTGGGTACTGGGGAAACTATGGGAACTATGACACCCACCGAAACAATATATTATTATTTTGTTTATCAAAGTTAAACATCACGGAACTATAGAGTCCCGGACCTTTGATAGGCATGCATGGGGCCGAAGCCAACACACAGAGGCCTTTTTGACAATTTTGATCTTGTGTGATGGATACACATACCGGCTACTATCCCTTCAATTATTATTATTATTATTATGAGCCGCTACTGTCCCACAGCTGGGCAAAGGCCTCCCCACATTCCTTTCAGACGTCGCAGTCCTGCAAGGCTCTGATTTTCTTTATTTTATTTTTTATAATCTAACACTTCTTCGTCTTTCTATACTTCTCTAAATTATTATATCTATTAATCTAATACTTATAGCTTGATAACAAAACAAGGTAGTTAAATAATGTGATATAAGCAGGGGACTACATAAAACGCAAAAGCTAATTACTATTAGTACTGCAACATGTAAGCATGTGCCTAATATGAATTTGGCATAGACTACCCCCTTATTCCATCTCAAAGAATCTTGATCTCTTTGAGGATCAATGTATTCAACTGGTAGGTAGAGGGACATGCTGAAATAATGACTGAGTACCAGTTTGCTTTATTCTTTAAAGCAAAATGGTACTCAGAGTTCCCGGAATACAATACTGGTAAGGCAATGCAATGAAATATTTAAATCCACTCGATAGCTTTGTAGGGCATTTGCATCGCAAAGAGACGTTGCTGGCCAGCTTTTTAAAAATGTATTGTGATAGTAAATTTGCCTGTAGACGACGAATGTACGGCTGTTTTTAGGATGCTAATGAAATATTTCTACCATTACGTTAGATTGTACAATTGAGGCACTTAATATTATTTGTTGTTTTTCACGTGATAGGTTTGTTATTGACGCTTATAGGACCCCTTTTTTATAATCGTCAATGGACTTGCAACCTATCATCTACACTCTACAGCGTGTTCTGTAAAGAGTAGATCCTTTAACTTCAGGTATGGGACACCATAACTAAACAAGACACCCTACCGACTACGGGACACAAAAAAGATAATGTTAAGCCAATCGAAAATAAAACGAAGGAATCCCTTGTCGAGTTAAAATTTCACAAAACAATATTCCTCACTATTTTTAAAACACGTGCCGACGGTAAATTTCGATTCAGAAGTGCGGAAAAATATTAAAATGTGCCATTAAAGCCAAATGTTGCCGTGTGCCGAACTGTAGCTCATAGCCAACGCACCCGCATCCACGAGGCCCGGCTACAAATCTGACGGCACACTAATAGCTTCGGAGCAGTCATCAATTTATTGTTATTTATTTTTATGCTTTTTGCTTTTGTAGCGGCGTGATACAGCTGCACAATACTTACACTTGTATCGGTAGGTTTTTGGGACCCTGTGCGTCCGCGCGCACTGTGAGACCTCATAGTAATGTTTGTGAATACCGGTGTTAGGTTTTTACTTCGACTTTTCCAATTTAGAGTATTTTTCACGAAAGAAGTCCCGCGGAATTTCGTGGAACTAACAAAAAACCTTTGAGAATTTATAATAAGACGTAGATACTAGCGCAGCTCTGAAGGGACTTCTTTTGTTAATTGGGCTCTAGCTAGGTAGATGAGGAGTTTTAAATAAAAAAAGCAATGTCCAGGTTCAAGGTAAAAATGGCGAATGTATTTGTAGACGTTTTTACAGAGACAAAGGATCGGGGTGTGGGAACAATAGCTGTTAACCAATCAGTGCGCACTATCATGTCATCGTAGAGAGTTCTTATTGGCTGTTCATGACGCGATCTTTTAAACTTATGAGTAGGTAAATCGTGTATGATTTGTTAAATTTTCAAATAGTTTACGATTTTTATATTTTTTTATATTTACCCATCCATCTGACAGTGATACGCAGTAAAAACTTCAATTGGATATACCTAAACCTAACCTAACTTCCATATTAAAATAGTAAATCTCTATAGTGATAATCTTCGTTTACAAATAAAATCACTAGCTCTCGCTCTAAGCCAATCCATCTCGTCGCAAATAAAACAAGCTGGGTGATAAACTACAGTCATTTTCGTGTGTGAAGAGGTACATTCGTCATGAGGCGTTCGGTAACTTTTCATCCGGGACATTACCGTAGGTTCTTCGTCGCAGTACGTCACATACGGTAGTTGAGCTTACTCAAAACCTGATCGCACACTCATCCGCACCGTACGCGCCGCAGTCATTTTTCTATAAAAAAATCCTGATGACGTCAGAAAATGCGGCTCGCTTCTGACGTCAACAGCATTTTCTCTATTGAATTGACAGTTCGGCGCATTCGGCTAGGCTGGACTGTGCGATCACCCATAATAAATAAAAATTTGGACAATATTTACAATTCTGTTAGAACAATTTTGTAAAAAAGAACTGAATAACATTTGCAGATCATACAAACATACATTATTATATAATGTTTTTGACAATATGTATATTATTAAGTAGCTATTTATTGCGGAAATTTTATAAAAGCTCGGTTAATATTAATCAACAAGGTTTGTACATGTTCTTTTTGTTGAAAAAATTAAATATTAACTAAGCACATAATGTTAAGTTATGATACTGTATCGTATTACTCTGTGCCACAAGAGTGACTCACCTAATCTGGGATGAGTTCTGGACGTGAAGGTAATTTTCCTCTCAGAGGCTTTTACAGGTGATGCGAGTATTGTTTGTTCAAGGTTTTATCTATTTTTGGTATTTTTACAATAAGATTTTATTATAGTCAAAACTTTGAACTCTATTGACATATTATACACCTTGACAATACCTTCCTTCTATTTGCTGCAAATAAACACATTTTCCTTACTAATTTACACACATACATATTAATTTGATACGTGTGTAGTGAGCTTGTCTTTGATGTTGCCTTTCTTGTGGACAAGGCCGATTAAGCTGAAATGATGGTGTTGGGCAAGCCAATTCTATCTCAAACAATGCCCAAGGCACTACAGCGTCCAGTTAAGTGTAGGCATAGGTTGCCTCCTGACGCTGTATAAATCATCTAGTTTCTAAGTAAAATGCCTATGCGTTATGTTGCTTAAAACTTATTCTGTAGCTTCTGTGTAGCTTTTAATTAAATCGAATACATGTGAAAAGGCTAAAAGTGAAGAGAAAATCTTATTAGACTCTCATGCCCATAAATGTTAACAATGTACAAACTACGTAATAAAGTAGAATAATCTCTAATGAAGGCTTCTTATGTGACCCGGAAATGAACTTTACACACGTCCGGACTGGAATATTATTAAAATACTAGCAGACTTTGGAAGAAAAATGACAAGAAGACTAGAGGGAAATGGAACAATAATGCGTCGTGACACATACAATAATGAGAATAAAGAACTATTAAATAAAATTATTTTTACAATTGAACTCGATCGATGCTAGTGGAAATCTTTTAACATTGTAAGCTAAATTATTTGTCAGCAAACTTAAAAAAATATTTGTAAGTGTATTATTTGATTTATTTTATTCCGTATATCCAATTTGTTTGTATAAATCAATTATTCGGTATGGTTTGCCCACTCTGACTCTGACCCGAAAGTTTGAGTTGAGTTAACTGGCTTAAAACTTTATTAGGACCAATCAAATAAAGTATGAGTCGTTTCAAACAATGCGTGTTTTTACAAAGATTATTCAAACCATTCTGAAAAATGATTTATTTGTTTATTTACAAAAATAACTACGAATTTAGCATACTATAGTAACCTGAAAACCAAAATGACGACATCTGTGGCGCAGTGGGCGAAGGTCCGCCTGCGATGCAGAAGGTTGCGGGTTCGATCCCCGCCGCGGGACAAATGTTTGTATGACCTACAGATATTTGTCTCGGGTCTGGGTGTTTCTATGTATAATATGTATGTATTTACAAACAAAAAGTATATAAGTAGTTTATCAGTCATCTAGTACCCATACCACAAGCTCAAGCTTACTTTGGGGCTAGATGATGCTGTGTGAAAAGTCCAGCATTATTTATTTATTAATCACATTCGTCAAAAACATTAGGTACATAATTATAACAGATGAAAATTTTTGTAATAAATGTGCTTCAACTCCGTTTATACGTACTATTTTTCGAACTTTTACGTATTTTTAAGTAAGCAAAAGTCGTTCCTGATACTGCCCGGTGTGTATAAATACAGTTGCAACTGTAGCCCCCAAATAGACCGCGAAATTGTTGAGACGGGGTCCAACGCCACGCTGAATTGTGTTTGAACAATGGACATTATGTTCAGCTAACGACTGGATCTTTGAAATGCTGCAGATAGTATAGGGGACTCGGATTTATTGTGTTACATTTCACAGTGCCATCTAGCTACAAATTAAGTAAAGCTTGTGTTATTAAACCGAATATTGGAGCATTATGGTAAATGTTGGGTGCAGGCTGCACAAGACCGATCGCTGTGGAAATCGATGGGGGAGGCCTATGTTCAGCAGTGGACACTAGATGGCTGACATGATGATGATGATGATGATGGTATATGTAAATCTTTATCGGTCTGTTCTGATTTTTTCTCTCATGACCATTATTATTTAAACTGGTTCACCGGTTCCTGTAGGTATCTACATCATCTAAAGTCTTACCTTAGATTATGAAATACACCATTAGATGGAATATAAACTTGATGAACCTCCAGAAGAGACTAGATGTCAAGTTTAATTGAATATTAGAACCAATATAACTTTAAAAAATATCAGATAAAAGGTGCTGGTGCAGCCGTTGGGTGCATACCGCACAAGATCGATCGCTCTGGATATCAATGGGGAGGCAGATGTTCAGCAGTAGAAGTCATGTGGCTGAGATGATTATGACGATGATTTACTTATGAACACACTAAGTATGACTTTTTTATAAGGCATTTGTAGCTTGTACATCTTCAATGTACTGTTCAAACGAAAGAATCTAAGCATAGTTGCACTCAATTACGAGTTCCAGCTAAAACACGATAAAACTCTAATTCAGCGATAACAAATATGAGAAACGATGCCAATAATACGTCCAGTGTTGAACCACACAATGCTCTAGTAAATTCTGCTCGAGGCACAATCATCAACCAGCACTAGGGATGCACTAGTGACATTCAAAACAAATGACAAACACACACACACACACACACACACACACACACACAAAATGACGCCTCTTTCCGATAGGGGCAAACCACATATTTCTCTGCTCCCATCTGGATACACAAATTTTCGCTTTTTACACATTCTTCAAAGACTTCGAGATTAGATTCAGGCTCTCCTGGTACTCTTACTGTTTTTTTAAGAGTATTTTCATGAAATAAGTAGTACCTACAAAAACACGAAGAAAATAATTTGAAGATCAGATAAATTAGCCATATTTGTAAGCACAATGTACCTTTAAAGTTTTATCCTGTTCAAGTTTCTTGGAAGAAAGAAACATGTTACCGACAAGGCCAGAAAGGACAGGAAGATGATATGGATAAAATTATATCGCGCTAAAAAGACTCCCAAGTTTAATGGTTATTTATTTAGTTATTATTAACAGGAGGCACACTATGCCTTCACTCAACAGGACGCTGTAGTGTCTGGGTCGTTGATATAAATATAACGATGATGCAACGTGTGTAGTATCTTACATTTCAACTAAACAAAGTTGTGTTCGGACATCCACAGACTTCGAAAACAAGGCACGTCTCTACTCAGCAAATAATAGGCGGCCACGACGAATGTGTACCGATCGCAATAACTGTAAATCAGAAAGAGTTTCGACATTTTCAGGCGTGTTTTGGACACTATTATAGTCGAATACAGTTCCGATATATTAGCTACAAACTAGGTTTTGCTAATGTGTTTTACTAGTCAGCTGAAACGCTGTTTTACTCTAGTATCATCATCTCCCTGACCTTATCCCACGCTAAGTGGGGCTTGCACAACATGTCTTCTTCTTCCACTCACTCCTATCACTCGTCAATTGTGCATCCACTTCTTTTACATTCATATCCTCTCTCACACAATCCAACCACTTCTTCTTCGGCCTTCCTCTTCTTGCATACCCAGCCACACTCATATACATAAATCTTTGGGTAACATGGTTTTCATCCGTCCTCATAACGTGTCCATACCAAGATAGCCTAGCTATTTTACTCTAGTAAACAAGTATAAAGTTTTTCAAAGAAATATTTACTAGCACGATACACCATAACAAAAATTTCAAAGATAACACGTAAACGTAGAGCTTTGTATCAAAATATTGTGCGATGATAATGATGAAAAGTAGCGATTGCGTTGAAGTTTCTCGACCCCAATCAGTGAAGCCTGATCAAAACGTCGAGGTATGATAATGTGCGAGTATTATCCAAAAACCTACCTCGTCCTGTCAAATACAACTAGGTACCTCCTACGGAATTATAATGAAATAAGTTTAGGAGATAGCTTATACCTTGGATAAATACAGGCATATGACCGCAGGAAGCACCGCTAGGCACAGCCAGTGACTGATATACATTAACCAAATACTCAACATTATGCAGAGCTTAGATTCAAGTTCTACAAACTTGGTAAAGCACTCGTTATTGAAAACGTAAATTAGATCTCAAACATTCAGGGCCCTTCGGATTGGGCACTGCAAGCGTTCGCGTTTGCATAAAAGCACATTAGTAGAATTACGTAACGCTGCATTCAGAGAGAAACCAGGCGCCTGTAGGTACTATCATTTATCTTACTAATATTTTGAATGCGTTAAGTTTGGAAGGACGTATGGATAAATGTTCGTTGCTCCTTCACGCTGAACTGAAATGGCCGAACGGAAAAGAAAAACTTTCTCCATAATACCCTGGAGTTCCTGAGGAACCGCGGGTAACACCGCAGCGCACTAGTGATAATAGGGTGTATAAGTGTTTTATAAAGTTTTTCACTGATTGGTATGTAAACATTTACTGGTAATTCGCTTCTAATTACCCGGTTTTCTTTGTAAGTTCAGTGCAATGTTTGAACAAGCATCAACTACTCGCAAGTCGGAGCACGTCCCTGCGAATAGTTTTGAGATATTTGCAGACAAACAGATACGTTGTTTACATAATTACGCAGAGCATACTATTCTGTTGTGTAAACATGTGAAACATTAAGTTTTACAGTTGAATAGAAATCCTCTTGAAGCACTGTTTCTATTACTATATGAAAAATGTTCCGTAGGAATGTTTAATGTATGTTATTAAAAAAATGTATATAACTTTCAAAAATAGTTTATTTTGAAAACAAGGTTTTATTTTAACGCACGAAAAAGACCTCACTGAGGTGCACTTAAAATATTTTGACCACATGGCTTCGAAAGAACTTGTGTCACTAAAAGAAGTGGGGATTGGGGGATGAACGAGTAATTACTCGTTTGTGTTCGTATTATATCTAAGTAGACTAAGCACAACGGATCTTTAGCGGAAGTTAGGTGCAATAGACGATTGCGTAGGTTTGGTAGAGTAAGCGAGATAGCACGATTTTGTGTCATCAAAAATGGGTTCTGCGCAGCTACTTCAGAGAGCTAAAGAACGATTTTGCGTATTGTAATTTCACAGGTATCATAAAAAAAGTATCTTATCAACTCTTAAAGCTTGGCTGGGTCTACGCATGATGGAATCTCATGTGATGAATATTTCACCAAGCTCTGAAGAAAGTTAAATGTTAAGATTGAATTGGGTTCGCTTTCGTGTATGAATACAAGTCTCATTTTAGGTTGGTTTTGATATTTCGTGTCGTGTTTATTCGATGTTTTTATAGGTACTTGCGTTTGTGTGAATATTACTTTTCTACTAGCGTAGCGTTTGAGAAAAATAAGTAGTGATAAAAAAAAGGGTAAGTTTTGAAACTAAGTGACTGCTTCTGTATTGAAGTATAAAAAGGTAAAAGAAACCGCTTTGGAATGAGATAAATGGAGGAAATTGCGTCACTGCATCGGCAAAGCTAAGAAAATTTATTGTTTTTTTCAATTTCAAAAATTCTTTATTGGGCTATATTTTATCTTATAAACTACTTAGTACATTACCAGTGTAAATTTTATCTATATTTATTGATTGATAGATACCGTGAAACTATCAAGATCACACCAGTTTAACCCAATGTGACTTCAAGTGAGAAAGTATTCAGCCAAGAAAATAAATCATGGTAAGTATATTTTTTATAATATTAAGTTTAAACTTTGCTCATTAAAGAAAACAGGATAAAACTTGTCTAAGATTCACTTAACAGAGCTTTGCAAAATAAACTCTATTCGGTAGGTAGGTATCTACTGTTCCTTAGCGACTTGTTTTTTATTTAATTTTAACAACTTTAATACCGTAATGAACAGGGTTTTTTAGTTTTAACTAGATGTGTTTTTGTTTTAAGTATAAGGAGCATGGATAAATTCGACCTAAGTTAAAAATAAACACCGAAGAGAGCTTTGGCAGCGCTAATAGGGATTATTACAGGAAAAAATAAAAGGGATTATTACAGGAAAAAAATATTTTACACAAAAATAGCGAATTAATAATTTCATTTCAAACCATACATTTAATTTTAGGGTAAGTACTCGGAATTCCTAACTAAACTAGTCAAAATAATTGCAATTCAATTTCAGTATGATTGCCATATTCACTCAGGTGTTTTCATTCAAGAAAATGTTGCGCTCCAAGCTTCAAATAAATGTAAAAATTGCGGGCGTTTTTGGAACGAAGTTCCTTTTCGGACGGTATCGGATGGGGGCTAGACGCAAAAAGTGTTAGATTTTTGCGTCACGACCCATATATACCCATATATGTATATGTCAAATCGTCACAGTGCAAAGTGCGCAGTTGCGAAACAGTCCATAGATTGTTACATTGTTAGTACGGAAGAGCGTTTCTAGGATTTTATAATATATTTGACAAATGCCAAATGTCAAAGTTGAAACTTCGTTCCAACCGAGTGTTCCACGTCTCTCACGTACTTTCTTTTGAACTTAATCAGAGCATTGAGCTACACTATGCCCATTCTCCTTTTTATAGAAAAGCTTTAAGTCTAGCAATGCTAAGCCGGGCCCGCACTCCGCAGCGCATATTATCAAAACGTAAACCGCCCGTCCGCTGCGCCTAATTGTTGTTATTGTTTTTGTGTATTTGCAAAATTGTCACATTTGACGTTGACATCTTCAACACAAAACACTTCCCCTCCCCGCAGGCGAATGCGGGGGATGTTATCCATTCGTCTCGGAAAACATATAATTGTGATTTTTGTCTAAGCCACGTACATAAAGACATGTTATTTTGTTAAAAAACACTAAAACACGTCGCTGCGAACCCGGCTATAGATGATTTGTTTCCAAAAGCTATTCCCATACAAACTCCGAGCTTCGCATCGTACCACCTCGTACTACCGCCATTAATCCCTAACATTATAACTTGAATTCTTACTTCCTTACCTTGTGGAATCACGCAATTCAAAAGAACTCAGTGTTTTTGATTACAAAAAGACGTGCAGCTGAAATTCTCAAAATTTCCTAAAAAAAAACCTTATTCTTGATCACCAGTCAAGAATTATTCTTATTATTCAGTCTTATATCTTTGAGCATTCGTTTAAGAGTGTTTAAGACTGTGGCAATATCTACTACCATCGCCTGAACTACAAGAGATGTTAATGACAGCGACATAGCTACTTCGGAGCTGTACCACTAGATGGCGCTGGAATCACAGATAAACGGATTCCCATACAAATGATGCAAAAAGTATTGAATCCTGAATCGCGCAAACGATGTTTCTAAGCGCATATTACCTATATAGAAATAGTTCTGTTCAGGCCCTAAGGTAAGTGTGCCAGTTGGGCAAACCTTAGTGAGGCGAGTCTTTACCATAATTTGGGGGACTATCATCTACCCGCAAATTTGGTGACACAAACGTTAGGCTGGATTCAAGTTAGCGCAGGACCATAAAAAAGTCAGCCTGCGAATGATGATGCTGATAAAGAGAAAAAAGATGTATGCATGTTTAATTGCAAAAACCCCATTGAGAACTCCCAGGGGCAAGAAGTTCTATTGGTGCGGGGTGAGAAGTGTATAAATTGTTATCTGACATCCTAATTAGCCACCGATCGTGCAATAATACAATATTTTTTTTTTTTTTAATTAAATAGGTCAGCATTTGACCTCCCTCTGCCTGATGTTAAGCAGTAGTGAGGTCTAAGATGGAGCATGCTTTCCTAGAAGGAACCTATTTACTCTTGATTTAAAGACCCCTATATACCCCTATACAATGCATACTTGATGTCCTGATTGAAGGTTGCACCATCATGCGCGAGCAGTTTCATCGCTCGCTGAAATCGCATCTGGTCGTGCTTGCTTAGTCGATCTTGATAGATCGTCGAAGTTAAGCAACGTTCGAAACGGTCTGTAAGTGGATGGGTGACCGCCAGTGGCTTTTTCATCTGAGCGCTTCCGTGCTTCGGAGGGCACGTTAAATTGTCGGGTCCGGCTATTTAAGTCGTTAAGCTATGACGGAGGCCTTATGGCGGCCTAAAAACTCCGTCACAAGAGTTGGCCACTGACTCATACGAACTAACTTTTTACTACTCGAGCGATCTTTAATTAGAACGGCGCCTTAAATATCAAACATCGTTTCATATTGCACGAGTGGTATCGACTGACAGTTAAATAATAATGGCAATACAACTGCTATTCATTTCAGTTAAGTGGAATCATTTTTTATTGAATAACTGATGGAGCATGTTTAATATTTCCTGATACGATTTCAGATTGCGAAATGATATTACGAATGGTTGGGCGTGTTGCCCAAATGTCCGTGTTTGGATATAATTTTAAAAACTAAACGAGTTAAGATGACTTACGAGATATCTTCAAGGGTTTTAAGGTTTACACTCGTAACGCGACCGGAACTTGAAGTCACGATGTTCAGATTGAAAGTCACGCTGCTATCCCACTCAGCCCACACAGCTAGTTTTTGAGTTTCGTAACCCAAGGGTGCCAAAAAAACTTTATTGTCACTGTAGGTAGGTACAGTTCGCCCAACGGATCTAGGCATTCGTGAAGTTAGCCGTTTGTCTGCGCAGTGACCGCTTTTTAATACAAAATTGTGTTCTGCGCAGACAAACATGCGTTGGGCGAACTGTATTTACCTGTTTTACCGTAGTGGAACATAATATGGATCACAGAGCTATAAAACAACAAAAAAAAAAAATATATAAAGTAGGTAACTCTTCATGTGGATCTGTCTCGCAATTGCCAGCTTATTTTGGATACTGCTTCCGTAAATCAGTTCAGCCATGAAGCGTTGTGGATATAGCGTATTTCCAAAAATATAGATCGTTTACTTATAGCGATCATTAGATAGCTTGACTAATCCTGTTGTATTTTGTAAATATATGTAAATATGTAGTAGCTTAATTTCTGTAAATTTCCAAAATACTATACCATTTTCAACAAAGTCCGCTCCATATTCTCTATCAAACGCCTGTAAATCCCGAAAGCATATAAACGTCAAAATAAATTAAACTATCCGATAAACTCGAAGACGATAGAAAATCGTATTCCGTAGAAAGGTCTAAAATATTTACCATCCCGTGGTCGAGGTTACATAATAGATGGCATGAGTTGGTGAACGGTATCGCTCGACAATAGACGCTTTGTTCGGAAAACCATTTTAATAACGGTAGAAATTATTTATCGGACGAGATTTAGATAAATATATCCACAACTATTTACAAACTAAGCTACTGGGTACATATTTCCAAAATAAATATCTGTTAATGGTTTAACAGATTTGTTTTCTAAGGATTAGAAACGATAGCTCAGCTGATACAGGTTCAATCAAGTTTAGACAAATTATCGTGCTTATTTATTAATTTTAAAGTTCGTTACTATGTACGGATGCTTGAATCACGTTTGAGAGAAACTTTAAATATCATAATTCCCCTCATTTTGTAGAAGTAAAGCGCTACAAAAAGTCACATTGAAAAGTCGCGTCCGACACCTGAATGAGAAGTTGTTAACGCCCGCCTCAATGGAATTAATTTGGGCTTATCAATAAAATGGTCGCATAGTTATGGTATTTATGCTCAATATAGGACGGCTTGTGTCCTTTGTGATGATGGACTTATAACCCAATAGGAATCGGGATACAAAGGAACTGGTATTGCAATCATCATCCTCATTGGCAGCTCAAATATTCCTGTCTCAACAATGTCCTAGATACGTGTACAGCGTATCCTTGAGAAACCTAATGATAATGTACTTGTATAACAGTGATGGCTCATAGAATTAGAAATCATGGCTGTGCTTTATTTTTCTGGAAATTTCGTTGTTATCTAGTTAGTTTGTAATTTCAGGTAAAGTAAATAATACCCAAAAAATAAGCTAAAATCATAATTCTACTTCTGAAGTCCAAAGTAAAGTTAATCAAAAAGATGATTAATTCGCGAACTGGCAGCTGTATCGTGACCAACGAGCAACAATTAATGAAACATTAGCGTTCACGACATGATTGGGAGCCATAAATTGTGTTTGCTTCGAGCAAATTAACAAGTCAAACTGTCAGTTGAAATTATCGAAACAGTCTGTGACAGTCACGACACGGTACATGGTTATAGCACGACGTAACATCGAAGTTGCAGCGGTTATTATTAAAATTATCGTCATCAGTTTACAATATCTTTATTTATAAAATCCATGTGCCTGTGATCATTTTTCCTCTGCTCATAAACGGCTTAACCGATTTTGATCACACTCATAATGACTTGAGTGGACATCGAATTTTGTTGAGTGTGTGATTTTGAGTATAGTTACATACTTCAATTACCTTGCATATTTGAAATTTTTTACGTCCAAAAAAACTACTTGATAAAGAAGAAGATTGACGTGAATTTACTTATAAATTCTACCAACTACCTTAGTGGTTGGACAAACTGCCAACGGGCGCGGGTGCGGGCGCGGGCACGAAGTATCAAACGTTCCTGTACGCACGGTCTGGCCACACTATGGGCCTAAGGAATCCTAGCGTTTCATATGTTTGACACTTCGCATCCGCGCTCGCGCCCGCTCGCAGTGTTGAAGCCACTAACGGACAACCGGCCACCGGCGTAGCCTCATTATAATTTTTAGTAATGTTTCGGTTTAATAGCGATGAGATTTCTAAGTTGAGTTGAACTGTAACGTTGTGTAAAGCATGCAACTGTTACATACAGTATAACAGTTTATTTCTGTATGCATCAATTTATTTAAGTGAAAATTATGCTTGTCATAGTTTAAATAACAAACATTGGTAGAATGTGCTTTGGTGATCGTTGGCTTGGTAGACAAATGCTCAAAAGAGATGCAAGTGGTGCGAATTCAATCCTTGTGTCGAAATAAATGCTTGGACTTTATTCAGAAGAAACAAATCCGTGAGAAACAGACGGACAGATGAGCAGACAGAAAGATAGGAAGAGGTTCAGTAAAAATGTCCCGTTGTGTAGGGCACACACTAAAAACTCCCACAGCACAGTCGCACTTACTTAGGTACCCATTTGATACGGATTCCCAAAAACCTATTGACGTACCGACTGAGTGAAACTGTTATATCACTAGCTTCAATATTATGTAATGACAAAAATCCGTCGCGTGATCCCGACCATTAATTTAGCGCGTAAAAGAACCGAGACGACGTGACTACTCCGCTTTGAATGATAATGGATATTTCGGTATTTCGATCCGAGCATGAAATCGCTAAAGGTCTACCAAAATTACTGATAAGTTATGAACGCAGAAAGACGTTCAAAGATACACAGTAAAATACTTACATGTTATCATTAATATTAAGGAAAAATGTGAATCTAATAAAAGAAGAGAACGTTGATTGGTTGACCTATATTGCAAAGTATGATTTTCAACGATTCTTAGATGGCTCAAATTATTCTAATATGTAATGTAAATAAGGCAAATAATGTTATTTAATTTCTGAAAATTAATTAAATGTGAATACAGACCAAAATAAAATTTATAGAACCTTACATATTTTTTTTTTTAAATAATGCTGGACTTTTTCACACATTATCATCTAGTCCCAAAGTAAGCAGAGCTTGTGTTATGGGTACTAGATAACTGATATACTACTTATATACTTTTTGTTTGTAAATACATACATATTATACATAGAAACACCCAGACCCGAGACAAATATTTGTAGATCATACAAACATTGGTCCCGCCGCGGGGATCGAACCCGCAACCTTTTGCCTCGCAGGCGGATCTTCGCCCGCTGCGCTACAGAGGTACAGAGGTCGTCATTTTGAACGTCTTTTAACGGTCATAACTTTTAAAGAACTGAAAGTTTAAGCGTATTCAATAATTCATTATGTGAACGTTACCACAAAAGTGCGTGTCAAATATAAATAATATTTGCAACATGCCTTTATAGCCCAAAAACAAAGTCAACGATTAACCGCAGCCAGACTTTATCGATAAAATTACTACGAAATTACGATTATTTGAATGCGAATGTTTGTTGCTCCCTCACGCTGAATTGATTTGTATGAAAGTATTGAGATACAGGGAGAACAGGCAAAAGAATCAAATGTAGCAGTATGACTACATGTAAAAGTGAAGTATTCCCTTTTCCAGATAACACTGGTGCAGTTTTGAAGCGCAGGCTAGTCTATATTATTTGTTGATGATGATTATGGATGTTGGCAAATGTTTTAGCTTTGTTCAAACATCCGATAGTTACATAAAGTCTTGATCCCACTCTAGGCTTCTCTGGTGTCTTTACTTCATTCATACCAAAACACGAACAATTATATCTGCAGATAAGCAAGCATATTTTGCCCCGATACGTGGTTCACTCTCAGCCGAGCACCACCACGCTACCGAGGTCGTTATAAATAAATAGTCAGAAAGCAATCTACCGTTTTAAGCTTTACAGAGAAGAAATTACATTTCACTGCAACGCGCAACGTTTTAATTTATTTTAGAGAAACTTAATTTGGAAATACAAATTGGCATGTTGCCTACAGCCTGTTTATCCGAAACTGGATTTATAACTCTGATAGTTTGGCTTCTGAACGGGGTTTGATTCCCATCCAGGGCAAATATTTTTGTGATAAATTAGGTTTTTTTTCTTTAAACAATGCTGTTCCAGTGCCAGACAAAGGTCAAATTAGCCTTTATAAATGTTAAATACATCCGAAGGATCGTTAAATTGTCAGTCCCGGCAATAAACTTGATAAAACCAGGCGAAGGCGTTCGGGTGGCCTAAAAAATCCGGCACTAGTTGTTACTTACTTTTGTACTCTTTTATTTTGGTTTGAGCTCACTCACATTATGAGTCCATTCCATTACTACACTGTAATGAGGTGCTTGACCGTATTTTTCAACGTTAACGAGGCGAAAGCTTAAGTTTTCTGAAAAACAGCCGTAAAATTGCTGTAGGTAAAAAAATATAGCATGAAGGTATATCACAGTTGTGACTCATATGCATGACTGAATGCCTAGTGTGGTATACATTTTCTTAGACTTGGAGATCTTATTATCTTTAAGTAAGTTCGTATGAGTCAGTGGCCAACTCTGGTGACGGAGTTTGTAGGCCGCATCATGGCTTACAGCCGGGTCCGAGAATTAAACGTGCCTTCTGAAGCAAGGAAGCCTTTATCTTTACATTTTTATCTTTGAGTTTAAAATAATAAGCAATGTGAATGCAATAAACCTAATTCAATCCTTCGACTTTATCGGTGATCTGAAAAACACAAGCTGAGGGACAACTCAAAGTCTTGCCAAATCACCATGTGCAAGTTAAGCATCCTCCAACATCACTCAAGTTACTGAGTTAGTGCTCAAGTTTTACAGCTGATCTCGTTTCCTTAAAGTTTAACTTGAGTGCGCATTATTTATGCTTCAATACTTCAAAGAAGCTTGCTTTAAAATAAATTATTCAGAACGATGCTATCGTGAAATGCATGCAGTCGTAAAAGAACACCTCTAGCAGTTAAGCTCACAAATTCGACTTAGAACAGTACTCAGTCACTTTTGTAATAGAAAAAAAACTTAAAAACCATAAATTGTAGTCTTTCTTAAACTTTCGCGATCACAATTCATCTTTTTCATTTTCGTCGCCTCCGCTGACCTACCTCCAGTTCGCCCGCGACCACGGTTGTTGCAATACAGCCGAAACGTCGGGAAATAATAAAGGTAATACGCGATAAAATCCTGTAATAAAATATATCTCTAAAACCATAAATTGTATTATTGTTTCCAAATAAAAAAGATTGTAAGTCTGTTTTAGGTGATTTTTGCGGTACCGCATTCCTGCGTCTCCTGCACCGTTTATTGTGTGCGTCATGAGCTCTGAAAATGTTAAAACAGTACGTGAGTGTCGTGGAACACTCGGTTGGAACGAAGCAAAAAGTACTTTTCTATGCTGGGAATTTCAAATTCAAATTCATATCTAATGCTCTTCCGTACTAACAATGTAACAATCTATGGACACTGTGACGATTCCGTGACGAAACGGCCGTGACGGTAAAAAAAATCTCAGCCCCTCAGTTTGTTTCATTTGTTTTTCTTCGATACCGTCCGAAAAGGAACTTCGTTCCAAAAAGTCGGAAAGAAAGAATGAATGAATGAATGAATGAACACTTTATTGTACACTAATTAATAACAAAACACAACATAAATAAAAACACGTTCGAAATTACGCTGAAAGCGACGAAATCGGCTAAGATGAGAGAATCAAATTGACATCAAAGAGATTTTAAACTCTATCATAACATATTTAAACTAGCAAGATAATTATGAAGTAAAACAACTACTCTTGTAGCATTATTAATTCACATCAGACACTCGAAGAAAATAGCTGAACTTTTAAAAGCATGTTTTACTAGCCTCTCTTAAGAATTCATTTAAATAGACTAGCATAATCAGATAAAAATATCTAACGAGAATATTCTAGATTATTCCTTACTTTATTTTCTTGGATAATCCTCACGTTATCGTATATTCTAGACATTAGCGCATAAAATAAAAAGAAGAGAACCAACTTAGAATGTTTTTTTATTGTAAAAAATTCTTAAAGACGGTATTTTACTGGCTTAGCTTTCTCGGCTGTAACATACATAATATTAATTTCGTAGTTCAACAAGAATTTGAAATATACAGCTATAACTTTATTTATAAGTACAATCTACACAAATTATGAATAAACACCCAGCCACATCCTCCTTATCTCACAATAGAAAAGCCCTGTGTCAAGTAGGTACCGACAGTGGTTCCAAAACACCCAGAACAGCAAGCGACAGTAACAAGATCATGCAAATATTTGTCCCACTGCGAGAATCAAACTCATTCTCTTTCTTTTAATTTTGCGCCACAGCCGAGCTATTACTCCCCATGCCAAAGAGATCGTGTCTTTTTCTACCCGTGTAATATGATCGATAGCGGCCTTCACACGCACAATCTTTCGCGAGTGATTGAGCGTACAGGATTGCGCGCGGAAAAGCCTGTACACGCAATCGCGAGTGATAATTTTGATGCTACGCGTTCTTTCGCGTAATTACTCGTTAGTTCTTGTCAAAACTCAATCGTGCGGGAAAGCCTGTACGCGCAACCGCGAGTGATAATTTTGATAATACGCGTTCTTTCGCGTAATTACTCGTTAGTTCTTGTCAAAACTCAATCGTGCGGGAAAGCCTCTACACGCAATTGCGAGTGATATTTTTTTTTGACGCTTGAAGCTTCGCGTTCTATCACGCGCGATTGGCTGTATCCCTCGCGATAGATTGTGCGTATAAAGGCTGCTAATCAAATAAAAAGTAGGTATATTCATTTCCACAGTAATAAAAAAGCCTAGCTTAAAACCAGAAGGTATATCAGACAGTAAAATACTTATACCATTACTTTGAATAAAATACAATTGAAAGTACATGACATCAGCAATACGTAGAAAAGGGGTTCAATATGGCACACGGAAAGTGGTCCAAGTAACGAAATTTTATGTATTTTCATACCCTTCCATTTCCTTCTCTTCTATTTAATTTTCTCTGGAATGTTCATTGAAGCGCAAGAATCTATCTATAAATATAAAAGAGTTTGACTCATCATCGCCGAGAAAGCTGAAATTTGGATGGACACCCACTAAGTCGGGATTTTTGAAAATTCAACCCCCAAAGGGTTGAAAAGGGATGAAAACGTTTGTATGAAACTTTTAAATGCGTCGAGCGATTTGCTTGAAACTCAGTTTGAATACTAATAACTAAAAATAAATGAACACGTGTTTCAGGGTTTTTCAAAACAACCCTCACAAAGAGTTGAAATAGAGATTCAAAGTTTCATAATTTTTAATAGCGATATTGGCAAAACAGCGTTTGCCGCGGGTCAGCTAGTCTGTAATAAACTTGCAAGTAAACTAACGTTAGGTAACTCATGACTATAAGTAAGGCACAATAGTGCCTCGTGCTTTTATCCAGGAAAAGTGAAGTATTCCCTAAGGTCCGCGGGGAACACCGCGGAGCGCGGCTAATGTTTTCATAATTTTGTCTACGTTTACAACGATAGAGGGATATATTTTTACGAAATTAAACAAATATCTCAAAATGGAAACTTATTTGATACTTAGTTGTTTTAGGGTCTAGTTTTGAATGTATAATTATCTAACTTAGGCCATTACTAATACAATTCTATCTTATCGTAAATCCTATCTGCATTACATGTGATACAAGGAATCTCCGAGGACGCACTGGCGTATTAAAAATGTAATTTATTCCGTATCCCAGATTTCGCAGCACGTATAACTAAATTTTTAAGCAGCCGTGACTTTCTTTTAGCTTGCTCCTCGTCCGTCGGAGCACTTTCATGTATAATATTTTTATTGCTGTCCTGACCCCGCTTAGGAAAGACCCACTAAATAAAATATCTACGTCGAATGTTTCTGTTATTATACTAGCCCCACATTGTGGATGCTTGCGGGTTTGCGAAGGCATCTCGGTTAGCATATCTTTATTTTTACGACGGAATTTTTTGATGAAAACGTCTTCTTCGTCTGCGTGTGCTATGTCGGGCCAAATTGTTGAGCAACTTTATATATTCATTAGGATCGCTGTGCATGAGTGAACATGTCTTCTCTTTCCTCTCTTGAAGCGAGATATATGACAAAAAGGATGCTCACTGTATTCACAATGCAAACTATACCAATTATTATATATATTTGGGGTTGAGACCCTAGGTCCGTGGGGTTCTGGAGCCCTTCGGGTTTTAAAAATTCTTTCAGGGCGTCTGGTCGAAGCGACGCGTGATCCGAGAGCTGGCACATTTTTGGCTCAAAGGATCAGCATTGCCATCCAGCGTGGTAATGCCGCCAGTGTTTTGGGCACGCTTCCGACTGACAGTGACCTGGATCAGTTGAGCTTTCTATAGATCGTTTCTAACGATTCTTAGATAGCTTGACTAATCCTGTTGTATTTTGTAAATATATGTAAATATGTAGTAGCTTAGTTTCTGTAAATAAATGTTTTTTTTTTAACTATACCTTCTCAATGTAATGTCATGACGACCTCTGGCGCAGTGGGCGAAGGTCCGCCTGCGACGCAGAAGGTTGCGTGTTCGATCCCCGCCGCGGGACAAATGCTTGTATGACCAACAGATATTTGCATCTAGTCTGGGTGTTTCTATGTATAATATGTATGTATTTACAAACAAAAAGTATATAAGTGTATATCAGTTATCTGGTTCCCATAGTACAAGCTTTGCTTAGTTTGGGGCTAGATGATGCTGTGTAAAAATGTCCAACATTATTGTTTTGAAAATTATTAAGATATTAAGACAATTTGAAAAAGTCTATAGTTAGTTAAAATCAAATCAAAAAACATCTTTAGCATTCCATGTGGTAGCAACCCTTAAGAAAAGAATAATATTTAAGAAGTGTTATAAATTCGCTTCGTCTTACTTGATTCTATCAAGAAAGCTATTTTTATTTACCAACTTTTGTCTAACGCTCTGATAAACATTTAATAATCCCGGATATTTTTATTCGCAAAAAACAATGTAAAATCCAAACCAATATTCCTTCGACTAGCAGTTGTATAAAAACGTTTACTTTGGTTCCGAATGCCCGTCGTTCCGGAACGGCCTGAGAGCTCAAGTGCGAGCTAAAGTTACAACATGCGGTAACCATAAAATAAATGCAGGTTAACCAAGTTTTATACTCCGTCTAGCCCCGCAATATAGGATTACCGAGATCCAGTAATAAGGCTTTATAAGTTACTCTAGGCTGGAGGGAGACGGATGATTTATAGCGGTTACAAAATTGTGCCTGGAATAGGTTGTACGGATATTGTAGGTACCATTTTGTAACCGCACCGTGAAGCGTAGTACCAACAAACTTTATAGACCCTATTTTTATAGGGTTAAGCGTACTTTGGTATCTTTCAGATTAAAAATTCGTCTTAAAAGTTCAACTGTGGATTCAAATGACGCATAGATGCATGAGATTCATTTTAAAACAAAGTACCTAGATACTTACATTTTGTAAATAATTTAGTACATTAGGTACTAGAAGGTACCCAGTATACATAGCTCTACAATGTTGGCCGAGTCACAGTCGCAGATTTAAGTCCGTCCGGGACTTTTTGATTTTTCGTTTCGAGTTAATACCGGTATAAGCAATGCGGGTTTTTTTTATTTATTTATTAACTTATGGAAAACTAACAGCACATAAAAACATAATAAACAAGAGAGTTGTTAGTAACAGAAGGCTAATAATAAGTTTTCACAGTTAGAACTAGTGTAAGCAAATATTGAGCACAAAGAAAAGTTGGTGCAAGCGAGCCAACAACAATACCTTAATCACATTTTTTGAAAGAAATAAAATATGAATACATTTTAGTGATTATTTTTCCGACCCAAATATCGACCAATAGAATTGCACCATTCGACGTCTCGTGGTACAACCTACATGGTATTATACTGATAATTTTTTGAAAATTTTCTCGGTTGTACCACGTGACGTCGAATGGTGCAATTCTATTGGCCGACATTTGGGACGGAAAAATAATCCCCCGAATACCACACGAGCTTCAAAATTATCTGGCATTTCCCTCAAGGTTCCCTGCAAACAAATAAAATCGTCAAGTTTTTCAAACTTGACTCCTTCATTTGTTTGCAACGAACCTATCGGGAAATACCCGATAATTTTGAAGCTCTTGTGGTATTATAAGTGAAAATTTTTCCATAAGTGAGAAGTATTTGTGAGAGCGATGAAGCAGTATTTGTGATTCTAAAATAATATTATCAAATAGGCTATTCACAAATTGCAAATTCAATTCTCCTATTTCCTAACTTTGGAACCAAAAATGCGCTTGAAAAGGTTTAATTAATAGCATTTTGCATCGAGTCTATCAACGCTAACCAACCCAATTAAAGAGCTTCCTTCCAGTCGCCTCTGTATAAATTACAGATATTAATCTTTGTCGTTTATTACACCATAAAGTCCGAGTGATGAATTAGTACTGCGAAGTGTGAACGCGGGGGATTTAAGGGGGTCTTACTATGAGACACATTCGACCAAACTTCATCATCATCATCATCAATAACCTATTAATACTGCTGGGCGTAGGCCTCCTCTCTAACCCTCGAACAAACTTAACACGTTAAAAAAAAAAAAAAAAACATACATACAGCCGAACATATAACCTCCTCCTTTTTTTGAAGTCGGTTAAAAATTGATGACTCTCTAAAATATATTTGGAAAAACTGTACCTACACAAATGTTACCGAGGCTTACGAAACGCCTTGACGAAATGTGGGCATAATTTAATTCCCTAAAATAAGTAAATAGCTTGGAACAATTTCATACTGCATCATCTGGCCAAAAGTAAGCTGAGCTTGTGGTATAGGTTACATGCATGACTGTATTATTAGGTAGGTATTGAAATCCCCTTCGACAATCCCCTGCCTCCATTCGGATGAGATGCTCAGGGGATATTTAGAGAAAAAGCTGCTTATTATAAAAACGTAAAACCTTGGTTGTTGACACATGTCAAAACAAAACTGTTACCACAAAAAAGCATTCTATGTACGAGTATTTAAAGATCGTTTTTCTAGGGACAGTTTTTTAGTTAGACTTGGTCTAAACTCGGATCATTCCGTTGTAATAAGCCCCAAAAGGTTTAAAAATCCTCCATTTATTTTTATTCAATCAAAACGACATATTATTGTACTTTTTTGATAAGAGAATATCTACCACGATGGAATACGATCATGATCCTATAGAGTTAGTACGTAAGTACCTACTTATGTTAGAATTTTCTTTTAAAATCATAACCCTTAGCGTAGTCGGTCAAAAGTTGCTTGCTAGCTTTCGTCAAACCCATGGTAGGACTGATTTTACAAAGTTAGATTCGCAGTAGAGTCATTTACACTCGTTCCGTGTAACGACCGGAGTCGAAGGGGTGAGCAAATGAAAAGACTTATCTTTACGCCTTTGTTCAGCGTGAATTAGAAAATGAGATAATATACAGTTTAAACTCATTATTTCGTTTAGGTTTGCTTTACTGACTTTTGCAAAGATCAAACCCAAATGGAAATGGTGTTAAATAATTATGTATTTGAACGTGTCAAAGACATCTTCTAATCTTGAATTCAATGTTGAAGACATAGCTGCTTATTATAAAAACGTAAAACCTTGGTTGAATCCCATGTTGACACATGTCAAAACATAACTGTTACCACAAAAAAGCGTTCTATGTACGAGTATTTAAAGATCGTTTTTCTAGGGACAGTGTTTTAGTTAGACTTAGTCTAAACTCGGTTCATTTTAGAATAGAATAGAATAAAGTTTTATTTTCTCCACATATACACAGTTACAAAATAGGTACTTAAATCTACACAATTTTATGTGGGTGAAAATACGGCTACCCCTCAGCATTTGCTAGAACAGCTCGAGAGTGCTGGAGCGCTGGTTTTCAGTGGCGCTATTTTCTTGTAATAAGACGGGGTCTACCATGCCACAGATACAGTAGTAATCGGATTGATTACCGAAAAGAAAGCTAGCCCCTATACCGTGTTTCTCGTCTGGTTCTGATTGCACATTTGAATCACATTGTGTTCCTAGTTTGCTCCGAAAACTGGTCCTACAACATATTTAAAATATTTCTTGAATTTAACTTTGAGTTGGATCCCGTTTCATTTCGTTCACATTCCTCGACTTATCAATGACAATAAAGCTATAAAAGTTTGTTACCACGCGTCTCTACACTATCGCAAAAAGAAATGTTCGTGTTTATGTGAAAATAAGATTACCATGGCCTTTTCTACGTTAGCGGTCTCCGGAGGAAAACGTATGATACAGTTACCGACAGTAGTTGAAAAATATTCTCTTTTTTCCCATTATTCCCTTTTTTAATGTAAATAATTACGTTTTTATACTAAAAAGAAAACCGACTTCAATGTTTGACTCAAAACGCGGTGTGACTCAGGGCGTCAAGCTGTCGATTCGATTTCTATTTGTGACATGGCTAGGAGGGAAGGTGTTTAGAGTTTTACGGGGAAACTATCAATCCCTCAGGAATAAAATTTATTACCACCTCTGGAGTATACCCTTTCAAACATGAAAAGAATTTTGCAAATCTGTCACCAAATGGCGGAACAATCGCGTAACAAGATACAAAAAAAAAACAAAAAAAAACATACAGACGAATTGAGAACGTCCTTTTTTGAAGTCGGTTGATAAATAATGCTGGACATTTTACACAGCATCATCTGTCCCAAAGTGAGCTTTGTGCTATGGATCATACAAACAATGTTTTTTTGCGGGGATCGAACCCTCAACTCTTTGTAGGCAGACCTTCGTCCACTGCACTACAGAGGACGTTGTCTAATGTTAATGAAGTGACGTTTTTTAAAAGATTGTCTTAGGCCAATCCTAATCTAGCGATCATGAAGAATTTAATGAGAGTGAATGAGCCAAAAGATGTGTGTCAAGATCATATATCGATCATTGCCCCTACGAGAAAGAGGCATTGTATAATTCTATGTAGGTACATTATGTTCCAAAAACCTTAGAGAACTTTTGTTGCCAACTGTACAACTATTGGTTTTCGCAGAAACCACCCTCTTGTAATCCAATTTCAATAGCGCTCTTGTTTGTTTTGCAGTAAACTTAATTTCAGGGTCCCGTATCCCAAAAAAAGAAACCATGATAAAATCACTCTCGTTATGTAAGTATCAGACGTTCTCTAATGTTATTCAGGAACTTTAGTCATGGTGATGAACGTCGTTCTCTGTGATCTGGACCAGATTTTTGTATTTTTGCTAAGTTTTACCCAGCTATTTCATTTAACTGAAATTTTAAATACGAAAATTCTTGACTAGGTACCTCTTATTTACAACGTTCAAATAACAGAAAAATTACATTATTCAGGACTAATACTCGTAGTACATAAAGAGCTACATAGTTCTACTCCTATTTTTTCACGTTTTAGTCGTGTTTGCCAAATGGGGTTGTACCTCAACTTTCAATCCGAAGGTTGTGGGTTCGATTCCCGGCCGTGCATCAATGAATTTTTCGTTACGTAAAATTTCACGTGCTCTAAACGGTGAAGGAAAACACCATGAGGAAACCAGTTAGTGTTCTTATAGGAGGCGATGGGCTTGCAACCTGCCACGTATGGAATACTAACTTCTGAAAGATGTATCATGACAGATGGGCATGTATCAAATATTATGTGTTTGGACACGCCTCTCTACCCCCCTTAGACATCTTCAAAGGATAAGTAATATAAAAAGATCTGAGAGAATGTCTACCGTACCTTGGGATACAGTCGTGAACCTGTTTACGTTTACTGTTTTTTCACAAAGAACCCAACAAACTTGTATAAGAGCCAAACTTTCTATTAAGTGATCCATCCTCTTAAATCTAAATAGTCAGGCTCCAGTGGGAAGCCAATCAAAGTGTTGCGTTACTTGCGTTCAATAGAGTTGGCCCAGCCAGATTGAATTTATTTTGGTTCAAATTGTGTGTTCTCGGTTCAATTTTGTCCGCACATAATCGGGCATACATACCTGCACAACACGGCACTAATAAATTACGCGATAACGTGACGGTTGAACGCCGGTTATCTCCCACGAGTTCGCACTTTAACAAAATGTGTATTTATGACCATTTTTCGCTTGTACGGAATGACAAAGGGTAGATAGGGGTGGGAGTGATATGGTGAGGGGAGATAGTGAATTTGAATAGTAGTTTATTTTTGCAGTTAGTACGTTGGGAATCCTGATAATCATCATCATTGAAATCTTGTTTGAATACAGTTATTTTTAGTCCATGAATCACGCCCGAGAACTTAATCTTACACGTACGAAGTCGCGGGTAACCGCTAGTATTAGATAATGTACTCGTTTTTCTGTTATTTTTATTACCAAGCTAATCTTGTTATAAAATAAGACTGACAAGGCTACTTTAAAAGGTTTTTCTGATTTAGTATTCTAAAAAATTCAGTTACTGGAAAAATTAGCTTATTTCTGGCACGAGATCCCGGATCGAATTGGCAGTGTCAGGCTGACGCTGTTGGGACCCGCTCAAATGAAGCGATGAATTTTGTTCTAAGCTTTTAGTGAAATGGAAAAAATGGCGCGACAAAATTCATCTCTATTTTGCATCACTATCAAACATATAAGTGTTAATCCTACATGTAAAATGCTACGCCCATCGGTGCTACCTAGGCTGTGGAAAACTTCACCTTTCCAGGATAAAAGACACTTTATGCTTAAATTCAGGGTCTAAGCTACTTCCATTACAAACTAAATCCGATTCCGTTCAACCGTTTCCCCGTGAAGAAGTATAACCATACCGACCAAACCCATATATTATTAGTACCTATATAAAGTATAATAGAACTTTCACAAGATTATTTTCTCTTGATCTGATGCAATTTTTTTATGAAACATAAACTAATTTGTAAACTTACCTGAAAGAAAGCGTAGTCAATGGCCGGTACGATTTATGGCTATTCACATCCACCATTGGTGTTCCCCAGAAGTCATTTAAGAAGAGCTCCTTCAGCGCATTGCTCCCGATGACGTCACCATTCGTCACTATCGCCGGTATATCATCATGCACAAAGTCCCCGTTCAAACTGTTCATGTAACTAAACACAGCGGTCGCCGTGACCAGAATGTATATGAGAACATCACTGGTATTTTTTGGTTCCTCCCGGACCGTCGGCAGGCGGCGTTTTGTTTTGGGACTCATTCTTACTTTTAAAGTCACATTTCTACATTTGCACATTGATGCACTGCCTGGAACAAAGAAATTTTATGATTAGTATCCTAGTTTGATAGTCATTCATGATTGTAATATGGTCCACATTGGTCACCCGTCGATCAGCTTTATTCATTTGGAGTGTTTTTTGGTTTTGTGATCTACCGTCCTGTCTAAATAAAGTGCTATTCTATGTTTCAAATGAAGCCTACATCAAAAAAAAATTTTCTTTGAACAATGCCAGCTGCTACAAAGCTAGAAACCAAATGACGCCTAAAATAACATTACCTACCATCCCTTTCTTTATCTACTCCATTTTATAAAAAAAGGCCTAAGATAATTCATGAGTGAGAAAAACTCCTGGAATTTTCTATTCAATTATTTCAGAATCTCATCATGACTCTCCAAAAGCAAAATGGTCTTCTGAATGAGCAAAAAATTCCAAATTTCGTCGATCTGTTTCGTTGCTAATCTAAATAACTATTTTTCAATATAGCCGCATATTGCTGTGTTATGAATTTCGCCTGGCCTACTCAGAATTGGTACGTGCACGAAATATAATATCAAAATTCTGCGGGTATCTACCTTCTTCGTAAGCAATACGTGGTTCCGTCGATGCGGGTTTTTACACAGTATTTCAGTTTACTCTAAAATGTTTGCTTGGGATTTTTCAATTTCGCTGTGGTTATTCTGAGTCAGATAAAGATCTGCAGGACTGCAGTCAGGGGTTTTGAAGTTCAGCACGACTGACGTGGAATGAGCCAAGATCTGATATGGAATGTTAGTTCAAAGGAATATTTTTAGCTCATTGAAAAGCCACGAGCAAGAATATTTTAATGAAAGAAACCATGATAAATGAAAGAATCCGTACAAGATAAAACCTACTCACATCTTATTGAAAGCAATAATAAATTATGGTCTGGCTATTAAATATTAATATTTCTCGCTCTCTATGAGTTCTTTTATATTTTTATACCAGAAAAATATTTCCAAGTTCATAACCGAAAGTTATTACTCCCGAAATATTCTGTAATCTCATTTCCCAACTCTGGACCCCTAAACCGGGATTGGTAACAGAAGCCACAGTAAATAAAAATAAATATTTGGAATTTGCGGCGCGAACGAACGCGGCTCCACTTCGTATTATCGGTTTATATAAATCCGCAGGTAGCATGTAGCTTTGTTATTATCTAAGTCCGTCAAATTAAAATGTGAAACTTTCAGCTTACAATTTTATAAACATGTTTTTTTAATCATAATTCCTTTTTGATATTAAAATAGGGCGAATTTTGAAAACTATCTTTGTGTTTGACAAAATATGCTAAGGATAACGTACATTTTGACTCTACAGCATAGACTTGCTCGGCATTGATTATTACGGGTATGCAACATTCTACTTTCAATGTTCTGCTAACAAGCCAATATCACCTTCAAAATTTCAAATCTTTCTCTCGTGTGTACCTTAATTTTATTATTCCATTGCATTGTTACCGAGCTTTTCACCTCACGTTAAAGCAAAAATCGATAACATATCGTTGAAACACCGATATTTGCGCCATAACGAGACGCAAATAAGGGCATAATGCCGTTGACATGTACTGAAATCTACGTTTTTATCGCACCTAGGATCGCCGACTTCAATAATGGCCTATAAACTGGGCCGTTTGGAGCCTTATCTGGGCGGGTTAGAGTTGAGTTTAGCGTGAATTGAAGGAGGCGATTGTCGCATCGTCACTGGTTTCTAGTTCACGTCTATTAACCTGGATGTTGAGTATTGGGTTTCAATTGATCGGCACTTTTAGGCTCAGAATATCCATTGGTCCGATCGCAGTAGTTAGTAGGTTCAGCGATTCGCAGGAGTCATGAATAATTTATTTACTGCTAGCTGCGCCCCGTGGTGTTTTTTTGGGAAATACTTTACTTATTCTAAATAAAAACCCTAGCTACTTTCATAATCAAATAACCAAACCCGTTCCACGACAGATTGCAAATAAATGGTTTTCCAACTGTTTTCTTTTACTGTTTAGAGTTTGTGTCATATAAGCTTTTAAATTATTTCAAAATCAATCAACATTTAGAAGATAAAACGTTAAGACACATAATGGCTCTTAAAGCTCCACACAATTTCAGTTTAATAATTTATCTCTGTAAATTAGACCGTATATTCCAAGAGATAAGAATCAGTTTTCTAATACGTATTTCCATAAAAACGTCATATTGAATGCGTCTGACGTATCAATGGACGTAATCCGCTCCAGAACAAGCTCTTTCTACATTTCTGCATCTCATGAGCTATGAATGGTGAGTTGAACGTTGCATGAGCAAGATATATGTAATGTATGCATTGTTACTTCGGTGAACTTATTGTAAAGCGTATGCGGGGATCGTAAAATAAAAATTGTTTTATAAGCCGTCGACGTCGACTTATCCATTCTACCATCGATCGATCAACAATCGATCGATTGGTCTGGTAGAAACTATCGATCGACGTGTACTAATCGATTCTACCATCGATTGACGATCGATCGATTGGTCTGGTAACAACCTAAGTCCACGTTACAGAACAATGTGAGTAATGTTTATTCTGAGTTGTTTTGTCTTCACTGTCCGGGGTACTTTTACACTAATAAATGTTATTTTGAGTCCAAAAACAAATGAAAATTAGTTACGTTGATATTTTTTCGATAATGACTAAATGTATTTGGACTGGTCTCCAACCATCCATCTAGCCATTTGTAAAAATCTATCACCCTTATATTATAATTAATGTAATACCATAAACTATTCATAATATCATAAGTTAAACAATAATAAATCAAAGCTTGAACATTACAAATTTAGATAAAAACATGGTCCCCACAATAAAACAGCTGTAAATACCTAATTTACAAACCAGTATTACCCACAAAAAGGTTAGCAATTCAAATAAAACTCTCTCGTAAACTACGGACGCAAATAAAGGGCGGCCTTATCGCTAAATACATTCATTTAATCACATTAACCCTCCACAAGTGTCGTAAAACCATGGGCCGGTCACTATCACCACGGAATATGTTGTACAGACGCAGACACAAGACTAGGGATAATTTTAAATGCGAAATATTGTACAATACCTACTTTTTTTCATTATGTATGAGTATGACATGACATGGTGATAGTTACACATTATGCTAGGAATTAAATTAAGAAAACAAGCTAAACAACTATCTAAAATTAAAACATGCATGTGTTATTCACGCACGTCAATATTATAGTCAAAAACATACAGCCGCCATTTATAACCCTCCTCAGTTTAGGGGGTACATGCATCAAAGTCGTCAGAAAAACAGAGAATCCACTTTAGCACGCGACGCTACTCATCTAACCCTCTAGTGTCGATACGGGCGCGCGGGACGTTTATGCCCGGTTCGGTTAGTAATGACGTCGTTGTGACGTACAAATGACATGTCGGATTTGCAGATGCATGCGATGGGTTAACAGATAGTGTGGGAAGTGCTGTCCCAATTAGCAAGCTTTGTTCAAGTTTGTTTTAAATAGGTTAATGGAGTGAGTATTATTGGTTTGTAAAGGATTTAGGAAACTGTCCCACGCTATCGTTTAGAGGTAGAGCTAGATATTAGAAACGATTTGGAGAGCGAGAAACGAGTGAGTAGTTCAGATAGCTTTGTCACTTGGCTATTAGTGAGAGTGCGAAAGAGACAGACTTAACTGCCCAGTCATATACTTGCACATTTTGCACATTTCCGCTTGGGACGCAGAAGGTTGCGGGTTCAATCCCCACTGCGGGATATACGTTTGCATGATCATGGTGTACTCGTATGTATTTACAAACAGAAAAAGTATATAAATAGTGTATCAGTTATCTGGTTCCCATAGTACAAGCTTTGCTTATTTTGGGGCTAGATGATGCTGTGTCTAGTCTCAACCTCAAATGGTTCAAATATATAAACCCTATCAAGATTTATATATTTGCTCCTTTTGAGATCCTCCAGCTAAATCTGCCGCCGCGCCAGGCCTATCAGATGTCCCCGGTGTAATAGATTATGTTATTAAAAATCGATTATAACCGATACAAAATTGAAATTAGTTGCTAAACTATTACATGTGGATTCGCGGACGCACAGACCTTATAATTAGTAGGATAGGATCAACAGAGTTGAACTTGCATCAGACAATTAGGGCAACTAAACACAAATACAATTATTGATGTGTCGAAACATAAATTATATGGAATAGTCTAATTAGTGGTTTGTGGTTTATGCACTGAAGTGCTACATACTAACAAGCTAAGTAAGGTATTAGAAACGATTTTGGAATGTAACATAACATTCCAAAATAAAGTATATGACACTAAAGAAAAAACCTTTCAAATAAACACAAAATAAAATGGGGCTTATTACAAGAAAATGAGCTGAGTTTAGACCAAGTCTTACTAAAAAACTGTGCCTAGAAAAACGATCTTTAAATACTCGTACATAGAACGCTTTTTTGTGGTAACAGTTTTGTTTTGACATGTGTCAACATGGGGTTCAACCAAGGTTTTACGTTTTATAATAGCAACAATATGTTTATGCACTATATGACAAAAAAATACATCAATTTGGCTATTAAAACGTCTGTCTCAAATCTCGGATCAATGGATTTTTTGTTTCGGAAAAATATAGGAAGATATCGTTCTCTACTCTTATCGTTGTTATCCTTCACTCTATAGAGCTCATGTTATTGTAAATATGTTTTAGACACAAGAAAGTCAATGAACAACCTAGATTTATTGATTGCCTCTCACATTTTTATGGCTTAATTACACGTACTAAGTCGATGGGTGATACGATGCTCTTTACATGCTCCGAGCACAGCCAAAAGCACTGTCTCATCCATCCACTCAATACGTGTAATCATGCCTTTACTCATTTACATCACTGTCATGTGAAAGCCTGCATATCGCATTGATTATCGATTCTACTAACTTAAGCCTCTAACACAAGTAATTTTTTACTTAAAAGAAGGTCTCAACCTTAGATTTTGTATCGTAAAATTGTTACAGAAATAAACGATTTTCATTTTTTTTTTTTTTTTCAAAGCCTACATTATAAAATAAATAACCTAACTTTGTTAGTCCCGATAATTTGGTTTTACACGTGTTTCAGATTTAAAATTCAGTTGATGCCGAAAATTCAATGAAGGCATCTGGTTTTATCCTTTGTATGGAATGACATCAAGTTGGTTTTTGTGGACCGGTTTATGTGTGGATATTTATTTACCTTATTTTTTATTTACCCATAACACAAGCTCTGCTTACTTTGGGGCGAGATGATGCTGTGTGAAAAAGTCCAGCATTATTTATTTATTTATTTATTTATTTATTTGTTTTGAGGTAATGAAAAGTTTCATTAAAACTGAATTATTTTCTCGATATGTACCATCACCAAAAAATGTGCTTTACCACCTTAAGGGTGAATTTTATTTTCTGTAAAGCGACTAGCAGCTACCTCCGCCTTGCTAGCTTTTGAACACCTATGTCAGCGAAGTATTGCGGGGCTCTTTCAAAAAGTTTTTTGACCACTAACGGTGACAATAGGGCCCGACTATAAAAACAAAGGCTTTCACAAAACTAAACAGATGTTTATGTGTCTCAATACAGACATATTGACCAATGTCAATTAACACAAAAAACGGTAGGATCAACTAGCTAACTGCTTGCAAGCGAAACAGTTTCAAAATTGGTAAAGCGAGTTTGTCGATAGATGCTTGTCGATAGTACATAAATGCTTATTTTATTATCCATAGATACTTTTGCCGATCCATCGCATTTTTTTTCGCTCGCTCTCTCTAAGAAAGATTTCAACAAGGATTCAATTGACCTAATTTTTTTTCTACTTCAATAGGTCACTCATTCACAATGACATTTGCACGCAGTTACTCAGTTGCATAGTTTAAATAGATGATGAATTTTTGTATGGGGAAACGAGTAGCAGTATTTTTAGGTCACAGGTTGCAAGCTTAAGGCCGATTTGAACACAATCTGGTTACATTAAGTTTCCTTCACCGCTTAGAGCTCATACTAAAATCCATGTACTTAATAGATCTACTATAAGGCACTTAAGTAGGGGTAAAATTGCGGCTAACATAATTAATGGGTTGGACTTCGTCAGTCCCTTAGTCAGGGAGACCCGGCTATAAAATGAAAACAATTGTGTTGAGGCTAGCTTATAGTATGAATTAATTAGTTATATGAACGGGTAAAGGGAAGTTGTTTAAGCATTTGGTATCATTTTGCAAGCTTGTTTATCAGGGTTTATAGCATTCAAATCGGGTGAAAAGTTATTGAAAATTGCACTAAAAATATTAAAAGTAATAGCTACGACACCCACAATTCTAGTCCAAGAATTACTAGCTTCCGCCCACAGCATCACGTGGTACCCAAAATTTCAATAGGCTGGGCTATTCCAGTCTACGGTTTGCATAATTAAAACCAGACGGATGCTTTCGAATCCATTCTGCGTAAGAAAACTGCATCCCTGATTCGCAGAGTGCGGGACAGTCAAAACAGCATTCTGAGGACTATATCGGACAGGATCACCTCTCCGATCTGGGAAAGTTTTGTGCGGAGAGTGGTTTGAACCGTGCCTACCAATGTTTTTCTTTAGTTTTAAGTTTAAGATGTTTTAAGATTTTATTTTTGTGATTTATTTATTTATTTGTTTTTGTAAATTATTATGGATATTAATTATCTGAAATAAAATGAATTTGAATAATTTTATTATTCCTAGTTTCATACAAACCAGTCTCCTCAGTAATGCGTGATTGGAACAGAAATCCAAACATACAAACCTTGTGATCTACATATAATATTGTTAGACTAACAGCCTGTTTTCCGAACGCTTTTTAAATTGATACCTTGGTCCTTTTTGATTGAATGACACTGATTTGACAGATTTTACCAATGATTAGATATTTTTGAAGAAGATTTGCGTTCGAAAAACCGCCCGTGAGCCACGTATGTACAAACTGAACAAGCACTACATTACGAAAGTACGCACTACAAGCGAGTATGTAATTTATAGGCTGCTCTGTAATTTAGAATGTTTATTAGGCCCATAAAATTAATGAACTACGCAACATGATGACATGCTATCATCTGCGGTGTCATATCAAATATTACGTCATCTAAAAGTTTCATTAACGGTGTAGTGGAAACGCTCCTGAATTTGGCACAAAAGCGTCGGTTTGATCCATTCTACGGAACAAATGATATTTTTGTTAGGTACCATCGTATTTTTTTACCAAGCTCTGCTTACTTTGGGGCTAGATGATGCTGTGTGAAAAATCCAGTATTTTTTTTTTATTTATACCTATATTTTATACCAATATAGTCATTTATTTGTTGCAAGTTTTTTTTTTTTCTCTGTAATTTCAAATTTATTTACAGAAACTAAGCTACTACATATGATAATATTATAAGTACCTACTACTTCGATCATATAATCTCTGATCGAAGTCCTACTACCATAAATAGATAGTCATCCATACTATCTATACTAATATTATAAATGTGAAAGTAACGCTGTCTGTCTGTCTATCTGTCTGTCTGTCTGTCTGTTTGTTACGCTTTCACGCCCAAACCCCGCTGAACAGATAAAGTTGAAATTTGGCATAGTTAAAAGTTGTATCCCAGGAAAGGACAAGGGCTACTTTTTATCCCGAAAAAATTACAAAATCCCGAGGGACCGCGGGTCACACCGCGGGAGCGCAGCTAGTGTAAAATAAAATCTCCCTAAACGAAAAAACAATAAAAATATCCATGGTATTAATTTTCTCCAGTTGAAACTTCACAAATTAAATCAATCCATCGTACAGTCGCGAAGAAAACTCATAATAAACTCGACGCAATAAACATAAAAATCCGAAGCAAGATTTTAAATCATCCGAAAACATTTGAACAATGTACATTAATTCCGAATCTGCCTAACGAGCTTCCTATGACTCGAAAGCAAATGTCGCTGGCATTCTAAAAATGTTTCCGATTTCTGGACACATTTACACAGAAAGCAGGAGCACCAAAAAGTCACGAAGCAATTTCTTTTTTTTCTATTTTATTTGGTTTATAATTTCGAAGATTTAGAAAGAAAGGATCAATGTTATTTTTTCTTATGATCAATTTAGTGTTAAAAATATGTTATCTGACAAAAGCATCGGAAGCACAGTTATATTTTCACCATTATTTATTAAATTTTATCTCTAACCTG
Organism: Epirrhoe tristata; assembly: GCA_951394285.1. NCBI lineage: Eukaryota > Metazoa > Arthropoda > Insecta > Lepidoptera > Geometridae > Epirrhoe > Epirrhoe tristata. Next base: position 11,260,399 of record OX596142.1, read on the forward strand.
CACTTAAAAAAGCGGGTCAACCCGCTTTCTAAATAAACGAGAACTTACATTGTAAATGAGTTGAGCCGAATCGCCTTGAAAATTGTGTTACAAAACAAAAGAGGGTCGTTTGTCATTTTTTGTTGTTTACGTTTCATATTTTAAGCTACTTTGTTTACTTGAACGAGTTGTGTATTCTCCTGTACAAGCAGTATAATATTCAACTTGATTCAAGAAATGAAATTTTCTAAATAAATAGGTAATAGGTAATAAATAATAAAATAAATAATGCTTGACTTTTCACACAGCATCATCTAGCCCCAAAGTAAGCTGAGCTTGTGTTATGGGTACTAGATGACTGATAAACTACTTATATACTTTTTATAGCAAATAGGTTAAAATCACACTTTAATGTAGTTTTTTTTGACAAAAATCGTTACATTACGTTACATTTACGTTAATGTAGATGATGCGAATATTTTTTCTCAGTATTACTCTCTTACATAAAAGCCAAAAACTCACCTACTACAACATGATCATTACAGTAACAAATTGAATTTTCTCGTCAAATAAAGTTTGAGACTTTCGTAGCAACTGCTACGACGTAGACTTTCGTAGCGGTATACGAAGATAATTTCGTAGCCTTTATACTAATAACTGCTCGTGGCTTTGCTCACGTGGTATCGTCACTTGGATTAAAGAAAGCCTTTCACAGTCTTCCAGGCTATGATCTACGGTTTTAAGTTTTATCCAAATCGGACTGGTTAAGGTGTGGTTGAAACACAAACAAAACATGCTACCAGATTTATAAAATGTCGAGTTTTTTTTGCGGTAAAACAGTTGATTTAAAGTGCATAATATTAATTACACCGTCAGGTGGCAGTCGCAATGCAGTTATCGTGAGTTGTCGGCACTGTCATGTTTATAAAATGCAACTCATAATTATTTACTGTGGGTTATTAGATGGATCGGGTAGCACGAGGCTTTTAAGGCTTCTAGGAAACACCGAAAGAAAGTTTTCTTATTTCTAAACTAGTCACAGGGCGGTTCCTGATGATACTCCAGGCTTTATAAGGAGCTATCCATACTTCCATACAAATGTCTGTCTGTCTGTTTGTTACGCTTTCACGCCCAAGCCGCTGAACAGATTAAGCTGAAATTTGACATAGTTAAAGGTTGTATCCTAGGGAAGTACATAGGCTACTTTTTATCCCGAAAAAATGAAAAAATCCCGAGGGACCGGCAGCGAGATGGGCAGACGATTTGGTATACGTCGCGAGCCGCACCTGGATAAGGTTAGCACGAGACCGTAAGAAGTGGCAGAAAGAAAGAGAGGCCTATACCCAGCAGTGGGCAAAGTCAGGTTGTGGATGATGATGAGCGGGTTTTGGATAAAACAAACACTATCGAAAAATAAACATCATCATGACTGTATTCCAAATCGAGGTGACATTTTTGCTCAAATATCTTACAAATTCATACAAGTCGAGTAAAAAATATAGTAGAGAAAGAAGTATTACGAAAGTACAAGATAGAAGACATAATAGTGTTTAGATAGAACGTGAACAGATTCGTTTCTTGTCTTCACATTTTAAACTCACACGATTTTAACTCAGTTTTGTTTTAATAACGAGATTGCGTAAAGGCTTATAATATCCCAGACCATATCATCATCATTATGTCAGCCATCTATGTCCACTGCTGAACATAGGCCTCCCCTATCAATTTCCACAGCGATCGATCTTGTGCAGCCTGCACCCAACGGCTCCCAGTAACCTTTACCAGATCGTCTTTCCATCTAGTGGGGGCCGTCCTCTACTGTGGTTTCCGGTTCGTGGCCTCCATCGGCCAGACCATATAATAATACTTAAACTATTCGTTTCTGTAAATAAATGTGCAATATTTGATGACTAAAGGTACCCATTCACGAGACGTCCATTTGGCAGACGTCTTTTTGAACTGGACGCATGGATTTTAATTAGTTTGGAAATCCAGAGCTTCACGACGTTGTTTTTACCATTCACGGAACGGTTTCGGAAGACGACCACTCCATTTGGATTGGTGGACGTATTGTGAATGGGTACATTTACATTTTGAACCATATTATAGACTGCTAAAGACAATTACATTCACATTTTATTGTGGAACTAATCAAACAGAGCTGCATTGCAGTAAATGAGGGTGTAAGTAATAAATTTAAATAAGTAATCCGATATTTCTGTACCGTAATAAAAGAGTGCTTTTTACCAACCTCTTGTGTGAAAAAAATTATGATGTTTTACTTCACAATTTTACGTTATTTGAGCTAAAGTGTGTGTCTAATGAGAAACACAGCTTAGCTCCACAATATAATATGTCAGTCACGTAGATACGTCTGGTTGAGGTGAGATCGTTTAGGTGCTGGCAGAGATTATAAACGAGTAGAGCGTTACATACGTACATTTACGAAAATGACTAAAAAACCTACCGAAAAAAGCCAGCTGCAAGAAAATGTCTGATAATCTGTCGGAAATCAGTTTGCTAGTGTAAACTTTATAGCAAGTACCTTCACAAGGCTACACTAGCAAGCTCTTGTCAGACAGACTATCACAGACATTTAATTTTGTCGCGTGAGTTTTTTGTAGATGGAAACGCGGCCTTATCATCCTCATACACCTTATATGTGTAGGTAGAAAACTGTTTAATTAATAACTAAAAGTCGACCCTATTAAAAGTCTCCTAATTATAGTGTTTGTGTATGTTGGTAATTGTAGCGCGGGTTTGTACCTATGTAATGTTGTGTCTGAAGAGTGGTGAAAGCGTATTATTCCTTTTATTCATACAAATTGACAAGGGTCAATGGAATTTAGTAAAAAAATCGAACAAGTGGTATGTCCTCATAGACATTTAGCCAATTTAGTATCATTATAAAGTGATTCAGGATAGCATGTCAGGCTTCGAATCGTTATGAATTGTTAAACGCAACTTTTGCTAAGGCCAGAGACATACAATGAGCTTTGTATATTTTGTTTGAGTGACAAAACTTATACACATAGTATTTGAATAAAATTACTATCTGTATTCTACTCAGTTTTGTTATACTGAGAATTTCTTTCACTTTTTTTAATTTCTACTAATAAAATCATAATAATTATGGTGAATCGAATCCGCAACCCCGGGTTTGCCGTAGCAGCTCGTTGCGGTTCATTACAAAAGTAAATAAACGATTCAAAATGATTATCGAAGATTATACAACACTCAACATATTGAAATATAAACGTTTTAAGATATTTCACCATTTTAATCAAATGTTTAAAGGCTAATACCTTTAACAGAACCTTTACAGAGCATTGTTGCAAATTGGCTCCAAACTAAAATGCAAAACTATTTGCAACAGTTTCAAGCTTTACAACTGGAACAGTGTACTAAAGGTTATATTGTATCTTCAATGTCACGATCACCGTGTGGTATCAGCCTAACGTGCACGGCATTACTGCGAACGTGTGCAACGGTAATCGTCTGAAATGGTCGCGTGTGCGCTCGGCTTTATTCCAAATGCAAGATATAATAACTTGCTTACATGTTTAGAGACGATAACAACGATTATATATCTCTATCCAATCTGTTCTCTCTAAGGCCCTTATTAATAAACGTGGTGTAAAGTTACGCCAGGTTTAAACTCCAAAAATTGTATGGTTACTCCTAAGTTACAACCACAGCTGGAGACTACTCTATAACGCTACTCCGGCCCTTATTACAAGCTATATTGGCAAAAAGTTTGTCACCTAAGTTGTGATATCTACTATTCTTTCGTTTTTTCTCATTTGCCGGTTGTTTATTTCTCGTGTAGCCTTTTTGATCTAATGCTAAAAGTATCACAACATAAAAAATGAATAAATAAAGCCAGAATGCGAAAAAAATGTTTCTAATAATTGTATAAAAATCGCACTATTAGATCTGTCTGTATAACATAAACGAAGCTCAAAATAACTAAATCAAACATGAAACTTTAAGGTCAGTAAACCGTTTAAGATGGCGTGACACGGGAACATTTGGAGGGAAACAGGCGCATTCCGACCATTTGGGCCAATAACTCAATTAACGTAACCAAAGTATTGTTTTGTGACAAAACAATGGGTTATTACTGAACTTTCGGTCAAGGGCGAGCCATAAAAACCAAAAATGTACGTGAGTGTAGTGGAACACTCGGTTGGAACGAAGCAAAAAGTACTTTTCTATGCTGGGAATATAATAAATTAATTGTGAATTAGGTATCCTAGAAACGCTCTTCCGTACTAACAATGTAACAATCTAATCTAATGGACTTTGTCGCGGCTGCGCATTTCGCACTGTGACGATTTGACATATACATGTGTCGTGACGGTAAAATGAAACAAAACAGGCTTTTTTTTCGATACCGTCCAAAAAGGAACTTCGTTCCAAAAATAGTGCAATTAGTGTGGAATTAGTGTATTTCGGGTATTATTACCCAAAATACAATGTCTAAAATCCTGAACCTGTGTTTATACAATGTCTAAAATCATCTCAGTGTTTGTTTGATTCGAGTTAGATAAGTTTAGTGTGTTTTTTGCGAGTATGCCCTTCGTGGTTATTCTCTTTGTTGATTTAGAAACTGAGTGAAAGCATGAATCTAGTTCATCAAAATACTCAACACGACCCATTTTGAACCCTGATTGTCTCTACTTCTAGGCATTTATTTGGTCCTCTAACTTCATGTATCTTTGCTTGTCTTTTTGTAATTTCCATATCGTGTACAATAAGTATTTTCTATCTTTCTATCTATCTATCTAATGGTCTATTGTTGTTATAATCCAATATTTGGATCCCAAACCTATTTCTATTCGTCAAGATTTCTTTAAAAGCCTACAGTCCATTAGGTAAATGGATTGTGATGCCAACCAATAACGTGATATTAAGTGTATTGTTGACGGGGGACGTGCGAACCGATAATAGATGGGCAAACACGTGGGGTATTTGTCCACACTTATGTTTTTATTGACAAATGTTTTTAGGTGATGAAAAGCTTTTTAATCATCTAACTGATTGACCTGAATGTAATGTAGGACTCATCACTATACATCACTTATCCTACTTCTTTTTGAAGCACATTATGTAACAGAGAGCATTTAGGTACAAGGAAGAATTCAACTGTAACGTATCATTCAATGAAACCAAGTTTCCACGGCTATGATTAAGAAATTGGGTGTGTTCAATATTTTCTTTTCTTTTAGTTTCCAACGTTTATTTTTATTGTTCACGTTTAACGTAGGTCATATTCAAAAAAAAATTAAAAGTTTAAGTTTGTATTCAATATTATGCTCAACCCAAATCCTACTAGAAATGTTTTTCTTGTCTCCATTGCTTGCACCATCCTGAATGGCATTAATCACAAATAATTTAATTTTTTTAAATCAGACCCGTGTTAATCGCATTTAACGCCGCTGATTGGCTTATTTCCATAAGATTTATTTAAATATGTAAATCTATATTTTCATTAAAAATCAACGAAATTTTGGTAAAAACTAAATTTCCTCTTGTTTTCTCTGTTTAAATGCTGCATCTTATTCATATAAAGCTACACCGGGACTACACTGAAAAAAAAATTACTCGTCTAAGTTGCTAAATCCCTTTGTCGTCAATTTTTTGTGCTCACGACGTAGTTTTTTAACTTGGCGTCTTGGTAAAATAATACTGTGCAACAGAGGTTTTTTTGTGGATAGCTTTTTTGTCGGTCCGACAAAGCTTCTTTAGACGTCGCGTCACATTAAATTTTGCTTATGTCACTACGGCAAAGCAAGTTGTCTATACGTCAATGCAAGTTGTCGCTACTACAAATCCGGCTGAAGAATCCGTTAATGGCAAAAATAAACTGTAACGTGTAACTTTAACGTAATGACAAAACGTTTTTTTACAGTTTACTATGACATAAGACTTTTGTCTCTACGACATAAGAGGCACAGAATCCGCTGAAGTGAAAAGGTATGCTTTATTACGCAGACGCATAAACAAAATTAACTCAGCGACTATGTCTTAGGAGGTTGTCACTACAACATAATGAGCTTTATGCTCTGGCTTTATGAAAATGTATTGTGTACTTTAACGCCAGTGCAGAAGTTTTAACGAAGTACGTACGTACCTACCTGCCTACCTACCTAGAGGTAGGTAGGCAGGTAATAAGAGAATTCTCGAACAAAAACTTTTTTTACATGTCAAAATATAAACTCATAAACTACACGTACGTCACGTAAAGTTTTTAAGTAATCTTTAACGGGCGTCACACACGTTAGCTCTAATGTACCTACTTACCTACATAACATTCCTTTCTTTCCCATGCATGTCAAAATAAACATTAGCTGCCACAATAGAAAAGATCCTACTTAAATACAATAGCGGTGCGTCGCAGATGTTTGCTATTCCATTTTACGTAGGCGTTACAAGTAGGTAGGTAGGTAGGTATCAAAGGTTTATTTTGCGTTCACATTAAGTCATTATTTAATTGTTTTGATAATAATCATTATTTTAATGGTCATTATCAAAAGATCAATTTTTAATCTGTAAATGTAAAATGTCTATAATAATATCTTATTTGTGATAGTAAGTATACCTACATATCACCCATCACCGTACCGCCTACGCCTTATCGCTGCTACTGCTCAGTGCTAGTCTTCTATAATATGGATGTACCTACTACAAACAACAAGTAGGTAGGTACCTACCTATTTATTTATTATAGTAAGTATATCAGAGTCATCTAGTACCCATAACACAAGCTCTGCTAACTTTGGGGCTAGATGATGCTGTCTGAAAAGTCCAGCATTAAGTACCTACTTATATTTATTTATTACTATACTAGTGCGGAGCTCATTGTGCGCAGACAATATTGTACACGTCGCGGGCCGGCAATGGATCAGATTAGCGCAGGATCGTGGTGGATATACCCAGCAGTAGGTGAAGTCAGGCTGTGGGTGGGTGATGATGAGCGCGGAGCTCACACCTGCTACACAGCGTCGCCGCCCATGATGCCGGGCAAGAGAAGCGAAGGCGGCGATATTGCGTACCACGCACTCTACAGTACGAATCATGGAGGTAACACCGCCTTCCACCACTTCGGTGTTCTGCCGCCTACGAGTCTTGGTACCAGCTTGCTCTAGCTTCATCCACTGCGCCCTCTGCGAGTCAGAGGGACGCGCGGAGAAGACCATTAGTTATCCGACAATGACTTCGTTGTCCGGTCATTGTCGGACTTAGCAGGGTACACCGGTTCTCTACTGCCGATTCCCCCGGTTCCTCCCCGGGACAAGCAGCTTTGAGTGCACGAGAAGGTTGTCGGGTCGCATTTTTCAACCGATTTTGAACTCGGTACCTACTATTAATTACCTACTTAATGCGAAAGTAAGTTTGTATATAACTAGTAGGTAGGTAGGAGGTACCTACAACAAAGTAGGTAGCGTTCAACCTTAAATTAATATACTCTTCGAAAATTGCCCTTGTGTGTGCTGCATAAGATCTATTTTTAATTGAAATATTGCATAGGAAATAAACTCCGGAATACACTCCGGTGAATAGGTAATGCGAGTCACATCCATACTAATATTATAAATCTGAAAGTAACTCTGTCTGTCTGTCTGTCTGTTTGTTACGCTTTCACGCCCAAACCGCTGAACAGATTAAGCTGAAATTTGGCATGGATAAAGATTATACCCCAGGGACGGACATAGGCTACTTTTTTCTTTAAATATTTAAATATGTAATAAGGGCGTGAAAATAAGGGTTGCAAGTTTGTATGGGGAAAAAAGTTGAGCGACGCTGGGCGAGGTCATAAAGATGATGGGTGACCGCCACTTTTTGCTCTGTTTTTGCATTGCAGATTTTTTTATTTTTTTTTCTCATTTTGCATGATAAATGATTTTTAAATTAATTAAAAACATTTAACATGTATATTTCCACTCATCAATACATACGAAATTAAGATTTTTTTGATATATTAAAATACTTTTTCTTAGGCTTTGGTTAGATCTATATCACGGAGGTCAAAACTGCTTTTTACTTTTTTCTCCTAGGTGGCGTTTCTACTATAGCGGAGGTCGAGATACGATCATTTTGAGTTTTGAAAGCTATTGGAGATTTTTGCTTAGACTTTTCGATAATTTTTATAGGTTTTCAACTTATGTTATTTTACTGACGAAATCGCGGATACATACCAGCTAGAAAATAAAATATTTTTCCTTGGCGTTGATTAGCAACGCAAGCAACGCCATCTATATTTTTCATTTTCACAACTAGGTAGCGTTGCGAGATCAAGAATACAGATCATTTAGCGTTTTGGAAATAAAAATAGGCAGTTTCATAGACGTAAGATTCGAAAAGAAATTTTGTGTTAGTGAATGTTTGTTTTGTTGCCACGTATCTCCGTGACGACTTAACCGATTGTAATGAAATTTGGAACGTAGATGCTTTAGCTTTTTTACTTGAATATAGGCTTATCTAATTTAAAAAAATCAACCCATATAGATGTTTTACAGGGTGTTAAAGTTAGTATGGAAAATTTGATTCCTTAGTCTGATTCACTTCAAACACAGTGTAAATAAACTTTAGGTAACACTCCTGCACTTGAATCCTAATGATGCGCAGACGAAGTTGCGCGGGTCAGCTAGTTCATCATAATTTGATATTGCTCTCAGTTAGGGCTGCCATCCGGGTTTCCCCGGATTTGTCCTAGTTTAGAGGGCGTCCGGGGAGCGTCCGGGCGGGGTTTCATTTTAAGTCCGGGTTAAAAAATTTGAAGTGATTGGCTAAAGACGTAGGTATCGTGCTACTATCGGCAACCTAATACTATCGGCAAGAAAAAGACGTAGGTATCGTGACGATTTATTCTAAAAAAATTTGGCTCGCTCCGCTCGCCAGTGCGGACAAAAAACAAAAAGTACAATCACTTGCAAGATCTGTGTTTGCCTTTTCTGTTTTCTTAATAAGTAGTAGAAGAACTTAGAAGTAGTAATTCTTATTGAAAACAGAAGGTAGGTACCTAATACGTGCTAATTCTATAGTCAAGAACGAGATGAATCGTGTTGATTTTTTCTGAAAAAAAAGGCTCGCTAGGGGGCGCCGCGCCGGCCGTATCTCACACAGGGCGCTGGTAGTGCAAGCTTTTTTTTGCCAATCTAGAAACGGAGACGCTTCGCTCGCTCAGTGAATAATGATAAAATACCTACATAAACCTACTTATGTAAAAATTTTAGTCTGAAAATAAAATAAAACACAAGACATTTTCAGCTGTTTTAGACTAAAATACTGACTATGTTTAAAAAAACCTCATGTCCGGGTTTTGGGCTCTAAAATCCGGGGTATTCACGTGTCTTGTCCTGGTTGCCAAATTTAGAGATGGCAGCCCTAGATTCAACTAGAATAAAGTTTACCTACTATTATCACAAATCACAAAGGCCTCTGTTTATTTGACTGAGGTTTGTTGAGCAAGTTGAGCTAGAGACAAAGGCCTTTGTCATTTTAAAACTGTCTGTTACACACAGTGTTGCCACAGTGGTCAACTCTAGATCTAACGGAGCAAAATTATAGATACCACAGAATTTACTACACATGATATGATGATAATAATTATTTATTATTATTATTAGGAGCCTGTAGCGTCCCACTGCAGGGCAAAGGCCTCCCTTCCCTCTCTTCATTCGTCTCTATTTTGGGCCACCGTGGACCAATCCTTTAAGTGTATGATGAATGATAATAATAATAAATAATGCTGGACATTACACACCACATCATCTAGCCCCAAACTAAGCAAAGCTTGTACAATGGGAACCAGATAACTGATATACCTACTACTTATAGTTTTTTTTTTTGTAAATAATATATCTATACTAATATTATAAAGAGGAACGGTTTGTTTGTTTGTTTGAATTGAATAGGCTCTGAAACTACGGGACCGATTTGAAAAATTAATCCTATGTAAGTAAAAAAAGATTTTAAAATGCATCCCAAAAATTTGCACACTGATGGCAACCCTGGTCGCCGGTCAGCCATCATGCCTCCATTTCATTTCTGTCTGTGGGCCATATCATATCGTTCGAGTTGTGCTTGTGCGTTCCGTCTAGGTAGGTAGGTAAATAATTGTAAGACCTTGTATTGTATTGTAAATATTTGTATTCTTTTTGTTATGGAGGACCTAAAGTCATTTTTAGAAGCTGCCAAATTATCGCATCTGCTCGATTATCTCAGTGGTAAGTAAAACATAATTTACTTGTAGATAAATTGTTGCACAAAACACATGTGCTATCTGAAAGATGTAGGTTAGGTTATCGGCTGTGGTGTGGATTTATAATTTCCAGTAGCGAAGTTTGATTAAGGGTGCTTACCTACCCTGGACCTATTGACTTTGAGGGCCTACTCAATAGCGACGCTACGCAATTAGCGGCCAAATCCATATTCGCCAGTGCTTAGGCGCTCAACGTCGGGATCGGAGCTTACGGATTTATTTTGTCATTCGTATTGAGAAAATGCAAAATGGAAAATCAAATCAGCATTCTCTCAATACAAATGATAATCCGTACCTACACTCAATGGACAAGTACCTCCAACAGATGTGTGCACTGATTAGAAGGCGGCCGGGACTTAGAAAAATTTCGAGATTTTTTTTTATTTTTTATTATTATTTACTTCTCTTATAGATCTCGTAAAAATAAAGCTTTTTTGCCGTATATTTTTTTTTCGTCCGACTTGTAGTTTTTGAGAAAATCGTCGATAAATGTTTCAGTAAGATTTTAATATCTTTAATTTATGGAAAACTATGAGTCTGAGAGAAAAATGGTTTTCAGGAAATATCTTTATTTTTGTTCAAACTTTAAGTAAAAATTGAGAAAAACGTATGTTTATAGAGTAACAAGTATGTTGAAAATTTTTCTGTCTTTGCCTTCAAAATAGTACAATGGTGCCAGCGACTTATAAAATTTTCAAAAGTTTTCTCAATATATATATATATGTATATATTTTTTGCTTCTAGGTCCAAGAGCACATAAAATTAAAAGCTTTTAGCGTTATAAAATATTTTAGTCCGATGCTTTATTTCGTCTAAAATCTAAATTATTTATCCTGATTCTATGAAAAAGTTTGTCTTCTCAGAAAACAATTTTGAACACAATGCCTAGATCCGTTGGAAGAACTTTACAGAACCTTGTCACAACGAATCTTTAGTTCTCTGAAGCATGACTAAACGATTGCGAATGTCAAGATCTTCTAAGGGTCATCAAAATGGGTTCTACGCAGCTACTTGCAGCCAACTTTAGAAAGCCAAAGATCCGTTGTGCTTACTGTTCCCTAAATGCATGCTACCTACTAACATGTGTGTGTGCTTTATCTTGCATTTAACAAATTTTCAGAGCAAGGGATGGAATTAAAATTTTTATTATTAGCCAATGATAATGACCTAAAAGAACTGGTTCCTCGCATGGTAGACAAAATAAAACTGCGGAATGCTATAGAAACATATAGAAAGGTTTGTGCTTACTTTTGTCAGGCTTACATGTATAATATTAAATGGTACTATTATTCCATCGGGGGGGTTAGAAATGAATATGTAAGAAAGCAAAATTGAACAAAATCAAGTATAGGGAACGGCTGAACTCACATTCAAACCACCTGGCTGACAGCTTACAGGATACCTTAACTCTTGGGGATAGTTAGTAAGCTGAGCAGCGAGGTGCTTTGAATGTGAGTTAAGGTCAATTATGCTTGCTTACATAAAAATCATTTTTAACCCCCGATGCAAATATGTGTAACCTATGTTATGTGGGGTGTAAGGAAAACAATACAAAATGCATAAAAGCCATCATCTCAACTTTAGGAAAATATCCAATCCCTGTTTATTATACAATGCATGTATGGCGGAGGGCAGGTACCTTAACCGTTGGAGCTACAAGAAAACACTCATTGGAGACCGTCTCTAACCTTTTGAGAGATTTTGAACTGCATTCACAGATTTTGAAAAAAAAATGTACAATCAGTGACAAAATTGCCAAAAGTAAAAAAAAAAAAATTATGTTAAACCTCAAATAGTCCCATAGAATTTGTTGATCCCTAAATGTAGTAGGATCGTTTGGCAACAAAAAAGAAGTCTAGTTAATTTATCGATTTTTAGTACAAAATGTATTGGAAAAGTTTTAAAAGATTCCTGACTTTTCTACTACTAAGGTTTCACCTTAAATGGCCCCATATATAGTCTTTTGATCGCTACATGATACTAGATCGATTGGCATAAAAACATTTTTTTTTTACTTTTGGCCTTTATGTCGCTGACTGTACATTTTTTTCTAAATCTGTGAATGCAGTTTTAAATGTCTTTAAAAGTTAGGGACGGTCTCCTAGGTTAGGGTGTTTTCCCGTAGCTACAACGGTTAAGGTACCTGCCCTCCATGGCCCATCTCAAGAATCCAACCTGTATAATATAATACAATAAATCAACCCACGGTGGAAGCATCACATAATTTTAGACAAGTTGATATAAGTATTTATCTAGAGAGTTTGGTGTTCATGTTTGTAATGGGTATACATTATGGTCATGATTTTAGTTTAATTGATTAACATTAAATTTATTTTTTAGCGCAGCTCAAGTAAACTTTACAAAATTTCTTACAATATTTTTTGTTTAAAAAAATGGTATAATATGTGTTTCAGGCTGAAATAGAAAGCATCGATGTTTCGACTGTTTCTAACTTTGAAATTATTGGAACTGACATAGAATGCCCTCCATCACCTGCATCAAACGTTACTAATGTGGAAGTTAGCTCACTGAATGTTGTGTCGGTAAGAAGATGGAAATGTTTGAGCTCATTTTAGTACAGTATACTGTCATGGTTACATAATTAGGTAATTATTAATGAATAATAACTGTCTTTTAGGTAACACCTGAGCCAGGTCAGAGTGACTCTAAAACCACCAGTACACCACAGATTGCCAGGGGCCCGAAAATTTTGCCAGTAAGAAAAAAAAATATCAGCTCCCTGCATTTATCCCACTCTATTTAATTTTGGGATTCATAGTTGGAGTCCATTCCCACTTGCTTTAAGGTCATGAGGATCTTTGCTTTACCTAAAGTCAAGTATCATTTATTTAATAGGATACAAAGGATCACTTTGGAAGGAAACATCTTACAAGTTAGGTAAATCTAAGTGCCAGTTCTCTATAATGATGCTTTTCTGTTTCAGGATTTCGTCGAAGAAGAGTGGCAATTTATTCAAGAAATTGGCCCCCTCGAAGACAGAAAGCCACTCAAACAATTGCTTGAACTCACCACCTTTGGAAAAGCCTTACTGGAAAAAGAGGAACCGTTTCTCACTCCCAAAGAGCGAAAAGCTTTGGTGCAGTTAGTTGTGGAACACCAACTCCGTACATTACCAAGCATCAAAGACACTATAAGACAAGAGGTGTGGTCCAGCTGGGCTAAAGAAATCTGCTCTGTATTTAAAAAAGAACATCCGGATATTTATTATGTGCCATATCGAGTAACAGAGCGCCAGGCTTTGCCTGCTTCCGGTCTGCTGCACAACCGGTTAATTACTCATCGCCGCTTTCTTAAGTCGGATTGTAAAAGGGCCAATAGCAGTGGTAACAGCAGCCCTAGCAGTGGGAAATCGGCGGAAAAACGTTTGCGACCTCTTCCTCCTGATTCCTATCATAGTTATGACGACCCAACAGACGCAAGCAATGACATAGAATGGCTTGAAGGTTCTTCATCGCCTTTCGATGTCGTTTTGAGAAAATGGCAATCAACTTTTAAGGTCAGGGAAAAACTTTTAAAAGAGAAGTCCATTGAAGATTATTTCCAGCAGTTTCCTGTCTTGCGTTTGCCGGCTGGTCACCAACTGGTAAGTGAATACTCAATATCTACGTAAATGACTGTATAATCTCTCAAATATAATAAAAATAATGCTGGAATTTTTCACACAGTTTGGTGCTAGATCCCCAAAGTAAGCAGAGCTTGTGTTATGGGTACTAGATGACTGACATATTAATTATGTACTTTTTTGTTTGTAAATACATACATATTATTATACATAGAAACACCCAGACCCGAGACAAATATTTGTAGATTATACAAACATTGGTCCCGCCGCTGGGATCGAACCCGCAACCTTTTGCGTAGCAGGCGGGCCTTCGCCCACTGCGCCACAGAGAGAGTCAATGACATGTTTTAATTTAATGTCGTCCATAGAATTACATTCTGTTTAATATGCGTTTAGAGTTGTGTGTTACCATCATTGTTCTCCAAAATGTAAAGAATGTTTTCTTTGTTCTAGTTGGAAAGCGATTTCGATAAAAATTATCCCCTGGGATCAGCAACATTCATTGAACATTTTCCATTGATAAAAAAAAGACTACTAGAGCTACTGGTGAATAAAGGGTCACATATAAGAGCTGAGTCAGCGGTCTCCGAACTACTGGACTTGGCAACTGGTAAGTTCTATTTATTTAATATTTAATTTCGTTAAAGTCGCCAGGACCAGTGGTTTAGGCTGTGCATTGTCAGTTAGTCAGTCAGTCAGTCGGGACTTTTCCTATTTATAATGAGATGGTTGTATTATGTGAAGCCTCTATATCTCATAATATCAGTAGAGGAGGCTATCGCTTTGCAACTTTAGGTTTGATTTTAGATTACACTTGCTACCGCGCGCGGCTTCGCCCGCGTGGTACCAACATTTTGAATAGCCTATATGCTATTCCAGGTCACTATCTACGTCTATTCCAAGTTTCATCTAAATCGGTTCACTGCCTTAGGCGTGATTGAAACACAAATATACAAACATAGTCACACTTTATTATATTAGTAGAAATAGTAGGATAGGATAATGTATTTTATTTTTGCCTGGCCAAAACACGTCTTAAATATACTTTGGTTTATTCTAAACAGAAGGAGAGGAGCAAGGAAGTGTTGCTGCGCTGAGGTGCATTCCGTATTTGGTTAAACAAGTGCCCCCCGTATCAAGAAAGGTTAAAGGAAAACAGTGGAAGCCTGCACGCATTGAAGTGTCACAGGCGTTCATTGGCCATGTTTGTTCACCGGGAGACATTCAAAGGTGCATTGATGATCGCCTGACCTTAGCACGTGATAGAGGTATTACCTTTGGACCATATATAATAGCGGTGGGAACCTCCTGGTCAACTATATATCAATATGAAGTTGTGGTAACGAAAAACGTGAGGTACCAGTTTAGTGATGTAACAACCGCGCTCACCACTGCCTTCAAAATTTATTTTGCTCTTGATATTGAATATGCTGGTGATGCTGCCCTGTGTTGGGTGTTCTTGCAGCGGGCAGTCTATAAAATTGTTACTAAGTTTGATGCCCTCTACGACAAAAGTGTCACCATAAGAGAATTGATTAAAGATTGCGAAAGATTTTAACCTCTTTAACAAATAAAATGTATAAAAATAATAAGAAAAGATTTGAGATTCCACTGAAATATTCAGTTGGCGGCGGGGTCACCACCTTTTAATCCGATTAGTCCTTAAGGCTATACCGGGACCTGCCATCGCTAATGCGTAAAGGTGACCCAGGGTTCTTTACCCACCAACGGGGGTAGGTAAAGAGCTCTATAGGGTGGGTCTATAAGATTTTAAGGGGTCCGACTGGTTCCGATACTAATCACATACAAATACAATACAAGGTTTTACAAATACAATACAAGGTTTTACAATAAAATATTATTTACCTACCTAGACTGGTTCCGCTATTCTTCACTGCCTACTAATCGTTTTGTTAAAAGCTAATTTCTATAAAGAAAGTTCTATTATTGTTAATAAAGTAGAATCAGATAATGTTCACTTTGCACGTATACGCACCTTGTACGTATACGATCGTAAACAATTAGCCTTTAAAGCACAACAATTAGACACTATTGGATTTGATGACCATTATTATGCATACCAAGTTAATGTTCCTGACTATGAGTTAGCAATAATATATATTAAGTATGAGGATCTTCAGCATCGCTCTCCATGTTTTTTGTCGTTATTGGCTATGGTACTCCTCCTGAAAGTTATGTAATTTTGAGGAAACCTCTTTAACAAATAAAATGTATAAAAATAATAAGAAAAGATTTGAGATTCCACTGAAATATTCAGTTGGCGGCGGGGTCACCACCTTTTAATCCGATTAGTCCTTAAGGCTATACCGGGACCTGCCATCGCTAATGCGTAAAGGTGACCCAGGGTTCTTTACCCACCAACGGGGGTAGGTAAAGAGCTCTATAGGGTGGGTCTATAAGGTTTCAAGGGGTCCGACTGGTTCCGCTATTCTTTCTTCCTTGTAATGGTTTTGTAAATAATTTTAAATGCTTAATGTCATTGTCAATATTAATGGCTTTAGTTATGGAATAATGTTGATAGGAGTCTGGGGCTTGATTTTGATAAAATTAAGAATTGCATTTAAAAAGATTATTAATATTAATTTATTCAGCAAAAATATATCTTAATTTTATCGAAATTGAACCCGTGACTATTAACAACATTTTTCCATAACTATAGCCGTTTGCATTTTCCCCTCAGAGGGCGCTCGACAAAACTAACTCTGTATACCTCATAGCTAATAGTTGGTTTGTTTGTATGGATGTTACTCTGGTTACAGCTTTTTAATTAATAAAAGTGTTTATTTTAATCTTTTTTTAGTTTAATTGATCTACACTCCTTGGAGTCATCGTGACAGTGGCTAGTGTGGCAACGTTAAGGTGATATGTCTCAAAGGTATGTTTTCTTAAGCGTTTCTTCAAATTATATTATAGCGACATATTCAGGAACCCCTCCCACACAATCGAAATCCTCTGAGGTGGGGTATTCGATGTAAGTAGCTGTCCAATTAACACAGAGAGCTGTTGAGCTCTGTGAGCTTTAAGGAGCCTCCTCCCCTTTTATAGGATAGTTTTATTGTCCCATGATATATCATGATAGTTATATAATGGGCCAATAAAGCTATCATACAAAAGGGCAATAAAGCAATAAAGCTTTGGAGGCTAAAGGAGGCTCCTTAAAGCTCACAGAGCTCAACAGCTTTCTGTGTTAATTGGATAGCTACTTACATCGAATACCTCACCTCAGAGGATTTTGATTGTGTGGGAGGGGTTTCTGAATATGTCGCTTTAATATAATTTGAAGAAACGCTTAAGAAAAATACCTTCTCTGCCACGCATTTTCCTCAACTATTTTATAGCAACAGTATAAGTGACGCCCTCCCCCTCACATACCTATATCTCTCCCAGGTATATGAGGGGGAGGGCGTCACTTATACTGTCGCTATAAAATAGTTGAGGAAAATGCGTGGCAGAGACATATCACCTATCACGTGGGCACAGCAATACACTGTCACTGTGACAACACAACCTAGACGTAGGGACAGCAGAACATTGCCTCTGTGACAATACACTGGTAGACGCAGGGACATTAGTACACTGTCACAGTGACAATTCACTGTAGACGTAGGGACAGCAGTACATTGTCATAATCACAAAGCACAGTAGACATAGGGACAGAAGTACACTGCCACAGTGACAATTTACCGTAGGCATAGGAACAGCCGTACATTGTCATAATGACAAAGCACAGTAAACATAGGGACATCAGTACATTGCCACAGTGACAATTTACCGTAGGCATAGGAACAGCCGTACATTGTCATACTGACAAAGCACAGTAAACATAGCGACATAAGTACATTGCCACAGTGACAGCTGTACACTGTCACAGTCACAATTCACCGTAGACATAGGAACAGCAGTACATTGTCATAATCACAAAGCACAGTAGACATAGGAACAGAAGTACACTGCCACAGTGACAATTTACCGTAGGCATAGGAACAGCCGTACATTGTCATAATGACAAAGCACAGTAAACATAGGGACATAAGTACATTGCCACAGTGACAGCTGTACAATGTCACAGTCACAATTCACCGTAGACATAGGAACAGCAGTACATTGTCATAATCACAAAGCACAGTAGACATAGGGACAGAAGTACACTGCCACAGTGACAATTTACCGTAGGCATAGGAACAGCCGTACATTGTCATAATGACAAAGCACAGTAAACATAGGGACATAAGTACATTGCCACAGTGACAGCTGTACACTGTCACAGTGACAATTCACCGTAGACATAGGAACAGCAGTACATTGTCATAATGACAAAGCACAGTAGACATAGGGACATAAGTACACTGCCACAGTGACAATTTACCGTGTCAAAAAGACATCGCCTTATAACGCGAAGCCAACGCAACGATGTCGAATTGTTAATATGACATGAACGTAGTGGTATTATGGACTTATCAACTTTGACGTAGGGACAATTTAGCAGAGGCTAATCTACAATGTTTGTGACAGAGTTGCGCATATGTGGCAACAAAAATCCGTCTCTAAGTTCCTTCGTCATTGATCTCTGGATACGACAAAAAAGGCTCAGTCGGAGTGATCAAGTTCCCTAGTAATCTCCTATTTGTTAAGGGATTTTTGTCACCGCGTTAATATTTTTTTTTGAGTGTACTTTTTGTCGTAAATTTTCCTAAAAATATTTCGTAATAAAGTCTTGAAAAAGACAACAAAAATAATTAGCCAAATTGGCGGAAATTTTATGGAGTTTTTACGCTTAGCAACATTTAGCCATTCATTTTTATTTTGTTTTATTTCTATCGAAAAACAAACAGTTTAAGAGTTTGTAAGTTGGAAATCTGCCCTGTTACTGGCACAGAGGCAAACGATAGACACAAAGCGGCCTATACCCAGTGGCATGAGAGCTAATGATGATATCATCTACCTATCTTGGTTTTGCATGCAGCTTCTTATAAATCAGCGCTCAAAAGAAAAAGCAACATGTAACGTCAAAGCAAAAGACCCAAAAATCCTATTCTGGCACTCCGCCCAGCGTGTGTTTAGCAAAGCCCACTTTATGACGTCATCAACCCGTATCTGAGCATAGACCGAACGAATTAATTAGCCGCCTTGGACGGACGCACTTCCTCTTAAATGAAACCAAGAGGTTCATTGGGTGTTCATGTATTTATAAACTCACACATTCATTACATTTTTTTCGATGCGGATAACGTGTGTGCGTATGTATATACTTCAAACTTTGTATTTTTATATCAACCAAGAACTACCTTATGAATTAAAAAATATACATTTTCAAGATCTATCGCTGACCATACAAATACCTACAACTAGAACACAAACGAAGAAAAATATGTTTTACAACTACCGCAGACCTATGTGTAAAGTACATAGTAATTCTAACACATTTCCATCAAATCGGACTAAAAATACATCACAAAGCTAAATGGATCTAAAGAGATAATCTAGTCAAAGATAAAATGGAAAGTGAAGCTCAATGTGAAAGCTCTAAAGCCAAATTGCTCATACTATTTTTAGCACCGTGGATATTTTTCCATTCATTAAGCTTTGACGGCAAGCAATAAGCCGATAAGACAAACAATCTTTGAATATAATAGACGCTTGAGAGCCCTCCCACGGGCCCTGTTGTATAAGGGTGTTCCGTGCTTGATCGTTGATCAACTCTGACTTTTAATTGATTGATTCTAACCGACTTTATATTCAAAGCTATTATTTGATTTTATAGGTTAGGTTCTCTGTTACTAAGAGTTTTACCACTAGTGGAAAATGCGCTATTAAAAAATATTCATAATGATAAAATATTCATGATATTCATGATTACTTAAACTAGTTTCCGAGAGCCGCGTTTGTCGAATGGGGCTGTGCCTCGATCCGAAGGTCGTGGGTTTGAATGCCGGCCGTGCATCAATGGATTTTTCGTTTCGTAAAATTTATATGCGCTATAATACGAGCTCTTAACGGTGAAGGAAAACATTGTGAGGAAACCCGCAGCTTAGTTAGCTCCACACGTATAGACGCTAAGCTGAGAGGATGGTTTAGGTGCTGGGAAGCGTATTCCATCTCAAACAATGTCCCAGGCACTACAGCGTCCCGTTAAGTGTAGACATGGATTGCCTCCTGACGCTGTATAAATCATCTAATATGCTGAACTTAACGCAAATAAATCATTTTTAAGATCTCCTGCTAAAAAATAAGAGGATTTCATAAACAACTAGGTACCAATATTTATCGACGATTAATTTCCAATTTGCTATTTTTAGCGCGAAAGTTTTTTATAATCAAAAATTCCGACACCAACACTAACTTTGTATGAAATTTGTTCCGAAGTGCAACCCTAATCCACGGAGCGAAGTAATTTAAAGAAAAATAACATTAGCAATTCAGATTAGGCCTCTATCAGGCTTTTATTAACTGTCAAACTGGGAAAAGTGAGGCGTTGAGCAAATTGACTTTTCAGAGGTCTTCCCGGGACCCGATTTATCTATACTCTTAGCACCAGTTCGGAAAAGCTGGCCAAGTGGAATAAAGCCACAACTTTCAAGGGGTTGTACTCGGTAAAGAAGACATAGGAAATCAAGGGCTTTTGCAGCAAAATGTTTTAACTAAGTCAAATAAAGGATAAAAATACCAATTTATCTTAGTCAATGGGGTTGAATTTAAGTACAAGGTTTACTTCCATCCCAGATACTCCTGGGACATTGTTGAAATGTCTGAGGCAACGCTTTGTTTCAAGGAGCAGAGACTAGTGGTAGTATCTCCGCCTTCCGGTCTGGTCGCGATTTCAAATCCGGTCGTGCACAAGTTTTTCTTTTATGTGTACTGCCAGTACTTCCAAAGGGCATATTGTGGAGCCTAAAAAGCACATCACACCACCAGCAATTACACAATAAGACTAGCGGCCTTATTGTGTAATTCAACCGGCAACGGACATGGACTTCATTTTGACATTTGAAACCCATTCTGGACTTCATGTGATTGGTTGAGCTCTATTGGGATGACAGTTCGGAATGGATTTCAAGTTGAACAATAAGGCTGCAGGTTTCAAAAAGTGACGCGACAAGGACAAGAGAATACACGAGGTTCTCTGACGCGTGAGGATGTTAATAAAGCAGAGTCCCTAATTGAGCCGCTTGGAATGGTGTGTCGGGAGATTGTGGACGTTATGAGCTCGTAAATCAGGAGCTAAGCTGCTAAAGAACTAGCAGCCGCCATATAACGTTAGCTTTCAACGCCTTTCAATTCAGATAAAATGAACACTGAATCGGACAGTCTAGATTCTAGATCGTTTATGGTTTTATCTTATGTAATAATAATGTGTGGTAATAGTTATGATTTCAAGAGAAACTGAAAAATGCTTATTTATATACATTTTTTATGATATGATCTTTGTCTGACATCGCTTGATTTTTAGTAGCCGTGCTCTCGACGGCGAAGAAAAACATTAAAGATAAAGATAGATAAAGATAAGTTTAATTATCCACATCATATACAACAGTTACAATAGGTACTTAAATCTACATAACTTTATGTAAAAAGTAAAGTAAAGCAAGAGTTTATTTTATTATGTTATTCTTAAAGGAATGGTGTTATAAAAACGTATCCCCCGTGCTAGATTTAACTGTGTTACGGCAGGATACACTTCTACCTCATTAACATGATTTATTAAACACGAAAAAGAGTAAACAATGTGGTGACGGTTCGTCAAATTACTTAAATTATCTTTGTCAAAATAGTGACAACTAGGTTAAACTATTAATAGCTAGTAAGTACATTCAAATATCAAAGAACATTATGAGACCTTCAGCTCTGTCAGGTCTACTCGTTTTAACGTCGTCCTTCCTGTGGGTAGGACCGATCAAGTTATAATGATTCAGGTACTGATCAGGAGATGATGATGATAATGGAATGTCCCAGGTATAGCGCACCGTAAGTGTATTGACTACTCGTGACACTATATAAATCATCTGGTAAACATTTACAGACCTATATTCATTTATACATATAGGTGCTCATAGGTTTCAGTTTAAATACAGATACAAGCGCGTAAACCCACGCCAATTCTTGAAAAAAAATAGACATAAGGAAGTTAGTCAGATCCCCTCATCGACTAGAAAAAAGCTGATGATCTTCAAACGGCTGAACAGATTTTCATGAAACATGGCTAAGAACTCTCGGGGTAAAATTATCTATGACACAAAAAACTAAACGAAACGATACCATTGACAGATACACATATACACAGATACACAGACAGACACGTTAAACTTATAACACCGCTCTCTTTTTGCGTCAGGGGTTAAAACGAGTCCTATTCTGTTTCCTGCACCCTAATAATTGGCTGTGGTGTTATAGTCAGTAAACTTGAACGGTAGCGAACTCCGAATTTATTCGGTCGCCATAAAAATAATGGACCGCGGAGTAAACATCCAATAGAATTACAAAGGGCGGCATTTATCATAACTCTACTTCGGTAAATGATAAGGAAGCGAAAGTGAAATAAATAGGCCAAGTGTCGCAGTCACAGACAAAATATAGGCCTTTTCCCCGATGATTTATAAACTATGGTCAAATAATGCCTCGTGTTTTCAGTAGTAGGTAATCATACTAAAGCTTAATTCTTTTACCTTGAATTATGTCCATTCCATTAAAAATTCAATATGACAATTTCCAAATAAAATGGTAACTACCTGAGACGCTTGAAATATTTGTCTAGACATTTTTATGTCTGTTTTATGTGGTAAAATAATAGTTTTAAGTTAGGCAGTAGAAGAATTGGAGACACATAAATCTTGTGAAAGTATCTAGGTAGTTTAGATAAAGATTCTTTATTAGAGGTTGCAGAGAGAAAAATCTGGATATGAGTTACTCCTAAAAATGCCGCAATTTTCAACTTCTTGAAAAATCTTTTTAATGTTATATTTTGACATGAATTTTCAGCAGAATTTTTATTTGCCAATTTTTGGTTGGAGCCTGAGATAGTCAGTTTGTTCGTATTTCGTTTTAAATAATAAAAATCTACATAATCTTACACAAATAGAAATGAAGAGACAAAACCTAATCAAGAGTGGATGATACCATTACGCAAAGTAGAAATTCTTTCACGTCAATAGGGAGTTCAAAAATGTTCATTGGCATTTCCAAATAGATGTTTGGCACATGCCCACATTCTGTAAAAGTAGTTGAGGTACCCACTACCTAACAGGAGTAGATTTTCTATTTGTCTCAAAGTCAAAGTCATAAAGCATTTATTCAGTAGGACTGCTAGGATCACTTTGAAACGCTGTCAAACTAGGTGATTCTACTACTGTTCCTTCGCGACCAATACCGTGAAAAACGACTAAGCAAGCACGACCGAGCGCTTTATACTAAGTAAGTAGTTTATAACTGTAAGGAAAACTAAAATAACTCTACTTTTTTGTTACAAGCCTGAGTCTATTTGAGGATCTAAGTCGAGTCAAATAGCTAAAGCACCGAGACCAGTATACGTGCCAGTTGCCTTTACGAAACTGATGCTAAAACCCAGGAAACCATTTACGTTCCCTCCCGGACAAGGTAAACGACAGCCATTTATCCAGATAATATGAATATACCATAAACCATGTGGCATTGTACACATTAGCTGGGGACCGACCTAAGGTCGTGGTTATCTTTTATACTGACTGATCGTGTTTTTGATCCGGTTTGCACCAAGAGTAGTGTTAGTTGAGTGGGATAGTGTCTCGTCTTCTCGAAAACAGGTCGAATAACATTTTCTATAGATAATATATTCCGGTAAATATTGTCTGCATTTAAACTCGGAGCTCTTATTGGTCAATCCATAGGCTTTAAACAAAAAGTGTGTGAGTGTCGTGGAACCTCCGTGAACACTCGGTTAGAACGACGGTTCAACTTTGAAATTTGGCATTTGTCAAATATTACTGTTTTGCGTCTGCGTACTTCGAACAGTGATGTTTTGACCTATGTATTTTTCGTGATGGTATAATAGATCGTGTTTTTTTATAGCCTTTTTTCTTGATACCGTCAGAAAAGGAACTTCGTTCCATAAAAGTGGAGTTATTTTAGTTTTCCTTACACTTATAAACTACTTACTTAATATTAATATAATTATACCTAGAGCATCGTGTCCCACCTTTGGGCAAAGTTCCTCCATTTAACGACTACCTTGTAAAATAAAGTACAAGTAAGTACAATTTTTCATTGAGAAAAGAAACATCCCCACACTGATACAGAGATAGTTCACCGATTTGAAATATAACCACAGTTCAAAACCCAGCAATAACCTAATCGCTAATTGTAAAGCTGAATCCACAATGTTTACTCATCGTTTGCACTCCAGGGTTGTCAAAGCTTTACGTACAGGCGTAAACATCGGGGCCTTTATCTTGTTTGTACAGACGGCGGGAACCCTCAACATATTTGATTACAATTGAAATTCGCGAGGTTGGGGTGATACAGTCGCTAACAAAAGAAGATAAGGTAGAATGGTGTTAATAGGGTGTGATAAAGATAATCTGTTAGATTTTTACACCTACACGACAATTAGACGTGTTTGTGGTTTGAAGTCTAATAAGTGATATGCTTTATGCCAATCCTACCCTACTCATCTTACAATAACGATACAGCTTTTCGCCGTGAGAGTATATAAATGTTCTTTGGCAAGTGAATGAAATGTATGATACTTACAATGAATGAATGAATGAAAATACTTTATTTCACACCTCTTAACCTGATAATTTGTACTTTTCAGTTGATATTAAGCGTCTAAAATGGTTTACAAGCTCTGTAATAGACTTCGCGGTCTAAATAGTAAAGTACGTTGTCACACTTTAGGTAAAAATCCGTGAAAGTAAAATTTTCAGTTCATTCTTCACAAAAAAGCAGCCCTTCAGCCCTTCAATTTTTGGATCAAACCGGGCGTTCAAAGTGTTTACCCAGAAACGCTATTATGAAAAGGTCGTCCATTGTTAGGCTAATGTAAGTTATTGTTATGATATAATAATCTACGTGTTGGGAAGAACTTATTATTGGTGAATTATCTGCAAGAAATCACTCTTCACACATCTATTATTATAAGCCTTTCATGCCTGACACGTTCCACAGCCTAAACCATAAGTCCTAGAAACATGAAACATGGAGGGTCAACATTACTTTTATGTTAAAGAGAGAAATAAGAAAAAAAAGAGGATTTGAAAAGCGGACAAACGTGGCACAACGCAAGCGAAGGCGCGGGTGTGCTACTATTAGGTACTAAAAGGATTAGATGATAAAATTATGCTTTAGATTTAGAAGCATGAAATTATACAAAAAAATTGTGAACTCCGGTTACTCGCAGTCCTCGGGAATACTTTACTTTTTCAGAATAAATATAGTATTATAAATAGATATGACTATAGGATGTAAGGCTGGTTTTAGAGTCACGCTGACCCTCAGCGCTGATATGAGAGTGATCTTTATTACAATGTAGTAAGGATACTGATTGTACAGCAGCGCCGAGAGAAATCAGCGATGCCAATTCTGCTGAGACATTAGTATCCTTACTTCATTGTAATAAAGAGTATGCTTCTATCAGCGCTTACAGTACGCGTGACAGGAAAACCAGCCTCCAGGGTAGCACTGCAGACTGTAAATATGTTGTGTAACATAATGACCTAGTCCACTAGCCGCATAATAAAACTCTGAAAATAGTTGAAAATTCTCATATTTATTGTAATAAAATTCCGATTCGTAAACCAAATTCAATTCATTCTGTCAAATAATTAAAATCACAGTCGATATGGAATGCGTGTGCGTATGCTGCATGCAATATCTCATTCCCTGAATTCCACAAATTTCATACAAAAATACCTACTCAGTTTTGATATTTAGGAGTAAGTATTTCACTATTAGAATGTCTAACGCGCCTTGGGCAGACGTGATAATTTTATTTTTTCATTAGCTGTAGATAGATAGATAGAAGATAGAAAATACTTTATTGTACACCACATGGACATTACAGAAAAAACAAACAAAGATACAGGAAATTATTTAAAGCGACGTACAATGGACGGTCTTATCACTGTGATTGATTTCTTCCAGACAACTTTAGGAACCTTAAGCTGTACCAGTTTGGTTCCGTAAAATTGCTTTTACAATTATCGAAAAGCCCCGTGCTTAAGTTGCTATATTACCGCCTACGCGCAAATACTGAGACGCTCTACTTGAGAGGTAGTTTAAGAACTGTTCTAAAATTGAGACTAATTTCAAAACTCAAGCAGAGGTGTTGATTAGAAATCAACTTGTACTTCTAAAAATTTACAAGAATCAGTACCTAAATACGCGCCCTAGTCCATACGGAATAAAGTACATTTCAAACGATAAAATAATTTGGACCAAAACGGCACCGCAAGTAGTAAATATTTTATGTATTCATAAGTTGTTAAATAAATAAAGTTATGCATACCATTTACAGTCTAAAGCATAACTCAAAAGACCAAAAAGTATTTGACGGCGGTGTTTCACGGACGTTTGCAAAATTGCTGAACTTTACAACAATGTCTGAGAACTTACTGAGAGGTACCTAAGTAATGTAGAACTTTGCATGAAATCTAGGAATTCATGCTTACACGTGCGTATTTAAGTAGGTAGGTAGTTTTACTAGTGTGTATAAGGTTGGAAATAATTTTATACAACATCATCTTTCTGTTCGTGATATCACTTTTTCTCAGGTCCAGTCTGAAAATCAGCGTTACTGTGTACCTTCGGGCATGGAGTAACAATAAGCTGAGACTGGACCTTTTTGGCTCACTACAGCACACAGACCACTGTTGCACCCACCTATGTAGGTGCCAGACTAGACTACTAGTATTAGGTGTATTTCTTTTTTTTTTCTAGTTTGTTTTTACCTGTGCGCCTACCTACTTGTTACTTGTCTTTGTTTTTGTGTCGGTGTTGAAATGTTATGTGTGCCAAATAAATATTTTATCTATCTATCTATCTATCTTTCCCCAAAGAATCATTATAGGGTCTTTCATTTTATACTAACTTAATTCAGGAATTAAGAAAATTAAATTAAATCGCGAAGAGTGGAAGAAGGGAAGGGAGGCCTTTGCCCTGCAGTGGGACAACACAGGCTAAATAATAATAATAATAATAATTCAGGAATTGGGTTCAAAAAATTAATTAAAAAATACTTATGTACATAATGATTTTTTTTGTTTTGTTATGAAAATCCCGAGACAATCGTTAAAGACTATCCTTTCAATTGATTGTTGCTTCTTGCATAACATAGCCCATTCAAGATGTAGCTGCGCTGCGATTGGCGGAACGTCTGTTCTCCTTGAAAATCATTATGCAACAATTCTAAAAAATCAATAAATGATCAATTTTGAAGTGAAAACTTAAATGGGCTTAGGAATTAAATTAATACGGTCAAACGTCTATTTACAACCCAAAAATGAGGCCCTGTCAGTTTGTGTAGTTTAAAATGAAAGACCCTATATTTGCGTTATGTGAACTGCATGCTCTTACAATTGTTGTAAATACATAATAATATGAATATACATAGCAAATAATAGTCACTTGATTTTCCTAGTATATATTGAATTAGGATTACCTACGTGTGTGCAGAGTGTTTGACCTATGCAAATCTTAAATTTACGAACATCACGATTTAGAGTGCAAAGTTTCAACTGCATAAGGCAATAAGCATTGCGAATCCAACTTTATTTTTGAGTAGGAAGGCAAGAACAAAATCAACAAGTCTAATTTGCTTAATTAGAAAACTTTGAAGTCTCTCGAAACTTGCGCTCATTGACGAAGAAGGGATTCAATGAATATTAAAGTGGGTATTAAACAAATATTTGGAAAACTCGTTTCTAATTCAATATCTAAGTAAACCTAGGTAACTATAAAAAAACTGAGGTTGACATATTTACTTGATAATTTTCAGTGTCAAAAGGCAACTAACTAAGCCTTTAAACTGACAAAGGTACCTTGCGAGTGCCCTATTCCACTCTGATCCACTAATCAAATCCATTAAGGGATTAGTTTCATCAGCTGTAGCATTAACTGCTGTAGCTCAATAAAAAATATATATATAGCCTGACTTAACCCACGGCTGGGTAAAGTCCTTTCTTTGCTTATGCCATTATTCCCAGACCCTGTACTAGCCATTGATGATATCGTGGGTATCATAAAGTATACACGTATAACTTCCAGGGAATATGACAATTCGTACAAAAGTTTTACAGCTTACATATTTCATAGTTACATTCAAATGCACTTTTATTGTATAAAAAATACAGTAATGATGATAAAACATGTAGATGGCGTTACCGGTGCTATAACCGATAAAAATATGAGCTTATCTAAAATTTCGATTGTGACGACATGGATTCTGTGGCCGAATGGTAAGGCACTCCGGCTTTAGGAGGATCGTCTTATCGTTGCGGGTTCGAATCCCGTCGGAATCGAAAATTTTGATAAGACTTTTAATTTCTCAGTAATGATCTATATCTCCTTAAGCAGCCACAAACTTCCGTGTTATAAAATAGGACTAAATTAAGTAGAACTGATTTAAAGTTAAAAACCAAAACATAAAATTCAAAACATATTTAGCAAAAACCATGGACCATGTTTGTTGAAAAAACCGTGTTTGTTGCCCTGGTTCTTCACGGTATTAGTCGCGAAGGAACAGGAGTAAAATCACCTAGCTATAAGACGAATTCAAAGTGATCGCAGCGGTCCTACTGAATAAATGCTTTTTTACTTTGACTTTTACTTTGACATGATAAGCCGTGGTAAGAGCTTCTTTTTGATGGATTTGGTGTTATTATCAGTACAAAGAAAATCATAACAAAACTGGTTGACTCTGGTCCACATCTTACTTAAACCCAAGATAAAAATAACACCTTCCTTCAACTGTCTACCCAATTTAAACCCTTCAAAAGCTCGAAAAATTTACTTAAAATCCTTTTAATTTACCCGAGAGCTCAGACTTACCTACAAAATCCTCTAATCAGGAAGCACAGCACGTCTTTTACAGCTAAAAATACACAGTCATTTTTCTTTAAAAATACACTCGTATTATATTACGCGATCTCGTAGTCAGCAGGAGCAGAGGCGATAGGTCCTCCTCGCTCGGTGGTCGGTTATCGACTGTCAATGACACGTTGCCAACAGTTGCCGGCAACGGTGCCAGACCTCCGAACACCCGAAGCTGCAATGACCAGCACGCATGCGTCGTGCAACCATGTCTGAAAAACCCACAACAACTCTTGACAAGGAATAATTTTGAACTCTCTCACTTTGGAATAAGGATGTAAAAGTTATTTTTGTGGGTAAAGTTGTCGGGAGCGTTTAAAGAAAGTTCAGGCCACATGTCGGCTCAAACGAACTCACTTTGAGTCGGTTTAATGAATGGAAGTGTGAAGAAGTGAGTGATGTTGCTTCACTTTCGCGCGTTAATGTGAGTCCCTGATGTTTCCTTATGACTTATTCCTTGTATAAAGTGGTTTTACTTGACGTAAATTTTCTTTGACGCATAGAATCAAATAAAACTGTTTGTTAGGGCCAAGGTATGATGATGGTGTGTTATCAAATTAAACATTATTTTATTCTTGAGATTTATTACAGTAACACATTTTGTATGTAATATGCGCAAATATATTAAAAACAGGAAATTTTAATGTGTAACAGGAATATTGATGTGATTATTGAGAGTTGAAGATTTACAGACTAAACGAAATAAATATGTATTTCTTTACTTTAAATTCATAGAAATTAACAAGTAGTAAGCATTGAATGTGAATTAATGATTTAAGCTGTGATGAGCGTAAAGAAGGAATAAGATGTTTGTAGAATTGACTTGAACAGTTCCATATTAAACGTGACGATCCATCCTGTGATAATGAGGGTCTGCTGAGCTCTCGCGATCATGAAAACCAGCATTTTGGTGACTTCAGTGTTCTTATTGACCTCCCAGGGCACGGAGTAGATTTCTGTACCTATTCCATCGCCGACCTGAATAAACAAACAATATGCGATATAGAAAAGACCCGACTTTTAAGTTAAACCATTTTATTCTTTTTCTATTCTCGACTCAAAGGGTCGTTTCAGGGGAATAAGCCAAAACATATTATTATAGTGTATAAGTAATAAGCAAATCTATTAATCTATCAAAGGAGAGAGATGGTTGGAAAGAATTGGGGGAGACCTTTGCCCAGCAGTGGGACAGTATAGGTTAAATAAAAAAATAATACCTAATAATAAAATAATAAGCAAGCTTTACCTGAGCTAAAATACTGGCGTAATTACAAGGCCAGTATATGTGGAGTACGCCAAAAATACCAAACAGCGTGAATTTCGGTTCCAACTGCTGCAGCAGATATATCGAGTAGAGATTGAAGGATATCATGAAGGACGTCAGCAGGAACACGGCAAACAGCCACGGTCCATACATCTGTTGCATGAGATCGTAAAACTCCAAAGCATCTTGGTGATCCTTCACGGCCTCAATCACCAGCGTCTTCAACTCCTGATCGCTTCTAGCATCCTTGTACGCCCGATGAAGCTTGTGCACCATCAACTTCAACTTCATCCGTAGATGTGTCGTCGCAATACAGAACGAACCATCTAAACCACAGTAATTCGGCACTAAAACAACACACTGGACACAATTATAAGCGAAATAGAGATGAAAGAACGGCCAGTCATCTTGAACATCTTCAAAGAATATCATTTCCATATCGTGTACCATACGTCTTTCGAAGTCATCAGTTTGAAGGCTTTCGATGGTCATGCGAAGCCCAGCGTAGACGGGAAACACTGCGCTTAAGCCCACGGGGATCCATAGCCACGAGTTCTCAGCAACTTTGCACTGTTTAATATGTTCGTCATAGATTTCTTGGTAGTCTTCTGACATGTCGTTGCCTTTCAACAGATCTTTGGAGATCCAGTGCAGTAAAGTAGCGAGCTTTGGTGTCGCATAGATAGTGTAATACGTTTTGAAGAAGAAGAGTACTAGTACAACGCCCAGGGTCATGTTCCTTGAGAAATTATAGATGTCCATCCGATAGAGACACTTGAAGGTGTATGTAAAGAAGAAAAAGAGTTGGCCACCATTGAAACTTATGATAATTGTGATCCAAATTAATCGTTTTAACGCATTGGATCTGTTCGGATAAATGAAAGCGAACACAAACGCAATTGAGCAAAGTGGATAAGTGTCGTTAAAACATTTGTATTTTCTTTCCCGTTTGTCTATTTCATCAGGATCTGTTTTCAACTCCATGTTGCTTGCTGAACTATTCTACGAGAACTATGGAATATGTGGTTTATTTCGCATTAAAGATAATTATGTGACAGTTAGCAAAGTAATAGTGTGAAATCACCACCTACGGTAAAAACAGGAACAACAATTTCTTTTAATTTTGTACTAAACATTTTTTTATTTCCCCTATATGGGTAATTTTACAATTATTGAATTATACAGTTTCGCTGAAGCTAATCACACTCTACCACACTAATATTATCAATAGGAAAGTTTGTCGGTATGTATGATTTTTACCTACTTCAGCACGCTGAAACAGCTGAATGGATTTGAATAAAGATAATGTTGTACTAGCTTCAGCCTCCAGCTTCGCACGTGTAGAACCAACATTTAACAAAAAACATCGCACAAATTTTTACATTACGATAACTACGATGAGAATTTCACATGTGTTATTATTGTCTTGAAATCCCCTAGAGAGTTTTGGAAGTAAAAGTGTGTTGATGTACAATTTATCAGCTCATTTCTCACAAAAATATTTCAAGCCCTCGCTTTTCCCGCAAAGCGGACGCACGTGTTTACCCTGATACGCTATTATGAAAAGGTCGCCTATTGTTAGGCTAATGCAAGTTATTGTTATGATATAATAATCTACGAGCCAGCTTGGCCAGAACAGTATTATTGGTGTATTGTCCACGATAAATGCGATCGCTTTAATTCTTCTTCTACTTATTTGGGTTGGAAAATGCATCATTAAACATTTATGAATAATTCTACAAGGATTCTAGATTCTAAAGGGATTTTTCGTTTCACAAAAATAACTTTTTATCTGAATCTTCTAGTTTTTAAATAACAAATACAATAATAATGCGCCATTTCACTAACACAAGTCACTGAATAAAATAAACGTAAACCAAATAAAAATACAAGAAAACGCTATCAAAAACCATTCGCTCGCGCGAATAAACTTGTGAATAAAATATGAGGTGTCTGGGGACCAAAAATGTCTTAGATATCCTCATTGTTCTGCGAAAGGCTCTTGAGGGACAACGCATTGCAGTAGGAAAATGCATAAGTGATAGTTTTGACTTCAAACGCTTTGACAGTTACGAAGTTCCTTCCCACGAGGTCAAATTACCATTGCGTAAAGCGCTCGTGGTCTGCTTAGCCGTTCTTGATGATCGTCAAAGATAAGTGACATTCTGCGTGGTAATAAAATGTATAAGTGACTGCTAATGGTATAAACATCTGGGGCCTTACTAATAAACGTGGTATAAAGTTATTTCTCGGAATAAAATAGGAATAACCATACATTTTGACAGTTTACACTCGGGAATATCTTTACACCACGTTTACCCAAGGCCGTTAGTGTTTCCATGCTTCGAAGGGCATCTTACATATCATAGAGACTGTCAGATATTTTTCGCAGAAGTTTTCTTGCAGGAAAACGACGTGACTGAATAAATAGGTATACCTTGCGTTTGTATGAAGTTTTCTGGAGTGTCCGGGGTCTGTTCTGCTAAATCCTGCTAGATTCATGGGAGATGCAATTCCCGTGCAATACGTCACTTGCATTTAATAAATCATGAAAATCGTCCGTCGGTCTGTCATCGCGCCGATGACAAATTGCAGGCAGCGACGCCGACGGCTCGATTGATGACGCGCCGCCGCAGTTTCCCTCATTGCATTGTTTACGGAACATTTCAGTACAATTACCACAAGTACTCGTATTAATATGCGCCTTCGCAAACTTTGTGCTTTTTATTGGTTTGGTACTCGTGTTTATAGTATTGTGGTCCTTTAGTGCTTTTAACGTATTTCTTCTGTAAGGGCAAAGGATATCTGCTCTAGGAACTCCATCACCAGAATTGGCCACAAACTCATACTTGCTAGCTAAGGCGGCCATACAATGGCGAAACAAAAATAGTTTTTTGGTTTATGGAACCCTAAAAAGCTAGACAAACAAACATAAAAAGATCTGAGAGAAAGTCTACCGTACCTTGGGGATACAGTCGTGAACCTGTTTAAAAAGCTAGACAACTTTAAGTTGTCTGTGACGCAACCCTAAAACGCGCATATTTGTTAATAATAATCCACCTCTGGTGTTTTGTTCAATGAATAACGGTGTTTGTTCTCATAGTCTGCGCCCGCCTTGCCGATACGTGGGCGAGTGGCTGAATACGATGGGAATATCTCAATAACTCATCTTGTCGTGCCATACTCGGTAGTGCCTCGACTTTGGAACTAATGGTTGAGTTCTGGACTTATATATGGGGCAGAGTGAAATCCAAAAAGATATTCTGCAAATCGGCCGAGCCGCTCTTGAGTTATAAATGGTGTAAGTATCCCAACACTATGTTTATTAGATTTGCTTATACTTACAGCCTCAGAAATCATATTCAATAAATATAATTTTTTCGATGTCTATATATTTGTTATTCTGCATTTTGGGTCGAAGAAAAATCCTACAAATGAATTTATAATACTTATAAATCAATCCTTCTATTCTTGATTCGACTTCGACTTAGTTTTGACGATTATAGGTACCTATAGTTTATGTATTTTTTTTCAGAACTTTGAGACCGCTGCATGTAAATGTGAAACGTTTTTTCGACAATCACAGTTGCGTCGTAGTTATGTAATAAGGCGTTTTAGCGATATGGAAATAAAACACTTGGTCGATGGACGACCGTTGTTCGATACAGCGGTCATCAATCAATCAAAACGTATATTGCGAGCGGGAATTTGTCCAGTAGCGGTGATGAACACAGTAGGATTTGTGATGGACTTATAAAATTAGTAAAATAAATTCGTACGGGATCATAACTTAATTGGTAATTCACTTTGGTCAAAGCCAATAGCAAGTAGAAGTAGGTAGGTACGTAAGCACCTTAATAAAAAAGTTGCCGCGTCACTGCCCGATCTTTTTACACTTCTGTAATGCTCACTGTATTTGTCTCCTTGGCCAATTGAAACAAGTAATTAATTATTATTGCAAGAACCCCTCAACCCTTAGCAACGATTGTTATTTAAAAAGATCTAAATGAATGTCTACCGTGATTTCTTTTGTTTCGTTATTTAAACGTGCACCCCAAGTTGAAGGTCGTATTTTCATTGGTTTGTATAAACATAGACTTGTTTAACTGTCTGTAGTTCCGCTATGATCCAATATTGAAAAGCAATAACCCATAGCCACCCCTACGTATGAATTATCACTCAAACCTCGACTAAACTAAACGACGTTTAAAACAACTGATGTTTAGATACAGTATTTTAGATATGAGAAGTACCTATTTCCTCCACAGCAAATTCATGTGTTTGATAATCCGGAAACTCCGCTTTAGAGCAAGACCACAGTTAAGACGTAATCACGTATTCAACTTCGCCTAGAAATTATTTTCGAAATACCTTTGCTCAGTAGTGGGAAAAATAGTTCAAAACAAAAAAACTCATAAACTTATAAAGCTTAGAAGTACCAACGCTCAAATCCAGTATAACCCCGCTATCTTTATAAACTTTAGACCCTCCGATTTTTGGCCTGACTTGTGTTTTCTGGTACTCATGTAAAGGATTAATCAAGTTATATGCCACTCATTATTAAGAAACAGCCCTTTCAAATATTCTATCACTTTTGCAGAAACAGTTTCACTTAGTTATGGGCACTGGCGTCGTAAAACCACGTAACTGATCTGAATAAAACACAGGCTCACAATTGAGGCTGAATAATGTAGGATGGTGCTCGGCAATGGACAATAGACCCTTTAATCGAATGTCAACACGCCACGCATGTACTTGCGTGGCTGAGTTTGTGATCTCATAAATATAGAAGTGCTTTAGTGATGCTGTATTGATGTCTCGAGCTGAAACAACTCGTTAAATCGATTCACCATTATTTGAATGCATCGATTCGATGAACTATTCTTCATTTTATAATTATTAACGTCAATTTTCGAAGAAGTTCATAATCGATGCATCGGAATGAAATGTGAATCGCCATGCAAGTATTGCAGTAATTTTAGCCCCCCGGGACACATGATAACTTCTATTATTCAAAAGGGTCATGTTGGCGCTTCACAGTTCACACTGAAGACAACCACAAGGTTTTCTCATATTTAAAGTGGGTGTTACCTTGTAGTAGGCGAATAAATTCCACTGAGACATCGGATAGCTAGTTTGAGGACAAAGGTCTAGTATTACCTCTGAGAATTGTTTTCAAACGCCTCAACTTCTGGATGGGAAATACTAACGTTTTGGAAGTGCTTGAAATAGGTGGCATTTTAGAGACAGGTCAGGTCTTACCGTTGACCGACGAGCTTGTATGAAGAATATTATGGGTGAATGAGGCAACAGTTGTGTTTCAGGATCGTTGGAATAGGGAATCTGTGGTCTACCACTTCGGGAATGAAACAAAATTTGATGTGTTTAAAAATAAAACTCGCCATGATGAAGAAAGGGTTTGGACCATGACCCAGAGCCTCGTTTGTTAGTCAGCAAGAACTGAGGGACGAACTGGACGTGCATTGTGCAAATTAGCAAATCGAGGCCGATGGACCGGGGGAAAGGAAGAAAAGAAGGAAAGCCTTTGCCCACCAGTGGGATCCAATGGGCTAATTGGAAGGAAAAATAAAACATCTATAATGTTTTACACGCTATAAAAACATCTAAATCAAACTAACTCGGCGTGTAAGCCAAAACAAACGCGCGCCAGAGGCGAAACTAAAGACGAATAACTTTTGCTCCCTCTTGTTAACAAAGTTGGTACAGTCAGCGATGTAAATCGATTAAGAAACTCAGCTTTTGTAACTCAAACTCGCACCTGGAAAATGAAGTAAAACTGCATCTTGAAAACACGAAGTTGAACTTATTTATGAACAAGAAGTCCTAATGAGTCACGGAAAAGTATCGTTGAAGTTAGGTATCTTATACGAGTACAATGTTTCGATTCGTCATGTTTTGTCAATATTTTGATTATTGATGAACTTACTCGTACGAATTTAATCAAAAAACCTTTTTGTTGCTGATTGTACGTCTGAGACACTAGTCCACCAACAGAATCTCCGCTTTACGTTGCTTAAAACAATTTCCGGCTATCAAAGTTCAAAGAGTAGTTTTATTTGTTCGTGTCACGTAGGTCCCTGGAGTTGTTTGCTGTTAGTGGCGCTATAAGCGAATTTACTAGAGTTTTTCTTGAGATAAAATGGCGCACTAAATAGCTCCTTCTTTTTGACCTCTTACTTATGACCCTTCACGTACCTATTTCCATTAAATGACTGTTTAAGGAGAGCTAGTAGTAGTAACAACAGTTACTACTACTAACAGTTTATAACTAGCAAGGGAAGTATGTTCCTTACTTCATAGTGCATTAAACGCATTTCAGACTACGCTATAATATATAGCATCATAGCATATAGCTCATAGCACAACAATATCGCGTACCATACAATTTTTATTATAGTATAGCACAGTGTGAACGTGTCCATATTTAATGTATGGTGCATTGTTGTGCTATGAGGTATACAAATACAAATACAAATACATTTATTGCCAAGAAAGAGCACACATAGGTATTAATACAAAGTTAATAAAAATAACTAGTAAATGAAAATGGTCGGCAATGGGACTAAACTCAGCGCTAGTCTACGCACATTGTGCGTAGTGCTGGTTTTCAGTCAAGCCCCGTGTTCGAACTAAGGTGTTTGTCGTACCATAAGAAGTAGTCAGAAGCAGGTTTACACAACTAGGTACAATAAACAGCATTGTGGCAATACCTAACCTATTAATGAAGACTTTGTAGGTATGATAAAAGATACAGAGATATTAAAAATATATATAGGTAACTACCGGAGACAAAAAATATGTAAGTATATAAAATTTATTATAACAGTAACGGTATATGCTATGGTGCTATATATTGCGCTCAAAGATTTGAAAGATTGCCTATTTTTTAAAGTCAACGACTTGTAGCTAATAGGTACTAATGGGGTTACCAATTGGTGACGCTGACTTCATCATCATCAATAACCTATTAATACCCACTGCTGGGCGTAGACCTCCTCTCTAACCCGCCACTCCTCTCGGTTCCGTGCTATCTTCATCCATTGTCGTCCAACCACGCTGACTATGTCGTCTGACCAACGGGCTGGTGGTCTGCCCCGTGGTCGATGTGCGTGTCGATTAAATGAAGGTATTCGTAGTACCAAATAAGGATCGAGCAATATGGCTAAATGCAGTGTAGAGCATTTTTCTCTGTCGAATAGGTGTATGAAAAACAACATCAAAATAGCTTTTAAACTACTAATTTGAAAAGTACCACGCTAGCTAAACTGCTGTAGATCACTTGGTGTGATGAAGCGTCTACTGCAAACCTAAACGACTAAATTCACGAAAGCTTGAGCGTACTATGGATACATGTTTTATTTCGATTTCGATTTATTTCGGATATACGACCTCTGTGGCGAAGAGGACGAAGGCCCGCCTGCGACGCAAGAGGTTGCGGGTTCGATCCCCGCCGAGGGACAAATGCTTGTATGATCTAAAGATATTTGTTTCGGTTCTGGGTGTTTCTATAATCTATATGTATGTATTTAAAAAGTATATAAGTAGTATATCAATCATGTAGTACCCATAACAAAAGCTGTGCTTACTTTGGGGCTAGATAATGCTGTATGAAAAGTCCAGCATTATTTATTTTTATATTATTTTACTTCTAAAGAAATTTCCTCTTCAGCAGCATTTTACTGTGTGTAAGCGGACGTGAAGGTCCCTCAGGACGCGTCCGAGGGTCACGTCGCGTTCCTGTTTATTGTTCCCTATACATAACCGGTGGATAATTGCTACTGGCACTGTTATGCTTGTTCCTACAAGCAATTAATACGTCAAACAAAATGTTAGTAGTTCTTTTACGACTATAATCATGAAGAATTTTCATCATGATGAAGTTTTTTTATCGTAGAGGTCGATGAGATCTAATGAGTTTTGCGGGAAAAATAATCCCTCAGTTTCGTCCCTCAATTGTGTATCGAGCGATTAAGTTTTTGTCATGACGGAGGCTTTACAGCGGCTTAAAAACTCCGTCACCAGAGTTGGCCACTGACTCATACGAACTTTTAACCCGAAAACATAGCGGCTGAAAAACTTCGTCACTGACTCATACGAACTTTTAACCCGAAAAAGTGAGGAATGATGGACTGAGGGTAAGACCGCGAAGCATAGCTAGTCTCATATTTCTCTTACAAATATTTTTAGTAAAATAACTTGTTACCGACACGAGAATAACCAGCGAGCACGTCACATTCCAAAATCCAATTTCCTTGAAGTACGTGAGAATTTTCCGATAGATTCTAGTATCAATATTAGTTAGGTATATGTTGACGCGTTGTGTTATACTTGTATATAATAACATGAAATAGTTTTTGAAACTCTAAGAAATCTTGAAGAACGTTCTTATATATCCTTTAGAATATGGGTTTGATCAAGTACAGAGATAAAAAAAAAAAATGTTTGTATGATCTGCAAATATTTACCTCGGGTCTGGGTGTTTTTATGTATAATATGTATGTATTTACAAACAAAAGGTGTATAAGTAGTATATCAGTTACCTAGTGCCCATAATACAAGCTTTGCTTAGTTTGGGGCTAGATGTACGCTGTGTGAAATGTCCAGCATTATTTATTATTATTTATTAAGGATGTGGAAAATGTGTTATTAGAAACGATTTTGCATTTTACTTTATTTTCTGAGGTCTATTCAGGTTTTTATATACATTCGTTCGTAAAAGTATATAATTCTTCCATTATCAATGTCATACATTAGGTAATATATGACTCGTAGCAGTGTATGACATTGTAACTCAAATGGATCTCCTATTTGGGTTGTAGATCAATTTTTCTGTGTTTGTATATGGCAAAATTTAACAAGCGTCTATCTTATATGAGTAATAAATAAATAAGAGTGATTTTTGAGGTGTATCTTTTTGCTGCGTCAGCAATGTTGGTTCTGGAATGAAATGTTGTGTTCTATATGGTGTCATAGACGTTATATTTGGTACATAAAATGTGCATTGTAACTTTTACCGCAGTATGTCTATTGTCTCGATATAAAAACATTTTTTTCACTGATAGTGCTCCGCTTTGACAGGCAATGTTTCTGATCGCAAAACAATCCTTCTTTTTTTAAAGTTTTAGTATTTTAGAGATCCATGTACAATGTTTTATTCTAATAATTACGTTTTAAAAACTAAAAAGAAAACCGACTTCAATGTTTCACTCAGAACGCGGCGTGACTCAGGGCGTCAAGTGAGGATAAATCGAAATAGAATAGAAATCGAACCGACAGATAGCGCTTAGACTCCACCTATGCACCTACGGCTAATGGCATTATTAGGAAATTATAGACTTCCTGATCGGAAGGAAAATAAGTACATACATTTTATGTCAAGTAGGTACTGCGACACATGATTTCCTAGGGCCTATTAGTATTCTCGTACTTTTTTTCGTTCGTTTGATGAATATTCGTTACTACGATTTCGGACAAAAGTTTTGTCACGGGCGACTTAATTCGCTCGGCGTACAGTATACAGCGACAGAAATATACTCGCTTCAACGCTCAACGCTCGCGGTCGGACAACTGCTACGACCGACGCCTCATTCTTCTTTACTAAAATACACACGACTTCAAAATATAAAAATTGGATCAATAAATAATTCTGTACATTAAAGAACCTTAATATATTTTCGATCACGCGCTTCGCCACGAGATAACAGCGGACTGACCGCTGAAAATACATCGAAACAAACTTCGCGTAGACAATAGGTACAACTCGTTTAAAGGTTTCTGCGCAAACAGACGCTTTGTTTTGTTGTATTTTTGAAACAATGAGGTACGTTTATTTACAGAAACTAAGCTACTACATATTTACATATATTTACAAAATACAACAGGATTAGTCAAGCTATCTAAAGATCATTAGAAACGATCTATAGATAGCTCAACTGATCCAGGTCACTGTTAGTCCGAAGCGTGCCCAAAACACTGGCGGCATTACATTTTTGAAACTTTACATTTAGGATCAGAAGGTTTTGGAAGCAATGTTCTTCAGTGCACATCGATTGTTATCCAAAATGCTCTGACAGCAAAATGTCCTCAATTTAAAATGACTGCTAGTTTTCAGAGCAGAAAGTCCTTAATACTAAATAGTCGCACATTTTTGAACAGAACAAATGAATGACGTATGTATTACTCTAAAATTATCGAGCTCTTAAAAGTTGAAGTTATTGTTATAATAAGGTAATCTTATTATAATCCTTAGATTCCCAATACTATGAAGAGGTAATGAGGAGGTAATCTCTGAAACAAGGTATTCACATGATTAAAATTTAAGTACTAGCTGTAAATTGTTTTGAAATAAGTATGTACTTATACTCGTAAAATACAAAAATTGACAAGATTTTAAACACGCCAATTTTTAGTTTGAAACCGTGCTTTGAAATGATTTATTAGACATCTTAAAAGGATCTGGAATAAGTAACATAAAAAGATCTGAGAGAATGTCTACTGCACCTTGGGGATACAGTCGTGAACCTGTTTACGTTTATTACCTAA
Organism: Epirrhoe tristata; assembly: GCA_951394285.1. Taxonomy (NCBI): domain Eukaryota; kingdom Metazoa; phylum Arthropoda; class Insecta; order Lepidoptera; family Geometridae; genus Epirrhoe; species Epirrhoe tristata. Next base: position 11,301,133 of record OX596142.1, read on the forward strand.
ACTTTCCACACTCTCAAACGAAAATAGACTCTTGAGCACCCTTCTAAACACAAACCTAACACATTGTTCCATGCACTCATCACGCGCTAAGGGTCACTATTCTAAACCATCAGATGCGTTCCCGCTTTGAGCACACTTGCCTTCGCAACACGTATTCACTCTCAGGATCGTAGATTGCACTGATTTGGAAAATCGGTGACGTTTCCTTTGCTAAAAGGCTTTGCGAGAGGTACAATTTTTCTTCTCGATTACAATGCTATAAAGGTTTTATTATTTTCTTAGAAATAATTGAATTGTTATAGAGATGTTAACCTCAATATATAAAAATGAATCCCTATATCCCTTGGTCACGCCATCACGCGTGAACGGCTGGACCGATTTCACTATTATTTTTTTGTTGTGTTTGTTATTGTCAGGAGAAGGTTCTTATGACAGAAAAATGGTATACAGGGTGGTCCAGTTCATATGGAAAATTTTATTCCTTGATCCGATTCACTCTAAGCTCGGTATAAATTGAAAAACTCCCCTTAGGGGTTGTGCAAGGCAGTTACAAAGATCGTTGACGAAACAATGCGCAGACGAAGGCGCGCCCGGGTCAGCTAGTTAGGTTTATAAAAGTAAAGTTTTCATAATGAAACTAAATAATTTTTGACCGTGAATTTACCTATTTTTTTACATCATTTAAAATGACCTAAATAAAAATATGCTTTGGAAATGGGCACTATACGATGAAGGAACACATGGTGATGAAACCCACCTGGTCAACTTCAAACGTGTGACTACGTTATTGGTACGTGTGGCTGTGGCTACATTCAGATCTTACGGCTACTTTCAAAAATCTTTTATCCATTTGCCACCAAAAATGAACTAGTTTTAGCTATTTCTAGCGTCTACACCTAAGAGGCGCAGCGTCGCCGGCAGCGCGGATAAGTTAAATTGAAAAAGCGATTATCACTCCTCTTTCAAACTACTTGAAAATTATAAGTCTAGGAAAAATATTATTTCCTTTCGCTATAAGAGAGGATTACTTATATTCTGTCGACCAGAAAATTGATATAAGGTTGTCCGAGAGCGGAGAATATTAGATGCATCTAAGCTGATTGTTTACTTGCGGTTTTTTTTTTAATGTCTTACAAAATATGAAACTTTGTTAGCATCAAGAACTTCCTCTTAGTATGCTAAAAGTAAAGTAAAGTAAAGTAGAATTTATTGCAAGAAATACATTTTATATTATTGGAAATTAGGATTACGGGAAAAAGAAAAATGCAGAGTTACGTTATAAAATACGTTGATACGTATATTGAAATTAAATATGACCAATACGAGGAAGGTAGGTATTATAGCTAGGTTCTTACTCCAAGGCAGGCAGCAGTGAAAAGACAAAGATACTGAGGCGTTCAGGCTTTTATGCTGAAGCATTAAGTGTTGCCATGTTCAAAGTATAATCTACCAATGAATACAAAACAAATGTTACCATATTAATTTTTGCAACTATACATTAAAATGCCAACACGCCCCCTCAAAAATTAATCACAAACTATTTACAATCATCCTAGTTTTATACCTATCCAACATTAAAAACCTTCCAAGTATTTTCTGGGGAAAATTACAATACTTATGGTCCAACATTTGTTGCAAGGATTAGGGAAACCCAGTAAAACCTAATCAGACCATGAACTTAAATTATGCACTTAAAATTAAATTATGCATTTTAAACATACATTATTCATTCAAAACTTAAACTATGCATTTAACAAAACAATGTAAATCAACAAACATTTTAAAAACAAAATCAACATAAGTACCTAGAGATACATCTACAAACATAAACCCACTTCATCTCGGAACTGTCGAAACGCGACAATCGGCAGCGGCTTAGTTAACATATCGGCTGTCTGCTCGCCTGTGGGAAGATACAACAATTTTATTACATTGTTTTCAACCTGTTCTCTAGAGAAATGGTACTTTATGTCAATATGTTTTGACCTCTTATGGCTCGTAGGATTATTTGCTATACATATACATCCATTGTTGTCTTCAAAAATAGGTATTGGACTGACAATATCAATTTTAACATTTATCATAAGAGACTTTAACCACAATGCTTCTTTCACAGCTTCAAACAATGCCATGTACTCGGCCTCAGTCGAAGAAGCCGCAACAGATATTTGTCTCTTTGTATTCCAAGTTATTGTACATCTATTAAACAGTTTAAATAAATAACCAGAAGTACTTCTTCTATCATTTACATCATTGCCACCCCAATCTGAATCTACATAACCACATAAAATATGTTCATAATTATTGCATCTTTTGTACGTTAGTTTTAATGTTACAGTGCCTTTCAAATACCTAAGCACTCTCTTGAGACATTGCCACAACTCTTTATTATTTTTGTTTGTGTATCTGCTCAAAATATTTACACTAACGCTTAAATCAGGGCGCGTACACAACATAACATACATCAAACAACCAATAAGGTTACGACAGGGTGCACTATACTCACTATCTAAGTTTAGAGCTTCATAATTTGGCTTAACCTCTAAAGGAGTACTGACCGGATTACAGTCAGACATACCAAATTTTTCTAAAATCGATTTTATGTATGAACTTTGATCTAAAGTTACAGAGTCATTATTTCGAGTGATTTTAATGCCTAGAAATAATTTAATGGCGTTTAAATCAACCATTTTAAATTTACTTATCAAATAGTCCTTCAGACTAACCATTGTTTGATTGTCAGCACAGGCCAAGACGAGATCATCGACATACAATAGCACATATACATTTCTACATATATCACCCTTATCTAAAATATAAATACATCTATCGACCGATGAGTTTACAAACCCCTTTTCTTTCAGACACTGATCAAATAATTCAAACCAACACCTAGCAGCTTGTTTTAATCCATACAAAGCTTTATTTAATTTACAGACATAACCACTTTTGCTATACACACCATCTGGCACTTTCATATAAATTTCTTCCTTCAGAATGCCATTTAAAAATGCAGTTTTTACATCCATATGACCAATAAATTAAATTGATTTGCAAGGCTAATCATTAATCTAAAACTTGCTATACGAGCTACTGGCGCAAAAGTTTCATTGTAATCAGTTAAATATTCCTGACTAAAACCCCTGGCAACTAGGCGTGCCTTAAATCTTATTGGATTACCAAATTCATCATTTTTAATACTAAAAACCCATTTAGAATCTATTACGTTCTTATTTTCGGGTTCAGGCACTAACGTCCAAGTATTATTGGCTAAATGTGAATCTAATTCATCTCTAATTGCACCTTCCCATCGAGTTCTATCTTCCCGATTTTTAATCTCACTAAATGAAGTAGGTACTTCGTAACTAACAGACTGAGCACACAATAGAACATCATCAATTTCTTTGTACGAAATCGGTGTACGACCTTTTATCCTAGCACTCCTCCTCAACTGACAAGAATCACTGATGTCATGATCGGAACTACAAGTTTCACTCGTACTTGTTTCATCGGCAACAATCGGCTTTGTCATACTATTTGAATCGTTTAGCTTACGAATCTTACAACCAGAAATAAACTCATCAGTTTTCAAACTACCCGATTTTAAACTACGAGTATCAGGTTTAGAAATATCGGATTTCAAACTACCCGATTTATTTTCAACTGATTTTAAACTACCCGATTTTAAACCATCAGGTTTAGGCATAATAATATCGGATTTCGAGTTACCCGATTTCGTTTCAACTGATTTCGAACTATCACAGCCTAGAGGTTCCGGTGACCCAGATACTGATATCAATTCAGTATTTTGCAACTTAGGCCTTGACTGTAGAAAATTAACTTCATCTACTATGACATCCCGAACTGTTTCATATTTTTCACGGTCTGTGTTCCATACCTTATAGCCATTCGGTACAAAACCTACCAGTATACCCTTCCATGATTTTTCATCGAACTTACTCTTACTGGTTTTATTATGTACATACACGGTAGAACCAAAAACCTTTAAATATTTAATTTCGGGTCTTTTATCGTGCCACAATTCAAAGGGAGTTTTATTTTGTTGCAAAGCCCGGGTAGGCGTAATGTTTATCAAATACACTGCAGTTAATACTGCATCACCCCAAAAATACTTTGGTAAACTAGCACCACTAACCATAGCACGGGCTTTTTCCGTTATTGTTCTAACCATACGTTCAGAAACCCCATTTTGTTGAGGTGTTCTAGGAACAGTAAAATGATAAGAAATTCCCCGAGACACACAGTATTCTTTCATTTCATTAGACAAATACTCCCGCCCATTATCACAGTACAAATTTACCAATTTTAAATTGAATTTTGCCTCACTTTTTGCTACGAAATCTTTAAAGACTGAAAACACATCTGATTTATAGGCTATCAGGTACACAACACAGTAGTGAGTAAATTGATCTACGAACAACACAAAGTAACTCTTATTGTCAATTGAAGAAGGAGTGATCGGCCCACAAACATCAGTATGAACAACAAATAATGGTCGTTTGATATAGCTTTTATCTTTAGCTATATTAAATGGCAAACGAGACTGTTTCCCGTTTATGCATGCTTCACAAAGATTTTCGTTCGGAGTTACTGATTCAATTAAACTACCGTCATTAGTCATACAATTATTTTTCAAGCACAAAAACTTTTGTTTACTTATATGACCTAATCTTTGATGCCACAAGTCATAATTATTTTTATTCTTAGTGCATAAATGAGAAACAGATCGATTAACTTTGAAATCTACCGAAATTAAATTATTAATTGCCTTACCTCGCATCAGTATTGTACCGTCCTTACTGATATTCGTTCCGTGCTGATCGAAGGTGATGGTCAGCCCGGCACGTTGCATCCTCGACACCGACAGCAGGTTGTAGGGTGCCTCAGGACAGAACAGCACGTCCTCCAGTGTACCGTTGATGCCTGTGTCGCTAATTACTTGCAATGTCCCACGTTTGGTAGCCGAAATGAATTCACCGTGCTTAGCAACTGAAATTAGAAACGGTGTATTTAAAGTGGTAAAGGTACTGAAAAGGTCTTCCCTATTAACGATGTGGTCTGATGCTCCGGAATCTAACAGGAATGTTAGTTGCTGCTCGTTTACGCTAGTTTCGTAATTTCCGGACATGAATGCGAATCCAGAGGCTTCATGGGATATCGCCCCCTCGGTCAGCTCCACCGCTTGAATCGTACGATACCGGTCCGCCGGTTTTGCCGGTTTTCGCTGGTGGTTGGGTTGCCTCGGCTGGTTAATTTTTTGTTGATAGTCTCGACGATTGAAGTAGTAGCAGTCCTTCTTCATGTGGCCCTTCCGCCCACAATGGTGGCACCTCACGAATTTCTTGGTAGCCTTAAAATTCTGTTTGTAGAATTTTTGATCAAATCGACTTTCATTGGACTCGGCGTGAAGTACCTTTTTCGAAGTGTCGGTACCCTCATTTTTCAACTTCACCTCGTGGTCTAACAATCTTGTTTTTACAAAGGCTAGCGTTAAATTATCTTCTGATAACGTTTCAATTGCCGTGATGACGCCATCGTATGATGTCGGGAGTGTTAGAAGTAAATGAGATACCTTATCGGTTTCTTCAAGCTTCGCTCCAGCGGCCAACAGCTCCGTCATTAGGTCGTCAAAAATCGTGAAATGTTTGACTAGTGGAATGTCACCTTGCAGCTTCAAGCTTAGCAGCTTCTTCCGTATTGCCAGCTGCGTGGCTAGACTTTTTCTCTCGTACAAGGCGTCCAGGTTCTCCAAGATGGCTTTGGCGGTCAGTTCTTCTTTGGCGAAACTGAGGAAGGAGTCAGCCAAATACTCGACGATCACGCTTTTCGCAGTTTGGTTTTGCTTTTCCCAAGCCTCGTTTCGTAACACGGGTTCTTCGTTGATGACCTTGACGACATCCAGTTCTGCCAATAGCGCACGAATACGAAACTTCCACACGCTATATTTTTCTCCGTTGAATGGTTGGATGTTTCTCTTCTTTTTTAGGTTATCCATGACGATTGGGAAAACACGTGATTTTATGAAGATACTTTAGCTAGATTACTGGGCCCATAACCTATTGGAAATTAGGATTACGGGAAAAAGAAAAATGCAGAGTTACGTTATAAAATACGTTGATACGTATATTGAAATTAAATATGACCAATACGAGGAAGGTAGGTATTATAGCTAGGTTCTTACTCCAAGGCAGGCAGCAGTGAAAAGACAAAGATACTGAGGCGTTCAGGCTTTTATGCTGAAGCATTAAGTGTAGCCATGTTCAAAGTATAATCTACCAATGAATACAAAACAAATGTTACCATATTAATTTTTGCAACTATACATTAAAATGCCAACATATATAGATGTTATTTTACGCTGACAATTTTATTGAAGAAAAATATATTTACAAAGTCGCTCACCGCCCTATTGCCTTCTTCTAATCCAGTCCATCCTAAGGTTGTCTGGAAAAAATCACTCACAGCAATAAAACCGCCTATTGTACTTCGCTTTAAATATTCTCCTGTATCTTTAAGTTTGCAAATATAGATAATTTTATTCAAGATTCAAAGGAAACTCAATTTTACAAGTTCAATAAAATCAATGATCGATTCTTCATTGCCAAGGCGGTGATCAATCAATAGAACAATCCAATTAAAACGTTTAGTAATTACTTGAAGAGCACTTGTCTGTAATTGAGGTTTGTAAGCGATTGGTTTGAGTAGACGTGGTTTATTTCAATAGAATGGAAATCATTATATTACTTAGTACGATTACAAACTTGAACTCAATATAACAAAGAACTACAGATTTTTCTTTGTAACTGAAAACAAAATAAAATATACCTAGCTTTACTACTGCCAGCTTTAGCCCATACTGCCAAAGGAAGGGTTATGTTTTTCATGCGTATCTTGTTTGTAATGCGTTCTTTGTTCCCTTGTATCTTCCAAACGACTGGATGGATTTTGATATTTAGTTTATCGTTAGATTCATAAAATAGGTTTTTAGAAAAAAAAAAATGGCGGATCATAAGCTCCAAATAGTAACGCGTTAAAAAAGAATAGCCAATCATATCGAGTGGGGTATCAAAATGAAGGAAATTAAAATGAGATTACAAAAATATATACAAGTCATATGCATAAACTTAGTTTTAAATAACAATTTGGCAATGAATACATGCAAAGGGTTTCACGCATTGCAAAAACTCAAAAGTTAACAGTGTTGCAGTCGGGTTGTTTCATATTTTAATTGTATTACTTGTTTACACTTTTAGAAGTTTTATCAAATGTACAATGTACATACCTTCTAGCCGAGTGGAATGTAAAATTAAATTAGAGTGAATCTTGGCAACTTTGACTGAAATTATCTCATGTTCTGAAGAATGGATATTCTGAAGGAATGCTTTATATTATTTTTGCAAACAAAATTATTATCCGTTCTTTTTCCAAAAATACGGTTACCATCGTTTATCTTTTTCTTTTAACCGCCTGACAGATGAATTTCATTCCAAAAAACATCTTGCATTCCATTTTGGCTTGCAAACGTTTCTATACGTATATTTTACCCTGCTCATTATTTACATCAAGATAGGCATATAAACAACAAATGCCAAAGCCGTGTAACCAACGCAATAAGAATTATGTAGAACGGAAACTGTGGGCACGCATCCAAATTCACAAATTTACTGCCTTAAGAAATTATTTATATGGTTCGATCCGACGTTTCTGTAAAAATAAAAGTCTAAGTAGTTGATTCAAAGTAAGGAGGCAAATTATTTTTATTTCTATCTATTTGCTTAGTCGTTCAGTAACACCCAAAAGAGGTAAAGGTTTTTCCTCTATTAAGATACCTGGCGGTTTTGTGCATACTGGCACAAATCCACCAGTGGGGCTATGATGAGCAACTTGAAATTGTCACGGCGTGAGATAAGAACATTTGTCATGCCGGCATTTTTATCATTTTGCGCTAATATGAGCGCCATGACAGAGACTACGTCACACTATCTCACAATTTGACATAACGATATGAAATAACGGGCTGCGCATGACTACAGACACAGTTATGACGATTTTTAACAAGAAAACGAGACGAGAGACTTAAGTCACGGTGCTCATCATAGTCATTAGTTATATTTAAATATCAAGCATAAATTACATTCTGTTTTATGATACTATATATATATACTATTTATATACTAAGTATATAGTATATACTATTTATAGACTATATACGAAGTCTAAGTTAGTCACGAAATAAAATTATTATCCTGCGTTAGCGTCTCTGAGTAACAAATTAAAAATAAGCTGTTCATGGACATAAAGTCACATCCAATACATTCACCGCATTCTATATCGTATCGGATGTTGTAAATATCTAATGTTGGGTTCTACCGTAAAACTGCAAATGTATACTAAACCTTTTAATACGCTCGTCGACTTAACTTTTTGCAGCAGTTTGAGACCTTTATTTGTTCGGTTTACGTGCACTAAGTGGGCTGTTATGGCTATTGGTTTTACTACAAATGGTGCTATAAAGTGGAGGTCAAACATACCTATATAATGAGGAACGATCAAAAAAAATGGTTGTCTGTAAAGTCGGTTTACTGACGATAGTTGAACGTGACAACGCAAAGGCCGATTGTGCTTCTTTGTCGCTCGTTCCGCGCTCTCGCTTGCACTTCAACCCTTACACGGAACGCCTCAGAGCGAGGTAACGCCTCAGAGCGAGGTAACGCCTCAGAGCGAGGTAACGCCGCATGACGTCATGTTTTTTCGTGCGTGCAGCCGGCTCTATCGAATTATAAGACGTTGTCACGTCAAAAACAAAATGGTCTAAACTAAATGGGTCAAGTTCCTTTTCGCACGGTATCGAGGATGGAGGCTAGAAAAAAAAACCGTCACGACACATACATTGGTCAAAACGTCACAGTGCGAAGTACGCAGTCGCAAAACAGTCCATAGATTGTTACACTGTTAGTACCATATATATAGGATGTACCAAAAAGGTACCATGCTAAATCTATGGTTAGTACTAGGATTTTAATATTTGACAATAATTTATTTGACAAATGCCCAAAGTTGAAACTTCCTTCTAACCAAGTGTTCCATGGAGGTTCCACGACACTCACATACTTTTTTTATAAAAAGTATGTGAGTGGTATGTGGTGTTGTTTCACATACTTTTTTATATTTCTTTGGAGTAGGTGTTGTTTTTTTTAATTATCACAACATATTCTCCATAGCAGGTAGTTACAGAACTTATAATAAGTTTCATACAAATCGGAGCACGCGAAATAAAAGAATCCAACATTCGCAACACAATACGAAAACATTTGAAAATGGTTCAAGTAAATTAATCAAAGTAGAGATTTAATTACGGGAAGATATCCGTAGAAACGTATCTCGGACATTAAAAATCCATTTGTAATAAGAAAGGAACAATTTGTCTTATCTTAACGCTGTAACTTCAGGTTGTTAGTGTAGGTGAATGGGAATGTGCCTACTGCAAGCGGAAATATTTTATTTATATCTTTTACCTCAAAATATTGGGTATTTTATTGGGATAGAAAAGATATATAGAAAATACTTTATTGCACACCACACAAAAAACTTAAAATGATATACAATCGGTCTTATCTAAAAAGCGATCTCTACTGGACAACCTGTGGGTGGATAAATAACATCCTAAGTACGGAAACTCCGTAGAATTATCATTTCACGATTGAGATATCACATAGATATCATAGATATTTTCCTGATGATTTCACTGATGCACCGGATCGGACTGATTTTGCACGAAATTTTTCTTCAGAATTTACAGTTCACGTGTTCTGGATATAGTCAACATTTTGAGTTATGCGCATAATAATCTAAGCAATTCTTAAAAATTCTTAAATACACGACCGGGACTGAAAATCGCAGCCTCTCGATTGTTTTTTTTTTAAGTAGGTAGGTACCTACTTATCTACGAGTATTACCTATATTTTTTTTATTATTCGGCTCCACCAACACTGCTCCTGCCATTGAACATTAGAACGAACCAGCAACACAAAGGTTTCAAAGCGCTTTACAGACACAAATCGAAAACCGAACTTGCCACTCCATTTCCCACAAAATTCCTCAAACAATGCATAGACAACACAAATGTTTTGGTTCGCCATCCCGCGGCAAATAAACCACAATACATTTTATCACTTCGATCAATCACAGTGTAAAATGAGATTTTAGATTAAAATTAGTGCATCAAAATAGAAAATTAACTACATTTAGATAGTAAATGAAGATATAAATACCTAAATAAAACAAAGACACACTTTTAGCCCGACAATTTTAATTCTTTTATATTATTGTTCTATGTTCGGCTGTATGTATGTTTTTTTACTGTTTATATTTGAAGGTCACTAAAACGATTTAATTCAAACTGCGCTCAAATTCTTGCTTCGAAGCATTACAGTGAGAGCTACACCATGAAACTATTATTGGTTCCGCGGCCTCGACTCGTCGCCCGCAAATCCGATGTCAATATCTCAACTTACACGAATACGAGGCGAATCCTTTTGAACGGGATATTCCCACAGCAATACACAATATACGTAAATCCTTTTTTGCTACAGCTTCGGTTTAGAAATGGGAATAAGGAAAACTGACAAATACCTGAAACGGTATGATAATGTGAGTGTTGGAATGAAAAGAACTTTAAATTCGACAAAGTTCGAGTTTCGTGAAAACTATTTGTGAATTATTCTAAAATCAAAAACGCTGAATAAAATTATTGCCATTATTTGGGGATAGAGTCTGATTTTTTGGTTTACCAATATATAATACAATTACAACCAGCAGGCTCAGTGTGTAGATAGATGTTTCCATCTAATATATAGATAACTTAGGTTCTTGAAAATATATCTCTGCATAAAGAATCAATGGTATGTGCAATGTGCATACGAAAAAACTCATACTCAATCAGCATGAAGCACTAAAACTGAGAGCGTGTTTCTGTCCAACATCGATCATGTTTCAAAAATCCAGGGAGCGCCTCTGTTAAAAAAATATTTGACATTTCACGAAATGAAAAGTGCAAGTGGCAAAAACTGCAGTGGAGCACAGACCTCGGACAATTCCATAATGCATAACGATGTTGTTTTTCTGCCGCCAGCCCCGGGACTAATTTACATTCCACTAGGAGAGCACTTTGGAAACTTTACAAATTATTCTTTTAACTCAAACCTATCCCGTGCTAAGTTTTAATCATTTCATTTCGAGGAATAAGTTGCCGAGTATTAACTAGGTCTGTATGTATTTTATACCAGGAAAAAGTATTTACCTAATTTAAAAAATAAATATTGAAAATGTTTTCACTTGTAGCACAGTTTGTGCACCTAATGTATTCCTATTATATTTCTTATTAAAAATGTAAAAGATATATTTTTTACGATTGCAGTTTTATCTTATCTTCTAGTCAAATTGAGACCCTAATTTATAAACTCGAAAATTTAAGGATTGATTAGTAAAAATTATACCACTGCGCAAAATACCTACAACGCTAACGCGGATTATTATCGTCAGCCCCCACCAACTGCCCCCACGCGGTGGCAGACGGTAACACTTATGGCTATCCACCCCGTGGGGATTATAAAATTAAACATATAGTAATATGTTAACCACCCCCGAAAAATTAAAAGTAATTTTACGCGACCTAATTTGATGTGTGTCGCCATCTAGATCAAAAATCTCATATCCACCTAGTGATTGTGGTGACCCAAATTTTTGTTCATACGACAACGTAGGAACAAAAATTACAAACCTATAATAAAAGTAGTAGTTAGGTACAAACCTATAATAAAAACGAGCATACCTAAAAATAGCTAACATAATAAATAGTTGGTGTAGAGCGAGCAAGGTCGCGGGTGGGAATCTAGTAAACAATAAAACTGTCCAAACTCCAAATCCCGAATCGGTCAGTCGTCTCAGATAAAACCTGTTTAGTATTCCCTCGTGGAAGGCATCGTAAACAGAGGATTGCAATCACAACTTCCGCCAATCAACAGCAATTGTATTGAGAGCCGTCAACAAAACCCCAAGGACTAGTCTTTAACCAACGTCAACAAAGATGAGGACCTTAGTAATGAAGGAGATTCTAATCTGTGGTGTTAGTTGGACCTTCGGTTTGTTTAAGATGAGCTTATACGAGTAACGATTCTATGTTAATAACAAACAAACAGGATCATGACTGTATCCCCGAGGCGCTGTAGCCATTTTTACAGATCTTTTATAACCCTACAAGAAAGTATTAAAAAAAAATGTTGGACAATGATTTGGCTATGTGAAATCTTCAAATAGGTTCCCAAAATATTCATTGAAAACATGTGTCAAGTGTACGAAAAGAGCCTCTTTGAGGCGCACTTAAAATCCTTTCACCACACTGGTTCGAAAGAACACGATAGGTAGATTGTAAAATATAACCTTGGCAAAAAAACGTACCTAAGGGAAGGTACCTTTTTTTAACACTATAGGGTGTTAGATAGTTTGAAAATACAAACATTGTTTCTTTCTATCGATGTTTTGTTTCTGCAATGTAATGTGAGAGAGAAAACCCTACAGCGATAATCAATTTTAGAAGTTACTTCGTTCAAAACTCCCACGCTTTTAAAAAATATTTATAACTCTGGGACCCTTTGCTTAAAATAGCAAAAGGGTACAATATTATAACTTTACTCTAATTTGACGGTGTATGTACCTAATTAGAAAATATTTAATAAAAAAAAAAACTAATTTTAGGGTCATCTATGAAGGTAATAGAAACCGAACTTTTTATCTGTTTATCTGTTCGCGCTAATCTCTAGAACGGCTAAACCGATTTTGATGGAATCTTCACTGGAAGATAGAGGAAGTTGTAGGGTAACATTTGTATACTTTTTATCCTGGAAATAATCGGAATAACTTTCAGGAGTCACACGGGAGAAACCGGGAAAACTAATGAGTACCGCCCACGTCAACGACGTCGTGGGCACAGCTAGTTTACAATATACGTAATTCAGTTGGTCCTGTCAGTCTTCAAAATTATTATTTGTTTTTAAAGTAGGTTTTTTATGTTTTGTCAGTAAAGCTGACACAGTGAATTTCTATGAGGTAGGTTACTACACCAACAACTACCTACTCCAATCAAACTAAAATGGTACTCGATTTACTTGGTCTAACCATATTAATTGTGGATACAATAATGTTTAACTCGTCACTGATGGATAACAGTATTCATAAACCATTTCACAATAATCAGAGTTTCAATAATACTTCATTCTGTTTGGGTATTTCCAATATTTGGATGTCGATATTTCTCTGATAACTTTAAGAGAATATCTAAACGAATACGTACGTACAGAATTGGCACATCTCGTCCAGGCAGTCTGCCCTTAAAGTCTGCGATTCCGTTTTTGTATGACAAGTTCGTAAGATGTGTGTACCAAAGGATACCTACGGTAAATTATCTGTAAAACGTAAACGTAAACAGGTTCACGACTGTATCCCCAAGGTGCGGTAGACATTCTCTCAGATCTTTTTTTTTATGTTACTTATTCCAGATCCTTTGAAGATGTCTGAGGGGGGTAGCCAGAGGCATGTCCAAACACATATTTTATACATGCCCACATCTTGCAGAAGTTAGTATTCCATACGTGACAGGTTGCAAGCCCATCGCCGCCTATAAGAACACTAACTGGTTTCCTCACGATGTTTTCCTTCACCGTTTAGAGCACGTGTTAAAGCGCATATAAATTTTACGAAACGCAAAATCCATTGATGCACGGCCGAGATTCGAACCCACAACCTTTGGATTGAAAGTCGAGGTACAACCCCATTCGGCCAAAACCTTTTAAATTATCTGTGATATTGGTAATTAATTATACTGCGGTATTTGCATGGATGGGATTAGCACAGGATCGTGTTAGATGCTGTGGAGGAAGATGATTTTCATGGAGTTTTTTCGAGTGTCCGGGGCTAAACCCTAGTTCACAGCGATCGAAATAATTAGCAAGATCGTAGCAGTCTTGTCACGCGCCTAATCAAGCAACTTTCGCCAACTTAGATGAAGTTACCATGCGAGCGGTGTAAATTACTTTGATAACGTGACGTGACCCGACTGTGTGAACTTGGCCTTAGGAAGTAGTGACGTCACAGGATGCTCATCAAACCCCGATCCGATGGGTTCCGCTAAGGAGTTATTTGATTAGCTTCGATACCAGCTTCATGATTGCTTATTACCGAAATGTATCTTAAGTTTGCTAAAATAGAGCAGATATTTCATTACGGTGTTGCCAACACTGTAATGAAATATCTGCTATTTTGTGTTGGTCCCGAAATGTAATTCGAAGGCTAATAAGTATCACTCCTAAGTGTTTATTTACTGTTAATGAGTAATGTTGTCCTAAATTCAATTAATTTAGTGACGACCATCTTAACATTTAAATTAACCTTACCTAATGGCTAACTAAACCTATTTATTTATTTATTTATGAAAAACTAACAACACATAAAAACATAATAAACAAGAGAGTTGTTAGTAACAGAAGGCTAATAATAAGTTATCACAGTTAGAACTAGTGTAACTATGACTACGTAATTTTTTTATTTCAGTATTCAGTTTAGGGGTTTTTTAGCTCTAGCAAGTATGAATCAAATTAATGATCCACAAAAACAAAAAAATTATTGAGAAACCGAAAATTAACATTCTACATCTATAAGATCTAATGAAAAGAACATTTTAACCAAGTCACAAAACACAATGTCGAATTTTTAACCCAATTTGAAGTCGCTCGTACAGTTTATGCAAAAATCTCGAGTGCTCAAAATCTTTCGCCCGAACGCAAACTTGCCGACTGTTATTTGATTACCTATTACAAAACTTGCCAGTAGGGTTCACACATTCACGCTGAGTGAGTTTCTTTGATGTATTTTTTTATAAACTCATTCATAAAGAGACCTTAGCCAATGCATCTTGTGTCCTAACAACTGTACTTAGAAAGACAATATAGCGCCGATGATTAGATGGATGGTTTACGTGCTGGGCAAGCCTATTCCATCTCAAACAATGTCCCAGGCACTACAGCGTCCCGTTAAGTGTAGGCATGGATTGTGCCTCCTGACGCTGTATAAATCATCTAATATAGATGTAAAGGCCTAATTTTTTATAGCGCCGATGAGGTGTAAATCTTTAAAAATGTACATCGATATGACTAAAGAAGAAAAAGTTTTTTCAGTATTCACAGACATTAGGTACTGTCTGAAGGTACTTCAGGATTTTGGAGCTTTCTGTTAGGTACTTTTGACCCTTCTTTAAAATTAAATTTGGAATTCATATATCTAATTCTATTGTACTTTGTTTACACTCTTTTACTTAGCCTTTGTCCTTTGTTTTTTTTAAATCAAAGGTACGAGAGTTTCAATAGGTTATTTGTAACTTAAGTTTCGTTCAAGAACCTGGTAACTTGACACCGAGTGCTATGTTTACTTGAAGCTCGCTTTGCTGTTTGTTGTGTTGAAGTTCTGAGTTTTACGTTGAACTAGATTTTTACTGCGTCCTTGTAGTGTACAAAAACTGATCTTGAAACATATTCTTAACGTTCTACAAAATTTTCTAAGTTTTAGTTGTCAATCTGGATCAAAATCAATCAAAAAGCATTTATTCTATAAAAACGCTGGGACCATTTATAAAAGATAATTCTTCAGTTCCTTCGCGACCAATATGTAAAGAATCGGGGCAAAAAAATATCGGTTTGAAAACCAGGAGCCTTATTGTGTAATTCAACTGGGAATGAACAAGGGCTTCATTTTGACATTTGAAACGCATTCTGGACTTCAATTGTCATTTTCCTACCACGTGATTGGTTGAGCTCTAATGGGATGACAACTGGGAATGGATTTCAAATTAGACAATAAGACTGCAGCTTTCTTTAGGTGATCTATTTTCTTTGAGCTTTAAACCATTTTTGCAATATAAATTCTTTCAGTGTAGCCCGGTTAGTTGAACAAACAAACCAATCAATTTCAGATACTCCAATTGATTAGAAAGTTCAATGAATCAAAACAATTCGTCGAAAGAATTATAAACTCAGGGCTTCAACTAGATCGTAGATACCGCAGTCATCACGGACGTATAAATATTTTAGTCCAGTCGTTTAATCGCCTAGTCATAAAAGCCTTTCTATGTAATGATTTTTTAAATTTTTCATGAGTTTTACCTTGGACTGTAAAGTTATAGGACACAAAAATAATTTCCTAATAGTATCTAAAAATATAAAAAAATATTAAAACTAAAAAGAATCCTCGTGTCGAACTAACTGATAGTTCTGAATAGGTAATATTTTTGTGTTTAGAAAAATCAAAATTTAATCCAGAAGTAGGTAGGTAATCCATTTGAATCCGCTTAGTAACCTATTGAAAGTTGTTTTTGAAAACAATGTTTTTAGCAGACAAAACGAAAATTAGTAGGTAAGTACCTATATATCCAGAACTTTAAAGTAATATTATAATACGTAGTACCTACTGGATATAGCACTCAACACGATTAATGTTAGATAGGAATATTGAATTCCATGTTTTGTCATATCGGCTGAAATCAGTCAAAGTTATTACAAAACATAGTTGCATAAAACAATTGAAACCACATTGAAATATATAGAGGAAAATATAAATGCGATCTTGTTACATTTATTAGTACCTAGATCTAAAAATTTGTAAAAAATACTGGTGATTTCATACATCACCTGGCCCCAAATTAAGTTGATGACTCATCGACATCACTTCAATAGCAGAAATGCGAGCCGCATTTTCTGACGTCATCAGTATTTTTTGTATAGAAAAACGATTGCGGCGCGGACAGCGCCGGCGCTAACAAATGTGCGATCAGCTTAAGTCTGAAGATAACTGTACTTTAGATCGCCATAATATCCTAGCTTAGCTGGTATTACTGACACTATTTTTCTTCTGAAAGATTGTATTCATAAAAAACTAGTTCATCCGAACATTGTCACGTAATGATAATTCGTAAGAATAAAAATTTCGTAGTGTCATAAAGTATGTGATCGTATAGTTGACTGTCTTGTGGCTGCACGTCTTACTAACAAATCATGAAGTACTTATTTTTAAATCTTTACTTATATAAAAGCTAATCTATGTACTATGGATTTTTTATATGCGCTAAAATTTATATGTGCTTTAACACGAGCTCGTTACGGTGAAGGAAAACATCGTGAGGAAACCCGCAGCTTAGTCAGCTCCACACGTATTGACGTCGTCTTTCCTGTGGGCGGCTGATTAAGCTGAGAGGATGGTTTAGGTGCTGGGCAAGCCTATTCCATCGCAAACAATATCCCAGGTATTGCAGCGTCCCGTTAAGTGTAGGCATAGGTTGCTTTCTAACGCTGTATAAATCATCTAATATAGATGTAAAGGCCTAAGTCTATGTACAGTAAGCGTCACTAACGGGTAACCCCCCGAATAAGGCGGTTTGAACGGCGCGACTTGCTTCATGTTCGCTTACAAGTTCGTGAAACTAACTGCACCTTAAACTAATGGAATGATAACAATCTTAAACTTTACTAAATGTCAGTGTTTTAGGCTTATTGGCCATTTTGTCCAACTATTTATCAAATTCTTGAAACAACAATAACCACTCAAGCTAACGAGACCAGTATCCACTATAAATATATGAATATTATGTAAGCAGTTAATTTACTACGTTTGTGTTCGTTGCTCCCATAATAACGATCGAGTTACCAAGGAACTACTCGTATCTTGTGAATGAGAAAAGCTATGATAAGATATTTTATCATTCATTGCAACTTTTTGCGTTTGTAGCTAAGAAGGTATGGAAAACGAAACAGGATAAAGACGAATCTTTTAGCTATAAATATATTTAAAAAAAACTTAGGTCTTTACATCTACTATTGATTTATACGACCTCTGTGGCGCAGTGGGCGAAGGTCCGCCCTGCGACGCAGAAGGTTGCGGGTTCCATCCCCGCCGCGGGACATATGATATTTGTCTCGGGACTGGGTGTTTCTGTATAATATTTATGTATTTACAAACAAAAAGTATATAAGTAGTTTATCAGTAATTCTAGTACCCATAACACAGTAAAGCTCTGCTTACTTTCTGCGTACTGTGTGAAAAGTCCAGCATTATTAATTTTATTATACAGCGAGCGCCAGGACCTACGCCTACACTCAGTGGTACGCTGTAGTACCTATTTTAAGACTTTGTTTAAGATGAATGGTATTCCATCCATCTCAAACAAAGTTTGCTCATCACAGAAAGCATCCTCTCGGTCGAATACGCCGATAATGTCAAATACGTGTGAAGCTGACTAAGCTGTGGGTTTCCTTACGATGTTTTCCTTCACCGCTTAGAGCTCGTATTTTTTAGTAAAAATGTACTTGTAAAATTGGAAAACGTGGAAAATGGTTTTCGTTCGACAACGATTCGAGTTTGCTTAGTAGAAATGATGACTCGCCGCTTTAGAGGTAAATATTAGCGGTACCTGACCAGTGTCCGCTCACCAAATTAGCTTTGTGTGAATAGCCCATTATATCCGCTCAACACACTAGGTACTGCCTACGTTGTTTGAACTGCGTGATTGAAGCTCATTCAGGAATGTTTGGCGCTAGATGTTTTCTTCAAAAAATTTAGTTTACTAGATGATTTATAAAGTCCGGAACCTATGTCTTCACTCAACGAGACGCTGTAGTGTCTGGGACATTGTTTGAGATGGATTAGTCACCTCTCCACAACCTTATTCACAGGAAAGACAGACAATCAATACGTGTTTACCTACGTGTAGAGCTAAACTAGTTTCTTCACGATGTTACGTTTAAGAATTCGGGCATCTTTGAATTAGAGGCGTGAGGAAGTGTTGCAGTGGAGCAACGCCTCTAATTTGAAGGCACCTATGATGATGATATTTTATCAAAAGAGTGCGCAAGCAAATATTTCAGCAGATTTTGAATCCTGCCAAGTGTATGCATGATTGAGGCTGATGATTTAAGGTTTACTTCCAATATGTCACGCAAATCTTAAATTACAAGGTAATGTGGATATTGATCACATCTCGTTTGGCGAAATTAATGAAATCCAAGCTTAATGATCCATGGAGCTTGGAAACGTACATTCATATTAGATTAGTTATAAAGTACAAGTTTTTTTTACTTACTCGATCACGTTAGCATGAACACAGATTTGTTTTGAGTTTCATTAGCATGAAACCCGGTCGTGCATCAATGGATTATTCGTTTCGTAAAATTTATATGCGCTATAACACGAGCTCTTAACGGTGAAGGAAAACATCGTGAGGAAACTCGCAGCTCAGTCAGCTCCATACGTATCGACGTCGTCTTTCCTGTGGACGGCTGATTAAGCTGAGAGGATGGTTTAGGTGCTGGGCAAGCTTATTCCATCTCAAACAATGTCCCAGGCACTACTGCGTCCCGTTAAGTGTATGCATGGATTCCTTCCTGACGCTGTATAAATCATCTAATATAGATGTAAAGGCCTAAGTTTTTTTTTGCATGAAAGAGTACACTAAATAAATGGCAATGTTATTCTCCCATACAAATCGTTGTTTTCACATTTTTGTTTTTTCCGTTCCTACTTCAGCAAACACTTGAGAAGCGAACTTGTTTCGTAGTTGCCGCATGTAGCCTTTCGTAGCTCTTCGTCACTGAGCGAGCATTGATATGATTTTATTAAAGCGACATCTGGTGGGATTCCGTGAATTTTGGCAAATTATTCAATTTGAAAATTTGTTACGATGACGATTACAAATTAGTTTTGTTACATACGGTACTGATTCGTTTTAAATTCCAATTTTCAATGCCTTGATTATGTTAATTGATGGAGACGTGTTTTTTCAATTCTCTTATATTTATAACATAGGAAAATTATATAAAAACTATGCGATGCCCGCGGATGCTCATGATACAATCTGTTTTGTTAATTCTATTTTTAGAAGAACCCAATACGAGTAACTACTGCAGCAGTTAGTCATAACAAATGTAGCTATTCAAGCGATGAGAACTTAACTTATTAGTTCTGTAGTTCATCAAACATTTTCTCGTCTTTGTTAATTCTTTTGACAGCTTGACGGCATTTCGCCGGCAGTGAAACTGAGGTTTTCTCTAAAGCGTTGACCGTCTTTTAACATATACATAGCTTCTATAAATGTAATGTAGAGAAATGGCTCAATTCACGAATGACGACACGACAAAATCTAAAAAGTCAAAGCATTTTATAAAAATTATCTGGAAATGTCCTAATGAATACTAATAGTGTTTCGATACTGTTTCGTATCTGTTATTCCGTTTACTATTCAACTAAACTCGGCTCTAAATTTAGGTTACTCAGTGCACCCGGGTCCCCAAGCTCAAGGGGCCCTCGGACTCGGAGTCCCGAGAGTCCGGAAGGTTTTGTTCTTAGGAAACTATAGGTATGATTATTTTTAAAATAAAAACAACTGCAATATTAGATTTTTGAAATAGTTACCCAGAAAATGACGGACAAATCTAAATTTTACCTAGTTACGCCACTGCTCACAAACATTGTTTGTTGATTGTTACGGTCATCGATTTTAGTCAACCTTTAGTTTCCACTTCATAAACGTTTTGATCGTCGATCGTGGGCGACGAATTTGCATTTTATAATTAAAGAATCAGATCCGACCTATAAGGAACGCTAGACAATTATACAGAGGAAAGAAAGCAGAACAACAGTTCAGAAACAAAAGAACAGGGGCCGTATTCGCGTTCCTTTTTGACGTGACTACGTCTTATAATTCGATAGAGCCGGCTGCACGCACGAAAAAACATGACGTCATGCGGCGTTACCTCGCTCTGAGGCGTTCCATGTAAGGCTTGAAGTGCAAGCGAGAGCGCGGAACGAGCGACAAAGAAGCACAATCGGCCTTTGCGTTCGGCAGCGTTCGACATCCGTCTCTCTCCTACTTGAGTGAGCGATGCGTAGACGTTGTCACGTTCAACTATCGTCAGTAAACCGACTTTACAGACAACCAATTATTTAAGTCAAAGTCAAAGTCAAAGTCGATTTGATAATTTTTTTTTTCGTTCGTTTGATGGATATTCGGATGTTATTTACTACGATTTCTGAGTTCAAGGGCAAATTTTTGGAATATTTGATCCTAGGTTAGGACCGTGTTTTAACGTTTGAAAAATTGGTCATCAAACGAACGAAAAAAGGAACGCGAATACGGGCCCAGAAACAAAGTCACGATTATACCCCCCAGTGGCGTAGCTAGATAGCCAAGGGCCCTGGTGCAAAATAAACCGGGACCCTTACTGAACGGTTTAGGTTTTATCAAGTCAAAATGTGCAGGGTGTGGAAAAATGTAAACGATTTGATTTTTTTGTAAGTTACGATTTGATTCGTCATTTTCTGGGTAACTATTTAAAAAATCTTATAATGCAGTTGTTTTAATTTTCAAAATAATCATACCTTTAGTTTCCTAAGAACAAAACCTTCCGGACTCTCGGGACTCAGAGTCCGAGGGCCCATTGAGCTTGGGGGCCACTGCTGCATACGAAAAAGATATGCTTGGATAGGATGGATGAATGTTTTTGAATCATCACGCTGAAAGGGCTGAACGGATTTGGATAAAATTTGTAATGGAGGTAGTTTATACCCTACGTAGGCCGTTTCCGAGGAACTGTGGATTGCAGCAGATCTAGTTAATAAACCCAATAGTCCTAGTAAATAATTTATATTTAAGGATATATTCATAAAATTGATTATTTTTATTCTTTTATCATCCATTTTGACATCACCTTCTGTAGAACACTGTGTCACGGAACGCGACACTTTATTTACATTGCCGCGCCAACTTTTACATTTTAATGACGCTCTCGGAGTGTTCTTACTTTGATAGTGTTCAGGTTTACTGACAGATTTATGTCCGAAGCCGTTCAATCACTGTTTACATAAACTTCTCGACGTGTTTAGGCTTCAAATTAACAAAAAGTGTAGGATTTTTCTCCAAAAAAGAGTCTTACGTAGTTTTTAGACAATGCAGCCATACTTAATATCACCTGAAGTATATGTATATAATTTGATTTACCTACTAATTTCTTTAGAAATTCTATAAAATACATCGCAACTAGTCTAAAACTAGTTGACTAATTGGCTTTGCTTATAGTTCAGTGACACAGGATATAATAGTGTTTTTGGCTTCATTCCACATTCGCTTGGGAAATGCCGGCCAATTAGGGAATTCCATGTGCATTGATTACAGAGTCAAATAACTGGGGAAATCCTATTCGACGACCTCTAGTGGGCGAAGGTCCGCCTGCGACGCAGAAGGTTGCGGGTTCGATCCCCGCCGCGGGACAAATGTTTGTATGATCTACATATATTTGTCTCGGGTCTGGGTGTTTCTATGTATAATATGTATGTATTTACAAACAAAAAGTATATAAGTAGTATATCAGTTATCTGGTTCCCATAGTACAAGCTTTGCTTAGTTTGGGGCTAGATGATGCTGTGTGAAATGTCCAGCATTATTTATTTATTTATTAAATCAGGTGCAGCAAACACAATATGAAATACGCGTTATATAAAATAAATATTTTAATTTGTAAGTTTTAAACTGAACAAAAGTCTGTGCAGACTCCAATAGTATGTGAACTTAATTTAAAGACAGTATTCTTTCAGCTTTAGAACAGAAAAGAACACATCACTTTAAACCACAAAACACCACGTAAGCACCCCAACAATATAATTAGTTACATTGGGTGGTCCTTTACCAGGCTATCTTTATACTCAATTACATCTTGCAGCTGTATTCATAAATAGTTTGCCACAACTAAATAGAGTACATAAACTGAGCTCAAGTACCAGTGCCAGTGGGAAAACTCTCTATATTCTGACAGATACGTTAGAACTTAGGGTATAGAAGTGAAACGTAAACTTATTCTTCTGAGGAAAATTCGGATTCGGTCGAACACAACCGAGTTTTTCTGTCAAAAATACATGAGGATCATAAAACGTTCGTAAAAAAAGTCAACGACGTCAAGTGCGCGAAAGGAGCACTTTGGTGCACTTCACCATGATTTTCCATATCGAAGTAAGTGCCTAAATAACTCGAACACGGTACTTTGGAGTCTGGACATTCTCTTTTATATTTCGTTGGTCAAGATCCTTTTACGAAATTTTGTAGCGATAATCAGTGGCTCTTCCAAATACAAGTTCGGCACATACCCATATTAGACAATGGTTATCGAGGTTTAAATATAACAAGTTTCATATCTATGTCTTGAAATACTTTCCGGCTACGGTTAGCTTTGAGGGCCAAGACGCAATTAAAAGTTACTCCGACGCGTTACAACTTTATATGACATGTTTGGGAATTATTTTGTAGCTTTAGAAACTTTATCGCTGTATCGCGGTTAGAAAATAACCAGACTTTACTTTGAGAAACAATTGGCTTACTATTTCACAATATTATACGAGTAGTAGTGGGATTCTGTGTTCAAATTCAAAAACTGCTGAGTTGGCTTGTTTTTATGTGGATAAGATAAATGAAGCTGGCAGGTGGTAGAAGCAGTAGCGGCATTAGGGTAGGGCGCGCTTGGGCGACCGCCCAGGGCGCCAGATGTAAAGGGGCACCGCAGGCACCCCTTTTCGCCTGGCAGCCTCAGGCGCCCCTTGGTCAGGCAAAGGAAATGATACTAAGCCGGGCGCCCCTTTACATCCAGCGGCAATATCTTTTGAACATGAAAACAGTCGATAATTGGTATTCAAAACAGAAGATATTGTGTCGATTTCTTCTAATAAAAAATCGTCTCGCTTCGCTCGCCCATTAAAATGCTCGCTACGCTCGCATTATCTACCAAAACTTCAAACACTTGCCTGCTATCCGGATTTGTCTTAGGTAAAGTAGGTAATTGGTACCTATTCAAAACAGAAGTAGGTACCTAATACTATCGTAATAAGAGCCTAGAGTAAGTTAGAGGGCGCCGTACAAATTTCGCCCAGGGCGCGATGAGAGGTCTATGCCCAGCTGTGGGATGAGAAGGGCTGATGATGATCAATAAGAACCGTGTTGGTCAGTTGGGAAGTTATAAGTTAATACATTACATATTTCCCGATACGTATAACTTTAATACTACTTACTACTCAGTGCCCATGACCTGCTTCACAGCATAAGTGCTTGCTACGACACCATAGTGAGTAGCATGGAACAAGTTAATGCATGACCGAGATTCCTATTAAGTCTTGTAAAATGGAAAAACTGAGTACATCCAATTTCAGCTTATAATAATGCTTTATTGATGAAACTAATGCATGTTTAATTGTGTCCTCGGTTTGTTCATTATCTTGATGATGTGGCCCAAATGAACCCACGAAACCACGTAAGTACTAGCTCTTTGATTATAAACAATGGGTAATTTCGGATAGTTCAATTGTCGAAAGCTTTTAGTTTGAACAGAACTAGTGGCACGTGGGTGAAAATACAATGAACTAATGAATACAGAATTATATTTATCGACACAAATGTATTGAAACAAACATATTTAAATGGTTTTATTGGTTTCATTTTTAATTTACTTATCATTACAGATAAATGAAAAAAAATATGCGAAAACAATATTTTTTTTCATTTTAATATGTCAGAAAATGTTCGTTGAATCGCAAGCATAAATAACCACAGGTGGAAACTCGATCATAATAAACATAGTGGAGAGATGATTCGAGCTAAGCGTATTGAATGCAGTACAAAGGCCTTGCATATCACTGGGTGCCCAATTAGCCGGGAGAGAAACTAAAACCAGAAGACTTATTCCTGACATCCGACTCGGGTTTATTAATCAGGTTATTTTATCAGGGAAATGGGGTTATTAGTTTATTAGGAAGATATTTTATCAGGGTTAAGCTCGCCTTTGTACATGTCCTTTTTTATGTTATTATCCTGTGTGTGTCTATTTGTACAATAAAGAATTAAGAATTAAGAAATGATGAGAAAATTTATACAATAGTTCGAAACACAACTCGATCGATCTTACTCGATGATCAGGTACATTGGCAGCGGATAGATGAAAATAAGTTATATAAAAAAGGTAATATTATTTTGAATACATATTATTGTATTGTGCTGACATCACAAAGCATATGCTGACACACATAAATGTGTTGGCAGGTAGATTTTGATGATATTTAAATTCTTTCTTAACATTTGATAGAGCTGATAATCAAACAAATAAAACAAACAGGAAAGTGTAAAGTACACTTTGGATTTGGTATTGAGTCGGGTGACGAGAATAAGCCCTCAGCATGTATGCGTGTGTGTAACGGGCGAGCTTACGCCTGTATTGTGAGCAGCTTCTGTCCATATCAGCATTAATTAGTATAACAACTTTACAAAAACATTTTAATTTAACGAAGTAAGTACGTATGGCATTTTTTACCATTTCTTATGCAGTCAGCGTGTTGGGCTGTTGGCGTCAGTTGTCGTTGGAACTGCTCACAGACAGCAATCATGCTGCACGGTTGATTTGCAGTTGTTTTGCAGTCATTACAACTGCATTCAAACAGCAAATTTGCAGTCGCTGTGCAGTGGAAATACGGTCTGTCTGTCTAGACACAAGATAGGTACCATGGACATTTACCTATTCACTCCTTATTATCTTGTCCTTAAGGAAGAATAATCATCTTACTCCCTAGGCAAGAGTCGATAACTGCAAATAGGTGTATGCATTAGTAGATTACTTCGACGGAAATAGACGACACACCGACACCGCTATTAAACCTGAGCACTTACATTCGTGCTGGAAGAGACAGAAATATCGAAGTCATATTCATTCAACAAAGTTCGAAGAGTTCAATGAAGTATAGTGTGAAGGAAAATACCGTGAGGTAACCTTGCATGTCATGCGAGAAATGTTAAAATCTGCAACTTGTTAGTTTGGGGCTGATGCTGTGTGAAAATGTCAAGCATTATTTATTTAAAATCTATAATAGATGATTTATTCAGTATCAGGAGGCAATCCATGCCTACACTTAACGGGACGCTGTAGTGCCTGGGACATTGTTTTGAGATGGAATAGCCCCATCTAAACTATCTTCTCAACTTATTCAGCCTGGCCCACAGGAAATACGTCAATACGTGTGGAGCTGACTAAGCTACGGGTTTTCTCACGATGTTTTCCTTCACCGTGAAAAGCTCGTTCTAATCCCGGCCGTGGATTTTTCGTTTCGTAAAATTTATATGCCCTTTAACACGAGCTCCAACCTCCTTCACTTATGAAATATTACAAAGTATCTTGAGTAAATGACCTGAGAGAACTGAGAGAATGTCTATTGTGTCTACTGATTTGGGGATAAGTACAGTCTTAATCCTTAAAATCACGCGTGAGGTGCATTTTAATCTTTAATGAGCTCTCTAGCTGTTTGATTAGATTTTTTTGTTGTCTCTATAAAATGTAGTCTAATTGTGATCATGTTTTTTCTAGAACAATCGCTTCTAGATTGTCAAGATCGGTAACACTTTCTTGATAGATAGTGAGCGCAGTATCCAACTTGTATTGCATTAGCATTTTAGAATTATACTATTTGAATACGATAAAATCGAAGTCTTACTTAGTTTAACGAGTCTTAGGAGATTTACAACTGTTTTACCTAATTCAGTTTCTATTTGATAAATCCTACTTCCTACTAATAGTTTTATTATGAAAGTTTGTATCTTTGTGTTTCTGTAGCTTGGCATAGGTATGTTTTAAGAATCTTCTAGACAAAAAACCGTCTTTGTTGCCCCGTTTCACGGAAAAAAAACCAAGTTTCTAGGACTATTCTAAGTTATCCCAGCGATTCTACTGAATAAATACTTTGTGATATTCACTTTTTATTTGCAGGTCTCTAAGTGCAAATCATCATCATCACTATCAATCGTAACCACTAACAGGGCTAACTACAAGATACACTAGAGCCCTTGTTTTCAGGCCATTATGAAAAATGAATTCAGTGATTCTATTCGTCCATGACAGTATTTCCATAGAAACAGACAGCACCGCTCATCCACGAACACATTAGATATCCATCAATATTCATGATTATAACAGGAACGTCGGGTCTATTTCTACTTGGAACTGTGTTTACTGGATGTACTTCTACACTAATATTATAAAGAGGAAACATTTGTATGTTTGTTTGTTTGAATTGAATAGGCTCCGAAACTACTGGACCGATTTGAAAAATTCTTTCACCATTAGAATCCTACATTATCTGTGATGAACATAGGCTATAAATTATTTTCAAAAACATTAGAGATCCTTATGAAAATTGCAATAATG
The DNA here is from genome assembly GCA_951394285.1 of Epirrhoe tristata. NCBI lineage: Eukaryota > Metazoa > Arthropoda > Insecta > Lepidoptera > Geometridae > Epirrhoe > Epirrhoe tristata. The sequence goes on from OX596142.1 coordinate 11,328,471, forward strand.
TAACCAAAGGTGTAAAAATTTTGAACATAAAATTCTTCATATCGCGTGCGCTGCGAAAACTATTGATGATAGAACAAAAAAATGTTCTACAATATATAAAGAACGTATCAATATCTACAAAAAAGTCAGCGATAGCATATGTCCAACTATTGTGGTTGTGTCAGAATAACAACTTTTATAATTTAAAAAGTGAATAAAAATGCCGACCAAAAGCAGACCACGTTGTTCTTATTTTGGTATTTATTCTTATCCAAATAAATTCCTTCGTAGTAAAGGTTGTTTCAGTACCCGTCGATTACTTTTTGAATGATTGAAATCGGACATTTTATTCAAAAGTTATCATGAGTTTAAAAATGTAAGATACATCGCGACCACAGAAAAAATATCAGTTAGTACGGTAGGACAAGTGTCTGGGATTTTTAACACAGGTAACGGGATATTAACTATGATTAATACCATAGATACTATTGATCATGGCGCATGCAACTGCGCCGAAATATCGGGAAACTTAAAAAACATTAAATCATGGTAAATATCCCGTTAACTGTGTTAAAAATGTTGAAAACTATGATAGTTTAGAAAGTGTCTGGGAACTATGGAATGGGGGAGGGTAGTGGTAATATATCAATGAAATATATATGGGAGGTAGGGGAGCATTGGGCAGTAGGGAGGTTTGGACACCCCCGTGTCATATCGGCCATAAACCATCATGCCTATCGTCAAATCGGAATTCGATCAGTTAGAATTGACCATGTATGGGGGTGGATTGGCATGACTAATGGTGGATTGGCATGATGGTGTATGGCCGGCATAACACGGGGATTTGCCGGTGGTGTCCAAACCTGCCTTACTGCCCAATACTCCCCTACCTACCTTAGACCTTACCTACAAAGGATCATACATCCCGCTCCGGGACTGCCATGTTGTTATTAAATTTTTGTTAAATACCTATAATAAACCCGTGCGAAGCCGGGGCGGACAGCTAGTATTGAATAATTTTAAGAAGTAAGAAACTGTATGGCACAATAAGAGCAACGCAAATTATTATATAAACCTTTTTTCTGTTCAAGTACTTACTGTTTAATAGATAGTGACTTGAGAAGTTAGTTTGCTTTGTATATTGGCAAACTATATATATATATATATATATATATTTTTTTTATTATAAACGGAGGGCCTAATACTAATGGCCTATGAGGCCGTTTTAGTGTTACCGGACTATGGCGGGCACTGAAGGTGCCGAGACGCCTAGAGAGAAGCTACGACAACATGCGCAAGGGCACCTCTAATAGGTACGAACCTCGGCTTGGGCTGTTGCCGGAGAGAATTTACCTACCTATCTATCATCACTAGATGACGGTATCACTTCACCATTGGCGAGAGTGATAGCGTCATCTGGATCGCCAAGACGTTTCTTGGCCGTCTGGGGGTGAACACGAACTTCCGCCTATTGGGGGCGCCGACATCGGGTGGCCGCTCTTGCCTCACGTAGACAACTGGATACTCTGGAATGAAAGAGACAAGGGTTCGGATGATGCGAGTGGCAAACTATATTTCACAAAACTGGTATATGTAGTTAGTAGACGAAGAAGTTTTCTGAAGAAGACGGGTTGCTCTTATGATGTGTAGAATTGTTTGTGTGCGTAAGCGATACTGAGCGCTCATTCGGCCATGAAGCGATTCTGAGCTTACGCTAAAACAACATGCATGTGCATCACACTTAATTGAAACTAGCCCACCGTCATGAGACTGAAGTGCATTTTAATACTGACGTCACCAATCAGATACCTCTACAAAGTGCTACGAATCGTAGCACAGAGCTAGATAATATATTTCGTTGCTTTGATTTCCACTATCCGCTTGAGCTGGCGCGGCGTCTCACACATAGATCAAAGATGCGCCAAGTGCCAAGTTTGATTCAAAAGCAAGGGTTTCACGAAAATAATAAAATATTTTCAGTTATACCCGTGCAAATATTATGAAATATTATGTTATTCAAGATCAATCAACGGTTGTAATCATAGATTTAGCATGGTACCTTTTTGGGTTGTAATGATATAAACGGTTGTGTGAAAGCATTGTGACATGTGTCAATATAAGATTGTCTACCAATCTTTTACAGCCTGTTTTTGTAACTTCAAATGTGAGACAGAATCCCTGTCAAACAAGAATCCACAGGTTTTTTTAAAAGGCAAGTCCAGCTGCTAACCCTCCAAGGATAGCCTACGCCTGTAAAAGTAATGTTCTCGTAAAAGAGCGCGCACCGTTATCGCAAACAGTTAAAATTGAAAAGCGCTCGATAAACGTACTAACTGGTTTTGCTTCGGTATTGACTTATTGGTTTTTGGGTTCCGTACCTACTCTTCAAGGGAAAAATGAAACCCTTATCCTTGAGGAACAAAATAGAACCAACGAAATTGAAATTAATTTCAAAGAAGCATAAATAATCAAACTTATGGATGTTGTTCCATAAGTTTGATTATTTATGCTTCTTATGGAATCAGCTGTCGCCAGCGGTATTTCCAGACCGATACGACTTAGGCACCTTCAAGAAAAGAGCCTATTCCTACCTCAAAGGCCGGCAACGCATCTGCAGTGCTTCTTGATGCTGCAGTTGTCTGTGGGCGGTGGTAATCACTTACCATCGTAGTGCTACTGGCTCGTTTGCCCCCTCTTCCATTAAAAAAAAAACTTCTAAAATGTACCTACGTATGTAGTGTACGTATGTACCTTACATACTTTTGTAAAAAATGAATTAGAGATGTGGTGGATGATGTAGGTTGGGGGTTCGATCCCCGCCGCGGGACAAATGTTTCTATGATCTACAGATATTTGTCTCGGGTCTGGGTGTTTCTATGAATATTTACGAGTATGTATGTATTTAAAAACAAAAAGTATACACAAGCTGCTTACTTTGGGGCTAGATGATGCTGTGTGAAAAGTCCAGCATTATTTATTTATTTATTTATTTAGTATCCCTCAAGTGATGTTTGTAGATTTTTATGATGTTAATGCAAGAAGTAAAATACATTCACGGAACCCAGTGCGTGAGTTTGGCAACACTTTTCATTTTTTATGTCGATGCATAGGAAACAACAAGATAAAAACGTATGCCCGACACAAGTACCTAAAGATACCACGTTGATTTACCCAAAAGTAATCGAAGCAAAATAAAATATGTATAAAAAGCAAATGTGACTGCATCTGAGGGGTTCGCCACAATTATGGGTGATGTGGTCGCTAAGCGACAAAACCCTTAAATACATTAAAAAAAGGCACTATATTCTTCTTGTCAACACGGCCAATGTGCCACCTAGTTATTTATTCCACTTATTATGATCTTACTTACTCAGGTACTTAGTATTATCATCGATTGATCTTATTCCCACTTTACTACCAAATATAACGAGCAATCGAGAAGCCTCGAGTTTCATCCCAGACCGCACTGGCTTACTACAATTTATGCGAGCTGTGGCGTCGAGTTACTTGTTAGCCAGATACTCCGTCTGATAGAAAAATAGCTACAACTACAGGCTACAAGGCGTGATGTTTCACTAGTTTCAGAGCAGCACGGCTTTTATAATAAGATAAACACATTGATCCTGTATAAGGAAGTTCTTTTATGAAAAATTATCTCAAAATATTGAATTTTTAAGATTCCTAACCAATATTCCTCTCTAACCCTCTTAAATTACCAAATATTAAAACCTGTTAAACTACAACACTGAAACCAAAACTGTAATAACTTAACTCCAGAAAATGCAATCAATAATACAAAGTCCCGCCGCGAGAATCAAACTCGCACCTTTTGTGTCTCACCCAAGCATTCACTACGCCAACAAAGTTGCTGTTGGTGAACGTTCTCTATTTCAATGTCCCGTAGGGATAAATCATTGCGTTCTCGCAAACTTACATGTTTGTTGAACTAAGTGTACCGAATCCGTTTCAATCAAACTCTGATAGAACCAGGAAAGGAAGCATAGCTCGTTTGAATTGCGTAATGGTGTGCGTTGTTTACAAGGTAACCTAAGTTGAATGAATGAACGAGAATAGTTAGTTGGTATGGTAACCTAAGTTGATCAAGTTTTAAGAGTTGCGCACCCATTGACAGGACCGAGAAATGCGCGATTGACATAACCCTGTGAATTGACAGTCAGTTGGGGGAAAATTCAAGAGTTTTCCGTCACACATTTTAATAAGATTTTCGCGCTTATTCTTTTGAAAGTTTTTAGTTGAAAAGTTCTCTGTATATCTACCTACTCAGTCAGCTTTGTGTTACCTATAAGTTATTTTATAAAACAACTGAACCCTAAAATCGAAACTTGGCTAAACTTTTTGCTTGCAACAACGGACCAAAACAGAAAAGATGCATTAAAAATCACTTTGGAGTTTGCTAATGAAACGTTGCTTCTGGATTAACGGACACAGCGAGGTGAGCACTATTGACTTTGATGGTGAACAAGTGCATGATAGAATCGCTAGGTTTGATCAAGAGAGTCATGTCCTGCATACTATAATATGATTTATTGGGTAGGTCAATACTAATATTGACCCCCTCAATCGAAGTACGCAAAGGAACAGAAGTCGAATCACCTAGTTTTAAGACTATAAGTCTAGCGGTCCACCTGAAATAATATTATTTTTCACTTTGACTTTGAATCAAAAACTTGCAAAAAAGCATCTCTCCCATACTAAACAGAGACCGTTATATGTCCACTTGCTGCGTCCATATCTTTCGCCTCATTATGCGTAACAAGTAGTCTAATAATTCCAAAATATCTAATTATTTTACGACGTGTAGAGTGGACGGACACTATACCTACTCGCCCCGCACCAATCGAGACATTACACTCTGGTTCTCAATTTCATTCTTAAATTTTGACCGTTTGAAGTAATTATACCTCTACGTTTGTATGGAGAGTCCGTGTATTTCTGTGACGGCCTCACTCACCATTAAAAACAGCTAAACAGTGCTAAAAGATCAGTTTTTGTTCTGAGTAACACTTGGCGTCACGCCTAGCCGAGCCAAAAGATCGAATGTTCAAATCTTGGTTGTTTTTGAAACTTCATGTTGCGTGGAAGCGGATAATCTCTGCCAGGAAAAGTAATGTAATACTGAATACACAATTAAACAAAGATAATAATACCACATTTTTAAAGTAGGCTTCATGCGTCTGAAAACTCCGTCACAAGAGTTCAACTCAAACGAAAATATTTTTATTCTGAATATAATTATTACGTTCATTAAAGTTAAAAAGCTGTTCTAATTAATGTTACCTTAAATAAATAAAACCTAGAAAGGCATCCCAAACACGAAAGCTGTACACCGTGTTCTTCTTCAAAATTACTCTTAGATCTAAGATTTACACCTAGACACGTTTAAGGCGGCCATTTGTTAAATAAATAGTGAACGTTGCATGTGTGTCGCCACAGTGCAGTGAGAGTAGGTAGAGAAACTTTTAATATTGTAGCGACGAAAATAAAGCAGAAATAATTTCCCAAAACGCCGCGCTAAAGACATTATCTTAGATCAATTCGAGGTACTAAAGGTTTTTAATTCATCGCAAGGAGAGAGCAATATCACTCGCGAGATTTCAACTCAGCGATCTTGCCGATCCGTGGCTTGTGTGTGCGTGATTAGTTTATTCCATATTAAAAACAATATTTCTTGCCCAGCACATAAACCATCCTCTGAGTTTGCCTTATCCACAGGAAAAACAACGCCAATACGTAAATACACCAGCATTTTAAGCAGGACAGCAAATTAGCTCTTAATGACCGGATGGACGAAGTCAGGGCTCCCCTTTCCGACGAAGCTGCGAACTTTCAACTAGATTATAGACGTAGGACATCCTGCAATCATCTCTGCTATCAACTCAGATAAACATGTAGGTACTTCGGGCATGTTAGAAGTTTAGATAGGAAACTCTATTCTATACTAACTTTTGCCGATTGGCAGAGAATGAATTGAACCAGTTAAGCTAAATATACAATACGTTGAACGGATCTAGGCATTCGTAAAGTTATCCGTTTGTCTGCGCAGTGACCAATTTAAAAAAATAAAAGATATTTGTATAAAAAATATCTACAAATATTTGTCTCGGGTCTGGATGTTTCTATGTATAATATGAAAATGAAAAAATGAAAAAATATTTATTTCAGCAAACACGGTTTACAGAATCACAACTATATTAGGCACAAGGTTTGGTGTTGCCGTAGCTTATTTGTTAGACAGTTCTATTTCAGCGGTCTTCACACTAGGCAAGCCTGTATCGTGAAGACCAGTTAGACGAATTATACATAATACAATATTTTAACTATATCCTCGGCCGGCAGTGATAGTTTTAACAAGTTAAGCAAGTTATTGTTAGTAGGTAGGTATAGGTACAACATTTTGCTAACTTACAGAAAAGAAAATTGACAGTGAATGAAAAGTACTTACTTACAAATTATCTATACATATATGTTTATAAGAGAAAAGATTAAGTGTACAATTTTGTGAATTTACGGGTAGGTATAATTATGGCACTTAAAGAAATTATATAAGAATAGGAATAATTCCATACAATCATGTGAAGCAATGTTTTTTTTTTTTTGTTTATTTAACAGCAGTAGGTATATATTAGTAATTATGCAGATAATGACAAACAGTGACAGGGCCAATTTTAGTTACATGTTTATGAGTAACGCTGTAGTGTTAACATAGGATGCTCAGCAGATCCTCAGTCGTGTCATAAGAAAGAGTTGATAACCATTTAATAATGATTCTTTTGGCTTCAAAAGCAGATTTATTTTTTATATCACAATATTTGACAATACAATTATAAGCATGTGCTTTTATGAATTGACCGAAACGTTGGGCAAAAGATGTTTTACATGAAGGGGTGGGTATTTTATAGTTTCTTCTATTTAATAGAGATTCGTTATTTAGTGAATTTAATATTTCTTTGTGGACAATAGTAGAGGTTTTCATCAGAAATAGCTGACGAACATTTAGAACACAAGCTTCCCTGTAGAGAGTAACTGTAGGAAATCTGTATGGCTTTCTAAGCATGACCTTAAGAACAGAGCGCTGTGCCCTCTCTACTTGGAGCATATGTGTTTTGGCAGCACTACCCCAGATGGTTACGCAGTATAGTAATAGAGACTGATATGTGTGTTTACAAACAAAAAGATATGAGTAGTCTATCAGTCATGTAGTACCCATAACACAAGCTCTGCTTACTTTGGGGCTAGATGATGCTGTGTGGGATTCTCTGTTGTTATCTTATACTGTGTCTCGTTTACACAGTACCCTCTAGTGTCGTAAATATAACGTCCCGTATAGAGGTGAGAAAGAAAAATAGGTATCAGCGGGACCCTCACGAGTGCCATTAATGAATTGGGATGGCTAATAAATATTGTACGCAAAAACATCGTTAGCGAAATTGAATGGAATTGTTATACCTAGTTTGACTTTGGGTTTGTATAATGCTTTAAGGTGCAGTGAAAGCTTTCAGAAATTGCGTATGAACTTTACTGGGTTTTTTGTTTCTGTTGACCGTTGTTTTGCAACCTGACACGTATGGAATACTGACTTCTGCAAGATGTGGGCATGTATCAAATATGTGTTTGGACATGCCTCTGACTGCCCCCCTTAGACATCTTCAAAGGATCTGAAATAAGTAAGATCTGAGAGAATGTCTACCGCACCTTGGGGACACAGACTCCGAGAACAGTCTTCTGCATAAATATGCTTTACATTCACAATGACGATTAAAGGAAGATTTTTGAAATATATAAGGTGTTGCCAGATACTTGGTTGAAACTGACTTATATGATAAATATTGATAATTTGATAACAATACTTTTAGATTGTAAAACCAAAAGGTAATATAAATTTTATTAAAGAAATTTGTCCCGCCTCGAGAATTGATCTCTCATTCTTAGCGTCTACTCTCCTCGTAACTCTTAGTTTCTATAGAGAGCACTTACACACCACGCCACCAAACTCGTCAATATGCACACAAGCCTCGGTATTCAGATCCAGAAAAAACAGTTGGGAAAATTGGATTGAAAAAATAAATCGATGATTTCAAGGATCTCTGTTTACTTTGGTAAAGAGAGTTTAATTTTATTCACATAATTCGATCAATGAATTTGACTTTGTATTTTAGTCGGATAAAAGTTTTTTTTTTTTTTTAGTTTATGCCAAACATTTAAGTATGCCTCAGAGATGTTTTAGGTAAGTTAGCTTAGATTATTAGATCCAACGGTGGTGAATTTGAATCAGTAACAATCACATGTTTGAAGTGCGGGGTTCGTGTTAAGTTATTTATAATAATTGTAATATTTATGTATTATGTTTTATGAATACATTGAATTGAATTGAATCGAATAAAGCATGAAGATAAGCCTTGTACATGTCCTTTTTTATGTCATTATCCTATGTGTGTTTATTTGTAGAATAAATAATTAGGAACTAAATTGATGCTCATCGTCCATACTCAAGTATTACAAAAATAGTCATTATAATAGCAAATGATGTTATGACTCGTAAGGGACAACCAATCTCATATGCTCGGTATCGCCCTTTGTTTTTCCATATTTGCCGATACCCCGAAGTTTCGCCCTGATTCGATTATTCCAAAGATACCAGCTCGATATTGTCCGCCGGTATTTGGTTTTTGTAAGCCATATTTTATTTTCTTTATACCGTTCTCTATTTCATCGGAGGGTTTCAAGGACCGACACTTGTGTTGTTTGGACAGCTGATGTGTGTAACTACTATTTTATAAAGTCTTATGTTTGGTATAAAAAAATATCTTCAAGATTATTTTATCCCGCATTCTAGATATACGATAGGCTAATATCCGATCGAGACCTGGGCTATGCTAAATATCTTTGAAGTCATCACAGCTTTGTAATCTCGAATCGCTCAAACGTTTGATCAAACATTTGGCTCGCGTACGTGGTTCGAACGCCGAACGTCGAGCTCGCTTTAAATCACACGGAAGCCGTTTGAGACGCTGCCAACGCTAAACTAAATCGGATTAAGGCTTTGGGCTAACGAATTTTAAATATGGGCAGATAGTTCCCGATCGGAGCCCACTTGTGCAATGTAGCGTTTTAGTAATGAGCGTTTGAATTATTTAAGTTTGTCGAAGTTCTATTTGGTATTCTGATAAGCGGCAATGAGCTTGCAGCCTGTCGCGTTTAGATACCATTTCTGTAAAGTATAGACATGTTCCAAATATCTGACTACTCCCTTATACATCTTCACATGGATTTTATAAGGAGAAAGAAAAAAAAAACATTTTTACAGGTGGGTACAATGAGATAAAAATTATATAACCTGTGTGTGTTCATGTGAACACAAGCGTTTTGATAATATGAGGTAAAATATTAATATTCAGTGTTCGTTCAGCCCGTAAGCTGATGAATCTTTACTGCGTATTGATAGCCGGTCGTCTGGTATACTTGCAGACATGAGGATTTCTGCCAGGTTTGGGATACTAAATCATAACTATAAATTGAAAGAGGAAGGGCACAGTGACGTTTTTGTTCTCATATCTAGTATTTAGTAAATCATAAATTATAAACACACATATCTAGTGAATGATAATGACGAACTAAAATGTTTGAAAAGTCTCCACTTTTAACTTAACTTTGACAAATTTAAGGTGCCACTTTGATTCTCGTCGAGACAAAAGTTTCAAGATGTTTCAGGAATGAGTACCATTAAGTGTGAGTTTTATATTATGATTTTTATTATTATTCAAGCTCAATTATTATAATAAAAGAGATATTTCTCCATTTACAATGAACATCGATACCTATATAATCAGTTTCCACATCATTCATTAACTACTCCATCGTTCACACGAACAAACATAAATGAGTTTCGATGCAAATCGGGGAATTGAATTTTTGGCTGGTAGTCGTAATTTCACAGTAAGTGCACCTTCCCTATCATTGAGGGGAATCTGCATAAATAATTTCAGGGCATACTGTTTCACAGTGGAGAGGAATTTGTGATTTATTTTTATTTTTACTCGACATTTCTCACAATTCTCATAATTAGACCGGCAAATATAAATGTATCACCCCGGACACTCGATAGAACTCAATACAAACAGCGCAGTGTAACAAATCGCATTTGTTTACTAGAATCTTCAATATAATTCGATCTTTTTCGATAGCACTTTGAAACTAGCTATAACATTTTTTATGTCAGCTATAAATTAAGCAACTGAAGAATAACATTTACTCGGAATTCAAAACTATAAAAATATTAACATTTTTGGAATAAGGCTGTCATACAAAAATTATCGAGCTTTTTACATATTGTATAGACTATGAGCAATTCATTTATTTGTTAACCTTGTTCACCCCATACATTGCCCATTCTCCTTTGTACCCTCAAATCCATAGATCATTGATCTATTGAACAAAATTCATTAACGATTTAACGTCATTAATAATCCCATTGTTAGTATTGCACTACTGCTATTGTTCTATGGCTGAATGAATCCATTTTATCTGGCAATTCCCACAAATTGTCTCTCGAAGAGGGAGTGTGGGGGTAAGTGTGGGGAGGTTTTTTCGGTCTCACATTAGGGCTTTCAGCAATTTAGCTAATTGCAGTTCATTTTCACTTCACTTTGTTGAAATAGGTTTATGTGGGATCAGAGGCTAACGTTTTGACTTTATTTAATGGTATCTGCTTTTAATGGATTGCAGATTTTTATTGGACTTTTGGATAATGGGGTCGATTTGAAACGAGTTTTATAAAAGTATTGTTTTTACAATTTCGTTTGTGTTCCAAAATCCAGTGTGATTCAATTGTTTTCCACTTTTGTATAGGTAGAAAAATCCAAAGATTTTCAACGGTTTTGGCATATTATGTTGTAAACAATGAGTACGTACCATATTATTATGAAAAACAAGTCATGAACGTCAAAACAAACGTACATTTTACTGTTCATTGTTACTTATTTTAATTCTCATATACAAAAGTGATATGAAAAAATATGCAATATGCGTAAAAAATGCATTGTTTTCTCCCATATTGTTTAGCCGCAGGAACGCATGACAGAACTTCAATGGCTCCCGACATAAAGTACAGAATAGGTCGACATGGGCTGTTTTTATAGTTCCATAACAATTTGAGATGCAACCTTTATTTCAATAAAAATATAATGTATTTCTGCATTTCGAGAGTACTGGCACAGTGCACACATTTCTGACTGAAAAACTCATTGATAAACGATCAGATTCTAGCCCACCTGAAGGTATAAATGATTTCCAAATACCACCCGTGCTTAATAATAATGAAAACTATAGCTATTTTCATAAAAGTTTTGTTTGTGAAAAACCAACTGCTATTAGCGAACACTTGCTAATTACTTCAGAGGTCATCCATTTTGGAACGGGGTCGATTCCGACAACTTTTTTAAAATGAAAATTCAAAAAACAGGATGGTTTTAATTAAAATGTTAGCCTTACATCCTCCACCTGTGTCCCAGCACTGAAAATAACAATCAAATGCATAGATATGAAACTCCTTAGATTTCGGAGCAAAACAAACAAAAAAAATGCATTATGCAATATTATGCATTCAATTAATTCTAGAAAAGATCACAAAAACTATTAACGTTGAGATACTTTATACATATTTCTTGTAAAATAGCTCTAAAATTTTATAAATCATATACACAAGTTTTAAGTTTAGCTCCGCACTCGCGCTGTAGGTACAAAAGAAATAATGACGAAATATTGACGAAAACTTCAAATATCTAATTAGTGACTAAGTACCTACTATAAAATACTACATACCTATCCTGACAATACCTATTATTTTTAACTTAATTTAATTTACCAATTGCTTACATAATTTCATACACTTACTTACCATTATTTTATCTTAATTTAATTGACCAATTAATTTTATATACCTACCAAACTGACGTTGCAGTGCCCAACAGGGTGTATGTATCTTACACACTAAGCCTACCTAGACCTAAGCTATACCTATGTACATACAAGCAATGAATAAATGAATATGAATATGAATAGGTCCCATATGGCTTAGTTGGCTTTGACATTGGCAAAAACAGTTTAGTCTCCCAACGATGGCTAAAACAATGCTCTGACGGTTGCATTATACTGGTTTTGCAGTCAGACTATGCAAGTCTCTACTTGAGTGCTAGTTCTATACATACCTTTGCCCCGGGCCGACGAACAAGACGGGTAAATTAAAACGGCTTGTAATTCCCCAGCAACAAACCCAACGAATTAACTTTACATGTTCGCGTCCGTGTGAATAATTTTAGTCCGTTTCGAGCGTATCAACAAACACATTTTCCAATTTATGATTAGGACACGTCACATTGTTTTTATTTATAAATGTTTTATTGCACAAATAAATTACATACATAAAATCCTAAAATAGAGAAGTAATGGCAAAGGCAAGCCCTAAGAAGAGTTATGTTTTTGTAGAAAAAGGATACAAATATCTGGAAAATCACCTGTTTAAACACGAAACAGTTGAATACATAGCCGTAATGGTATAAATACCTGCATTTACGAGCATTTGAATGCAGTAAGTAAGTATACCACGGCAAACACAGCTCTCTCTCGGAAGTCTGTAAAATTTTCATTTCTTAAATTTTTGATAATTTCTCACGTCTCTACAATGTCCCCATTGATTTGTGCTCAACGTCTAATTTTAGATTTCCTGACCTATTTGTTTCAATTGAAGTGGGATTTCATTTAGAAGTCCCTGCATCCATCGCGAGTCATGTAACGTGAGGCGAATGCACCCGTATCGGTTGTGGTCAGAGTAAGAGAGGATGTACAAAACCCGTGGTTCATATACAAATAATTCCGGTCCTCAGAAATACATAATCAGACTTTATTTTAGACTACATCTTTCTCGCTGTGTCTTTCACCGAAATTCATTCTGTAGTTTTTGTGTAAAATAGTATCAAACATATATACAAACACATTATTTAAAACAAATGTTTGTATGACCTACAGGTATTTGTCTCGGGTCTGGGTGTTTCTATGTATAATATGTATGTATTTACAAACGTAAAGTATATAAGTAGTATATCAGTTATCTGGTTCCCATAGTACAAGCTTTGCTTAGTTTGAGGCTTGATGATGCTGTGTGAAAATGTCCATCATTATTATTATTATTATGTTTGTCAAAGTTTAACATCACGGAACTATAGAGTCCCGGACCTTTGATAGGCATGCATGGGGCCGAAGCCAACACACAGATTTATTATTATTATTATTATTTATAATATTACTAAGACTATTATTACTATGTTTTGTATACTTACTTAGTATTTATGTGGTATTCTTTGCTAAGGAAATAAATCATGTTTCACTTTCGTCCCATGTCGTTATGAACTCACCAACCCTAAAACTGATACTATGATCACAGGACAAAGACCCACCAAAACCCGCTGGAACTAACACCAGCTCCCTCATCCAGGCTTACAAACCGTATCGGCACGTATCGGCTGGCTCGTCTTTTTGCAAGATCGCATGCGAGAGATGAATTATTGAAGGAGTTACAAGCACTGCAAGCCAACAGTGACTTGTGGAGACGCTGAGACATCTAGACGCTGGCTTGCGTGTGGAAATAAGGTGGAATGAAAAACGTCACACGCTGATATTGCATAATTTATTCTTTGTATGACATCCTCGTGTACAGGATAGTCAAAGTTGACGACCTCTGTGGCGCAGCGGGCGAAGGTCTGCCTGCGACGCAGAAGGTTGCGGGTTCGATCCCCGCCGCGGGACAAATGTTTGTATGACCTACAGATATTTGTCTCGGGTCTGGGTGTTTCTATGTATAATATGTATGTATTTATAAACAAAAAGTATTATAAGTAGTATATCAGTTATCTGGTTTCCATAGTACAAGCTTTGCTTAGTTTGGGGCTAGATGATGCTGTGTGAAAATGTCCAGCATTATATTATAAAAAAAAGTTAAGATTTGAAAGATGAAGTGATATGCATTGTATCCTATTCGGTGGTGCATTAAATCTGGTGGCTATTTTCTTGTAGAGCTCTACACTAGACTAGCTAGTCTACTTATGTCTTTCTAGCATCGCTACAAAACGTGCAACATTTTTAGAGTACATTAAAGTGATAAAGGATATACATTTTCGAGAGAATCACGATCAATTCGAATGAAACAACAGCTCACACAAAGTGGGTAAAAGCTTATGCATCTGTTAAGTGGAAGGATTGATTTCTAGCGACCGAAATCGGGGACAGAGCCGAAAGCGTCCCTATTGTTTATTGAAGCACAAACAAAGTGCAATAAGCGTCGTAGTCACCGACCGGCGCGCTAGCCGACGTCCGACATATTTCTACTTACCGATACGACATACTATGGTGGCGAAGGACACCATAGTCAACGCGCAACTTAGTCAGCTCTACAGAGTCCGCAGCTCTAATTTGAAGCCACCTAGACGCGACAAGGTTCCCGTGCACAGTTGCTTGTGCCCAAAGGTGTTATCAGTTGGTGGCGTTGACTGTACCTACGTACTTTGATGCTAAGATTAATTAAGTTGCAAGTAGTTTTGATCTTAGACCAGTTTGATCTAAGTCTTCATTGTTATAATTAGCTAGGAATTCCAGCCCGGAATCCGATCACTCGTAGGTACTACTAATTTTGAATTGTTTAATTTTAAATCTATCGTAAAGCATAAAGACGAATTTGCAGACTCGATTCAATATAGCTCGTCCTCGTTCTATCGAATCAAACGTGCCGGGAATGCGTGCGATATCATAGTTTATTCTACGATATTCCTTACCGAAGCTTCGTGATGCACAGATAATATACGAATATTGAATGATTTACAATAGGACTGAATATCAGCATTCGGACGTTATTGGATTGAACAATGATCGCTACTTTCAGGATCGTGAAAATTTATTAAATGTAACCATATAAACATAGTCGAAATATAATTAAAATAATGTCTCTGGATCTAGCTCTGCCAGTGTTTACCTTTGTGTTTCCTAGTGTAGGAACCTTAATGGCTTTGGTTTTTTCTAAGGAGATAGTTCCCTAAACGGGCTGCTCTTACGTCAGAGAAAATAGAACTCACTATGCGCTACCTCCTGCTAAATTGGAATAGTCACAATTATGGGTGCTAAGATAATATTATGAATGTATTTAAGTTTGCATTGGTAACCCAAGCTTGGTTCAGTTTGCTTACGGAATTTCTCCCAACGTTTGGAATACTTACTACCTATAATCTTCTTGGCAAAATTTCAGATCATCTTACAGGAGATAGCCATAATTTTATTTGATTTATATCGTAAGTGTTATTTGGGGACAAATAAACGGATTTCCTCATTCATTTTTTCCATGTCGCTTACTTTTGGCACAAACTTATCTTTTTATCATCGTCCGGGATTTTTTTAACCAATGTAGATGTACAAAGCTTAAAATAGTGCAAATACTTTCCCCCCTATTCATTGAAATGCTCCACTCTAACTACCGAGGGTCTTCAACAGCTTGTCGAAGCTCAACTATCAGATTGGTTGATTAAAACACAGAATGGGACTTTCATTTTGCACCGTGTATTTCAGTCTTAAAACTTAATGTTAAAAAGGTAAATACTTGAAATATAAATTAATTTGTTACCATTTTAAAATGATTTTATGTAAAAACTGATTTTTCAATTGTTGAATCTTGGTCTAACATTTTTGTATATAGATAAATAGGTGCACTACGGCTTATGGATCAATCGGAAAATTAGCATCTTCGATGTACGTACAGCTAGCAATTTAGTCAAAAATAATAATGTCATGTTTTGTATTGCCAAAAGTTTTATCAGTTGAAAAATCAGTCTTTCTTTAATAAATAATAGGTACCTATCTATTATTTTACTTCCTTATCTTCTTATTTATCGTCAACTATTTTTGATTCTACCTTCGGCTTCTTGCATCATTGCCATGTTGTCTATCCCTAATTTCGGGTCTTTGATTGCTCCATTTTGTTTTTCTATGTTCTTTATTTCGTGAGTCATGGCAATGTTGTCTATGCCTTTTACTTTGGCGCCTAAGGCCTCGGCCTGACGAACAGTGTCTGGCAACGAACTGTCAGCGGAGTCCGGAGCCAGGAAGGTGACGGCACCAGCTATGAAAGACATGCTGCCGAATACTATTGAAGGTAATCCGGCCCAGTACACCATCTGAAAGTAAGTTTAAATAGTCTTCTTATCGTGTCACCCGTTTAAATAGTGATACTCGATGTCTTTATTTTGAACGTAAGGTCGTAACTTCGTGAGTTTGGTCAGCAAACTGGCACCAGCGGGATTTAGAGACTTGGGGGAATAAGAAATATTGGTAACAGACTACAGCAAGGATGTTTTAGGCCATATTATCTAGTAATACATCGTCTTGATGTCGTAATTATTGCTGAACCGATTTTTAGATTGCTCGCTGTTACAACTTACAAAACATACTCCGAATGAATATACGTACGTATCGCGCCGTTTGTTTTTAGAAGAGCAAAGATAGCTGAGAAGTGCGTTTTTAAAGAAGGCTAACTAACTATTCAGAAGTTACTTATAAATACGCAACTTTGATGTCGGTTTTCAACATTGTATTTTAAGACACCTTTAGGGTATGCGTATGGGAAAAATGCAGATTTAAAACACCCATTATTTACACAAGCAAGTCATGTGTTTTCTTTGCTGGGTGTTCCTAAATAAATAAATTAGACTTCGTTTTCCTTCCTCAAAGCTTAATTTGCTTGGATAATCATGTATGGCTCTCATGAGTTTAAAGAATTTTTATTTCTCATAAGAACTACAAAATGTTCACTTAAAATGAGATACAAAAATATGATACTTAACTTAGTTTAGGTAGGTAACTATATACTTACTTAACTAAGAAGCTTATGTTTATATTTATAATTTATAGCCTCTAGGCCCAACACAATGGTAGGTGAGTAAGTACCTACCTACATACTTATATAGTATTTATAAGCATAGGTAGGTAGGTATTTCTTAATTCTATTTGGAAGAAGTAGGTACTAAAAATAAAACTAGGATAGTTAGATAGGTAGTAATACTAGGTACTTAAGCTAATTTAATCTAATATGTAGTTAACCCATTTGAGAGACATACACTCTGAGCTTATTTTTGTAAGCGTTTATGTTGTCACAATCTTTTATATTGTGCGGTAGACTACTAAATAATTGTGCACCTTCTGACAGAATAGATTTTTTGCCGTAATTGGTCCGCGCTTTATGCAAATGTAGCTTTATTTTATTTCGCAAACCGTATTTATTCTCTCGTAGTTGTAACTTTATGTTTGATTGTATTGATTTTGAAGTTAAGTTTTTAATAAGTTTGCATGTATTATAAAAATAAAGTTGGTTTAAGTTAAAGACTTTTGCTTTTTTGTACAACTGTTTTGTCGGCATAAGGTAATGATAATGGAACAGGACTTTAATTATTTTATTTTGTGTTCTTTGCAAGGACTTTTTATTTGTATCAGCAGCCGTGCCCCATATCTCAATTAGGTATTCCAGATGCGATTTTACAAGTGAATTATAAATAACGTTGCGTACCTTCCTCGGGATGCATTTTGAGACTTTGCGTAAAGCTCCCAATAATGACACTAATTTTGTTTTAGCGTGATCTATGTGTGAGGTCCAAGTCAATTTGTCATCTATCCATAAGCCTAAGTATTTTTCTAGATGTGATTGTTTAATATTGTCATTATTTATAGTCAGCGGCGGGAACTCAGGTATTTCTTTATTTTTTGCACAAAAAATCATATATAATGCTGGACATTTTCACACAGCATCATCTAGCCCCAAACTAAGCAAAGCTTGTACTATGGGAACCAGATAACTGATATACTACTTATATACTTTTTGTTTGTAAATACATACATATTATACATAGAAACACCCAGACCCGAGACAAATATCTGTAGGTCATACAAACATTTGTCCCGCGGCGGGGATCGAACCCGCAACCTTCTGCGTCGCAGGCGGACCTTCGCCCACTGCGCCACAGAGGTCGTCAATAATATATGATGTCTTTGATGTGTTTATAGTGAGTAAATTATATTTAAGCCATTCGTTCAGTATGTCCAGATCCTTTTGAGCGTCATCTATCAAATCCTTCATACTTTTGTCGAAGTAAAAGAGACACGTGTCGTCCGCATAGAGAGTTAGGTGACCGGTTAATCCTATAGAATTTATGTCGTTAATGTAAATTAGGAACATCAAAGGCCCAATAATTGACCCTTGTGGAATGCCATAGGTCACACTTTTGACACAGCTGGTGAAATTATCAATCTTGACCACTTGCCGTCTGTTAGTCAAGTACGATTTGAACATATCTAGAGCTTTATCTCAAACGCCTATATTGTAAAGCTTTTGAAGTAGCTTTTGATGACTCACGGTATCAAAAGCCTTCTTTAAATCAATGAAAATTCCTAAAGCGACATCTTTCTGATCAATATGATTTTTAATTAGTGTTACTAAGTCAATTGCCGCAGCCAATGTACTGGATTTTGGACAGAACCCATATTGTTGTTCGATAAGAAATTCTTTTTCTGTTAGGTATACATTAAGGCGGTTGTATAAGATTCTTTCAAAAATTTTTGAGATTACGGGTAAAACTGATACTGGTCTATAATTCCCAGGATCCGTCCTATTTCCTGACTTATAGATCGGGCTCACCTTAGCAATTTTAAGTGAATCTGGAAATATTCCATGAGATAGGCATACATTCACACATTGAGTGAGTTTTTCTAAAATTAGACCTTTGATGCATTTTAAAACTTTAGTGCTAATACCATCTAGACCAGAACTAGTATTGCTATCTAGTTGGTCTATTATTTTAGATATTTCATCACTGTCACATGGATAAAAGCCATTTAACGTCGTATCATGCGTATAATTTTGATCGTACATAAGGATGTTATTGCTATTCTGATGGTAGACGCTAGATATATTATTTGCTAGAGCAGAACCAATTGTTGAAAAGAATGGCTCTCATGATTCCTATTTCCTCATTCAAACCAATGCCATCAGAAATTAATATGGTACAGGTCTTTGGCAAACTAAATCACTTGCTTAAACCGGGTCTCATGCAACACTGTTTTAGTGTTTTCTAACACCTAACATCAAACATCTAACAAAATATGGGCGTGGCTTAACTTTTTGTACGCAAAATGTTATCCGAGGCGGACAGAAAACATGTTTTGTTAGTTTGTTTTGTTATTTGTCGTCGCAGGAGGCACGGCTTAAAGGTGTTCTGTGTTTACAAACTAATCCAGCAGCTAATTCCAGCATTATTTATTTATTTTACTTTATAGAGGTTCCAAAAGTGTCTTACCAACAGCGGAGTCTGAGGAGCAACAATGGACCCAATGCGACCCAGTGATGAGCACAAAGCGTGCATGGAGTTCCGAGTGTACGTAGGGAACAGTTCCGATGTGTACATGTACGTGATGCCGAAGTAGAAGGAGCACATCAGCTTACTGATCATATATACCATCACCGAGAGCCATGGCAGGTCTGAAAGAAAATACCTGTTTGAACTGTCTCTTTTGCTTGGTGTTACTAATATGCTGTCATACATTACATTTAGAGGACTTAGCAAAGCATTATCATTTCTTTGAGAAAAAAAACGTTTATACTTACGAGTGGGCAAAAATGGCTGTATAAAGCACAAAACAGCGCCGCAAAAGAACGACACTATCAGTGGATTCCTCCTCTTGTAGTTCGTCAGAATGTACATTAATATGAAGTTTCCGGGAAGATCTATGATGGATACTAACGCATAATTCACATATTTGTTCCCCTGAAGAGACACTGCGTTTATCATCAGCCCGTAGCCAACAAAGGTGGATGTTGTCCACCAGACAATACATATCAGGAACCGTTTCAGCAATGCTCGGGAGCCAAACGTCATCTTCAGTAAACTAACAAGATCCACTCCCTTTTCTTCCCTTTCAACTGTCAGCAGCTTATCCAAGGCACCATGGTCTAACTTTACTTTGTTCTGGTCTGCTATCTTCTGGACTATCGTTTTCGCTTCGTCTTTCTTCCCCCTTGTGAGGAGCCAACGAGGGCTTTCGTCGATCAGATATGTATAGAAGAAGAATAGAAGAGCTGGTGCGTATAAGACTCGAAGATAGTTCCTCCAGTAAGGCACAGACCAGGCGGCGAGGGGCAGTAGTACAGCACCGAGCACGTAGCCGATAGCGCAAAGATTGTAGTAGATCACTCTTTTCTTTGTAGCTACTATTTCTATGTCTGCAAAAGTTAAAGCAATTAATACGCTCTAGTAGCTTGCTGGTACTGTTTCTATACGTCAAATAATTATTTATGTATTTTTGTTTTTTGCGTATGTATGATTGTACAGTTCGCCCAACGGATCTAAGCATTCGTGAAGTTAACCGTTTGTTTGCGCAGTGACCGCTTTTTCATACAAAATTGTGTTCTGCGCAGACAAACGGCTAACTTTACGAATGCCTATATCTGTTGGGCGAACTGTAACTTTGAAATTTCTAAACATTCTTAACATAACTCCCCAAATTTTTAAACGAGTATAGAATTTTACAAAATTGACACCCAAGATCCCATAGGTAACTCGACTTAATCTCCAATTACTCACTAAGGATGTAGACAGGTGAACAACTATCCCCAATAGCTGACTCAAGGAACTCCAGAGCGATGTACAACCAGTACCAGGTGGTGAAACTACGGGCCAGGCCAATGACCCCACCTGCCAGGCCTGTCAGCACCAGCGCATTCTTCCGTCCTATTCTGGAAAGATCAAAAACATGAGATAGATGGCCAGTTGGATGACTTTTATAAGTATCTAACGCGTGGTCGGAAATCTTAATACGAGGTTCTTTCTTGATTATTTTTAGCACCTCACAGCATTTCAGGTATTGATGGTTATCTATCATATACATACTTCTTTGACTTAGTACCCGAAGAAGATAAATAATTATACATGACATGACAAACATTGAAAGACCATGGTAAACCACCTAGACCTGGATACGAACTAAATCAGTTATTGTTATGTTTGTCCGAAGTTCACATACATGTTTCGTTCGTCGTATATCCAGTTCTTTCGAACCAGTGTAGTGAAAGGAATCTAAGTGCGCCTCAAAGAGGTTCCTTTCGCTATGACGAGATAATATCTGGATTTTGTTCCTGCATTAGTGCCTTGAAAAACGATTGGCTATAAAGTATGAACGTGGCAATTTCGACCAATAATATTATTTATTTGTTAAGCACGTTCCGGTGATAACAACTTATTTACAGAACGTGCCCAGATAACAAACAAACAGGTTTTCGAAGTGTGAAGCATTTAAAAGTCTTGTAAAGATGGAACCTCCGTGGAACACTCGGTTAGAACGAAGTTTCAACTTTGACATTTGGCATTATTGTGAATGACAATGACAATGCAGTAATCTATGGACTTTTTCGCGTCTGCGCACTTCGTACTGTGACGTATTGACCTATGTATGTGTCGTGACGGTAAAATCGAACGTTTTTTTTTCTAGCCTCCATCCTCGATACCGTCCGAACTTCGTTCCAAAAATATAATTTGAATTTTTCTGCAGTCTCGTTAGGGTATATTGTCATGACTTTAGCTAAGTAAAATATGAAAGTAAAAAGTACAAGAATAATACGAGTAGGTAGGACATTGACAAATGACACGAATCATAACTGCCCCATGACGCATGTTGTTAGGGCTCCCTAAAGACATAATTATGAAGGAACTTGTATTTTGACAAAACCGGTTTACTGAAAAACTGAAAAGTCACTAAATTAACCCACGAAATGCAGAGCTGAAGGCAAAACTTCTAATTTATAAAACTCACGACCACATTGCACTGTTAGTTACACTGACTAGCGTAGGTCCAAATATTTGAAGCTTACTTTCTGGAAATAATTTGTAGAAAATTAGAGAAAAACATCTTTTATATAACTGAATGTTTGCGGCTCCGCTTTAAAGCGCTAATGAGTGTTCATTTGTTACCCTCATAAAAAAACACGCACTTAATAGTTTATGAACATACTCATAGATATGGCTGCCGGGCCCACAATAATACACACACGGGCTTTAGATAATTTAATAAGAGAATAAAAATTTTAATGTTTGGTTGTGCACTTGCCTGATCCCAACCTAGCTATATGTATGAAAAAATATTTCATTTGAAAAGTCCCCTCTTGTGCACCTAGTTTTATATAGAGTAAAGTCAGGCTGGCTAATTATAGTATAGACATCTAAGCTTACTTGTCAGATAAAGGACCCACGAAGAGCAGCCCCACCATGTACCCCATGCTGTGCATCGTACCCACTAGCGTTCGCTTCCATTCCTCGCAGCCAATCTGGAACTGTTACAGAATTCATCAGTGGTGGTCTAGTGGTAATGTCCCCTGCCTTTCCTTCCGATCGTAATGTCGTGGGTTCAATCCCGGTCGTGCACCAATGAGGTTTTCTGCCGAAAAATGTATGTGCACTCTATGCCAGTACTCTCAAATGGTGAAGGAAAACATCGTGAGGAAACCGGCATGTCGTGGAAACTAAAAAGTTCGAAAACATGTGTCAAGTGCACGAAAGGAGCCTCTTAGAGGCGCACTTGTAATCCTTTCTCCACACTGGTTCGAAAGAACTGGTGACACGACAAGAAGAAGAAGAATCAGTAATCTGGAAGTGTGTTCGTCTTTCGATCCGAAGGTCGTAATTCAATGTTTTCACGCTTCAAGTGATCTTTTCGGAAATTAGAACAACACATAAAATTAATTTCACCTATCAGCCTCATATTCCAAAACTTAATTCAAATTGATTCAAAACATAATGCGGTTTAGTGTATAGTAATTTAATTTTACGACCACCAAAATAATATTGAAATTAGAAAACAGACACAGTTAGTCTTTGTTCACAGGTGATACCTACTTACTTCTGCGACAAAGCTGCGTGGATCGTCATAAACCCACTCTATGCACGAAGTAGAGTTCTCTCCACTGCACGTACTATTCTCAATTGCCTCATCTTTGCACCTGAGAACAAACACTGAGTCAGAACAGCAGAATAATTTGATGCCATTGATTAAATTAAAAGACAAAAACAATGCTAAGAAGTAAAGTTTTTATTCAGAAGTATCATGAATTGACAAAGACCACCCAAGGGCCTTGGCCATTGCATTAGTGACTTGACAGTCAGCCGGGTAAAAACTCAACGTTCAACTAGAAATATCTGTTGTATAAACAAAGCTGTCGTGGAAAATAACTAACGAATGCAAGAGAAATAATTCCATAGAATCATCAGACAATCGGGTACGTGGGAAGCATTATGAACTGCTTTCTCCCGTAGGCGTATGACATTTTATAAATTGCTTTTCGAAGTGTTTGTGGTTCTTCGTTCTTGATGTATCGATCAACATAAGACATCTATTTCGTTGATTACATTATGAGCGCTGACATAACTGTGTCTCTCTAGAAATCCCATCGGATTTCTCGTGACATAATAATGTGAAGTACTCGTATGTGACCAAAACAGTTTGCTCTTTGCAATTATTATCTTTTGTAGCAAATATTTTAAGTAATTTGATTCTACAGTATTCCAAACACGTATTTTTTTTAGCAAATAAAGGTAGGTACGTACTATTTTGATTCTCCAGTAGGTAAATCAAACTTGTACGAGTATTAAAAACACTGACCTCTGTATGTTATTGACCTACAACTATTTACATGCAAACTTAGATTTTATGGCTCATTATCTTATCATTCTTATCTGACCGTGACCGTCACGTTAGTTTCTTCACCGCAGATTATTTTGTCATCCAATGATCTCTTAAGAGTTCGTTGTTTTTATATTTATTTAGTAATGTATTTGATTAGATAAAAGTTTATTTATAACAATAAAAGAAGCTTAAGCTTGTAATCTTGTAATGCAACTTTATTGTTTGTTTATACATTCTTTAAGGGTTTTGATGAACACCATTCAAAATCGAAGAGGAAAAATGATTGGACATCTTATACGACATGACAGCTTTATCAAGAACATCATAGAAGGAAAAGTGGAAGGAAGACGAGGAAGAGGAAGGCCTAGAATAAATTTCATGAGTCAGATAAAGGAGAAGATCGCTGTCATGTCGTATAAAGAAGTAAAGGAGACCGCATTGGAAAGGGAGAGGTGGAGGAAGTTGCATCATTGCACCGACAAGAGCTGAGCTCTTAAATTTGATGATGATACATTCTTAATCTTAATTCACAAACAAGCAAATATTTATATGGCACTTACTACTGTCTAGACATCTACAAAAGCCTTAATATCGAATCCCGATAAGGATACAGTCGTGATCCTGTTACTGTTAACTAAATAAAAAAAATAAGAATTCATAGAGAATACACAGTTATTTCCTTATTTTTTGACGTGACTACGTCTTATAATTCGATAGAGCCGGCTGCACGCACGAAAAAACATGACGTCATGCGGCGTTACCTCGCTCTGAGGCGTTCCATGTAAGGCTTGAAGTGCAAGCGAGAGCTCGGAACGAGCGACAAAGAAGCACAATCGGCCTTTGCGTTCGGCAGCGTTCGACATCCGTCTCTCTCCTACTTGAGTGAGCGATGCGTAGACGTTGTCACGTTCAACTATCGTCAGTAAACCGACTTTACAGACAACCAATTTTTGTTTTTGGTTACAGGTTATTGTTTGTTACATATTTTTATGTTTTATTAATTTCTTTGTCGGCCCACATCCATCCTCTCCTCTATTTTAACACCACTTTTTCTCTCCTTGCACCGTCCTTTGTTCTGTGGATACTTATGTTGCCCACCGAATAAAATTAAATGGCCTCGACAGTACTCCGGTGATGATATCATTGAACTATTGTCAGTATTTCAATTGCTGTTTATTTTTTTATGGTGCTAGGGATAACAATATAATTTGATGGTTACTAGCAGTCACCATACAAACAACTTCTGTGACTTCACTGGTGGTGGAACTGGGCTGAGGTGCAAGAGGTGAGAGTGCGATTTCTCGTGGCGACACATGCATTTTACCATCTTATGTCCATGAGGTAGTGCAATGTCTGCCTTTTGATTCCCTCCTTACTCGTAATAGCTTTTATTATTCAATCGGTTTTATTGACTGAATGAAGTCATTAATCTGTCCAAAAAATTTAAAACCTTCAGGCTAAATTTCATTTCATTTCAAAAGCCAATGTATGTATATCCCACTCAAACGACACAGCCACATAGGCCGATGACACACATACTATATTGTATCTATGTGTGTATTCGTGCGATCTGTTCAAGAGGGCTTGACCCGAGTCAAAATCGACTGTTGGTCGAGTGCACTGGGCACGTGCCTAGCGCCTAGTGATTACAAACATTGGCAATCAGATTTAACCTGCATTTCAATTAATTGTTTAGGATTATTAGGTTTGAATATCAGTTGTTGTTCTTTGGTAACCTGCATCACTATAACGATGGTGACAATTATTGAATATATCTTTTATATATCCGTGTAATATTTTTCCATTGTATCACTACAAAAGGACGCAGTTATTATTATTTTCAGATATCTGTGAATATTGTAATTAGCAACAGATGATTTCAAATTGTTCAACTTTGTTCAGGTTCTGGGTGTTTTTTTATGTATGTACAAACAAAAAGTATACAGTCACGTAGTAGGTACTCTGAACACAAGCTCTACTTACTCTTGGGCTAGATGATACTGTGTGAAAAGACTAGCATTATTTATTTATTTGATGCTCGGAGCAAGCGACGGTACCTGAATACATGCACTACCTATTTGGCCTACTTCACTACTTTAGACAATTTATTCAGATAGACTGGCGAATGGCAAAAGCGAAGAGAGGTCTATGCCCAGCAGTGAGATAAGAAGATGATGATGATAATGATGATTCAGCTCGAAGGATAATTTATTCAGTAGGTAGACTAAAAGATCCACGATAGCCGGGTATAAACGATGTGCTGTAAACGGTTAACCCGAATGCCTTAGAATTATGAAAAGCATGCTACAATCATCATGAAACAAATAACTAACAGCAGACAGTCACATAATGAACCATGCACTAGGACTCCTTCAGAAATCGTAAATACTATACCACAACATGGAAACAAATATCTATAGATCATGCAAACATTGAACCAGCCGCGAAAACCAAACTTGCTCTTGCATCTTATGAGCACGAGCCCGCCACGCCAGAGAAGTCATCAAAAGTTCAAACTAATATTCAAATTTGATTTATTTTATATCTTCAGATCGCAACGATTGATAGCCTGTGCCATTTGTAGGTAATTGGGGCATTTTATCAGTTACACAATGTGTATACAGCTACATAATATAATCCGGGTTCAGATGAGGAAGTCACTGGTGATAACCTTAGCGACCTTTGTGAACATAGGAAGTGACTTCAAGGTCACTACCGGATGACCAAGAGAAAACTCATGTGAGGAAGTCATGGTGAGAGTTATACAATTTAAAGATTAAAGAGGCTATAATCGCATTTTAGTCGCACCATTTTTTCTTCATTATAGGAATGAAGGGTTTCGCATAATATTTTTTTTATTTTTTTTTTCAGTCAACGATGAAATACCCAGGAAAAGGTGGCGAGACGATCTGGATGCATTCGAGCCAGACTGGCAAACCGTGGCCTTGGAGAGCAAGGAGTGGAAGAACTTAAACGAACTCTAAAACAGGACTTAGGGTTAAAATTGAAATTTAGCTTGAATGTTGAGAATTTATTCATGTCATTTTATCGCGTGTTTAATTCAGGTGGGCTTATGCCTTATAATGATGGTCGACAAAATTAGCATTTTGACTTTAGTAAGAGTTTAGTGAATACAAACTTATGCTGTGGGTGTTACGCCTTCAAAATATTGCCACAGCCATGACTCAGACAAAAAGAGGTATAATTTTAACCCTTGAACTATATTTAATCTTTGACTATCCTTCTTCTTGATGTCTTAGGTACTATCACTAGTTTTTTCAAACCAGTGCGGTGAAAGAATTTAAAGTGTGCCTCAAAGAGCCTCCAAATTTCTGCAAATTATACCTGATAGAACGTACTTGCACCTCTTGCATCTCAGTCGAGCAATAGTTCGCCACCGAAGCTAACTCGATCAGTATCAGAGTAGGTATCAGTTTTACAAACATCGATTAACGACTTACCTAAATCCACTTTCTTCAGCAGCAAATATGTAGTTCGCTGTATAAAGTACGTTCGATGCATACGCGAGACACAATAACACCATTACTTTGAGATGGTACCGGCCAAATATACTGAACTTTGACAACACATCGTCCAAGCCATTACTATTCTCCATTGCTTTAGAAGCTACTAAACTGGTCTTTACTTTTTTTCAATTGATGTTTTTTTTGTACTACCTGTTACATTTTGCTTAAATTGTTGCAGTCTAGACCAACAACACTCTTGAAGATTACTTCATTAGTGTTGATTTAGATGACCGTTTATGGGAAAGCAATGATTTTGTTGCTGCCTCGTAGGTAAGCCAGGACGGCCTGAGGGTCTTAATACACAAAAACTTCAGCACGAATAAAACACACTTCTCTATCACTTATACGGTCGTGTCGTCGAGATACGAATACATAATGGTGCTGGTATAGACAGTAGAATATATATAAGTTACCACGTTACTGGCTATAACCCGAAATGTTATCTCAGTTAATAAGTCAATGTAATTAGATATATTTCATTCAATAAGATAACTGTGGTCATTGTGAATCCTTTTAGAAGTTCATAGGATCTGTATCTGCTTGCTTTGCCATTCAAGAATGTTCTCCTGTATTCTTTACGTAGTTTGCTAGATCTATTTAAATAGTCTGGAAACAGTGTAAGTCAAAAATGCTCTTAAATTCTTCCATAACATTAATTGCAACTGCGCCAAGCTTGACCATATAAACTGCAGATATAGCCATCTTCGTCTTGTCGTTACTATAATAATGGTTATTTTAAATTGTAGCGGCTGTAATAATAGTTATAACCATTATTTAAATACTTAGTAAAATGATGATGATTTTTTTTAAAGTAACGACAAGACGAATATATGGCTAAATCCGCAATCTCTATGGGCAAGATTGGCGCAGTTGCAATTAATGTTGTGGAAGAATTGATGACACAGGATAACAAGGGCTCTTGATGGTAATGCTATTTCACTCACCTGTAAACAGTACTCTCTGCGGCAAAAATATAATTGGAGGAGTAGAGAGCGTTCGTCGCATACGCAAGCCCCAGCAGGCACATCAGCTGGCCATGGTAGCGGCCGAACATGCTGAATTTGGCGAACACATCGTCCAAACCTAGCTTTTCCATGTTTACTTCGTATTATTTTCCAGGTTTTTCCATCAACAAAGTGTTATTTAATTCAAAAGGCCTGCCCACTTCCGTTACCGCGAACATTCAGAATTAATGCAGCATTGCAAGTAGCAAAACAGACAGTTTTTTCAATCACTTTAATTTTTTATTCACAATGTCCTCTTACTTCTTTAACTTTAACAAAACTAATATTTTTTATGATTTTTTTTTATTACGTGTTGCGCGCGCAGTACCTACTGTACCTGCCGTAAGTCGTATAACAGTTGCGTGAAAAACAATAAAGTTAACCTGTGTAGTATTGCCAAGAAACACTCGCGGAATGGTCTTGAGGTGCGCGACTGTCGGATACGATCGCTGCCGGTGCCACAGAAGTGGTAGCAGTTGACTGCGTTCATTGTAATTGCGATTAATGGTCATTCATGCAGCGGAACAAAACTAAAATGCTCTACCACTGTTATACTAGTGTGACGCCCACTGTTATGTAGAGCAATCTCCTTGTGCTACCTGTCTCTCGTCTTCTCAATAGAGAGATTATGAATCTATCTATCTATCTAAGATTCAGATTCAGATTCATTTATTGCATACTATTGGTACATGTCAGTTAAAGATAGTAATAAATTACAATATAGCATTAATACATTAAGTCATCATTAAAAAAATAAATAAATAAAAACACAAATACATCAAGAATAATAATAACGTCTACTCGCTTACATTTAGGCTGGCAAACTCATCGAACGAGTAGAACGTCTGCTCGATCAGGCAGCGCTTTAGGCGGGATTTAAACATGTTCAGGCTAGTGGCCTGCGTAACCGTCTTCGGAATCCGGTTATAAACAATCGGACCCATGACATGAGTTAATTTGGCGGACTTTGCCAATGAGCAATGCACGGCTGATAGTTGCCCAGCGCGTCGTGTGCTGTACCTATGGGTATCACCGAGTTTGTCAAAGTGGGCCAGGTTTGATCTTACGTACACAGCGACCTGAAATATTACTAGGGAGGGCAAAGTCAGTATTTTTAGTACCCTGAAATACGGGCGGGCAGAGGCTTCCCGAGGTACTCTGACGATGGCACGGACAGCTCGCTTTTGTAGGCGAAAGACGCGCTCCCACTCGCTTGAGCGCCCCCACAGCTCGGCCCCGTACTGCAGGGTGGATTGGATCGTGGCGAAGTAGCAGGACCGTACAACCTCCCTGGGCAGGAAGCCAGACAGCCCACATCCACCCACTGCTGAGTATAGGCCTCCTCATTTTCACGCCACTGCTTCCGGTCCTGTGCCAGTCGAACCCAATGTTTTCCCACCACCTTTACAATGTCATCAGACCATCTGGCTGGTGGTCTGCCTGGTGTTCTGTGACCTTCGCGTGGCCACCACTCGGTAACTGCCTTTGTCCATCTACCGTCTTCCCGCCTTGCCAAGAGAATAAAATATATATATATATATATATATATAAGATTATGAATAAATTACATAAATTTTTGCCTAGAAAAAAGTTTTTGTCCTGGAACAATGTCTAGCTGTACCTACACCTCTTAACGTTGTCTGCACGTAGACCTACAGCTGCTTATCTTTTAGATTAAAGTTTTTCTTTTAAATTAAAGACTCAATCACTTTCTAATCCAAAAAGAGCATTATCAAGCCCTAAAAATTTTGTTATAGAATAGAATAGAATGGAAAAACACTTTATTGTACACAAAAGAAACACATTACAGGAAATACACGAAAACAAGTAAGTAGGTACAATGAGCGGCCTTATCGCTATAAGCGATCTCTTGCAGACAACCTGTTATATTTAACAGTATTATAACAGAACCTGGCCTGTTACAGCTTTAAATCCCGAAGAGTGGAAGTAGGGAAGGGAGGCCTTTGCCCAGCAGTGGGATGAGAATGGCCAAGTAATAATATTAACAGTATTCTTTGTTGCCAGATCCACATTTGGCACAATTTTAAATCAAACGATTTGATTTCTGTGTATGAATGCAGTTATACAGACCTATGAATCGCATAAATTGTTTAGATTTATTTTAATTGATCAAAGGAACTGTTACTGTCGCTGTTGCAAAATGCGATTGATTACTATTGGCGCCAAATTAGAAAGTAGTCTAAGTGATTAAAAACATGCGCTGGTAAATTTTTGAAAACTTAATATTTTGTCATACAAAAGGCTTTCACTGTTATCGTTGTTGGTAAAACGAAAAAAGATCCTTGATAAAAGTCCTATAATATAGTACTTATATTTTTATATTAAAACACAGTATTGTTTTTTTCTGCTAAAAAAATCACTTACTGACGTGACCAATCTACCACTAAACTTGGTAACAGCTGAAATAATTGATAATCCTATTCGTATAATCCATAGATGGCTAAAGTGATACTAAGCTGATAACTGCGTATAACTGCATATGAGTTGTTATGATCGTATCATCCAAATTGATAACTTAGACTAATAAAAGATGTTGCAATGCCAGACAAATACACTTGACTATGAACAGTGTTATTTTTGTACACGCGCGATTATTTTTCACCTTTTCAAAAGAAACATTTCATGGGCCTACACATCTTTGATAGATAATATATACAGTGATAGGAGACAACCTATGCCTACTCACTCAAGGACGCCGGAGTGCTTGGGACATTTTGTATGATGGCATCAAGCACTTGAGCCACCCTTTCAGTTTTATCGTAAGAACGTATCAAGAGTTGGCGCAACAGGTTTCCTGTCTCAATTTTATTCTGTCACTCGTCATCTCAGCTCTCATACTACTTTCAGACATATACCTACTCCTTTTACCGCATACACACAATCTATCACACATTTTCTTCGGTCTTCCCCTACCAGTTCAGTGTATCCATTAAGATAAACATAGTTATCCCATTTTAGAACAGTAGAGGGTCATCATTCAAAGTGACCGACTTTAAGCCAGCGGATATTGACAATCACGCAGCTGAAGATTCTCCAGCGAATTTCTGCTACCATTAGACACACACGTGTAAAGGGTTTATTTGATTTAACTTAGGTACATACAATGTGAAGCTGACGAGTCTTCTCACTGACTCTTGAAACTAGTTCAAATCATAAACATATTTATTTTTACAAATTATCATGGCTTAGTCTGTCTCAGTTATCATTGCCTGAATGTTTATTATAGTTTTGTAGCGTAAAAGAAGGTGCATACACAAAAAAAAACATACATAGATAGGTAGCATTATGCCCAAATATACTAAAGATTGACGAAGCCTGTTGAATTTATCTTATTTTCGACGATCTTAAAAATGTTAAACTAGATGAGTTAAAATTTTATCACTTTTGATAATTGACCGCAACATGGCGCACCTATTAACTAATTGCATTCATGATTCGAGTTTTTGTCGTATATACTTAACTGCGTCTAACGGTCACGATCACGATTCACTAAACTACCTTATTGATTGAGATTCCAATCGCAATAGAACATGACGTTTGCTCTCTTCTCTTCTATCCATTCTTCTTTTATCTTCTAGTTGCAAATTGACTTTATTTTTTTGTGGCAGAATATGTTATTAAATTCGAGTTTTTTAATGAAGTAACCTTTGTTGTTATAATGTTTCCAGTCAGCGTTCAAGAATAAAATTATCGATTGCATTTTTTTCTGCCAACGATATGGGTATCAATTCTAATAATAATTTCATTAAAATAAGTTGTACTAGAGATCTCAATGGTTTAGTTTGTGGCTTACTGAGTGAAATACAAACCATAATAAATAATGTTAAAATAATAATAAAATAATTATGATAAAACGAGGTAGGTATGCATAAGAACTGAAATTGACTGTCATGCCCTAGGGAATATGGCCGTGATTCTTTTTCGTCTTTTTTTGAGTCACATAAACAACAAGAATACCTAAGTAGGATGACTTGACAGTTGGCCAGGTAAAGATTGATGTGGCCACTTTAAAAATGGCGCGCCGCGTCGTATCTTCATGTGAACAGACCCTCTAAGTATTGTTGTGAAGCAAATAAGGAACAAAGTAGGCCATCTGTCTGCATGTGCCGAACGAACTATGACGTTGGCTTTCCTCAACACAATAGAAGGTCATTGTCGAATGGAGCATTGACCTTGATGTTGTGTTAATCTCAAAGTTACATTGATTGGCAGAAAATGCGAATACGCATCCAAATGGCTAATATAAAATCATTTTTAATAATATAATTTGGATGTAAGTATGTAGAATAGCGATGTGTATATCCGGAGTGATTAGTTCAATTGGACTACTTCTTTTGCGTATAGTTCATCTATCTCTAGTTCAATTTCAATCCAATCATATCTTCTTATCCGTCTTCTTATCCGTAGTTCAGAGCGAGAATGATAGAAAGAAGCAGACAAGAGACAAGATAGGTGATATGTGATATATTCCAATCTTATCAATCTTATAGTTCAGTAGTTCTCGTTCAGCGAGCGAGTCGAATGCATCCAATCAATCTCTAGTTCCGTAGTTCAGTCTGAGCGAGAACGATGGAAGCATTCTTATCAATCTAGTTCCGTAGTTCAGCGAGCGAGTCGAACGAATTATGGATGATCGATATTAGAAAAAATCGATGTTAACATCGAACTGTCCATTATATTTATGAAATGTTTTTATTGTTGTAGAAATTACAAAAGTTAAAGAAAAAAATGTACATACCTACCGAAAGACTGAACTACGGAACTAAAAGATAGATATACTTCCCAGCGGTGAAAAGATATGTATATATCTTTATAATTAGGAGATATGTTTTGCACATGGCTAATGTAGAATAAACCCTAAATTAAAGCATATGTTTTTATCCTGGTAAATTAAAGTTTTCCAAAGAACTAGTTCCGTATAAGTATTATATTTTGTTCATAATTATTTTCTTTAATCCATACTAATATTATAAAGCTGAAAAGTAGAGGATTAGCCAGTTTATATGTTACGTTCCCCAAAACGCAACGATAGCGCGATCTAATTTTTCCTGTGGCGCCATCTATTATGTAGTAAAATGTGTCTGTCTGTCTGTCTGTTTGTTACCTTTTCACGCCTAAACCACTGAACAGATGATGCTGAAATATGACATGGATAAAGATTATGTCCCAGGGACGGACATAGGCTACTTTTTTTTCAAATCTAATCATGAAGGGCGTGAAATAAGGGTTGAAATTTTGTATGGGGACTTGAAGTAAAGTTCCAGTTGAAGGCCACTAGACGTGGCGTTGCTGTCCTATGACTGAGGTCGAGAAGGCGCTATTATTGCATTTTTATTTTTAAAAGTATCAGAAGAGAATCTTCTGAACAGCAGTTTTCAGTTCTGTTTTTATTAAGTATGTTATTTTGCTGACGAAGTCGCGGGTACCAGCTAGTAGAACATAAATCTACGTTGCACCATGCACCAACCAACCGAGGATGGAGCACTTCTAGGTGAAATCTATTCACTCTAGCTTTGAAGACTTCTAGATTGTTATAATGCCCTATGAGAAACGGAAAGCGCAACTCAGATTTACATAAATAAGGTGCCTTTGAGGTAATACGATCGACACGTGCCTGGGGACGCACTACCCGGAACTATTCAACGGTGTTACAAAGTTACTCCAGTTAAGAGGGCGACAACCGTGGGTACTCAATTAACAGGCAGTTGGTGAGTTTGCTACGTAGTTTAGATTAGCTTCTGCCGGCAGCATTACTCGCATGGTACATGCATTTTGAATAGCCTTTAAGCTATTAAAATACGGGCTATAATAACATGATCTAATTATCACTATCTCTATTTCAATTCTCATCAAAACTCAGCCACCAAAGTTGGCCATAATATATGTTGCAGTCAAAACTCTTAACCAGTCGTTGTTGGGCTGGTTTTTTTTGAAATCAGCTGGCCCTGGTTGCGTCTGAAGCGGGTAGGGTCGCGGGAGAAGAGGCGTGTCGGTGTTTCGTTGCCGCTCGCCCTATCTCCCGCGACCCAACGGTGGCGCACCGTAAGATGCGTCGGCGGCGGGGCCGCAGTGGAAGAGGCGTGTCGGTGTTTCGTTGCCGCTCGCCCTATCTCCCGCGACCCAACGGTGGCGCACCGTAAGATGCGTCGGCGGCGGGGCCGCAGTGGAAGAGGCGTGTCGGTGTTTCGTTGCCGCTCGCCCTATCTCCCGCGACCCAACGGTGGCGCACCGTAAGATGCGTCGGCGGCGGGGCCGCAGTGGAAGAGGCGTGTCGGTGTTTCGTTGCCGCTCGCCCTATCTCCCGCGACCCAACGGTGGCGCACCGTAAGATGCGTCGGCGGCGGGGCCGCAGTGGAAGAGGAGTGTCGGTGTTACGTTGCCGCTCTCCCAATCCTCTGCGGCCGTTTTTGGAGGCTTCTCCACGCGCACCACTTTAATTAGAGTGCGCAGTGGACGAAGGGAGCGAAGAGCTCTGGTGGTGAGTAGCGGACGCTAGGTGCGGGGGCACCTTCGTCATTATTCTCAAACGTTAGGTACAGTCAGCAACGAACGTCGGTTAACAGTTGGACTTTTTAAAACGGCTTTGTTTTCTATAACTAACTATTTAAAAAAATTAAAAAAATTCGTCAAAATTTTGATCATGATGTTGCGGATTTTGGAAATATTCAGATTTGGAAACATCAAAAGTTACAGGACTTTCGTTGCTGACTGTACGTAGATACTACATACATAGCGTAAAGGACGAAGTTTAGTCGATTGTCAGGCGGAGGCGACTCCCACTTGACCGAGTTCAAGCACGTGGAATTCCGATAGTTATATTACCTAGTGTATATAGTCTTTGGTTATATCTTTGTTTTGCTTAACTGTATGACTTGTGACTATTGTAACATTTGTTGAAATAACCACTTACTTCAACAATGTTATTCTTATACTGTAAGTAGAGCTGAATAAATTGTTCCTTTATCTATTTTATTTTCAGTGGGTGTTATTGAAGTACGTAGGTACTTATTTCAGTGATGTAGCTTGAGTAGCTTATGATGTTAGAATTCATTTTAAAGCACTTGAACGAATTTATCGAAGAATACTTACCATAAACACCCTGTATAATATTTCTACTACTAGCCCTAAACTCTGAACAGCCTAAACATAAATGTAATTTTACTTTTATACAGTAGAAATGGGGTCAGAGTAAGTAGGCTGCTTCATTAAAAGTACCTAGTTAATGAGTCTATTTCATAGAAAAATTGCAATTTAGCAAGCACGCTCTAGCAATAAACATAAGATGACATCAGATTGAGCAACCGTTTTTTATTTATCTGTGGGAAAAAAAAATTATTCCTTCGTATTGTATGCAGTACAAAATGCCTCTTATACGTATGTATTTCATTGCCTGGTTAACTGGTAACTCATTTAGGTAAGTACACTACTTTTTGAAATTTATTTGAAAAATTGTCGAGTCGAGAGCGTAAGTGTTGTGATATTTTCTCATTTCTTGATATTGTGTCACTAGTTCTTTGAAACCTGTGCGCTGAAACGTTTATAAGTGCAAAGAGACTTCTCACTATTACAACTCTAGCATTCAGTAGAGAAATACGGTCAGGTTTAGGGCAGAGCGCAAAATAGTGGCATTTTGCGGCGACGATATTATTCTCATGTTGTACATAAACAACCATTACGGAAAAAAATATACGAACGAAATGTGAAATTGCAGTTGAAACATTACACCCGAACGGGTAATGCGTTTTTCTTAGCGCGGGAACATTTGTACGGTGGTAGTGCACGCATGCGACTTTATGTGGAAAGTTGAAACTGAAAACTTGAAGCTCAAACCAATAATTTAGAAAATATGTCAAAGTCAAAAAGCATGTGGAGTAGATATAAACATACATTTATTCGCAGCTGTACACAGTAGGACTGTTAGTAGTCTTAAGAGCTAGGTGATTTTACTCCTGTTCCTCAAGCTCTTAAAATCCAAATAGATGCTCCACAGTCTTCTTTCATTATTATTCAAAGTTTCGCATGTTTGGAAAATAAACTTTGATATAACTAAGTTACCTACTTAGGCAATGAGATTAATTTGACAATACCGTGTAAAACCCCAAAAAGTTAGTCCCAAATATTTAATATTTTCGGATCGGAATTATTTCAATAAGTTCAGTAAAGGGGCGATATGTTCAGGTAGAAAGCAGTCTTCTATCGACTAAGATACTTAAAAGAGATTTCGAACTATCGAAAATTCCAAATTCATAGACAGCTCCACACGTATTGACGTCGTCTTTCCTGTGGGCGGCTGATTAAGCTGAGAGGATGGTTTAGGTGCTGGGCAAGCTTATTCCATCTCAAACAATGTCCCAGGCACTACAGCGTCCTGTTAAGTGTAGGCATAGTTTGCCTCCTGACGCTGTATAAACCATCTTATATAGATGTAAAGGCCTAAGATTTTTAATATCAAATAAAAAAATACTTATTTCAAATTGATGTCATCTTCACAACTTCAATGTCGGTCTAAGTTATACAAAAAATATTTTTTATAAAACATAATTAGGTAAGTAATATAAATAAATGTATTTTTATGAATTAAAATATAATGGCCTCCGATCAAAATGCTTTTACACCATTGATATTACTTTTATATATTATGTAGGTATACGAGACGCCGCGTCGCATAGTAATATGTAGTAAACCCTGTTACAAACACATTTGACGTCTGGAATTAAAATTTCAGTGTCACTAACTACTTTTTTTTTATTTACATGAATAAAAGAAAAGGGCTTTGTCGCTGAGCGACTATATCGCCCAATCAGTAACATCTTAGCTTAGTCTTCTTCTTGGTTTCACTTCACATCTTGGTTTCTTTTTCTTATTCTTTTTTACTTCACTTCAAATATGTATTCAGTCACGTCAATTTGATTTGTTTATTAGATTTGTCTGTGGTGTCGCAGTCTTTAAGATAAAATACCTACACAGTTTTCTCAGTCAAGAGCACGGATTAAACAAGTACCAAGAGATGATTATACAGGGGGTATGTTGGTATGGTACTAACAGGTACTTGCGCAGGCCAAACACGCAACTTTCAAGTAGGTATTATTCTGATTAACAGATTTGATAGCCCGCTTTCGATGCAAATAGGTTCAAATGCCAAAATATGCGGAACCCGCTCGAATCGGAGTTTAACAACTTCCGTTCTCTGCATACTTCATTGAAATACCAAGAGCCTGTATAATTGAAATATTTGGATCAGCTTATAATATGATTTTGACGATCCTTTAATGGGCTTAAATAATACTAGACTTGTACTTGTAAATATTAAAATGACTCTGACATAGCGCAAAACGCAACGATAGCGCGATCTAATTTGTGGTCTAGATAGGTAAAAAATCATTATAAAGATAAAATATAATTTATTTTAATTCATTTCTTACCCAAATTTTAGAAAACCTAAGCATTTGTTTATGTAGCGAGAACAATTCCTAGTCAACACGTGTCGTCACGGCATTTAGAGTGATAGTTTTCGAACTTGCATGCACAACATTCTAGCTGAAATAACTACAGGCTGTACTAAAACTATGAATTCTCCGCGAAGAACTCCAAAAAAATTATTGCCTTCTTCACTCTCCGAATTTATGCTATGTTTTATTTTCGTGACTACTTGCTAACACAACAGACATTTTATTTTATCCATAACATTGAGGTAAACGATTCAAAAAAGAATTTCAGTACTTATTTTTGTCTTAGTTTTCTCGGATTCATTCTACATTTGTGATCTTGGCATCGAAAAGAATGAACAAGTGTAGAAAAACTTGAAAATTTCTTTAATGTCCAATAACTCGAAAATCGTGAGACTTTTACAGGGCAATCGTGAGACTTGGTTTATGGTTTTTCTGCCTTCTACCCGTGGCTATAAGATTATCCACTCATTAATTAATAACATAAATTCAGATAAATAAGTAATAAAAATAAAATAAAAAACAGGATTTTCATTTTGTCT
This sequence comes from Epirrhoe tristata, assembly GCA_951394285.1. Classification (NCBI taxonomy): domain Eukaryota; kingdom Metazoa; phylum Arthropoda; class Insecta; order Lepidoptera; family Geometridae; genus Epirrhoe; species Epirrhoe tristata. Next base: position 11,366,762 of record OX596142.1, read on the forward strand.
TTTATCAGGGGTAAAGTTTTAATGAATAAAACGAGTAGTTCGGCTGCACCCAGTATAATCATCTTAGTTATTCTCGCGCAAACACAGATAGTCTTGCAGATTGAGCCGAGATTGTCGGTTTCCCGCGATTGTTGAACTTGCTGTTTCCCAACGAACACACGCGGTAAGTTCGAATACCTCTTTGTTTACAATTATAATTACTTTGAATTGAAGTTTTAATTGATTTAGGTTAAAACCATCCAATTTTAGATTTACACGGCGGCGTCGCGGGTGAGTCAAGAGCTTGGCTGAGATGCGAGAGATGTGAGTTCGGTTCTCACAGGCTATCTAAGGATCGTTGCAAAGGATCTGTACAGGCTCAACTGATCCAGGTTACCAGTCAGCGTTCGGACGTTAGCAGCATTACCATACCACGCTGATTGGCAACTGATCCGTTGAACCAAATATGCGCCAGCCACTTGAAACAAAATTATTCAGTAAAATAAACCAAACAAAATCAAATTCCATCGATGCGAGTATGGAATCTCGATGGAGCTGAGGGATGAAAGCAAATATTAATTTAATTTCCAGGCGATGCCGGCTAGTGGCCACTCCACGTTACACATGCGAGTCTTGTAAAATTGTGTATTTTATAATGATTTTTAGATTTTTAAACATGAAAATGTATAAGAACTTTGTGGCTATGAACTAAGTTCTGTGAGATATGAACTAATTTATGTGATACCTACACTACAAGAAATCTAGTAATTTGTGAAGTTACCTGTTTGGATACGCAGTAGACGCTTTTTCTGTAATGGGCCCTCTACATACCTATTCGCCGATGACAGACGAATGTCACGAACGTGTAGAGGGCCTCATCGCCTGTATTCGCCTGTCATCATCCAAATCATAGTTCGGCGAATAGTTCGGCAAATGGTTCGGCGAATGTGTAGAGTGGCCGTAAAAGACTATTCTAAGAAAAGTCTTAAAGTTGCTGGGCTGGACCAGTCCGCGTTGATGATACTGAAGACCAATTTAAGCATGAGCCCTCTTAAATTAATAAAGTTAAATATGAAGCTATGATCCAATAAAACCTTCTATGCTTAGGTACCTCTGTTTTATTCGCACGTGACCCTTAAACGTCGCTTGTACGCTGCTATAATAATTTTATGAGAGCGCCGTAAAATGAGACCTCGAATAGAGCACCTTTATCACTTTATATCGTTTCTTTTGTATATTTAACGCCTCTATTTCAAGAATGGGGTATATAACATTTTTATTGACAGGCCAGCGGGTAGTGGAGCTATATTTTTTCGTTTTATTTGCGACAAGCAACTTGAGAAATTGGTAGGGAATAGGCTTGGAGAGCTCATAAATCTCTTTATACCTATATGTCAAATGAAATTTTAAAAAATAGCTTGGTAAGCATTGGAAATTGGAATGACGTCTCATAGACCTATAAACAAACAGGTGTTGACCGTGTAAGATCCTTAAGCGGGGAATTCACTACACGGACATGCCCGTGGGCGCGCCCGCGGGCGTGTACAGGCGGGCAGCTTTTCAAGAGGTTTGTCCTAATGTCTGTATGTGTGTGTTCGTCGCAGACGGTCTGGCAGGCTTACGTCGCAGTAAAGTTGCCCGCGGGCATGCCTGCGGGCATGTCCTTATAGATAATTCCCCACTTTAGGTCGTTGGCCTGTTCTGGCATAACACGAGATAACAACGGTAGGAATCGTTGTAGTCGCATTTTCAATCTTAGCCCCTTGTCGAGTGCACGCCTACCAACAGTACCAAATGGAGCAATATGGTAAATAATAAAACTGAACACGAGAGCAAACGCTGTACCAGTCTCCAATACAAGTCAATTTAAAATGCTCACAGCGATAGTCGCGCAGTCAAAAACCCTATTGCCCGAAGCAGTTCCACGCTACTTTGGATCCTTAACTATAAAATTTCATGGGAGTGGAAAAAGAGCAATTCAATTCCCGATACAAAACGTTTTATTCCGAGGGCGAGATGAGGGCACAATATGAGCCGCCGTACAATATCAAAGATGACGCGGGTTACAGAAACGAAGACGTTGCGGTAAGTAGGCCCTACCATGGACTTTGTTTCGGAGATAGTAAGACGCACGCCAGACAGATCTTGCCCTAACTAAAGACAAAACAACAATGGTCGTAACTACGACACAGCGAGCTTTTGCTGAACTAACACTTTAAAGTACAACTACATTAATAAAGCACTTCGGTTGGTTTTGCATTTCGCTCTATTTCCGAATACATCCGATCGACTTAAAGGTACTTAGTAATTCTATCCCTTCTACCTTTCCTAGTACTTATAGTATTTTTTTTGGATAATTACCACCTTGAAGTTCTTGATGTATTCGGAAATAGAGAGAAATACGAAACCAACCAGCGCTTGATTAATCTAGTTGTACTGTACCTCTGATGCAACCGTAGAAACATTGTTACCGACACGGGACCATGAGAAAATCGTGATAGCCGTGTACAGTTTTCGAGACGCTGACGTCGGTTTTACATGAAGATGTTTTAAAACTAAGGCACGGGTTGGTTGTATGTGTAAAAAATATAAAACACAAAGCCTAAGAACCACCATTTTGCTCGGTACTAGCATTTGATTTTGTCTATAAAAAAATTGATACCTAACCGAACAAAACTAAGTCAAATGGAAATTCTTTGTATTATCTGTGGTAGGGGCCGCGGTAACTGTACAGGAAATAAGGGCCCACCCGGGTCCCGATACGGCCGCAGAAAACATTTGGCCTGATTGGCTCCAGTACCGACGATATGGGAATACCCATTCGGCTATAGACAGAGGCCATCGCAAAGCGGCTACCAAATATTTGCTCCGAAAATTTTATCAGACGTGCATAGCTGACAGGCAAAATATTGAAAGGTAAAATGAATTAATTTTTAATTAGATATACTCATATTTCAAATTACTTTACATTTTAACAAAGCTAAGGTAGGTATGCCAAAAAATGAATGACCACACTGTACAATCCGAACCTACATAAAAGAAGGTTACGTTAGATTAATTCAGTGAGGTTTAAAGAACTTTCCTACGTTTGTTTTTGGTTCGGTTTTAATCAATTTTTTTCACTTGTTCCGCAGAATTTCCTGGAATAAATTGTTAGTCTTCTGAAACCGCGAATGAACAAATCCAATCAAATCGCGTATCGGTTTTAACTAGACTTGTTTAGTCCGGTTCTTTCTTCTATCTATCTTAATATGTAACGCCATTTACATGATACCTTCTTGCATTTCTCAAAATCTACGGTGCAAAAGCTAATATTCTGTGGCAAGAATGGTATGCCAATGGTATCCTGTAAATGGCGTTTAGGTATGTACTACTATTATTATTATGTTTGTCAAAGTTTAACATCACGGAACTAAAGAGTCCCGGACCTTTGATAGGCATGCATGGGGCCGAAGCCAACACACAGAGGCCTTTTTGACACTTTTGATCTTGTGTGATGGAGACACATACCGGCTACTATCCCTTCAACACTATAAAATGCATTCAGGAACAGTCTCCGGTTTGTGCAGAACTATTGAGGATATGGAAAACTAATTACCGGGCTATGGGGTGGGATGGTAGTGGACTGGGTACTGGGGAAACTATGGGAACTATGACACCCGCCGAAACAATGTTAACGAACATGTAAAAATGGCGGGTGGAGACTTGCCAACTCACTACTGGGCCCCCCTAAAACAGTCGCTCGTGCGACAAGGGGGCAACATGACGTGAGCGGCTGGAAGGTGGTAAGGTGCTACCGGACTTTAAACGACGATCACGAGCTCCCAGAGGATCCAGCTTCACGTGCCCACTCGCCATCTTACGTAACACCCCTCAGCCTCCGAGCAATGCTCTAGCGACTCCACTCCGTCCGGCCAGTGAAGGCAACACGGAGGTGAGGGACCTGCTCCTCGTCAGTGGTGTTCACTCCGTCCGGCCAGTGAAGGCAAGCGGATTATTATTATTATTTCGTTTTTGATCTAAGTCAGCTCGGCTTTTAGCCGGAAATTTATCTAGAGCATACGGGCCTAGGCCAAGTGTGCACTAGTTGTTGGATGAGCATTCTCATTGCTGTAGGTTTGTGAAGAATCCGAAGAACCGTCACTATGTAAAAATTTTCTGACTATCCTACAAGTATTTAGTATAACTGCTTTTTGTAGAATACCAAAAATCTGCTTTGGCAATTCCAGTATATCTAGAGACTGGAATAACTGATTTGGAATCACTCCTGTAGTAGAGAGTACAATGGGAACAATAAGAACTTTTTCAAGTTTCCACATACGCGTAATTTCATCTTTTAAGTCTATGTATTTTGAGAGTTTTTCTGCTATTGTGGTCTGTAGATTGTGGGTATTGGGGACGGCTATATCTATAATAAGAGCTGTTTTATTGGTTTTGTTGATGAGTGTTATGTCTGGTCTATTGTAGTGAGTTGTTTTATCAGTTAGGATTGCTCTATCATAGTAAAGTTTGTGCGTAGTGTTTTCCAACACAGTCTCAGGGACGTACTTGTAGTAAGGTGTGGGTCGCGCATTTTCTGTTGTAACGATAAGTTTGTACTTTGTGGCTAGCCTCTGGTGTATGATGTTTGCGACTTGATCATGGCGATGTTTGTAGTCAGATTGGGCAATCGTTTTGCAAGCCCCTGTGATGTGTTGGATCGTTTCTGAGGAACTGTGACATCTGCGACATAAATCCGTAGTCAAGTTTCGAATCTTCATTATGTGTTTTTTATAATTCCGTGTTTCAATTACCTGATCTTGTATAGCAATCATAAAGCCTTCAGTCTCCGGGAAGAGTTCCCCTCGACCGAGCCACTCGTTCGACGCATTTTTGTCGACGTTAGGTTTATTATTATTATTATTTATTTACAAAAAAAAAGAAAAGGGCTTTGTCGCTGAGCGACTATATCGCCCAATCGGTAACAAACATCTTAGTCTTCATCATATAGGTCTTCATATTCTTCATGGCTTCACATCACTTCTTGGTTCTTCTTCTTCTTTTCACTTTGACTTTACTTCAAATCTTTCTTCAAATATGTATTACTTATGTCACGTCAATTTGAGTCAATTGAAAAAACATGGCGGCTTGTCCTTTCAAAACACTAACGGAAATCTTTCGTCAAATGAGAAAACTTCTTGAATACTCCCCCATTCCATTTGCCAAATCTCCTGTTACGTATCCAAAGCTTCATTAGTAAAATGCCACCGAAATTACATAATAAAACCTAGTAAAACACGAGAAAACTAAATAAAATAGCAGAGCCACTAGTTCCTTCAAAAATGGCGAAAGAAGTCCATATACTACTGTAATCGATGGCTAATGAAGTATGGGAAAAACCTGTCTAGGCGCAAAATAAAGGAAAGAACGCATAAATCAATTATGCATGGGACATATTACACAAAATTTACAACAGTGCAATGGCTGGAAATTACATAATAATCTAGGTTTTTTATCAAGCAAAATAACGACTTTAGCCTATATAAAGGCGATTGCCTTAAGTTCATCTTATTAGCGATTGCTAATAAGATGAACCGGCGTGCCTGACTGCCGGCGCACCGCAAATGAACTAAGGCATAATTGCTAACCGATCTGAATCAGGATCAATTCTCTTTGTGAGCACCAATTGGCAATTCCGTTTACCTTTTATAAAAGTAGGGATACCTTAACTTTACTCGCCATCTGCTAGTAATTATTCAATTATCTGAAAACGCTCTGTACAGTCTTAAACTGTTCATTTTTACTAAGTTATTCATAATTCACACATTTTAATATTCAGTGTATTATAACTAATGAGAAAGGAATCATCAACATTATTGTTTACCTGTACGAACTTAAGTACAATCAATAAACGTATCTACCTACTGTGATTACGATCTTTTGTATCAACACTTAGCAAGTCTGAAAACCATACACGTTCGTACGTACGTATTATACACCGCTATTTTGTGACTACCAAAAAAATTATAAGGACAGTTACAGCAGATGCAGAAAATGATAATGGCATGGTCAGTTTTTTTTATATTGAATTATCACAGAGTTATCGGGGATTGTAGTCAACATAAACCTAACAATTTTTTATGAAAACTGTACAAATAAGTACTGCAGGCAACAATCTCGTACGCATTTTTATTTTAACTAAGCTTTCCTATCATCCCCAGTCAGTAAAACCGTTTAGTTATCATAAATCCAGGTCTGACTTGTCTCGTCTGCTTTTTAGGTTATTATTTTTTTTTTCTTTTATTGAGGTTTAGCTACATAAATGTGATCATTAACAGACACCGAGACTATGGTTAAAATGTTTTTGGTAATTTAAAAATAAGGGTGTATTTTGCTTATTTAAATATGTATAGCTTCTTGTGTGAAAATCCTCACCACACTGTTATGAGAAAACTAGTGAGACGACAAGAAGAAAAATAATAACCTCCTTGTTTTAACTGGTGCGAAACTAGTTTCTTTATTTCTATTGAAAAACGTTGAAAAGTCGAAAAACAATCTCGCAGTGAGACTCAGTCATAAAGCACTTAGCGCTCTACGTTACAATTAAAGCTGTAATAGTAGTTCAAGTAAGCGAAGTTTATTATGAGAAAAGTTCCCGAAGCAAGTGGCACTTGACACCTAACACAAATACCTGCTCGGCTTGTCTTCGGAATGCACTCAGAGCTGCGTAATTACTCGCCTCTCGGACTGAAGCAATTGTTTTGTTTAAGCTAATAGTTCATTTGAATAAGGGTGTCCCTTCCGTTGTTGAGACTTTCGTGTTGTACCGGTTTACTTACACAAATAGGGTACACTGTTCACGTCAAAGCTTGTCAAAGTTATGATCCCCCTTTTTGCATCGGGAAGTGCTGACTAGACTTAGGTAACGAAAATAAAATATGTCAATGACTGAAACTCAAGTCATGTAATAGCGGATTTTCACCATATATATAAGAGGTACCATGCTAAATATTATATGGTTTTCACCATAATATTCAACAATCTCCTACTTGTCGTGACACTAGTTCTTTGAAATCAATGTGGTGAAAAGATTTTAATACCGCATCAAAAGAGCCTCTCTTTGAGCACTTGACACCATACGAGTATTTTCGAACTTTTGATGATCTACGATGCCAGCTTGCTCACTTTTCCTTCACATGATTCCACAGAAAGTCGGATGGACTTCCATCAAGGATGCTTTCGAAGATCTGCTGCATTACCATGCTGATGATGCAAAGACCCAAGTATTCAAATAACACAAACGATTCTAAAACAATTAGTAGCTTGTGCTGAAGCATAGGGGTGTCATCACGCCGTTTTACAGCTCACAATAAAATTAGTCTGCTCTACATGAAAAGACGTAATCAAGGCCGAGAGGGTAAAATTAAATTAATTATAAGTAGCATTCTACACAATTTGTTCTGTAGGTACAAATGTTAAAATGTTCAAATGTTAGAGCGTTTTCACATTACCGATCCGATATCGGAGGCAAGTAAAATTTATCAAATATGTACCTGTCTTTCACATTATCTGATCCGATATTGGATATCGGTGCTATCTAGTTCATACATTTTACTTGCCCCGCCATCGTATCGGATAATGTGAAACCGCTCTTAGGGTTATTCTACACTGCAAAACATATTTATTATTATCTTGAGTGAAAAATTAAGTAAAACGCTTATTTACATAAAGTACCTATTAATTTTCTCGGTTCGGTAATCTGTGAGCGCAAAAACATTGTGGTAGCGGGTAGCGGTAGCAGCCTGGTGAAGGAAAGCATCTTTAGGAATCCGATATGTCGTAGAACCTAAAAATTTAGTAAACATATACCTATCATGAGCACAAAAATAGTCTCTTGGAGGCTTTCACTACACTGGATTAAAAGAACCAGTGACACAACAAGAAGATTCATTCAAAAGAAATCTTTTACAAATCAGTGGTTCGCACTCCGGCCCTGCGCCAGTCGCAAGCGGCACACCGTGCATTTGAAATGAAGTGCGCTTAATCGCCGCGGCAATTAGGACCAGCTATGAGCCTCCCTCATTAGTCACAGATCTACAGGGAGCCTTTTATGACAGCTATAAAAACCCTATAGTTCGCTCGATATCGATAAGATGTTTTGTTCGGAAGCGAATTCATTAGTAAAAGATCGATTTGAATCCTGGAAAAAGTTTCTCTCTGATAAAAGTAGTGGCTGTGCTGAAAATATTTTTGACATGTATCAACAACTGTTTTAAGTTTACATGGGATTTCTTGAAACACTCATATTACGTTAATTACGTTTACACAATCTGTCAAACGTAAATAAAACGCTTCACTAAATGTATTGAACTAAACACAATAAGAGACGATGTGATTAAAGAATCAGATGGCCTAATGCCTGCATTCAATGTCACTAATCCTAGTAAAGATTTTCCATACTCAAGGCTTTTTTAAGTTCTGTTGTGTGTTTTGTCTAATTTTAGTCGATTCGATGACACCCATCCCTAAATTAAACATACATAATATCATTGCAGCCCCTATTCCCTATGCAATTCTAGTCGGCTAATGCGCAGATTTAGAATAGATCAATACACCAGCCACGTCCGTAATCAGCAACTTCAATTTGTGTACAAACGTGTAGTTGAAGCAATTTTCAATTTGGCCCCGCCACCTGCTGCTGCAAATGCTGCAATATTAATCCGTAGAGACGCGTACGATCCTAGACTAGGAGATACCGCATTTTATAAGAATCTAAGAAACATTGTAAGGAAATCATTTTGCATTCTATTATGCGATGGTTGCAGCCATCACGATGAAAAGTTGCTTTAATATGAATTATATTTGAATTAAAAAATAGGGCAAATGTCGCAAAATGGAGACAACCTCAGGGAAAAAAAAACAAGATCACCACAATCTGTCCCCAAGACTCTATCCCTAAATATTTTCAGGGAATTAAAAACTTTTGAAGAGGTAGTCCAATTAAATTAAAGACGACCTCTGTGGCGCAGTGGGCGAAGGTCCGTCTGCGACGCAGAAGGTTGCGGGCTCGATCCCCGCCGCGGGACAAATGTTTGTATGACCTACAGATATTTGTCTCGGGTCTGGGTGTTTCTATGTATAATATGTATGTATTTACAAACAAAAAGTATATAAGTAGTTTATCAGTCATTCTAGTATCCATAACACAAGCTCTGCTTACTTTGGGGCTAGATGATGCTGTGTGAAAAGTCCAGCGTTACTTTATTTTTTATCTTCTGAATGTCAATGGATAAAATATGTGTCTAAATATTAAAAAAATATAATTTCAAATGTTAGCTCCTAAACTATATCACGCGTGAATAGAATCCTAGGTCGGGAATTGGCATCGCGAGTTGGTGCGGTATCCCCTCATGTTGCATCACTGAGTATGTGTGTGATATACATATGAGCGTACATACACAGGTATGTCAATTGTGGCTGGGAATAATGCATGACAATGTTATGCATTAATTGATAGCTGAGGCTTTGTTTAGAAAAACTACTGTTTTGGTTATAAAAGTTGGACTGAAAATGCTCACGAACTTTATATCGAAATATCTAGACAACACGATTCACTATTTATTTATCAACTTCATTGAAAATTATTTCGTTACAAAATATTACTAAAAGCAGCAAACATTACGCTTTTATGTACAAACAAGAATAATACTGTAATAATATTAATGGCACTATAAAATATTTTATTATCAGGCTCGTGTCCAAATAATTTTCGACTTGTAAATGCTCCCATTATGCTGATTCAAGTCGTTATGATACTTCGAGTCAACTGCTTTATGGTAATTTGTAAATCTAAAAATATTACAAGTGATTTACCACATTGTCGTGTTTACTGAGTAGCCGCACAGTTTAAACAACAACAGAAGTTTATACTCGTATAGGCTAACTCCTGTCGTGTGTTTTGGGCAGACGTCAAGCAGTGACCTGGGTCAGTTGAATATTTTATGATCCATTAAGGCCTGTTTCTAGTGCATTTTGCAAAGTTAAAGCCGATGAAGTCTAGATTGATTTTTGACGAAGAGTTCCAGAAATATAGACAACAGACAAAATCCTATAAAAAACTTTTAGTGGTACCTACCTACCTAGTTAGTACATGCAAATATTATTAGGACATTACAAACAGACGCTTTATTTATTGATGTGTTTAATACTACTAGACTTACTTTTAGACTACTAGACACTATTAAGCAGTATCTCATCTACTGTATTCGTCCGTCTGTGCCCTAAGCGAGTTCACCTTTTTGGGATTCCGCCATTGATCCCGGATAAGATAGGGATCGGGTAATAAATGGGGGGGAAGCGATAATCTGCAGATTTAAATAATCCCCACGATCAACCGGAACTTCGGCCGGCGGGGATTTTTATCAATACTTGTTGAGAATTCTTATTAGGAACAGTTTCGTATCAATATTTTAGTTGTGTGTTTATGACAGTGATAAACTGCGATGCCGTAAAAAAGGGAGTTTTCAGGAGCTTCATTGAAAGCATAATATTAGATAGATGACATTTTTCAGTTATAGTGAAATGTGCTAAGCAAAAAAACTAAGCAAAACATGGTTTTCATATCTTCTTCTTCTTATTTAAGGATTTACGCCTTGTCGGCACAACTGATGAATCCCTCTCCATGTATATCTTTCCAGGGCTGCTTCCTTGACCTCTTTATACGACATGACAGCTACCTTCTCCTTCACTTGGCTCATGTAGCTTATCCTCGGTCTTCCCCTTCCTCTTCTTCCTCTTCCTCTTCTTCCTTCCACTTTCCCTTATATAATGTTCTTAATGAAACTGTCATGTCGTATAAGATGGGCGACTATCTTTCCCCTTCTGTTCTCGACAACTTGCAATGGCGATCTTTCATATACTTAACCAAAACTTTAAACAACTGAAATAAAAAATTTGCTACGCGAAAAGGAATAAACGATTTTAAAAGTACCACTAATTACAATTAGATATTCCAAAAATCCCTCAATTTAAGTATCATTACTCGATTATTTCGCGGAACGAAACGTGAAATTATTTTTTTACCAACGGAAATAAAATCTGCGTGTGGCGACTGGAGTCTACAAGTTGGACGGCTCGCCGGAAGGGCCGCCACATCTGGCTTTCGGAAGTACACTCGCAGCTTTCATCTACCGGACACCCCTAGTACTGGCTACAGGGCTGCTACGTAATTTTTTTTTTAAATCTTTGGTTAGTAGGATGTTGGTTGGATGTAAAAAATAGAATAGGTAAATACGAAACAGGATCACGACATTCTTCACGGTAATCTTGACATTTTAAAGGAATTAGATTGTTTTTGCATAGCACTTCCAAATACATACTATCTAGTACATGCTTATATTGAACATGGCATGTGCTATTTATTTTTACAAAATATATAGACTACATTAGGTAAGTATGAAAACATGTAAATTTATCAAGTAAAATTAAGCTTTTTAATAGCATTTCAACGTTGACCAGATCTTTGGTGTCGAGTTGTTACTTAGTTTGGCAAAATCAAGTCGCGCTACATTGCATCCTGCCATACAAAGTACAGCTTTAACCCAAAACACACCATACAGATAAAAATAACACAAACGCAATTACACGTTTCAGTACCTATCAGAAAATTTAAATTGACAGCGATATTTTACGTAAATTATCTGTCCTAATGACCAATATCATGCCGGAAAATATACCTGATGCCGGATGAACCCTACTCGACTTTGAGACAGCCCTACTCACTGAGGGCAATCGGCTGATAGGGTCACATTCGGAAAAATAAACTGACACAGACGATATTTGATCTGACGATATGAACTGACGCCGGAAACTTACTTGACGCTTTTTAATGGCCGGATTCGTTTCGAATATATCCGTAAACTCATGTAACACGCCATCATGCCTGTATCGAAGGTTAATTGATGCCTATAAAGCTATTTTTGGCTCCGAAAATACGTGTACCTATGTGACGCTTTCTGATAACCGAATTCGGGGAAGTTGGGTAACAGTTACATTAGTAATATACTGGCATGGTTTATAATATTGTCGATGCCAGACGTCTTAGTTTTGGAGTAAAACAGACAGCTGTGTTTGTATGAAAAATTATTCTTAGCTAGTATCATGATTTTTAAATTAATTGACATTCAAAAAAGAACAATTTTGGTGATTTCTTTTATTCATTAATCTTTTGACAACTTCATCAAGTAAATCACCTTATTTATGTTGCTTTAATACAATCAAAACTTATCCCAAGATCCATACTCTTCTATCAATTCGTCAAGGCTTTAGGAAAAGTTCTTCAGTATACACATATATATATATGCGCTTTAACACGAGCTCTTAACGGTGAAGGAAAACATCGTGAGGAAACCCGCAGCTTAGTCAGCTCCACACGTATTGACGTTGTCTTTCCTGTGAGCCAGGCTGATTAAGCTGAGATGGTTTAGGTGCTGGGCAAGCCTATTCCTTCTCAAACAATGACCCAGGCAATGCAGTGTCCCATTAAGTGTAGGCATAGGTTTCTTCCTGACGCTGTATAAATCATCTATTAAAGATGTAAAGGCCTAAGTTTTTTTTTTTTAGGAAATGTTTTTCAGTAAACACAACTTGCATAAAAGATTCAAGTTTTAGTCGTATCTAGTTTTTATATTGTAAATAACACTCTATTTGGAGGGAGAGCGCGAGTCCATTATCGGGCATCAATATAAAGTCCATTTACAACGCTGCAGCATTCCGGGCACGTCCGAGCTGATCAGACGCCGTGATTCCGGATGGACCGATATACAAGCTACTAATATTATAGAAGGATGTTTGGACGTTTGATTCAATTATGCACTATACTACCGACACGATGTAAAACCAGTCCAGAATTGAGTCTTCTTCATTTCGTTTTTAAACGCAAAAAGAGAGGGGTGTTATAAGTTTAACATGTCAGTTTGTGTATCTGTCTGTGATATCGTAACTCCCAAACTTTTTTTTGTCATAGATAATTTTACCCCGAGTGTTCTTAGCCATGTTTAATGAAAATCTGTTCAGCCGTTTGAAGATCATCAGTGCTTTTCTAGTTGATGAGGGGATCTGACTAACTTGCTTATGTCTGAGTGGCGGGGTTTTTTTTGTAGCAGGGTCTACGAGCATGTTAATAACGGGACGAGATCGCGTAAGACGTAGGTTTTAAAGAAAATATTCGCACTATTGTTTCCCTCAACGTTTGGGATCTCTTCCGTTTGTCTTGTCAGAATAAAAGTGAAGAAGGCTCTTTGTGTGCACTTGACACATTGTATTTTCCTTCTGTAGCCGGGACAAAAGCACTGAAGCGATGCCAATATATAGCAGTCACCCATCACAGAACGTTCACTTCGATGATCTAACAAGAACGAATAGCATAGGTACAACACGAGCGCTACAAGTTAAAAGCTATCATGTAACATGCTCCCGGATAGCTCATGTCTAAATTAGATGCGTTAGGTAGATAATGTTCGACGCACTGAGACAAATTAGCAAATTATCACTACAGTTTGGCAGTCTGTGGTCAAACAAGCAAATGGCATTTGTCCCGACTGGACGCTCCAGTGAGCCCTGACGAGACAGCCTTCGGATTAATTAACGATTAATTAAGTGGTCAAGCAATAATTTCGTGTAATTATAATAATGTAAATGAAATCTTTGTTAATAATAATGAAAACCGACTTCAATATTTAACTCAGGTCAAGGCTAAAAAGATAAAGTTTGATAAGTTTACGGAAAATGTATCAATTTCTTATAAAATGTATGTGGGACGTGGGAAGTATACCCTATCAAACAAATGAAGAATTTTCCAATCGGTCCGGCGTCTCTTCTTTAAATTAAGTAATTGAGGAACACACATAAAAAAAGATTCCAACGACCCTCTTTTTTTAAGTTCGTTTCCATTTAGTTTTAATTCCATTCTACTTCTTTCAGTGCCATTCTTCCAAACGATGAAAATACACCCTGAATTTTCCAATAATTCAGAAAACTTTCCCATTTTGGTGACTATTTCAAACTTTTTGAAACGAAAATCAGTACAATCGGTTTACCTATTTTGATTTGATGCGCTTACCAACGAACACTAATTCATTTTTATAAAGGTTATATTTATTATTAGGTTATATTTACCTTACTTGTACCGTATTGGTCGCGAAGGAATAGGAGTAGAATCACCTAGTTTTAAGACGTTTCAAAGTGATCCCAGCGGTCCTACTGAATAAATGCTTTTTGACTTTGACTTACATAAAACAAGCAGTCTACGTATACGTTACAGCGACGCCTCAAGTTGATTATTGGTTCCGTGGTAAGCACTCAACATAAATTAAATATGTAAGTGCTGCGTGGGTATTTTAGGATGAGAGAACTCATTAAATTAATAAATTTCATCGAGTATATCATCGGAAAACAGTCGATATAAATAACTGGACAACATCATCTCCGTAGTAAATTAATCCTTATATTATGTTGCCATCATAAGGGGGGAGGCCTTTGCCCAGCGGTGGGACATTGAGGGCTAATATAATAATAATATAATAAGTTGCCATCGTATACCATAACTTTATCGGCTTCATAAAGACTTTTCGCTTGTTTTGATTTAAGCAAATGTATTGAAATAGACAGTGAAATCAAATACTTTTTTTTTTTTATTAAATAGGTCAGCATTTGACCTCCCTCCGCCTGATGCCAAGCAGTAGCGAGGTCCAAGATGGAGCATGCCTTCCTAGAAGGAACCTATTTACTCTTGATTTAAAGACCCCTATATTGTACATAACCATATGCTAGCGCCTAAAACACAATTCGTAACTCGTAGGCTCTGCTACGAAGGTCTACACTCTGCTACGAAGCTCTAACAAATTGGTACAAATGTGTATGTACCCGTAGTAGGAACTATATCATTGTTCTTAGTTAATTATAAGTATGTGAAGGACGATTTCCCACTAATAATAAATAAATAAAAAATTTATAAACTAAAATTCAAACATTAAGGCCCTTATTAATAAAAGTGGTGTAAACTTACGCTGTAAAGTAACTTAGGAGTAACCATACAATTTTTATAGTTTAAACCTGGCGTAACTTAACACCACGTTTATTAATAAGGGTCTTTAACAATACCAAATCAGTCCAAATTTTATTGAAATAAATAATGCATGATAAACATTTATTTATTTATTTATTAGCCTTATAATACAGATTTTCTTATCTATAACTATCACTTCGTTTAATCTACGTTTACATTATACGACATCGACATCATCTGCTTGCCCCTTTTTGGCAAAGGCCTCCTCCAAGCTTTTCCACCTCTCTCTATCCCTTGCCGTCCTAATCCACTCTTTCCCTGCTAACTCTCTCAACTCGTCCTCCCATCTTTTAAACTGTCTCCTCCTCTTTCGTTTATTGTATTTCGGAAACCAATCCATCACCGTTTGACTCCATTTATATATAAAAGATAAATAACCACAAGTCAAATAAACCACCATTGCGTTCTTAGATGCGCGATGCTAAAAGCCTGTAAACGGCGGATTTAACTAATAAATCACATTATATACGCATGCGTCAATCACAAAGTTATAATGCAACTCGGACGGGACTTGTGTTTCGTAACGCCAAAGATTATTCAATGTCGTTTATAGATAGGCCTGTGCGAAAAAACTTTTTGATAAAACATGATCTATTGCGAAACACGAAACGATCATGACTGTATCTCCAAGGCACAGTAGACATCTTAAAGCCACACAAAAGTCTATAAATGTCTAAGTGGGTATTTTGCAGATTTTTTTCAATAAGACCCTTACTAATAAACTTGACATAAAGTTATGTCATGCATAAACTAAAAATTTGTATGGTTATTCATAGGTTATGCATGACATAACTTTATGTCAAGTTTATTAGTAAGGGCCTTAGTCTTTAAGAAATAAAGTAAATAAGTAACATCGCGTCAACTGCTTGTTGACTTTATTGAGAGAACATCACCACGGATCAGTGAAGGTGCTAGGCGGCTTCTAGTTTTGCATGGGTTAAATTTTCATGATCCCCAAGTGTGCGGTTAACACTTGAAAAATAGTCTTCTTCTTAAATACCATTGCTAGTATACAAGGTTATTTGTAAAACACCGGTAACCTCTCAGCACTGTTTTACTATCATCATAAAAAACAACTTTTGTTCTATGACTTTTACAAAACATAATACATTTACCAAAAACAAACCTTCGTTCAAGATTTCGTTGTCCTATCTAACACATTTCAACTCTGTATTAAAAAGGTCTATGTCAAGCGCCATAACCCCGCTCCCCTCGCTATTGTACTATCGCTTTCTGTTGCTTCGCATAGACTTCGTAGCATTTAGAGCGTTCAATTTAACTATTTTTATATTTGTATCAAAATCTAATGAACTAAAACATGACGAATTTTTAAAAGTCATCGAACAAACGTTGTTGTTTATGATGGTAGTAATACAGTCCTGAGATGTTACCGGTGTTTTACAAATAACCCTGTATACAGCAGGTAGGTATTACTATTATAAGGTCTCTGCCCCCTCTGCATATGCTGATCTTTGCGTCGTCACGTGCCATATTGGCTGAATGGGCGGCACGTCTGATGTCGCCCGCCAAGTTTCTTGATTATCAACACGTGGCGAGAATGTAGACAAACTTGCGCTAATCACGGACTGCCTCACACTGAAGCATCTGTCTTATTATTCTTTGACCTTGATGACGGTTGATACACCATAGTTCCGATCTCATCTGATCGATCGATTTTCATTTATGCAAATTAGTCATTTATCGGATTGCTATTATAAACTTTTCAGACTTTTAGCCATAGTTTAGAAAATAAATGTAAATCTAAATATTTCAGTTTTTAATTTATAGAAATTAAAAACTGAAATATTTATATATATAAAACAAATCATAAAAATAATAAGACTGTTGTTAATGTTTCTAACGATCTTTAGATAGCTTGACTAATCCTGTTGTATTTTGAAAATATATATAAATATGTAGTAGCTTAGTTTCTGTAAATAAACACTATATAAGTACTTTTAATGTTAATTTAAATATGTCATGAAAGTTCGTAATTGATTAAGTTGGAACCTAGTTTTTTAGTAGCAAGCTTTTTATTTCAAAAGTCAGTTCAACCTCATAGAATTTGATTTTTAGACAAGACATGACCAGAAATTAAACGAAACCTCTTCCAGTAAACAAAACATATAGCAGAGATTCTCAAGACGTATAGATAAAACTCGAGGACAAATTACATACAAAGCTCGCCCGCGACGTCCGTAAATCAAAAGTATTCGCGTTGGATTCGAATTACAAATTTGTGTTAATAGCACGTTCAAAACACGAAGCTGCCGGAGCCACTTAATTACGACAAGAAATCTCCTGCTACTGTCATTGAATGCAGATTCGCTGAGGTTGGTGCACAATGGAGAAAGGTATAAAAAAGTAAAGAGCTTGTATGAGCTTGTGGTCTTTGGGGGTAGATGGTATTCCCCCAAACTATGGTAAAGAGGGAGTACTCGCCTCACTAAGGTTTGCCCAACTGGCACACTTACCTTAGGGCCTTTCGGCCGACAGTTATAGTCGGATAGTTCTATATAGGTAAGTTCTCAGAAATGTTGCTTGCGAGATGCAGGATATCAATACTTTTTGCGTGTTCCCAGCGCCATCTAGTGGTACAACTCCGAAGTACGTCGCTGTAATTGACATCTCTTGAAGTTCAGCTTGTAGTTCGTCTTGTAGTTCAGGCGATGGTAGATAGAGGTCGCCACATGGTCTAACCCTAAAAAGCGGCTTCTACTAATACTTCCGCTGTAGCTTTCTAGCCAGAATCGATAATTTCGAGAACCCTCCGAAGTATAGAAGCGCTCAAAAGCCAGACATAACTGGATCGATATAGTTTAATCATCAAAATCAAACATTTTTGTAGACAGCTGTAAATAAACTCACATGACTATAATACTCTCAAATTTATATTTTTTCTAGTGTTAAACCACACTAGGTATTTCATTGAGAAATGAAAAGTCTTATCAAAATTTTCGATTCCAACGGGATTCGAACCCGCAACGATCAGACGATCCTCCTAAAGCCTAAAGTGCCTTACCATTCGGCCACAGAATCCATGTCGTCACAATCGAAATTTTTGATAAGCTCATATTTTATCGGTTATAGCACCGGTAACGCCATCTACATGTTTCACTTAGTGAACTCATGCTCATTGTTCGAAGTTACATTTAGAATCAAATGACGAAGAGATGAACACTTGACCATATTAGCTCACAATAGAAAAGTGGAAGGTAAAAAAGGCCTTGGCAATGCAGTGCAGACAAGCTCTCAATGATCATAATAGTTTAAATCAGCACCTATGCATACACATCAAAGATCCGGGCCCAAAAAAGCTCTACTTACTTTGGGACGAGATGATGCTGTGTGAAATTTTCCAGCAATATTTTTTTTAGAGCCGTGTTGGCCGCATGGCGTTGTACCTCAACTTTCAATCCGAAGGATGTGGGTTCGAATCCCGGCCGTGCATCAATGGATTTTGCGTTTCGTAAAATTTATATGCGCTTTAACACGTACTCTAAACGATGAAGGAAAATATCGTGAGGAAACCAGTTAGTGTTCCTATAGGCGCCGATGGGTTTGCAACCTATCACGTATGGAATACTAACTTCTGCAAGATGTGGGCATGTATCAAATATGTGTTTGGACATGCCTCTGACTACCTGCCTTAGACGTTTTCAAAGGATCTGGAATAAGCAACATAAAAAAACTGAGAAAATGTCTATCGAACCTTGGGGATATAGTCGTGAATCTGTTTACGTTTTTTTATTTATTTGAACAGTAAGAATGATAAGTAGGTTTACTGTTTTAGGTGGTACGAAATAACTTCTTAATAATTCTCAGTTGTAGACACGGCCGAGAGCTCGGAGTTGTGAAAAACATCTTGGCTGTAGGTTCATCAGAGATGCAAATTGCCACCGCCCTGATACAATTATTAACCAGCCGTAATATGCTAAGTGCCCTCGGCTCGTTATTACTTCAACATCTGAGAATTTTGCATAAATTTTTTTTGATTCCTTAGAATGTCTTAAGATTGTGAAATAAGCAAATCTTTTAGGAAAATTTTATAGTACTGAAAAGCTCTGAAAAGTTTTTTCATAATTTTTTAACAAAACTTATCGTAATAGACAAAATATAAGTAGTATGTATGTAATATATTATGTATATAGAAAGTAGTTTAAAAAATAGAAAAAAATATTTAATAAACATTAAGGTACTTGTTGACCAATAGAGATAAGGGTATCTATCTATCTTGGTTAGGGGTATCATATGTAGGTCCAATTCTTAATTATTTACTGTACAAATAAAAACACAGAATAATAGCAAAAAGAAAAGACATGTACAAAGGCGAGCTTAACCCAACAAAAAGTTTTCTTCCAGCAAACCTTTGAGTACAATGGATATCACTTTAAAAAACATTAGTTATAAAAAAATAATCACAAACATTGCTTAATTTTTTTGCAAGTTCCAAACACATTCACCATCATAGTCATAAGCTGGATAAAAATAAAAATACACTCAATTCAAAACTTATTTCTCATTTTATCATTGTTTACTCGTTTTTAATTATTTTTGCTTATCCAAAAGTCATTAGCGAGCGTTTCAATTAGATTAAGTCCGGCCAACAATCAAAGTAATTAAAATAACGACTTTTATTGAAATTCTTTGCGAGAACTTCGAGAACTTTCTGGAATAACATGAATACAATTTGCAATCAAGTGATTTATCTTGACAAGGATAAAGGCCGCACCGACCAATACCTTCTTCTTCCTTCCTTGGATAGAGACAGAACTTCTATGCCTATCACAGCTAATAACAACAAAAAAACACAGTCCTCATTTTTTTTTCTAAATGATTTTTGCCAACCTATGCCTATATTCAACGGGACGCTGTAGCAGCTTCCCATAACATTAAAACTGAAAACTTAGGCCTTATATCTTTAAAAAAAAAAACTTAGGCCTTTACATCTATATTAGATGATTTATACAGCGTCAGGGGGGCAACCTATGCCTACACTTAAAGAGACGCTGTAGTGCCTGGGACTTTGTTTGAGATGGAATAGGCTTGCCCAGCACGTAAACTATCCTCTCGGCTTAATCAGCCTGACCCACAGGAAAGACAACGTCAATACGAGTGGAGCTGACTAAGCGGCGGGTTTCCTCACGATGTTTTCTTTCACCGTTAAGAGCTCGTGTAAAAAAAAAGCGCATATAAATTTTACGAAACGAAAAATCTATTGATGCACGGCTGGGATTCGAACCTACGACCTTCGGATTGAAAGTCGAGGTTCAACCCCATTCGACCAACACGGCTCAATCAATCCCAATCCCATCACATTGCCCAGACAATAAATACACATGTCAAACTAAAACATCCCTCCTTTTGTGTCGGGCTCAAAAAGAGTAGCGTGCAATTTGCGGATGGTCACGTCCTTGTAAACCAGCGATGGTGGTATCTGTTTTTAATCAGGCTGTGCAAACCGAACGGCGCCCCGGGGAGGCGATACCAGCCGAACTTGTTATTTGCAGGCTTAATTTGAATAGACACTGCGTCATCCTCATCTATTTAAAATTTTAATAGCCTTTGCTGTGATTACGCCGGCCTTTACGATGCCCTAGGCGCTTTAGATGCAAGAATCGACCGGAGTAATGTAAAACCAAAAGCTTACATTTTTGAGGATTTTTAGCTTAATTTGCTATACATATCCGACGAAAACTTTTTGTCATGATTTGCTTGGAAAATTAATAAAACTAAAAAATATAATATCTTAGTTCATTGGCTGACCAATTTCATTTCAATAAATAATTTAGAAGTTGAAAGCTGGTTCACGTGTCCAGCAGAAAATCAAAATTGAGCACGATCTTAAAATAACCACGTGTGGATACCAACTGACATTTCACTGACCTTTTTATGACGACCCTCGTCACAACAGAGCATGCTTAAATTGTATTATTTACACCTGTGAAGTCTTAGAGTCAGGGATGCTGGGATAAATTTGGTGAACGAACTGTAAACTTGTAAAGTTGAGTTGATGAAAACACACTTTAGAGTCATATATATGAATGGATTTTGTCTTAAACGTTTCAGGAAAGTTAACAAACCAATTTTTGGTTTGTAATTTATTAACGAGTAGAATATATAGAATATAAATTATAGAAGAAGGAAGGTA
This sequence comes from Epirrhoe tristata, assembly GCA_951394285.1. Lineage (NCBI taxonomy): Eukaryota > Metazoa > Arthropoda > Insecta > Lepidoptera > Geometridae > Epirrhoe > Epirrhoe tristata. The sequence goes on from OX596142.1 coordinate 11,387,995, forward strand.
ATTTATTTCGTACATTGAAAGGATGTTTTGCAGATTGTTCAAAAATGTTTTCCGTCGCGAAAATTCAACTAGCACCTCTTGTGTCTCAGTTGAGCAGAGTAATTGCCCATCACACCACCAAAGTTGTCGATAGTATAATAAATGTTTGTCATATTTATTTCACGCGTCATCATTGAGTCTTTTTTATTTTTTTCCCTCCCAATCGCTCCAGGCACCTTCAAGGTTAAAGGTTTACAGGAAGTTTTTAACGTGAACTCAGATGGAAAATTACCTGTCGCTGGTATCGCTACGTCATGCCCCGACACCAGCGTTGGTTGATAGAATAGTTTATGTAAAATGGATCTTTATACATAGAAATAATTTCAGGGCGGTCGACTGATCCGAGATCTATTACATATTTGACTTAACGGATCATCATTGCAAATTCGTTCACCAGACAGAAGATGGCTTATTATTAAAAAACCGTAACAAACTATAACTGCTTTTCTTCTACAAAGAGCTCGTTTTTGTATTTGCGCTATTTAAAGAATCCATCAACAAACGAATTCCACGTAAAATTAAATACCCACGTCTCTTATCCCATCAGTAGGTACGTACGCCAATCCCTTCAATAATGCATCTTCTCTCATGTCTTCTCATGTATGAAATCCGATCGGGGAATAAAATGGAGCTATGAATCAGTTTCTTTCAATTTCAGTCAGCATTCCCGCGCAGGAAGCACATGATTAGGCACGTCTTTGATCTCTCAGCAGAAAAATTGGGAATCTCTGGATTTTTTCTGAACAATTTGTTTATCAAAGACGTTATAGTCTATTAAAGCTCAGTCAACTAAGCTGCACGCTGACGTGGAATTCTATCAAAGAAACTGCCTTAAATTACATTATTTGTTATATCTGTATGAATCTTCTTTGTTTAAAACAAAAAGAATCTGAACTGGATTTTTCAGTTGCACGTTCAAATCTTAATCCGATTGGTCACTAACTGGATTGTAAAGTTCATCTAGATTGGCTAGACATAGGACTGACTAGTCAAAAGTTCACATGGTTTCATAGATCAAACGTGAGCTGTTCGCCCACCTATAGAATACTGCATAAAAGAAAGCAAAAGACAAAACCATTTAGAACTAGTCAATAAATAATATTGAGAGAAAATACAACATATTTTTATCAAAATCGGTCAATCCGTTAAGGAGATAAAAAGTTATGTACTTATCACACCGATTTTGTGAGCCTCTAGTGTCCCACGGCTGGTCAAAAACTTTACATATCTCCCAGTGGTTTAGACCATGTGAACAAAAGCGTAGTTTACCAATAAAGATGATTTGCGCTTGGCTTAACCGGTGGCTAAACTATTGGTGAATATTCGACCTAACCAATGACGTGGAATAGAGTTTTAATAACAAACGAAGTGTCTGGCGCCGCGTGTGAGGGAGTGTCGGATCCGATGTTTCGGTCGGGTTCATCCTGTTTGACGGCTTAAGTGCGACCCAGATTGCTTTCGCGCCAACATGCTCGATAAAAAAAAACAGGGTTTCTGGGGCTTGTATGTAGATGTGCCATTGGTTTACCATTGCAACCATTACAGAGTACATTGTAGACTCTACAAGATATCATTATATCGGGTAAATCCCGCAATTCGACTTTTTCTCGTCACTAAGTAGATGATGACAGGTGGAGCAAAGTGCTTACTGAGTGGTGGCCTAGAGATGGAAAAAGGAGTGTCGGTCGTCCACCTACAAGATGGGTCGACGACATCGTGAAATCAGCAGGTCGTACATGGGCAAGACTGGCTCAGGATAGAGGCGAATGGCGAAAGCGAAGAGAGGCCTATACCCAGCAGTGGGATGACAAAGGCTGATGATAATGATGATGATGAAGTAGATATTTTTTCTTATGAAACAAAATCTAGATGAAAAAAACTCAAAACTAACCCTGACCACGTGCTTTGAAGATAGGAACCTACCTACTACTACTACTAAAGTAAGTAAGTTCGTATGAGTCAGTGGCCAACTCTGGTGACGGAGTTTTAGGCCTCCCTATGACCTCCGTCATGGCTTAACGACTTAAAGAGCCGGGATCGACAATTTACGTGCCCTCCGAAGCACGGAAACGCTCAGATGAAAAGGCCACTGGCGGTCACCCATCCACTTACAGACCGTTTGAACGTTGCTTAACTTCGACGATCTATCAAGAACGACTAAGCAAGCATGAGGTAGGTACTAGCCCAACGCTATTCACTAGAATACTATCTGATTTTCACAATGTTTTCCTTCACCGCTTAGAGCTCGTGTACATAAATTATAGTATGGTGTATGTAGGTGCACAATCGCTGCAATACATGTACGAGAAACCCCTAGAAATCGTTTTACGCTAACATTTCGCTACCAAGATCAATAAAAAACCAATAATAGATGAAAATCTAATAAGATCAGAAATTATGAAGATCAAAATGTCCTCCCACCAACGTGTTACCCATATTGTGGAGGCGTTCACGTGCTTTCCGAATGTGTCAAGACTCATTAAGGTATGGAATTGACAACTTACTGAATATTAATAAGCTTCAAGGTATAAAACGGGAGAGCTCCTCAATTTTCATCACTTGTTCCAGGTGTGAAGATTAAGGTAAGCTTGTATTTTGTAATTTTGAAAGGGATTTAAAGATAAAATCAATAAAATTAAGATCTCTTTTGATGTTTGTGAGGGTTGTTGAAAATCTCTATAGCTTAATTTATAAGAGCGAGGTTTTTGCATTAATCATTGTCATCATCACTGAGTTTAATTTATAATATGCAATGGCTTATAATTTTTACCCCAAAAATGCCAAAAATCCGTAACCCAATTCAAAATAGGGTTTTTGTGCCTTGATATCATGATCAAATTTAAATCGCCCCTGATCATAATTAGTTTTTCCTATAGCCCAGGGATCAATACCATGTTTTAGAAATTATTGTTTCAATATATTCCAATTTTCCCACTTTATTTTCTTTCACTTCAAAGTACCGGTAGTTTACATTATTGGACATTGATTACCTTCCAGATGAACTCTTGTCAAATCTCCTTCCTCGTTATCCTGGCAGCAGCCATGTGCTCTGCACACATTGGTGGTTACACACCGGCTCAGGACACCCAGGTGTACTGCGGACGGACACTGGCCAGAGCACTCGCGCTGTTCTGCTATGAGGGTCCTAAAAACAAACGGACTGAAGGATCAATGTACAGTAAGTGTAAAAAATTATGTTAATAGAAAGAAAACTGACTTCAATGATGCTTGAAAATTTCAAACGAGGATGAGGTTTTTTGAGTTTCACGGGACATTTATCTATCTCTCAGCAATAAAACTTAGGGACTCGAGCATTTCAAATAATAAAAAAAAAGCGGAAATCGGTCCACATTTGACGTAGATATGCATTGATTACGCTTTAGTTTTGAAAAATGTATAAGTAAGTTGAAAAACTAAGGTGTTTTTTGAAGACGAACATCTTCCACAAAACTGTTACCACAAAAACGCGTTCTATGTACGAGTAATACAAGATTGTTTTTCTAGGGACAGTTTTTTAGTTAGACTTAGTCAAAACTCGGTTCATTTTCTTGTAAAAAGACGGTCATTGTTTATACTTATTACCTAAGTATTATTTTAGATGCAGTTTTGGCTCCGTACTACAAGGAACAAGAGCTGACGCAAATGGACTGGCCCTGGGTGACCCCATACAACGCACGAGGAATGAACGGCCAGCGAGGTAAGAGGCAGCTCATCGTCAGCGAGTGCTGCGACAAACCTTGCACCATCAACGAACTCCTCACCTACTGTAATAATTAACCAATCAACAACGTTCAGACGGCATTTTGACCAATCAGCCTAATACGTGCTTTGTACCAATCAGAGAAAATAAAAAAATAAGTATTTAATTTAAGTAGTTATTAATTTTACGGTATGAAATGCTGGGATTTATGCGTCAGAATTGTGGGACTTTTTGTAAAGCTAAATAAAAACAATTTTATTTTAATTTGAAGATCTTAAAGTTATGTATGTTTCTATAGAAAAAATCATTCTGATTTTGATGGTATTTGGGATTATCTATGATCAGGCTTTGTTAATACCTTCGCGTTTTGTAAATGAAATGTTGTTTAGTAAATGTCTTTTTTTTATCGTTGTTTTCTTTAACAGTTTGTATAGTTTTGTGAGTAAGCCTTTGCCTATCACTCGTCGTTTTTTGTTCAATCGCAACAGCTGTTTTTTCCATTGGATGCTTACAGTTAATGCAAGAGAAGGGGCTTAGTTGCAATACAGTATGCATGTTGGACGGGAATCAGTATTCAAGTCACGGGGCACTCTAGGCGTTTGGCGACGCGACGCCGACGCCAAGTGCATTCGTTTTAGCATAAAGTTCCTTTACTTTGCTGTGGCTTGCAAACTGACGTTTTTATTCTTACATAAGTACCGACGAAGTAAGTACGAAGACGACGTAAGATGATAAATTAAACAAAATTTATAAATACGAATAATATAGAGGTCAATTGATGAAACTAATGACTAATGATTTGGTGCTCTTCTTCCTGCTTTTTTAAGGATCCTAGCTAGTAGGATCATGATCCTACTAGCTAGGATCCCATCATGACGTGTCTCTGCTAAACCCTATCAAGGCTGTGGACACAGCCGAGCCTAATGGGAAAGAAGTGATTTTAGTTCATATTATTATGAACTGTAACTGAACTGTGTTGCAACTCAAGTCTGTACTCAATAACTGGCTGGAAACATTTATGTATGCTTTTTGGCAACAGAATGCTATAAATGAACAACTCTAACCATCAAAATCGAACTACACTACATACACAAAAAAGTTTGGAATAAAGTTTGACCGATACTAGCCCAATTCTATCACACGCAATTCGCTCGATAAACGACAACAGTCACTATAAAAGTATTCTAGCTGGTTTTATCGCAAAAACGCTCGTTTGCAAAGCCCATAACAATAACAAGACAGGGCAAGTTTTCTTTGTCAAAGAATACTCTTCAATGTCTCCCTCTAAGTAGTAAGATGTTGCCGCCGACATACAAATTAGTTTTTACAGCGCGTACCTCTTTATTGGACTGTTTTAAGTGCTATGAATGAGGATAGGTATAAACTTACCGGGAGTGTCTTATTTCTACTGTTTGCATACTTTGGCATTCTATTTTTAAATATGTTTTTTTAAAGTAGAAACAAATCCTTAGGCGGATTTGTTTAGTGGATTAGTTAGTTTTGGAACGAAGTTCCTTTTCGGACGGTTTTCGATGAGGGCTAGTCAAAAAAAAGTGTTCGAATTTTGCGTCACGACACATGTATCTATATATGTCAAAACGTCACGGTGCGAAATGCACAGTCGCGAAGCAGTCCATAGATTGTTACATTGTTAGTACGTAAGAGCGTTGTAATTTATTTGACATGCCAATTGCCAATGTCCAAGTTGAAACTTCGTTCCAACCGAGTGTTATTCATCTTAGATAAATGCCTAAAAGATCTGCAAGAATATCTACCGGCCTTAGAAATGATAATGTCTCGTTTTATAATCTGTCCGTTTTTTGTGAATCTCCATCATAATAATTTCCATAACTCATAAAGTCATAAAGTCACTTGTCTTTACTCATAAATTGATAAATATCAATAAGAGTCACATTGTGATCTTTCTTTGAGAACGATTAAATAACTTTTGTATCAAGTGTTTGTCTGGCAGTTCAGTTACCGTGTGCTCAGCCATTTCGGCAACCTGTTTACAGCGTTCAGCAACTTACGAACTCCTAAGTGCTTTCGATCAGGATAGATGTTTATGGATATAAGAGTTTTTATATTCCATTTCAGACAGACGTATTTATAGTTCTAACCAGGACTATTTTCCAAACATCTTCAAAACGTGTTGCATGAAAAGCTGTTTGAATATTTTTATTAAGAAAACTATTCCTACCATTGTTTTTTGAAACGAAGCTCCTTTTCGGACGGTATCGAGGATGGGGGCAAAGCAAGCTTTCGATTTTACCGTCACAGTGCGAAATGCGCAATAGCGAAGCAGTCCATAGATTGTTACATTGTTAGTACGAAAGAGCGTTTCTAGGATTTTAATGTACCATTTATTTGAGAAATGCCAAATGTGATTGTTGAAGCTTCGTTCCAACCGAGCGTTCCACGAAGGTTCTACGACACTCACGTACATTTTTTTGCAAGGACGAATTCATTTATCCTTGTTTTTGAATTGGCGGCCACTAATTCAACTTACTCCATTTTCGATCATCCATCGACAGCTAACATTTGTTTTATACGAAAAAAATAGTTTCCGAGACAGTTAAAAGTAGCTCTAGATGGCGTTCTTAAACACCACTGAGAGTAGTTCGATGATAAATTCAAGATACTGTTTTGTTTTTTTTTAACTAAAGCCAGGCATCAGTAGCTCACAGGAACTTGTCTATCAGGACATCTTTGTAAGCTATAAATAGATAGCCTATAGATTTCACGTATGCAATTAAAATCTGGTGTGTCAGCATCAGCGACGGTCGAAGGGCGGATTACGTAAGTGGCTCCCCAGCATCGCATGGAGCACCGGACCATCTGAGGTAACATCTTATAGACGCAATTATTTATAAAAAATACGAGTAAACAGGCTTACGTTATACGCAGCTTAGATAAGAGCAAAAGTTTTGCAAGAAGTTTTCGTTTAAAATTCGAATAAATTGTTCACCCTTGGATTAACTTTGTGATTTTGACATCTCACACTTACATTCGAGATAGTCTATAATTTATTCTGTAATCAAGATAATTGTCTACACTAACTTTTTTAAGACACACCGTATAACATTTTGTAATCAAAAATTTAGTGCCTGTGACGCACGTGATGTTTTTTAGTGCGCTTCGGCTTTCAGAGCACATATAGAGTGGCAGGGGCAATTTTTGCCCATGGCTAATATAGGAGTCCAGTAGTAGAAACTCTTAGGCCGCTTGTTATAATCTATTGCACCGAGATTCCACAACAGCCAATATCTTACTCTTTGGATGTGGTACTTTATTGCCGGAGCCTTGAGCCCAGCTTTAGCATTAAATAATACCGTAAGTACGTAAATGTACGGGCACAATGCAACATCGCATTGCGGCTGTGTCGTGAGATTTTGTTAATATTTTGGTTACACCAACACTAAAAGACTAGCGTAGATACCTACAGTATGTTGGAGAATCTTGTGAGAGGTCTACATTATGGACAGTTGACAATTTAGTAATAAGTACAGCGAGCAAATGCAGTATTAGTGTAAACCAATCGGACTTAAGCTGAAAGGATGGTTTAGGTGCTGGGCAAGCCTATACCATCTCAAACAATGTCCCAGGCACTACAGGGCGTCCCGTTAAGTGTAGGCATGGATTGCCTCCTGACGCTGTATAAATCATCTAATAAAGTTTCACCACTTTTTACAGTACTTTTTCTTATAATTTGCCAGTTTTGCCCACGTCATTAAAACTCGAGGTTTAATTGTTTTGTTGATTATCTGTGCAAGCAAATAGGGGAAGATCTGAAGTACTATCGTATAGTGCATAAAAACACAGAAAAACTCATTGATGCACGCATTGGGACCTTCGAATTGGAGGGTGGAAATGTTACTAGACCAGTCTCTCAATAGTGTTCATGCCATATCCATGCTAGTATGTGTTGCTATACATGCTAGGTAATCCAGTGATCAGTGGAGTGTTGTCACCGCTCCTTGCGCACTCAAGCTGTGAGGTGTCTGTGGATGTACCTTTGCCACTTAGCGCGAGATCTTGATAAGCCAGCTATTTACACTTTTACTATTTCCTAGAAAGCTTAGAGTTACTCACGGATCAAAGAACGTTTGAGTGTGTGGTTGAATGGTCTGAAATATCTCACGCACGAATTATCTCCGACGGATTAACCGTTGCTGCATGATCTGAAATCTATCGGATGACTAATTTTAAACGCTTTCAACGCAATGTTTGGTTCGGTCAAATCTTGCAATCTATATTTGACTCACTTTCCAGTGTCGGGTTGAGCTGAATTTCAGCACACATAGATATGACTAGTACGAGTATTTAGTGAGCATGCAATAAGATGGTGACAGCGAGCTGTTGTAATGAAATCAGTCGATAAAAACTACAAAACATGCAACGCGAACAACCGAACAACAATCTTTAGCTCTCTGAAGTTAGGTGCAATATACGATTACGCAGGTTTGCGCGCGTAGGCGAGATAGGACGATGCAACAAACTAAGCGAGTGAGCGAGGCAGCTATACAACGCTGTCTTTGTCTTTTAAGCGTCATCATAAATGGGTTCTGCGCAGCTACTTCAGAGAGCTAAAGATTGGTTGTGCGTACTGTACTTATACTTAATCAAAGTCGTAAATCTTCAAAAATCTTCCCAGTAGGACAAGGTGCAATCGGCACAAAAAATCTAATCTTGAACAGCTATAACATGGGTCCTCAAAATCCTTCAAACACAAGTTGAACGTAAAATCCTTTTTTAGGGGACGAATTTTATTAGTTTTCGATAGACAGCGCCTTTTACACGAGATGAGGAAAATAAAACAAAAGATATAGTTTTAGGAGAAAAAATCACAAACATAAAAAAAACATTTTACATTTACCTACATTGCTACATTCTGAAAAAGAAATGCAAGTTATCGTAAATGTAAATTCTTCAGAAAAAATCGAACGCCCTTAGAAAGACAATTTATAAAGACAATTTTAAATAAAAGAAAAAGTACCTGCAGTTACACTTTGAATAAAAACAAGCAAGATTGATTGTCCAAGCCAGACGCATCATTCATCATAACATCTTAATATAATAACAGCCCCACGATGCTAAGTGGTGGCCTGACATTTTGTCCTGATACAGCTATATTACAACAGTATGTTTTGTTTGTGCTTAGCCTATAGAATATTATTTTGTTTAAAGAGCGCCCAATGCCAATGTGCTCTTTGAAGGATGGCTTCAGAACGCCCTGTCACTACTTTGCGGTGTGTCACAGGCTCACAGGCACTGAACGTGTTAAAAAGATTTAAGAATTTCTTGAAATAATGCTTAAGACTCGCTTACCCGTACTTTTAAAACTACTCCCAAGACAACTTTGTCGAAAAGTTTCAAGATTTTCATGAAAATACTGTTAGAATTCGCAGCAAACGTGGAGGATAAGAGCATTTTTCTATGTAGCAACACGTAATAAATCATTGTCAGCCGGGCTCAGTTGCAACGATACTGTCCGTCTTCTTAATGCTAACCCCTTTTTTGCCCTACTTAACGACAGAATACAATTAATTAGCCCGAAACCACCTGGTTTAAGAGGAAAAAGTTGGGAACTTTTTCTCGTCATTCAAGCGTTTTTGGTGGCATAGCTGTAACAGTAGCGTTATTTGAATCCGCTGTTTGTACATAACACAAATAAATACATTATTTACACAAGGCTAAAGTTTAAAGTTAGAAGACATCTCTTCGTCATTTGATTCTGAATATATTATAACTTCGGACAATGAGCATGAGTTCACTAAGTGAAACACGTACATGGCGTTACCGGTGCTATAACCAATAAAATATGAGCTTATCAAAAATTTCGATTGTGACATGGATTCTGTGGCCGAATGGTAAAGCAATCCGGCTTTAGGAGGATCGTCTGATCGTTGCGGGTTCGAATCCCGTCGGAATCGAAAATTTTGATAAGAATTTTCATTTTTCTATTTACACAAGGTTTAAAGTAAAAAAAAAATGTTCACCATTCTTTTTCTTTATCCCATTCTTGGTTGTATATTGAAGAATGCTGGTAGAGCGGAGTGAAAGAGGAAACCTGATCAGACTTTAACAGACAGACAGACAATAATGGTAGAGGTTTCCTTGCGTTACTATCTTCAATATTTCTGGCACGGTCTAGAGGTTTGTTCTATTAGTTAACCTTTTCCTACCTGGCCGCAGCACATTATTCAAATGCGCAGGCCGCGCGTCGAACCATCTAATTCGAGATGTAAAATAAGTGTGGCAAAATTCAATATTCTCGAAACAATATAGCAACACCTGCGCGGCCGATTTCCATCTACCCTCGCCACAGGTTAGCTACTAGTCTCTATGGCACAGTATATTCAGACAGTAGCATCACTGAGAAACCCGAAAATGGTAGTGCGCAATGAGTGCATGCTATGCACAATGCTATATTCTTTTCGCTAAATTTCTTTACGTTCATAAATGTCGTATACAAACAGGAGGAGTTTCTTGAAAGTGACTTACTTTCACTTTTCTCCACCTGGAGAAAAGTGAAAGTAAGTGGTTCTCTACAACCTAGTGGAGTTGATTACCTAATCAACTCCACGAGGTTGTAGAGAACCGCTCAATTATTCCTTAGTATTAAAAACACCATTGTATGGTGTTATTCTCTGAGGAATTGTAAAGCTTTAATACGAAATATGGCTATGTGTAAAATAAGCATAATTATTTCACCTACGCATAGTACGGTTGGAGTTATACATTATATTTGTGATATTTTGAGTTTTATTTGTAAAAGTCTTTCTTAATAGTGAGTGTGTTTACTGATAGTATCTTGCAGTGTGTCCGTACCCTCGCCCGCGGCAGTGGTTCAAGTATAAATATTCAATTTGGGAGCCATACTTGTTCGACATACTCGACGGGATTCCGTTCTGTTTTATCGCCTAATTTAAATAATCTTTTTTAAATGGGCCGTTGTCCAGATTGTACCGCATGTACTGACGAGTTCGTACTTTACTGCAGTTTTGTATATATTGAAGTTTGTTTCTATCGAAAATAAATTAAGAAAAGTTGATTGAACCTTCAGTTTACAAAACAATAGTAAAACAGGCTCCAAAATCAGTTTTTAGCCCAGTCTTCTCATTTATCCAGATAAGGTCTCTCCATGAATTTAAAGTCGAAACTTAAATTACTTACCTTAATATTATTGTTACTGGATGAGATGTTATAAGCCAGCAATTTGCAAGCGTTACTGAACTTAGGTTCTTTATTAAATACAGTTTCCACTCCGTCCAAAGCTAGACACCAAACTTCACGGAAACTTTTTAAACTGGTTACTGACAACCCTATTCTAAATGTAGAGAAAAACTTGGCGGGTAGTTCGCGAACTGTAGAATAGTTGTCCGATGTTCGGTACAACTTCGCACTCCGTCGCGGTCGGCGCAGGTGAAACTTTAATGTAATTCACAATGTCTACGGCGAATTTGCGTACAGTCTGGGACGAAAGCCCATAAGTGAGAAATATACAGGGTGTAAAAGACTGCTACCGAAAACTGAGGGGTTGTAATCATACCACGATTCTAAACATATTTAGCGAAAAAAACACAAAAAAATATATTATATGCGTTATTTTATGTTATTTCCGGTTATTTACTACTAGTACAACATAAAACCTAATAATTTCATTTATAAAAGAAAAAAAAACACTTAAAACTCAAAATCTAGCAATCTACGTAAAACAACGCGCCCAGTACATACGCAAACAGTAATCTTCAAACGCTGTTTTCTCCGTATATAATGTTTTTTTCGGAAAATCCTTTTGGGTTTGGTTGTGTGTTGGGATGCTGTACCTACCCCTTTCGGCTTCGGTAGACGTCTTTTTACACCCTGTATACACAAAACACTATCATAAAAATGTATCTCCAAGGCAATGTAGATGTTCTCTCAAGCACAACCATACGGAAGCCTAATACCCAGCAATGGGTTAAGTGAGGCTGTGGATGATGATGAAGACAAGATCCTTTTATTCCATAAAAAAACAATTTTGTTTTCATATTTTAAAAATACTATCAAAATGTATAATTTTAAAGTATTTCAGAGTATATCCCTCTCCAAACTTGATGTAAAACATGGTTAACGGCTCTTCAATCTGCCCAATGCCACTTCAATTCGCAGATTTTATTGGAAAATAGCACGAGCCTCACTCAGCTCATTTTATTTAAATAGCTTAGGTTCAAGGCACCTACAAGCTGCCACACGCTGCTCATATTTTTCCTATCAGGAACAACCTAAACTACACTTCCTTACGTTCGTACGTCCTTGAGACGATGTAGCACCTAGTGGGACATTGTTGAAAAAAAGATGCCATAAAATGATTATGATCAGAACAATATGATCTTGCCATTTTTGCATGCGACTGTCCTCAGCATTTCCACTCTAGATTTCTGTGGTTTGTTAATCAAACGCGGTCTGTTATTATTTACTTTTACCGCGGAGCGGAGAGTAGGAGGTGCTTTGTGGAATGTTAACGTTAAACTGTTTAGTTTGGCTTTTTGGTCGTTGATCATTTTGCGTTTAGCGTGGTTGGAATACGAGAGATAGTTTATTGAGTTTAATCTGAAACCACAACAATAATTCTTTAGGCTTACTCCTCAAAACCTGGTATTTAGTGTTGAAATGCGAAATGGAAAAAGTATAAAAACCAAAAAACACGCTCTAGAAAACGGAAACCACATAAAAAAACATTGTACCTATCGTGAAAAACGTATGAAATTAATAATTCTAGCTAGATCAACAACGCGAGCCAGCAATGTATTGTCAATTGACTACCTCATAATTACTCATAAACTTTTATTAAAATAATAGTAGGTACAAGTATGGCTTCAGTTTGTGGACGATCAGATGTCCAGGGCGCGTCTTGTTGACGACTGGAATGATAAATCAGCTTGGAAAACAATAAGTCCCCTTAGTTTGCTGCTTAGTAAGGACCAACGTCCACTGTAGGTAAGTGCGATAAAATGTAAACAAGATAAATGTAAGATGTAAGATTTTGTTTACTAGCTACTAGCGGCCCTACTACCACCAGTGGCTTCGCTCCCGTGGTTCCATTGCATTCTACATGGAAATATAGAGCAATGTGACGACCTCTGTGGCGCAGTGGGTGAAAGCTCGCTTGGGACGCAGAAGGTTGCGGGTTCGATACCCGCCGTGGGATAAATGTTTGTATGATCTGCAAATATTTATCTCTGGTCTGGGTGTTTCTATGTATAATGTGTATGCATTTACAAACAAAAAAGTATATAAGTAGTATATCAGTTATCTGGTTCCCATAGTACAAGCTTTGCTTAGTTTGGGACTAGATAATGCTGTGTGAAATGTCCAGCATTATTTAATTTAATTTATTTAATGTTGGTAACGGTTATTTAAAACGATTTGACCGTTTCTTCTTCGATGTTCGTTGCATTATGGTCACACGAAAAGCCCTTTTTTCTAACTCTTGTTGTCTGACTGCTGGATAAAGGTCTCCTTTTTATTAATGAATTGTATTTAACAGCAGATCTAAACTCACTGGGGCTTATTACAAGAAAATGAGCCGAGTTTAGACCAAGTATAACTAAAAAACTGTCCCTAGAAATACGATCTTTAAATACTCGTCCATAGAACGTTTTTTTGTGGTAACAGTTTTGTTTTGACTTGTGTCAACATGGGGTTCAACCAAGGTTTTACGTTTTCATAATAAGCAGCACTGTTTTCAGAGAACTTTTGAGTCATTTTAGCGCTACTCTTTGAGTAGCGCTTAAACATCTTTGGTTCTTATATTATGGCGTATCTGAAGATGGAAGACAAGTCTGTTAGTTTGGCGAGGTCTCGAAATTAATCAAATAGCCCAGAGTTATGACAGCTCGGACAGTCCGCCGAGATTGATGGACCCTGGGGGCTGGCTTTGTTGCTGGATCCGACTAAATAGGATGATAAGTGATTTAGTAATTGTTGTTATTGGCCTGAGGTTTGGTTTATGATATTGCCTCACCATTTAACATTGCTCGGTCATTATTTATTTTGGAACTGAGTTGAGGGATTGAAAGCTTTGGTTGCGTAGGAACAGGAGCAGAATCACCTAGTTTTTAGGCGATTTTCAGAGATCAAACTGGTTTTTATCGACTCAGACGCAGATCATCCATGTTCATCTCACAAATTATTGTCCTAGAAAGGAATTCAATTAACTATCTTTAACTTTGGGTCAGTCAAAGAATTATAAAACAGCTAAATAAATTACTGAATGTTATAAAACCTATAATCAAACCTTTTTGAAAGACAAATGAAATACAAATAATATAAATACAAAAATACAAATTTATAATTGTCCTCCAAGCTTGTAGCATCGAGTAACTATTAAAATGCTTATTATAGCTTGATCACATTTATTTATTTCCCTTGTCCTGACACTCAACTTTTACTACGAGTACAAGTCATCTTATTAGCGACCTTTGATCTAAGCTTGTTTGCAAAATAATCTTATTATTTATTTATTATTGTTTTATTTATTATCTAATCAGCCTGTTTACACCCACATCTGGATAAAAGGATCTCTTAAACGCCACTCTTTCCAGTCCTGTGGCAGTCTTCTACACGCTTTCTCAGTTACATTGATGACCAGTCTGAAAATCAGCGTTACTGTGTACCTTCGGGCATGGAGTAACAATAAGCTGAGACTGGACCTTTTTGGCTCACTACAGCACACAGACCACTGTTGCACCCACCTATGTAGGTGCCAGACTACTAGTTTTAGGTGTGTATTTTTTTTTTTTTTTTCTAGTTTGTTTTTACCTGTGCGCCTACATACTTGTTACTTGTCTTTGTTTTTGTGTCTGTGTTGAAATGTTATGTGTGCCAAATAAATATTTTATCTATCTTATCTTATCTTATCTATTGATAATATCATCCCACCATGGTCTGAGTCTTGGTTTAGCATCTCTAGGCCAACATTTGTCCACCTTCCGTCCTCTCTTGTCAATTACACCGACAAAATAAATCAATTCCGTTTTTACACACATTCTTATTTTAAAAAGTAGAGCGATTCGTAAACCTCGAAACATTCCATCTACAGCAGCGTATTCTCTTCCGCGCCTGATGGATTGCGGTGCCAGCGCGTGATCGAGAGTTGGCATATTAATGTTGATCTCAGCGAAAATATGCTACCAAGGGTGGAACGATGACTTTGCGTGGGTTCCGGTCTTATGCATCTTTTCGTGAAATTTGACATGTTATCACAACTGTAGGTAAACCTTTTTTTACAGCTTGTAATTATTGAAAGATTCAAATACCGCTACGCCGTAGCATTCTCGTAGCACTGTCTAAACTATACCAGGTTGGTTGACCCCCTATCTCTCCCTGTTATTTTCTACTCTACTGTAGAAATGGGTGGTTATGGTAAACAGGCTGAGACCTAAGGGATAAATGTTTTGTACAGTCAATGTACATTTTATGCAAACGCGGCGGTTCCCAGGACGCTCGCAACATGTACTCGTATCATTTTACTTCAACAATAAATCAGTTCACATTCAACTACGGACTCGGGTGGTTATCATTTCAAACCCCATCCTTAATTAGCATTTTATCATTATCATCACGAAAGTGTAGGAAACACCTTACATTTTTTTGGTCCTTCGAGCCGGATTTGAACCAGCGACCTATGGATCTATGATATGACCTATGATATGGAGTATCATTAGAAATCAACTCAATATATCAAGATTATCAATATCAAACCGAGGCACTTATTGTATCAAAGGTAGCATACGACCTACCTAACGTCTCATTCGATCACGAACCTATGCCGCATCTTCAAGGTTTATCATTGGCGGATCCAAGGTTTAACGTCTCCCGACGAGTGGACATATTGCTCGGCGCTGACGTGTATTGTGATGTTATCATGAAGGGTCTTATCAAGGGACTCCAAGGTTCACCTTTGGCCCAGGAAACCAAACTAGGGTGGATCATATCAGGCAGTGTTACCCCACTGTCATGCTTTACAGTAAAGCAAAATATCAATATCAATCAAAAATCATCATTAGCAGAATCAAACACGACTGATTTTTCCAAATACTGGGAAGTCGAAGATATCAATAGCTCCCCCGCAACTTTGACAGAGTCGGACAAGTATTGCGAGGACCTATACACAAAAACAACAAAAAGATTAGAAGACGGAAGATATGTTGTTGCCATCCCAATGAAGCCAGGGTATGAGCAACAACTGGGATCATCAAAGGGCAAGGCGATCGCTCAGTTCAAGCAGATGGAGAATCGTTTAGCCAAAAATGCAGACCTATCAGAAAGCTACAAGCAATTCATGCGTGAGTATTTCGAACTAGGTCATATGCGTAAAGTTATCAAACCTCATGAGCAAGCTCATTACATCCCTCATCATGGAGTATTAAGATTGGATTCCGAGACCACAAAACTTCGCGTCGTCTTCAACGCATCATCAAAAACAACAAGTGGCAAAAGCCTCAACGATGTGATGTACAATGGTCCAAATCTTCAACAAGATTTACAAGCTATAATACTCAAGTGGAGAACCCACAAATACGTCATCACCGCGGACATCGAAAAAATGTTCCGTCAATTTATAGTCAGAGATCAAGATCAACATCTTCAATGCATAATATGGAGAGAATCACCTCAAGAGACAATTGAGGAATTCACGTTATGTACCGTCTCATATGGTACAAAGTCCGCACCATGGCTGGCAATGCGTACATTGCGACAACTCGCCAAGGACGAAGCGGAAAACTATCCCTTAGCCGCTGCCATTATTGAGACATCATGTTATACGGACGATATTTTGACCGGAAGTGACTCAATCGAACACACTAAAATACTACAAAAGGAATTAATAAACATTTTTAAATCAGGAATGATGACTCTCAGAAAATGGAGCAGCAATAACATTCAACTATTAGAAAACCTGCCTGGAGTTCAACCTAACAAAGCACTCGAATTTAAATCATCAGAAACCCGAAAAACTCTTGGCCTTAAATGGAACCCTTCTACGGATAGCTTCACGTATCAAAACCAAATCACAAAAAACACTGATGAACCTCTGACGAAGAGAGAGTTGTTATCAGAGATATCACGGTTATTCGATCCATTGGGATGGTTATCACCGTTATCAATTCGCGCAAAACTTTTATTCCAATGTACATGGAGCAAAACTATGGAATGGGATGAAAAGGTATCATTAGAAATTCAAAACCAATGGAATCAGCTGCGTCAAGACCTCATGAACATCGAAAAATTTGAAATACCACGTCATCTTGGTAACACTAAAAAAACATGCTACTTTCATGGTTTTTGCGACGCCTCGATAAACGCATACGCGGCTTCTATATACATCATAACAACAAACGATAAAGGTGAGGACACATCGAGATTGATTGCAGCAAAAACAAAATTGGCTCCTTTAGCAAAAAAGGTATCACTCCCGCGATTGGAACTACTAGGAGCTCTCCTTCTATCAGAACTTACCAAGAAGGTTTTGCAATGTTTTTCCGAGGTCAATGTCAAACTACAAGCATGGTCGGATTCCATGATTGTACTTGGATGGCTGCATGGAGACACCGAACGGTGGAAACAATTCGTAGCGAACCGAGTCAAACAAATATCAGAAGTCATTCCTCCCACTAGTTGGCGGCACGTGAGATCAGAGGAAAATCCAGCTGATTGCGCAACTCGTGGACTGACTACAACACAATTATCAAAACATAAATTATGGTGGGAAGGGCCTAAATGGCTGCTTAAATTCAAGGACAGGACTTCAAGGACGACTTGGGATATATCAAGGAACATGGACACGTTAGTCTGAAGAGCAAAATCGTATCATTGAATCCATTCATTGACGAAAACGATCTGTTAAGAGTAGGAGGGAGACTGCACAATGCAGATATCAGCAACTCAGCAAAACATCCTATCATTTTATCATGTCACAGCCGACTCTCAGATCTAGTCATACATCAAGCACACATAACAACTCTTCACGGCGGTCCTAGATTAACATTATCATATATCAGAAACCAATATTGGATCATCAGCGGAATACGCACAGTTAAACACCAACTGAGACAATGTGTCCGTTGTCGAAGATTTAATAGCGACAAAAATCAACACATCATGGCAGATTTACCTCGACCCAGGGTCACAACCTCGCGCCCTTTTACACATACCGGGGTCGATTTCACTGGGTTCGTGGAACTGAAAATAAACAAAGGTCGCGGAATAAAAACATGCAAGGGGTACATTGCTGTTTTTGTATGCTTATCTACGAAAGCTATACATCTTGAATTGGTATCAGACCTGAGCACACCAACATTTTTAGCCGCTTTTAAACGGTTTTGTGCACGGCGTGGGACCCCGAGTAATGTGTATAGCGACAATGGGACAAACTTCATTGGAGCCGATCGTTTATTAAAATTGGAATACAGGGAGATCATACAAAACATAAACTCGGACTTTTTCAATAGCATCAACGACTACAACATCACTTGGCACAAAAATGCACCTTGCTGGCCATCAGCCGGTGGATTGTGGGAATCCGCCGTCAAGAGTATGAAATACCATCTGAAGCGCGTACTAGGCGATCAGAAATTGACGTACGAGGAATTCACAACATTGCTGTATCAGATTGAAGCCTGTTTAAATTCACGGCCACTGTGTCAACTTATTGAAAGCACAGATGATGATTATCTCACGCCAGGACATTTCCTGATAGGTGGTCCACTGCTGTCACGTCCACAGACAGAACCCGAATCTATCTCGCTATCAAAGCGATGGCAATTAATCCAGGCAATGAACAAACAGTTCTGGAAAAAATGGTCTGCTGAATACCTACAACAGTTGCAGACGAGGACGAAATGGAGAAGTTGTCACGAAAATCTCAAAATAGACGACGTCGTCCTTATCAAGGAGGATAATTTGCCTCCAGGCAAATATGCTCTTGGTCGTGTCCAAGACCTACATCAAGGGAACGATGGATACGTTCGCGTTGTATCAATAAAAACGAGCAACAACATTATAAAAAGGCCGGTCAGTAAATTAATATTACTTCCAATCAGAGAAGATGAACCGGAACCTAAGCAGCAAGTAACACAGCAACCGGTTAATCAACCAACATCTAATCAACCAACATCAAATCAAGACCAAGATCAGCGCCCGAGGATGCAATTACGACCTCGTACTAGAAACATAAATTACAAAAACTTTTTTGTTACTATGCTAGTAATGACAGTCTCAATGATATCACCGAGTGTTCAGAGGGCGGCAGATCAAGCAACATTCCAGGTCTCAACATTAAATGACAGTCAAA